>CM046035.1:1348322-1948322 GCA_025215565.1 Flaveria ramosissima
TAAAAGGATCATGTCTGAGATGATCAATAGTTCATAACGTTAATTAACTAATATAAAAGAGTTAAAGGTAAATTGGGAAAATAGCAGAAAAATTAACTAAGTATGACCCATTCGCACGAATGGACCATACGTATGGTCTAACCATACGAATGAAGTCCATTCGCACGAATGGAACATACGATTAGTCCAATCGGATGCTTAAATGCGAACGAGTGAGTCAGTCGCACGACTGAACTTCAGTCGGACGACTGGAGAAGGGCGACTGAGCCAATCGCACGACTGAATCCCACTCGCACGACTGAAAGTGCGAATGAACTCAGTCGCACGATTGGAACTTGAGTGGATATAAATAGAGGGGAGTCGGTCGCAGAGACTCTTCATCGCAAAAATCGCCCTAATCGCATATAGTACCGTTACTCTGCCCAATTTTCTCTATTTGATTTTTATTGCTGATTCTGTGATTCTAACGTTCGCTCATCATATTACAGGTATATTGAAGTCTTAGTCCATCGAAATCAGAGAGAAATGAACCCTAATCGATGAAACGACTGTAAAATGCAACCGAGACCATCAAACCCTAATAACCTATTAAAACTAAGTAATATGTTAAAATTGGTTAAAATAGGTTATTAGGAAGATAGGCGACACTAAAGAACCGGTTAATTGAATGTTAAAACTTGTTCTGCGTAGATTTGATCTTGGGACGACTGAAACGAATGAGACAGACGACTGGTCGTCCTGATGAACTTCAGTCACGACTGAAGGGTGCGAATCACTTAATCGCACGACTGAACCATGCGAATGAGACTCAGTCGCACGAATAGTGTAACCGCACAGAGTCATGCGCATGAGTCCAGTCGCACACTCAGTCGTGCGTATGAGGTCAATCGCACGTCTGAACCTCAATCGCATGATTCAGTCGCACGACTGTCTTCAGTCGTACATCCCCAATCGCATGACAGATAATTTTTTTCAAAGTTTAAGTGTTGCTTTATACTCTTAGCCAATGAAACTAACGTTATGTTATTATGTGTTACAGATGGCGGGTAATGGAATATGAGCACTAAGGCACAACATTTGTGCCCCTGGACTTGACTTCCAGGAATGCAGCCGACTTTGCTGGCATTATTACTTTCCTTCAGAGATCCAGGATCGCGTATGCTATATCTACTCCCGCACACCTACAGATCAGTGCAGCAGGCCTTTTGGGCTGGGGCATCAGTCGACCGATCCACCGAGCCACACTGCATCAGGAGCTCGATCTTCGGTGAGGCTATCACCATTTCTGAGGAGGATCTGAGGATAGTACTTCAGTTTGGGGACGATGCTGAGTGTCCCCACACTCTACACCCCCTTACTGTCCGTGGATGCTTCATGAGAGCCAAGTACTCTGGGGACATTAATGCCGGGGTACTCAACAAGAGTAACCTCTGTCCCCAGTTTAAGTACTTGGCACACGTGCTGCTGAAGTGTATAGCATCACGAAGGGTGGTTTTGATGAGCTCTCGGACCAGATCCAGAACGCTTACGCAGCGTTGGTGCTGAACCATCCGTTCAGCTTCTCGAGGATGATATTCAGTTATCTGGTGGAGAACCTCGAGGGAAGGGGAAGGAAGGCTTCTGTATGTACCCTAGATTCTTACAGATGATCATTGATCAGAAGCTTCCTTCCCTACCGAAGGAGAAGGAGGATGCTGTTATCCTCGAGTCATGGATGACACGACACTTGGACGGATGAAGGTCTACAGGGGGAAGCAGGTGAAGCCCCCTGTCAGGAGGCTGTTTGGGCATCTGGCCGGGTTGATTATGTGGCGCCAGCGAAGAGGAAGTGGCGCCACGAGGACAGTGACTCAGACGTGGAGCACATTGCTATACCAGAGTCAGACTCTGATGATGATGATGGCGATGCCGGGGATGACATGCCTGCCCCATCTAGAGGCACAGATACAGAGATTATTCCCCGGGGTCAGCCACTGCCGGAGAGGTCGCAGAGATGGCCGGCTTCCATCAGGAGTTTGTCGCTGGTGACATGGAGGAGGAGGAGTCCGACGAGGAGCCCCTCACCAGGACTGTGGGAAGCAAAGTCGTTCCCACAGACCACGGGCTAAAGGTGGTCGGTGAGCACCCAAGGGACTCCTCGGCGAGAGATACTGACCCTACCTACATTCCGGGGTCAGGTAGCAAGAGTTGCAGGGGAAGCATCCACTTCCTCCGGGACCAGGAGGAAGCGGATGGCTCAACCACATGGATGAAGAAGAAGAAGCGTCGGTTGACCTTCGTGACTACCACTTCTACCACCACAGCCACCACCACCACCACTACTGAGTTCCCCATCACCACAGCCACCACAGCCACTACTCCTAACCACATCCACCACTTTACCCACCACCACTATATCTATCCCATCCATCACCAGACCATTCACCCCCACTTCCCACCACCACCAGCTCACCGACCCATTTCACCACGCCACTGCCACCACCACCACACATCAGGCTGGACATCAGCCCAGCCCTCACAGGTACATGGATTCACTCTACCTCACATTGGGGTAGAGGAGCAGCTCTCAGCGCTTAACCGTATGGTTATGCGTCTGCTGGCTGCTGACGAGGAGAAGGCGGCCCAGATCCGCAGACTGACCGACTTGGCTGCTGCCCATCTCAGCAATTGGCAGACAAGCTCGGGTCATAGACCAGCAGAGAGTTGAGGTGCCCAACTCCAAGATACTCAGGCTCAGTCCGCCAAACGTATTGAGGAGTTGGAGTCGACCAACAAGACGATCATGCTGAGGCTGAAGGGGTCGAAGGATGAGCCCCTGAAGCTAAAGGAGGGTGACGGAGACGACGGAGATGATGATGATGAAGATGAGGATGATGATGAGGGAGATGATGATGATGAGGAGACAGAAGAGGAGAGGACAGAAGGACATGACGATGATGACGAGGCAGAAGGAGGGGATGCGGCTGCATCGGCCTCTGCCTCAGGTCAGGAGCGCAGATCCAAACGTCGACAAGACCAGTCATCCACTACTTCTGCTCCTCCGAGCGACACACCCACAGATTCAGGATCAAAGTACTGATTAGATGTTTTATTGTTTATTTACTTTGTACTTGAATCATGTAATGAAAAACAAAGTATTAAATGTTTATATATATTAAGTTAATTAATGTATGTCTGTTTGATAATTACTATGATTTATGTGTTGAATGTTATATCAAACAGATCCAAACTTTCAGAGGGATGAGTTTGACTTCACTCCCCTTCAAGGTTCAAGACTCAGTTAACTATGATTCTTGACCTACAGGGATAGTAAGACGGTCTGTGAGTTATACCCCTGAAGAAGGGGAGATAATTCGACCTGTCTGATGAGCAAATAGCTGAAATGTTCAAACTCAATCCCGATGAAATCGTGAAGGATGCTCCAACAGTGGACTCAACCAGTGATGAGGAACTGAACGACATTGATGAGTTGAGATTGAAGACATCACTGCAGAAGAGTATCCTCAGTACGCTGACGCCGAGGGAAATGTGGTCCCCAATTTGGGTGAATCCCTAGTCAGTGATACTTTTGAGGTACTCAACAAGATGGAGCAAGAAGCAGAAAAGACTGCAGAAACAGCCCAAGCCTCAAATGCAGATGTTGATATCGTAAGGCTGAATGGGCTGCCTGTTTTGAGGAAGTTAGAGCCCAGCGGGCTGCACCAAAGAGAGATGCCTACACAAGCTCTACAAAGTCAAGAACACCATAAGGTGTCGGGCAGGATTATCTCTTGGGCATATTTTGAAGACCTTAACGCGTATGCTGTTAAGAGGGAGCAGGGCATAGAGTACTTCAGGTTCCCACATGATCTGAAGACTCTACCTGGTTTTGAGCTCAACCAGCTGGCTAAACTAAAGCTGCTGTATGCTGACCCGAGGAAGATGTCAGCTGGTTTGAGGCTGCCCTGAGGAAAGAGTACCACACCAGGTGGGTCAACTTCAAACCTCAACACCTACGAGGTATATCAGACGGTCTGAAGTTGATCCCATAACTGGAAAGCCCAAAGCCATATGTGCTGAAGTGGAGTCCTCCGCGCACTATGTCAGAATCCCTCTAAGGGAAATGCCACAGGACTTCACTCCCACTTCAATGGTGGTACTACGATTGGAGAACAGCTGAAGCGTCTGTAGATCAGTTCTACAGAGAGGGCCAATGGATACTATCAGGGTATTCGACCCAATGTGGCTAACCAACTTATCTGCTAATGATGTTTACACATTATATAAGTGGCCACTGTTCTATGACACGCAAGATATTGTACAAGCCCTCCAATTCCAAAACGTCATAAGACTCTGCTTTGCTTTTGAGATACACGCAGGAGTCACTAAAGAGGAGAAGTACAAGAGATATAAGGAGGTTTATGCAGAAGACAAGAGAATAGATAGATCTAGGTCCAAGGGGAGTTTGTTGATACATGTATGTCCCTAGATCATGATTTGTAATGTAATGAACTTGTCTGTCTGTTTTTGATTAATTGTAATTGATTAATGAAATGATATGAATTGATGTTTACTTGTAATGTTTAATATTTCATTAATGAGTTGTGATTGAATTAATTGGGTTTATGAATGTTTGAATGAGTGCACATTAAGTTATATTAAATAGAACATTCAAACTTAACTTAATGAAGTTCTCATGCGGATGGCCCATGCGAATGGACCACACGCATGAATAACTTCATACGATTGACTCAATCGCACGACTGAACCAGGAGACTGGATCAGTCGTATGATTGACACATAAGATTGACTCAATCGCACGACTGAACACTCAGTCGTGCGGATGAATCAACCGCATGGTTCAATCGCACGACTGAACCATACTTATGGCCCATCGCACGATTGACCAATACTAACCTATAAATAGACCCAATTCGTGGGAAACGTAAGCATTCATCCCATTACGACTCCAGACGTCCCTAGCCGTCCAGAAGCCTCCCAAATGTTCTCCAAGTTTCATAGAACACATCAGATCGGTTCCTAATCGATTTCTGACGTTGAAATCATTCTTGATTGATTCATCGTGTTTCTCACTGTTGGATCGCCAATCAAAGGATTCCTGCACTAGCTGAGTTGGTTTTGACAGCAATCTCTGGTATTTCTTCACTACCAGGTGGGACTTGACTTGGAAGAGAGTGCAAGTCAATAAGTTCTCCACTCTAATCTTCTCTTGATCACCCTAATATGCTCATCCATAGTGGATAGAGACATGGGGCCAAGTCTCCTTCCGGAGAATCCATACAGCTTCAAGAAGCTCACCATTCTTTGTCTGTCAGCAGACTTCTTTGCATTCTTTTGAATGATGGCCCTTGACTTTGCAGCTTCTTCCTTAGTTTCCTTTTGGTTGTCTTTCTTTCCTTGACTAACTCAAGCTCAAGTTGCTTTAATACTCGAACTCAATGAAGTCATAGGACAAAGGGAGAAGTGCATCTGCCTGATAGAAGCCTGTGGCACTCAGGTAGTTGATCATCTTGATCCTATCTTCCTCTTTATCTACCTGAGGTTCTTGTGGAGCCACATCTTCCTGTGCAGGACTTTCTTGAACTGGTGAGAGAGTAGGAGCATGCTTGTAAAGTCTTTTCTGTCTCTTCTCCTCTTTGAGTTGGAGAAGTATCATTGCATCCTCTTTCTCCTTCAACTCTCTTGACACTTCTCTGTCAGCCAGTTCATTTAGTTCTTCTAAGGGGAGGGAGATGATCTCATCAATGTCATAGTTCCTGGTCTGTAAGTAGGTAATCCTGACTGCCCTTAACTCATCATCCTGAGTATTTGGTCTGGGGGCAGCCCTGATTGCAGCTTGCATGAAGCTAGATGACCCAGTGGAACTTTCTCCCCTTAGTCTCCTTTTCCTCTCTCTCTCTTCCTCCTCAATTTCCTCAGGAGTCATTATCCTTTTCCCTTTGTCACCAACAGACCTTTGTGACTCAGGGTGGATTGAGGCTTGGCCTTCATTGCTTGGAGTAGCTTCCATGCTCTGGCCAGAGAGAGGCTGAGAAACACCTTCACCAGCAGGTGTCTCAGATGGAGTTTGGACCTCAGCAGCAGTTGTTGATGATGAGACAGGGGTCTCAGGTTCTGTCACTGGGCCTTCAGTCAAGGTTTCCCCTATGAAACTAATCTTAGGGTCCACCTCAACATCCAGTTGACCGATGACATTGCCTGATTCCCTAAGTCTCCTTCTTAGAGAGAACTCTGCAAGGATCCTGTCTTGGATTCTTTGAGCCAGCCTGTCAGCTTGTCTTGAATTGCTTGGATTGACAAGTGGCAAGTTGACTAAATCCAGTCTTTCATAAAAGCTCAGGCTTTGGAATTGAAAAACTTCTTGTTGGCCTTGAACTCTTTGAAGTATAAGGGCTCTCCTGTCATCATCATACCTCCACCTTATGATTTGATTGCCAGTTCCCAGTGGTGGAGATGAGACAGCCCTTGGTATGCCTTCCTCAAAGAGACTCCTGATGAGAGAGTCTATAGAGTCCACATTAATGTGAACTTGAGGAAGTTGCTGAGAATGCACAACAGCAAGTGAGGATGGTGAGTCCTCTATGTCCATTCTCTCTGAAGAACTCCCAGGTTCTGTGGTTGTAACAACTTTCTCCCCCTTTTTGGTAGCATCACCCACTTGCATAGGTGAGCTGGAGGATAAGTCAATCACTTCCACAGGTTCTTGTGTTCCTGGTTGAGCTCTCCTTAAAGGTCTCCCAGCTAGTTTTTCCTGCAGATATGAAATCTGAGTTGCTGATCATTGACCCTGTTTTGCAGGGTAGTCACCTGAGATTCCAAGTGACTAACCTTAGAGACTAAATAGGTGCATGTTTTGACAGTTTTTGCACCTTTAGTCTCAAATTCCCCTCATCTTCATCAGAAGATTCATTGGGGGATGAGATGATTGGACCAAAGTCCTCTCTCTCACCACCAGCTTGAGTTTCTTGGCTGCTGGTTTTCCTCTGCTCACTGGCAGCCTCAGTTGAGATGCCAATGGGCTGAGTTGCCATGGTTGAGGTCTTAATGATGTAATCACTTTCAAAAGTGAGAGCCTCTTCCATATGGACATCCTGAACAGGTTCAGAAGTGTCCACCTCAGTAATAGGTGACTGATGGGGGATAGACTGAGGAGAGTCAGAGGTACTCATCTCTCTTTGAGTAGGGGAGGAGAAGAGAGACTCATGGTACTCACTGAATCCTAAGTCTTCATCAGTGTAAAAGGATAGGTTGGGAATTGGTTGGTTGAGATCCAAAGGCTGGGGATGGTAGCTGTCCCCTGAAGGTTGTCCACTTGAGTGTTGAGACTCAGAGTGAAGGCTTAAGGTTGTTGGGCTATTGAGCTCATCAGGGTGAGCTTGAGGAACCTCAGCCCTGATAGGTGAAGTAATGGGAGTGGTTTGCTCCTCAGGAGAAGTGGGAGCTCTAGTGTCCACTTCTTCCTGTAAGGTTGAGTATTTGGGGGCCTGCACAGACTCAATAGCCTGAGCAGGGGTTCGTTTGGATTTTCTTTGGTAGGTGAGGGTGATTTCTGGTCTTTTTAATGGTAGGGACAAAAGAGGTGTGGGTTCAACACTAGCTTGTGTTGCTAGGTTGTCACCTTGAGCAATGAGCTCTAACATTTTTGGGACTAGGGCTGTTTCTACCCCAGAGAAGCCTACAGTTGGCTTCTTCATTATTTTAAAGATGCCGGGCTTCATCTGTCCCAATTTAAGAATATTACCTGTTTCCCTCAACTGTGAGCCCAGTTCACAGTTGAGAATGTGTTGAACATATCTAGGAAACATGTAATACTCTAAGGAGTCTAAGTTTGCAAGTAAATTAGTATAAACAAATTGTGAATACCTGAACTTGACCCCCTGAACCATTCCATGAACTATAAAGGAGAGATCCTCAGGAATCTGGTCCCATCCACCATGCTTGTTTGACAAGCTGTGGATAACCACATGGAGCAGGAATTTCCATTGGGATGAGACCTTCCCTTTCCTAAAGGTCTTTACAGAGAAATCTCCCTCATAGCCCATCTGCTCAAAAGAATGATTAACAGCTTCTTTTGGGAAGGACACCTCACCTTCTTCATCATCCAGCTGTAGATGTTGGTTAATGATGGCCGGAGTGATGAAGATTGTCCTCCCTTGCACTGTGGCAGACAGTGCCTTCTCCCCATCCATAATGACCTCTTGGCAGGTCTTCCAGAATTCAAGCAAGTGATCCTCATATAGAGTAGGATCAATGGTCAGGGAGGTGAAATAATTTGACAGAGTCAAGAATTGGCAAATCTCTGAGAAACTTGCATCTTTCTCAGAGCTTAACAGAGCAACTTGATTATGTTGCCTGTGTAGTTGCATGGAGAAATCAGGGTTGTTTCTGCGGTTAAGGTTGGCCATTTCAGAAGCTTAAGGGTGAAGAAAGGTAGAAAGCAAAGGCGGTTTAGAGAATTAGGTTAGAGAAACAGTAGAATTGAGGAAGATAGTGGGAAAGAGGGGGAACCGTTGGGTATTTATATGAAAAGGGATTTGAACCAAAGTTAATGAAAGAGGATAAACTTTGAAATCCGAAAGTCGGTCCCACCTCTGAAAAGGTAGTTTACTTTTGCTCAAAAAGTAGTTTTCTTGGAATTCGAAAAGCTTCCGAAGTTTATTTGTCTTCGGAAGTTTTGATTTAAAAAGCTTCCGAAGCTAAAATGGCTTCGGAAGATTTTCCTGAGAGTCTTGATAATTTATGCTTCGGAAGAGAAATAAACCCTTGAATGCTTTGTATGAAAATAAACAAAGCTTCCGAAGGTTAATTTTGCTTCGGAAGGAAAAGGTTCTTGAAAATAGATAAGTGTCTGAGATAAGAATTTTAAGCTTCGGAAGATGAATTTACTTCTTCCGAAGGTAAAATCTCTTAGACAGTTATTTATTTTAAAGACATGTTTTTCTTCCGAAGATAAAATTTTATCTTCCGAAGTATCAGAAATTTTCAAGAATCTAAGGAAAGTCTTCAAAAAGAATTTTACATCCAAAGAAAACATGAGCTTATGAAAGTGATGAACTAGACAACTTAGGACACACATATTTTAAGAAGAAATAATTAGAATTAGTTTTAATAAAAAGTCTACTCAAAGTTAATCATCCCAATAGCTGATATCAGATACTTAAATCTCTGTTCATCAAAAGCTTTGGTGAACAGATCAGCATATTGTTCATCTGTATGAACTTTGACTAGTTTAATTAATCCTTTTTCATAGTTATCCTTATTAAATGATACCTGATGTTGATGTGTTTGGTCCTTGAGTGCTGCACAGGGTTCTCAGTGATAGAGATAGCACTATTGTTGTCTATGTGGATAGGAGTCTCTTTGAAGTTAAATCCATAGTCCAGCATCTGATTTTGAATCCAAAGCACTTGAGCACAGCAGCTTGCAGCAGCAATGTATTCAGCCTCAGCAGTTGATGCAGACACACAGGATTGTTTCTTGCATTGCCATGAGACCACCCTTCCACCAAGGAATTGACATCCCCCAGATGTAGACTTTGCAGTCATATTGCAACCACCATAATCACTATCTGTATAGGCATACAGATTGAAATTTGGATTCTTTGGATACCATAGACCAAGTGTTGAAGCACCTTTGAGGTATCTTAAAATCCTTTTCACAGTGATTAAGTGAGACATCTTAGGGTTGGCTTGATATCTTGCACAAATACATGTAGCAAACATGATATCAGGCCTGCTAGCTGTAAGATACATAAGAGACCCAATCATAGCCCTGTATAAGTGCTCATCTACACACTCCCCCTCAAGATCTGGACCAAGGGAGTGGTTTCTGGCTATGGGTGTCTTAGCAATCTTACAATCAGTCATATTGAACCTCTTGAGTATGTCTTGAACATACTTTGACTGACTTATGAAGATGCCATCTTCAACCTGCTTCACTTGAATTCCCAGAAAGAAGTTGAGTTCTCCCATTGAACTCATCTCAAATCTGTCTTTCATCAGCTTCTCAAAGTCTTTGCAGAGCTTTGGATTAGTTGAACCAAAGATGATGTCATCAACATATACTTGAACCAGCAATAAGTCATTTCCCTGTCCTTTGATGAAGAGGGTTCCATCTATAGTACCTCTTCTGTATCCATGCTTGCAGAGATACTTAGATAGTGTCTCATACCACTTCCTGGGTGCCTGATGCAGCCCATAAAGAGCTTTGTCAAGCTTGCAGACATAATCAGGATGATCAGGGTCTACAAAACCAGGTGGCTGTTTGACATAAACCTCCTCATCAATCACTCCATATAAGAAAGCACACTTTACATCAAGTTGGTAGACCTTGAAGTTCTTGGATGCAGCAAATGCCAGGAATATCCTAACAGCTTCTAGTCTTGCTACAGGAGCAAAGACATCAGTGTAGTCAATCCCTTCTTCTTGTGTGTATCCTTGAACAACTAGTCTTGCCTTGTTCTTGATGATGATTCCCCTATCATCCTTCTTGTTTCTAAAAACCCATTTGGTTCCAATGGTAGTCTTCCCATGAGGAAGAGGACAAAGGTTCCAAACTTTCTGCCTTTTGAATTGAAGCAGCTCTTGTTGCATAGCTTCAACCCAACTTCCATCCTTTAGAGCTTCATCAACTTTCTTGGGCTCTATCTGAGATAAGAAACAAGAGTGAAGACAAACATTTGCTTCATGGGTTTGTCCTCTTGTTCTTACCCCTGTGACAACATCTCCAATGATGTTTGTGGTGGGGTGAGACTTGTGGATCCTTAGCTGAGGGATCACAGCAAGTTGTGAGAAAGATCTAAATTTGAGAAATTTAAATCTGGTCTTGAAGATTCACCCTCCACATTATCACACTTATCAAGATTAACTTGATCCAATGAGTGTGAGACATCATTGATGTTGTCATCTATGGTATGGTTATTAGCATCAAGAAATTCCTGATCACTATCACCATCACCATTGTTGTCTTCTACAAGTGAGGTGTCTTTATCTGGTTGAGAGGCCTCTGAGCTGGAATTTGAAGGCATGCCAGATGTATCAGCTGAATTTGTCATTGTTGTGCTGATAGAAACCTCATTTGCTGAAGTAGTTCCAACTGGAGCTGAAGATGTATGAGTTGAAGGTCTTCCTAGCTCAAATCTTGGATCAGGATCACCTGTATTTAGATTTTCTGCAGATCCTGAAACATGCTCACAAGATTTGTTAAAACAGTTGGTAACTAAATCAAGATCAAACAGCCAATCCGGACCAGAACCAGCCACACAAGGAGTGTGCTCATTGAAAGTCACATTGGCTGACTCCTCAACAATTCTAGTTCTGAGATTGTATACTCTATAAGCTTTAGCTTGAGAAGAGTATCCAATGAAATGTCCATCATCTGATTTCTCAGCAAACTTGGCAATTTGATCTTTGGTATTCAAGATGGTGCAGGGACATCCAAATGACCTGAGAAAACCAATGAAAGGTTTCCTCTTGTGCCAAAGTTCATAAGGAGTCTTACCATGTGTCTTAACTACTAAAACTCTGTTTTGCACATAGCAAGCAGTATTGACTGCCTCTGCCCAGAAGGTGATAGGCAGTTTAGAGTCAGACAACATAGTTCTTGCAGCTTCAATAAGTGTCCTGTTTCTCCTCTCAGCAACTCCATTTTGCTGAGGAGTCCTGGGAGCACTATATTGTCTTGTAATACCTTTTTCATCACAAAATGCATCAAGGATTTGGTTCTTGAATTCAGTTCCTTGATCACATCTTATGGTTTTGACCTTGTGATCACATTGATTCTCAACTTTTAAGATGAAATTCTTCAGAATCTCAGGGGTTTCATCCTTAGTTCTAAGGAAGAAGACCCAAGTGAATCTTGTAAAATCATCTGTGATCACCAGACAGTAAGAGGTCCTTCCTAAACTCATTACACTGGTGGGGCCAAAGAGATCCATATGTAACAAGTGTAGGGGAGTAGTGATGGAGTTCTTTTCCTTAGGCTTGTGAGATACCTTGTGTTGCTTCCCTTTCAGGCATGCAACACAATGATCATCACTAGTAAACTCTTTCTTTGGCATTCCAGTTACCAGATCATGTTTAATTAATTTATTCATGTTCTTAAAGTTTACATGGCACATTCTTTTATGCCATAGGAAAGACTCATCACTATTTGCTTTAGATAGAAAGCATGAAACTTCTCCTGAGGGAGATGTTTCTTGCAAATCCATCTTGTACATGTTCCCTTTCCTGGGGGCTCTGAGCAGGATATGCTCATGAGGAATGACCACACCAGGTTTGAGAACAATGCACTCATGCTCAGTAAAGAGCATGTTATGACTCTGATCACAAAATTGGGATACACTCAGAAGATTGTACCCAAGCTCCTTAACAAAGTTTACCTTCTCAATGCTGAGCTTACCATTTGTGACCTTGCCCCTTCCAGAAATGTAACCACCTTCATCTCCTCCAAAAGCAACTGGTCCTCCATCAATTCTCTCAAAATTATGGAGTAGAGACCTATTGCCTGTCATGTGCCTGGAACAGCCACTGTCAATTATCCAGACATTCCTGTTGGTCTTGAGCTGTTCCTGCACAGAGAAAATGATTAGTTACATTTGGAAACCCAAGCCTTACTTGTCTTGGGCTCATTAACAGTAATAGAAGGTAATGCAACAGTAATAGATCCTATGGTTGTACTATGGGGATCTTCAGCTGTTGTTGATGGAGAAACCTCAGTCATTTGGTCTTTCTTAGACTTCCACACCACCTTTGGAGTCTTGGACTTGACCTTCAAAACCTTAGAAGCTTTTGGAACTTCACAAGTTTTGATGACTGATCCTTCGGAAGAATCTACAGTCACTGCAGCAGACTTTAGTGCTTCGGAAGAACTCCTTTCTTCCGAGACCAACTTTGCTTCCGAAGGTAATTTTCCACTTACCTTCTTCTTTGATTTGGAGCTTCCGAAGGAAACAGACTTTCCTTCCGAAGCTTGAGACTTCTTGAGACTCTTTGAAGTCTTTGTTTTAGTCATGTGGACAGTACTTTTAGGATTGTATGGGCAATCCTTAGCAATGTGAGAAGTACTTTCACACATAACACATAACATTTTCTTCTTCAAAGAAGTCTCCCTTTGAGAGCAAGACTGGCTTTGGTCACATCCCTTCTCCACCTTCATCTTGGTAGATGCTGAGACAGTTCCTTTGGGCTGTGAACTGTTCTTGGAGTTTGATGGTCCAGGCTGTGCAGCAGTGGTACACAGCAGCTCAGTCTTCTTCTTGGCACTGAGATGATTTGAACAAGAACCATGACTCTTAGCTGAGGAGTCTTGGTTGATGTCTTCAGTCCTTACTACTTTGAAACCTGCAGAGATAAAAACTTGTTTCTGCTTAGCATCAAAAGTAGCCTTGATTTCTTGAGCCTTCTTTGCCTTTCTTTTGCTCTTTCTGATCAAGTTCTTTCTTTTGGACTTGGTCATCACAGTTGATTTCTTCTCCTCAGAAGGATAGTGGCCCTTGGAAGAATCCTCTTCTTCACTCTTCTCAGAGGAATTCTTCACTATCACTTCTTCATCATCCTCACTTACAGGATCTATGAGAGGAAGCTCATCTTCACAAGTTCCACACCTAGGAGATCTTACAGACAAGATTGTGTGTGGAGGAGCTATCTCATTTGATCCTAGTCCCTGTCTATTTTGATAACAAACCTTGTTGTGCAGGGATGAGGATATCATGTTCTTGAAGGTCTCTTCTTCAAGAACACTCTTCTCTGCCTTGGCTTTGCTGATCACAAGCTCAGCCTGGCACTCAGTTAACTTAGTGATGAGATCTTGGATCTGAGTTCTGAAATCTGTATGTTCATGTTTTAGTACTGAAATGGTTTTCTCCAAGTCTTCTATCTTTAACTTGTAATCATTTTCAGACTTTCTAAAATCAGATTTTAATATGTTTAATGACTCAAGATCAGATCTCATCTCTAGGTTATAGGACCTGTATCTATTTACTTTAGCAATGCATTCAGGGGAGCAAAGATGTTCCAATACCTTGGCTTCATCATGGTCAGCCATCAGTGCTTGGTTTGGAGAAGCATCCTCCACCTGAAAACTCCAGTCAAAGCCTCCTTCTTCAACAGCAACAGCAGCATGTTGCTTTGTCTTCTCAGCCTGAGGAGCTTTGTCAGTAAAGTTTGGTCTGGGTTGTGTTTGGCCCCCATTTGCTTTAGGTGCCTTACACTCCCTGGCAAAGTGACCCATAAGGTTACAGTTGTAACACTTAACTTTGCTTTTATCCAGCCCAAACTTACTGCTGGTAGCATTGCTTGGAAATCTTCTTCCTGTCCTCTTGTAGAACTTCTTGGCTCTGTGAGTGAGGAGAGCCATCTGCTGAACTATCTCCATGTATTCCAGGTCATCTGGATGGATACAGTCCAGGTCTTCAAGAGTGAAGAGATAATTCCCACAGCTTTCATCTGCAGACACAAAGGCTTGAGAAGAACTTGTCTCTTGGAATGGGCTTCCTTGAGTAAAGTTCTCCCTTGGTGTCTCCGGGAAGGTGATGAAAGGACCCTTTTGTGAGTTGTCAGGGTAGCATAAGAGATGATGCTGAGGTTCTATGCTGTCCCTTTCAACCACATGAAGGGCTGAACCCATTTGATTGTTGGAGTTGCCAGATGAACCTTGCATGTTCATCTCCATCTGGTATCCACTGAGAATCCCATACAACTCTGTAAGAGTAAGAGTCTTAAGGTTCTCAGTCCTCTTGATCACCACACAATAGTGTGTCCATTGCCTAGGAAGTGAGGACATGAACTTCCTTACAATGTCCCTGTTCTCAAGAGGAACTCCTCCATCCACTAGGGTATCCACAATCTCAACATACCTGAAGTATTGTTGGGTCATGGTCTCACCTGCTTTGAAGGTGAAATTTTCAAACTGCTGCTTCAGAAGATCTTTCTTGTTCTCCTTGGCTTCAGAGGAGCCTTCATACATCAGCTTCAGTGCATCCCACAGCTGTTTGGCTGTCTTGCACTTCTTGAAGCCTCTGTATACAGAGTTTGGGAGAGCAGTCTGAAGAGCAGTCATGGCCTTCCTGTCAATCTCTACTCTTTTTCTATCTTCATCTGAGTAGTTGGCCACATCTTTAGGAATCATACCAGCACCAGTAGCAGAGGGGGTGCTGGGTATGAAAGGTCCATTCTCAACAGATTCCCACATTCTTGAATCAAGAGACCTGATGAAGCCTTCCATCCTCATGCACCAGGTGTCAAAATCATCAAGAGTGATCAGTGGGGATTTGTTCATGGTTCCAGTCTCCATATCAGTCTTAGAGATGGCAGCCATTTGAAGAGTTTAGCTTTTGTGTGTGTGAGGGATCTTAAGATGGTTAGATCTTATATCAAGAGCCTGGAAAGCTCTGATACCAATTGCAGGACCGTTTAAGGGCTTAAGCACAATTACAACACAACAACACAATGAGGAGAATAACTAAGCTCTAATCAAACAGTGAACTGGGTAACCAAAGTGATACAAAGAACACAAGTAAAGCAAGAGACAGAACAAGAGAGTATGGGTTTCAAGGAGGCAGTATATTGCTTTCTCAAGTTCTTTTACAAGTGTTACAAAGCATAAAGAAAAGATACAAGAACTTGAAATACTTATACTACAACCTACAGCCGGCTATACTTTGAAAGCCAGCTGGATACAATTGACTAGACACTAACAAAATCAATTGTAGGATCAAAAGGCATATCTGCCTTTTGACCTTGTGACTATGACATGCCATAGCTCACATCCTTATACAATACAAAAAGGATAAAGTACATAAAGTGGAAAGTTGAATACTCAAGACCTCAATGTACAGTTACCAAAAGCAAGGCCCTTTTCACCAACTCATGTAAGTTGGTGACTTTACAGAGATGCAGCGGAAAAGGTGCTTTATGGAACAGTACATCAGATAAAGCATGTGTACTAAAAGTCTTCGGAAGAAATCTGTCTTCATAGGATGAGGCTTCGGAAGACTTTGTCTCTGAAGCTTCGGAAGACTTCATGTTTGGCTTCGGAAGATATTGGTCTTGGCTTCGGAAGATTTTACACTTAGAGTATTTTCTAATGCTTTGTGTAAAACTTCCGAAGCATTCTTCACTTCAGTACTTAGTGCATGTTGCTGAGACACTTAAGCTGTTTTGGGTTGCATCAGACTTCAGGAATCCTTACAATCTTGAACAAGAGTCAGATAAGACTGAAGATAAGGCCCAAGCCTCAGATGCTGAAGTTAATATCAGAAAGGCTGAGTGGGCTGCATGTTTTGAAGAGATAAGAGACCAACGAAGTGCTTCAAAGTCAACTGTATACACCAAGCTGTACAAAGTGAAGAAACATCACAACGTGTCGGGCAGAATCATAGCATGGGCATATTTTGAAGATCTCAACGTTTATGCAGTTAAACGTGAGCAAGGGATCGAGTACTTCAGGTTTCCACACGACCTGAAGACTCTTCATGGATTTGAGCTGAACCAGTTAGCGAAGCTGAAACTGCTATACGCTGATCCACACAAAATGTCTGGATGGTTTGAAGCAGCTCTGAAGAAAGAGTACCACACCAGATGGGTCAACTTCAAACCTCAACAACCTACGAGGTATATCCGAAGGTCTGAGGTTGATGCCATAACTGGGAAACCAAGAATAGTGCTGAAGTGGAGTCCTCCGCGCACCATGTCTAAGATCCCACTACGGGAAATGCCACAGGACTTCACTCCACACTTCAAATGGTGGTACTATGATTGGAGGACAGGAGAGGCAGTCATAGTCTTAAACACAGAAGAAAAAATGGATACTATCAGGGTATTTGACCCGATGTGGCTCACAAACTTTTCTGCAAATGATGTCTACAGATTATACAAGTGACCACTATTCTATGACTCTCAAGATATTGTACAAGCTCTACAGTTTCAGAACGTTATAAGACTCTGCTTTGCATTTGAGATACACGCAGGACTCACAAAAGAAGAGAAGTACAAGAAGTATGAAGAGGTGATGAAGAAAGTAAGACATTAGATGAAACTAGGTCCAAGGGGGAGTTTGTAGGTACATGTGTCCCTAGTTTCTGAACTGAATGTAATATGTCTTTAGTGTCTTACACTTATGTAATTGTTGGGTACTTAATGAAATGTAATGTTTGGTTGTGTTTATAATGTTTAATATTTCATTAATGAGTTGTTTAACGCATATTGACTTGATTATTGAGGTTTGTGGTTGTTTGAATGAATCTTGATAATGTAATGATTAATAAATACATTCAAACTTAGTAATATGAAGTGCTCATGTGAATGGCCCATGCGAATGGACCATACGCATGAACAACTTCATGCGAATGACTTAGTCGCACGACTGAACCAGGAGACTGGATCAGTCGTATGATTGTAACTGTAAGGCCCTGTTCCCGGAAACCTCACAGTTGGTCAATCACAGCAGTTAAAACATTAATGATTATAATTATACAAACTTAAGCAGCGGAAATAATATATCAAAAACCATTCATTTCATTTAAAACACTGTTGTTGAGCTATACATCATCGTTTAACTGATTACAAAAGAATTGTTTTACTGCCTTACAAAACAACAACTCATAAAATGCGAATGGATGTCAGTCTTTCCCTGCCGAGTAGCTTCACCCTCGTGCCATCCTCAGCAATAATTACCTGCCAACTGAAAATGTATAAAAGTCAGCGTTGCTGAGTGAGTTCTAGTTTTATAATAATAAAATACTTTCTATATGTTGTATATGAAAATACTGTTTTCTTTTAAAATACAACTCTTTACTGTATATGCGAGTACGCATTAACTATATGAACAAATACTGTTCGTTCTCTTTACTGTATGCCTTGTTTACTCTGTTTTCTTTTATCTTTATCTTTCACTATCTGTATGGACCAATGAGCAATACCCCAACTATATGCGCGATGGAAAACGGGTGATGGGCCATCTATATCCCTCGAAAGGGTCAACTATATCCCTCGAAAGGGTCAACTGTATCCCTCGAAAGGGTGCTATGTACTGTATACAAGGCCGACCCAATCACCCAGGGTACGCTACAAGGGTCCTGCCAATCTCCAAGACTGGCCCTGTGTGCATAATAGGGTAGCTAACCCGCAGCACAGTTGAGCTAACGACAACACGGTCGTGTACCTCCTATAAGCTTGCAAGACTTATTAACATTTTATTAATGTTCCTCTTCTTTTCTTTATTGCTCTTTCTCTTTATTATTACAATATACTTTACGTTACGATAATAAACATACCACGTAAAGTCACATTCTATAGGTAATAATAATAATAGCAATAATAATAATAAGGAACAATCATAAGACAATCATAATCAATCATAATCATGCATGAAACCTATCATTAATATGCCCTAGTCAACCCTCGGTCAAAACCCTAAGGACACAGACTCCCAAAACATTCTATAATAAATTCTAAGGGTTAGGCGCTTGACACTATTTGGGCGCATGGGCCCTGTTTAGGCGTATGGGTACTTAGACGCATGGAAACTTAGGCGCATGGACAATTCAGGCGCATGGGCACTATTCGGGCGTATGAAAACTTAGGCGTTTGGGCCACTTGGGCGCATGGGCCACTTTGGGCGCATGGGCCACTTTAGGCGCATGGGTTGTTCTTGAACTTTTCCAAGGCAAATCTCAGGCGTATGGGCTACTATTCAGTCGTATGGATTACACTTAAATTCTTATAAGGCAAATCTAGGCGCATGAGCATTCTGTCCAACATGTTTCCAATATGATTTTGAACCCGTTCCTCATACTTATTTGTTCTAAGCTTATCATGGCAATTCTAAACATGAACAATCTATAAGCATTTAAGAACCCACATCCAACATGCATAATACATACGGGTAAACATATATAACATTGTAAAAACGTTTTAAATACATTTTCAGCCCCAAAGATGATTAAAACAAGTAGAAACCGGGGTCTAGAAACTCACCTGATGCAACTTGGGTGTTTCTTCTTTCTAACGCTTTTGCAACTGAGTTCAAGCACCTAAAAACACCACCAAACACACACCCGAGCACATACACAAACACATAAGCACATAAACATATAACCGGGATAAAACCCGTCATAAACACTTAAAAACCTTGAATTCTTACCTTGAATTCACTTTCTCTTCTTCTTCTTTTCTCCAACTGAGAGTTCTGCTCTCTTCCTTTCTCTCTCTAAAATCCGATTTGCAAAAAGGTGAAAAGTAGCATGGTGTGGGCGGCCATGTTGCTTTTGTACCAACTTTTATCCTTTTTACCCTTTTGACACTTTTAACCCCTCATCTTGGGTTAATTGATGTTTTCTTTCTTTTTATTTCCTTTATTAGAATAACTGGGTGTTACAAGTCCACCCCCCTTATATAGGTTTTGTCCCCGAAACCTGTTATTCCTCGAACAGATGAGGATAATGCTGCCTCATCTCCTCCTTAGTCTCCCATGTAGATTCGGATCCCTTCATGTGCTTCCACTATACGCGCACAAGAGGAACTACTTTATTCCTCAGCCTCTTCTCTTTTCTATCGATGATTGCCACTGGTTGCTCCACATAATTGAGACTTTCGTCTAACTCGATATCTTCCAGTGGAACAATCATGTCTTCATCGGCTAAGCACTTTCTCAGATGAGATACATGGAATGTCGGGTGAATTCCACTTAACTCTCCTGGTAACTCCAATCTATAGGCCACCTCCCCAACTCGAGCAATGATTCGGAAAGGGCCTATATATCTCGGGCTTAGCTTACCTTGCTTCCTGAATCGGATGATTCCCTTCCAAGGTGAGACCTTCAACATAACCTGGTCACCCACCTGGAACTCTATCGGTCTACGTCGTTTATCGGCATACGACTTCTGTATATCTTTGGCTGCCTTCATGAAGGCTTTAATATTTTAAAGCTTCTCGGTCGTAGCCTGGATTACCTCGACACCTCCCAATTCTTTTTGCCCAATGTCTCCCCAACATACAGGCGTCCTGCATCATCTGCCGTATAGCATCTCGTATGGTGGCATGCCAATCCTGGCATGATAACTGTTATTGTACGAGAATTCAGCTAACAGTAAGTGGTCGTCCCAACTTCTCCCAAAGTCAATCACACATGCCCGAAGCATGTCTTCCAATGTCTGAATGGTCCTTTCTGACTGACCATCAGTTTGGGGATGATAAGTACTGCTAATGTGTAACCTCGTCCCCATGGCGTCATGGAATTTCTTCCAAAATTTGGAGGTAAACCGGGTGTCACGATCAGACACGATGGACACCGGCACACCATGACAAGCTACAATCTCCTTGATGAACAGATCAGCCAACCTTTCGGATGAATATGTCTCGCGGATCGGTAGGAAGTGGGCACTCTTCGTCAGACGGTCTACAATCACCCATATGGCGTCGTATCCTTTCGGCATACGCGGCAACTTCGTAATGAAATCCTTGGTGATGTGCTCCCACTTCCATTCTGGTATATCCAAAGGTTGAATCTTCCCATACGGCTTCTGATGTTCGGCCTTCACTTGCAAACAAGTAAGGCACTTACTCACATACTCCACCACGTCACACTTCATACCCGGCCACCAATAATCTTTCTTCATGTCATGATACATCTTTGTGGCACCAGGATGAATGGAGTATCGAGTCTTGTGAGCTTCATCCATAATCCTCACACGTAGATCCCCAAAACGAGGAATCCACACTCGTCCAAATCGAGTTTTAAGACCAAGTGTGTTTTCACCCAGTTCCCCAACCAGACCTCTCATCCTTTCAGAGTTAAGATGATCTTCTTTCAGTGCCTCATCTTGAAACTCCTTGACTTGCTTCATTACATCAGAGGTCATGATCAGTTGATATGCTTTCACCCGAATCGGCTCGGGCCTCTTTTTTCGGCTAAGGGCATCAGCCACCACGTTGGCTTTGCCCGGATGGTAATGAATTTTGCAATCATAATCCTTTATAAGCTCCAACCATCATCTCTGCCTCATGTTTAGATCCTTCTGCTCAAAAAAGTACTTCAAGCTCTTGTGGTCAGTAAAGATGGTGCACTTCGTCCCGTACAGATAGTGCCTCCAAATCTTTAGTGCGAAGACCACCGCTGCTAACTCCAGATCATGAGTAGGATAATTAACCTCATGCAACTTCAATTGTCGGGATGCGTAGGCTATCACCTAACCTCGCTGCATCAACACGCAACCCAACCCCGAGTAAGAAGCATCTGAATAAACCACCAAGTCCTCGCTTCCTTCGAGTAATGACAAGACATTGGCTTGGGTCAGTTTTGCCTTTAACTCCTCAAAAGCCCTTTCTTGCTCTTGACCCCACACGAACATTACATCCTTACGGGTCAACTTGGTTAGTGGAGAAGCGATCTTGGAAAAGTCTTGGATGAATCTTTTGTAATAGCCCGCCAAACCCAAGAAACTACGAATCTCGGATGGCGTCTTTGGTGACTTCCATTGCATCACTGCCTCCACCTTTGCGGGGTCTACCATAATACCCTCAGGATTTATCACATGACCTAAGAATTCAACTTCGCGCAACCAGAACGCGCACTTGGAGAATTTAGCATACAACTTCTCCCTTCTTAAGGTCTCCAACACCTCCTGAATGTGAACGGCATGCTCTTCTTCGCTCCTCGAGTAGATCAGGATATCATCAATAAACACAATCACTGATCTATCCAACATTGGCCGACACACTCGGTTCATCAAATCCCTAAAAGTAGCTGGTGCATTGGTCAACCCAAACGACATAACGAGGAACTCGTAATGACCATAGCGCGTGCAAAAGCTGTTTTAGGCATATACTGCTCCTTCACCTTCAGTTGATGGTAACCAGATCGTAGATCTATTCTTGAGAACCAATTGGCACCTTGGAGTTGGTCAAACAGATCATCAATTCTTGGTAAGGGGTATCGGTTCTTCACCGTCAACTTGTTCAGCTCTCGGTAGTCAATGCACATCCTCATACTACCGTCTTTCTTCTTCACAAACAGGACCGGAGCACCCCAGGGAGAGATACTCGGTCTAATGAACCCCTTATTGAGCAGCTCTTGCAACTGCTCCATCAGCTCTTTCATTTCTGTCGGAGCTAACCGATACGGTGCTTTGGCAACGGGTTCAGCACTGGGTATCAGATCAATTTGGAACTCAATCTCGCGGTCCGGTGGCACGCCGGGTAAGTCTTCCAGAAATACGTCCGGAAAGTCGCATCCCACTGGTACCTCAGATAATTGCGGTACCGACGCATCCACATCTTTTACATAGGCCAAGTAGGCGCTACATCCACGTCTTATGCACTTCCCCGCCACCGCCATCGAAATCATCTTCGGGATCATAGTAACGCGATCTCCATGAACCATAACTAAACTCCCATCGGATGCAACCAATCGAATCACCTTCTTTCAACATACGATGTTTGCTTCATAGGTTGCTAACCAGTCCATCCCTAGTACTACATCAAATCCACCTAGGGGTATCACGTGCAACCTAGCAGCGAACCTATGACCTTCTAGTTCTATGGCACAGTCCTCTATCACGTCAGTAATTCTAGTGGACTTACCAATAGCAGTTTCTACATCGTATGGTTCACTAATCTTTCTACTACTAACAGGCAACTTAGCACAGAAAGTAGTGGAAACAAAACTCCTGCTAGCACCGGAATCAAACAATACAGAGGCATAAATTTGGTTTACTAGAAACATACCTGACACAACATCGGGATCAGCTCTGGCTTCCTCCCGGGTCATAGTGTAAGCTCTAGCACTTGCCCTCTGCCCTCCTTCCTCCGGCTTCTTATTCCCCGCTCCCGAGCTCTCTGCCCTTGGCTTCTTGCAGTCTCTAGCGATGTGGCCAGGCTGGCCACACCTGAAGCATACGTTCATCCCCATCCTGCACTCACCATTATGCTCCCTTCCACATTTGCCACACTTCATCCATCTTGCACTAGATGTGACCACACGTCGGTCACCCACCTTCGCCACCTTATTGTTTGGAGCGGCTCCACCACGTCCAAACCGTTTCCCATTCCAGTTACGGTCACCTCCACCCTTCTTGTTCATCTCAGCCACCACCACCTCGCGCTCATCATATAATCTACCAGCCAAATCAACCGCCGATCTAAAGGTGCTCTGCCGGGCGGCGATCATATGCCTACGGATATCCGCCGGCAGCCCCTGGATGTATCTCTTAATCTTTCGTGACAGTGGTGTCACTTGATCGGGCAGCAGTCGCGCCATTTCATTAAATTTAGTGGTGTACTGCTGGTGTGTCATCGTTCCCGCCTCCAGCTGCTGGAACTCTCTTTCCACCTTATCCATCTCTCTGTGGGGACAGAATTCTCGATCACTAACTTCTTCAGTTAACGCCATCTCATTCTCCCAATGGCTTTGCTACCCTCGGCTTGGACAATGTTGTCCCACCAGCACAAAGCCAAGTCTATAAAAGAGTAGGTAGCGAATTTCACCTTCTGATCCTCACGACACTCACTGATATCGAGAACGGCCTCCATTTCCCTCACCCACCGGTGAGCAGCAGCCGCAATGCCGTTTCCGTCGAAGGTAGGGGGCTTGCATCTCATAAACGCCCCGTAGTTACAGCCTCGGGTCGCCTCCGGCGCAGGCTCTTCTTCTTCCTCCTCCTCATCAGAGAGAACCGTTTCCGGCTCTGGTTGCTCCCGTCCTCCCGAGGACCTATTTCTTTCACCTTCATTTAATGCCTTGATTAATTCGGTCATCACAGACGGTAGAATCTTCTGCATGACCTGATGAACCTCTTCCACCACAGCCTCCTTTACTGAGGCTCTTAGATTGGCGCTCTCATTGCCACCCTCCGGATGAGGGGTCTCTGGTCCCTCATGAACCACCTTCTCGACTCTGGGTCTTCCTCTCTTAGGTCGCGGAGCAGCACCGTGACCTCCACCACGAGAGGCCTTTGAAGATCTACCGCTAGCCATCCTCTAAAGCACACTATAAGATTCAAACACTAACGCGGTCATTCAAGGTAGTAGCTCAGTTTATGTTAAGTATAGTAAGTCCCTAATTACAGTGGCGAGTTGTAATTAGCCACTTACTTTACTCTTCATACCCCAAGCATTTCCTATCCTGACTTAATCAGTATCTAAATCTACTAAGAGCACATAAATCAAATAGCATGCGCACATAATACCGGTTAACATTAAGAAAAGACATACCTGATGGCATGTAGCTACTCGGGCTGACATCCCTCATTTGTCCCATTTTCAGTTTAAGTTTAGGTTTTCAAAATTTATTTTACCCAATTCTCTTAAACTTTGGCTCTGATACCAACTTGTAAGGCCCCGTTCCCGGAAACCTCACAGTTGGTCAATCACATCAGTTAAAACATTAATCATTATAATTATACAAACTTAAGCAGCGGAAATAATTTATCAAAAACCATTCATTTCATTTAAAACACTATTTTTGAGCAATACATCATCGTTTAACTGATTACAAAAGAATTGTTTTACTGCATTACAAAACAACAGCTCATATAATGCGTATGGATGTCAGTCTTTCGGTACCGAGTAGCTTCACCCTCGTGCCATCCTCAGCAACACTGACTTTTATACATTTTTAGTTGGCAGGTAATTATTGCTGATGATGGCACGAGTGTGAAGCTACTCGGCAGGGAAAGACTGACATCCATTCGCATTTTATGATCTGTTATTTTGTAATGCAGTAAAACAATTCTTTTGTAATCAGTTAAACGATGATGTATTGCTCAACAACAATGTTTTAAATGAAATGAATGGTTTTTGATAAATTATTTCCGCTGCTTAAGTTTGTATAATTATAATGATTAATGTTTTAACTGCTGTGATTGACCAGCTGTGAGGTTTCCGGGAACGGGGCCTTACAGTAACATGAGATTGGCTCAGACGTACGACTGAACACTCAGTCGTGCGAATGGATCAACCGCATGACTCAATCGCACGACTGAACCATACTAATGGTTCAGTCGCCCGAATGAGCAACCCTAACCTATAAATACCACCTAATTCGTGGAAAAACGTAACAATTCATATCACTTCGACTCCAGATGTACCCTGCCGTCCAGAAACCTCCAAGAACCTGTTCCAAGTTCACAGATCGCACTAGATCAATTCCATATCGTTCTTAACGTTTAGATTCAATCCATAATTGATTCGACATGCGTTCTCACTGATTGAATCAACAATCAAATAGGATTCCGCACTATTTGATTTGGTATACATGTTAATCAGTTAGTATTTCGTGCAATACACGATCCTAACATGTTTACAAGAATCAAACAAGTTTACAAGTGCAATGGTTATAAGGTAACATGTTTCACCCCAAAGTGTAAAAATATGCAAAAGGGGTATAGAAATACTCACATGATCAAATAGTATTGGAATGACGATCGATAAGAATTATAAATAAGCTTTCCAAATCAATCCTTCATGAGATACATATATATATATATATATATATATATATATATATATATATATATATATATATATATATATATATATATATATATATATATATATATATATATATATATATATATATATATATATATATATATATATATATATATATATGTTTACAAGATTTTAGTTAAATAATAAGTTTAACGAATTAACAAAGACTAGGGTTCAATGTGGTATTAGGGATTGTCAAATAATTATGCTTAACAAATGGAACCATTTATATTTGTTAATATCTAAGAACATTGTATATTTTATATAAAGTTTTATATAAAAATTATAACACTTATAATAATTTCCTATATATAAAGGTTAAATAAAATCTAATAAACAATAATTTCAAAGACAACGTTTGAAACAATCACATTTGTGAAGCAAAGATTTGGTTAGAGTATAAATTATTTGTATATTTTTTTATAATATTTGAGAAGAAAAGAAAGTATAAAAGTATTTCTTTTAAGAAATTAATTTACAGAAAATAATTAAAAGTATTTTAAAATTATCAGCTTTTATAAAATGGCTTTTTATAATTTTTTAAAAAAATATAAAATTAGTGTTTAAGGCCAAAAGGCCCCAAAAATAAAACATGAGGTTCCCCGGATCCAAACCGGGGACCTTTTCTCTGGAAGTCTCATGTGTTACCATGTAACACCCGGTTATTTATCTTGAAGCCGACGAATGAAGAAAAAGAAAATAAAGTCCAAAGTCGGGGGACCAAACCCGCCAACGAGAGAAAGATCGGATAAGTAGTGGAATAAGAGGGGAGGGCAGCCCACACCCTCCCCATACTTGCAAAATTCAGCCAAAGAGAGGAGAGAAGGAGAAAAGGGAGAAAAAGGGTTTTCGGGCTCGTTTTCGTGATTTCGGGCGTGAAAGTTGAAGTGTAGCGTGTTGATTCGAAGCTTTTCTCGTTGTGGTCATTTGTGTGAGTTCTAGGACCCCTATTTTACATGTTTCAAATGACTTTGGGGTTGGAACACATCTAAAACCCGTTTTTGAAAGTATGTGTTTGACTCGTGTGTACGTGTTTGTGTGTGATGCGTTTGGAGTTTGTTTTTGGGCTTGTGTGTGGTTGAATGGTGTTGTGGTATGCATTCCTAAGGTTTAGGATGGTTGACTTGGGCTTAAATCGAGCTTGGGAGAGCTTGGAGGCCGAAAAGGGCAGTTTGCGTTCGGCTGAAACTGCATTCTGCATCAGCTAGGGCTAGGCGACCGAATGGGGTGCGACTGGAGGCCATACGGCGAACTGGCGTGCGACTGAGGTCCATGCGCACGATTTCCATGAGACTGAGGTCCATACGCATGGAAGTCATACGACTGAAGTTCATGCTTCTGTAAGTTGTGCAGTTGAAGGTTATGCGACTGAGGTCCATGCGCCTGGTGGCCATGCGACTGAGGTCCATTCGTAAGAAGGGTATCCGACTGAAGGCCATGCGCCTGAAGTCATGCGACTGAAGGCCATACGCATGAAGGTCATGCGACTGAGAGTCCATACGCATAAGTCCATCTGCATAGATCCATTCGCATAGAGTCTATTCGCCTGATGTTCATTCGCATAGGTGTTCATCCGCATTGGTCCATTCGCATGATATTCAGTCGCCTGGGAGGCCATGCGACTGAAGGGGGCCCATACGCCCAAGTAGGGCTTGTGTACCCGAGGAGAATGTAGTTTATTGACTGACTTTCGGGGGAAAGTGCAGATGTAAGATTTGACATGGAAGATTCCCGTCAGTTTATGTAAGATGACTGATGACGCCTTAGGGGTTATGTTGGGCATGATGGTGATGATGTTGCATGATTATGCATGATGTATGTTATGAATGCTTCATGTTGCGCTGTATGATGATGATTGTGTTTGATGATGTTCCTTTTATTGTATGATTATTTTCCGTTGGCTTTACGATGAATGTTAATGAATGAAATGAAAGTTTTATGTAACGTAAAGCGGAGGATAATGAAAAGAGGAACATGATGAATGCATGCATTAATGAATGATGAATGTAATAAAAGTCCTGCAAGCATTGTATGTCGGGACACGCCCCTTTGTAAGGTGTTAGCCCAACGGTGTGTGGGTTCGCTACCCCCGGAGGATGCACATCGGGGTCTTTCTTTGTGATGACCATTTGTATAGAACCATTATTGCTTGTCTTAGGTACTGTGGCCAGAGGTGCTGTGCACCGTAATGGAAGGTCTATGATAGGCTTAGGGCCAGTACCAGGAAACTGAAAGACATAGCACATGACAATGGTACCCCTGAACTTTATCTTAGGTACTGTGGCCAGAGGTGCTGTGCACCATAATGGAAGGTCTATGATAGGCTTAGGCCCAGTACAAGGAAACTAAAGGGTAAAGTTCATGGTTTTGATGGAAAGAAATGATGTAATGATGAATGAACGAATGAAAGTAAGAACGTATGAACAAATGGAAGTTAATGAATGAATGATGAAGATAATAATGATATTATCTATGTGTACGTATGATGCATGATCGCATGAAAGTAAAGTACAGTTTTAACGAAAGAAAAGTATGTTTTATTTTAAAACTAGAACTCACTCAGCGACGCTGACTTTTATGTGTTTCCAGTTGGCAGGTAATGATTGCTGAGGATGGCACGAGGCGGCTACTCAGCTCTTTTGGATGGCATCCACTTTTATAATGCTTTTGTGAGGAAATACAACATGTATTTTGTAACCTGATAACGATGTATTGTTTTGCAAAAGCTTTTATAATGAGATGAGATGTCTATTTTGATAATTCCGCTGCGATATTTTATGAAAGTTAAATGTAATTATATGTTTTATGTGCGATGAATGACCAATTGTAGGCGTCCGGGGAAGAGGGCCTTACAAGTTGGTATCAGAGCCAAAGTTTAAGTGAAATGGGTAAATTTTCAGAATAAACCTTAACTTAAACTGAGAATGGGACGGAAAGGGAAGGGATGCCAGTCTGAGTAGTTGCGTGCCATCAGATATTTTCTTTAATGTTAACCGGTATTACGTGTGCATGTTATGTGGTTTACGTGTTGTATGTTGATTTAGATACTGATGTAGTCAGGATATGTAATGCTCGGGGTATGAAGAGTAAAGTAAGTGGCTAATCACAACTGGCCACTGTAATTAGGGACTTACTATACTTGACATAAGCTGAGCTATTCCTTGAATGACCGTGTTTGTGTTTGAATCTTTCAGTGTGTTAGAGAATGGCCGGTGGTAGATCTTCAAAACCTTCGAGGGTGGAGGTCATGGTGGGCCTGGTGCTGAACCGCCACCCAAAAGAGGAAGGCCCAGAGTCAAAAGGTGGTTCCTGAAGAACCCGAGACCCCTCATCCAGGGGCTGGGGATGAGAGTGCGAACTTGAGGGCCACGGTAAAGGAGGCTGTCGTTGAAGAGGTGCATCAGGTTGTGCCGACAATCTTACCGTTTGTGGTGACCGAAGTTATCAAGGCTGTAAAGGAAGGAGAAAGAAAGGAGAGAAACAGGTCCTCGGGAGGACGAGAGCAACCGGAGCCTGAAACGGTTCTCTCCGATAATGAAGAAGAGGAAGAAGAGGAGCCTGCGCTGGAGGCGGCACGAGGCTGTAACTATGGGGCGTTTCAGCGATGCAAGCCCCCTAATTTTGATGGTAATGGCACAGCTGCTACTGCTCACCGAGGGGTGAGAGAAATGGAAGCTGTTTTAAATATCAGCGAGTGTCGAGAGGATCAAAAGGTGAAGTTTGCTGCCCATTATTTCGTGGACTCAACTTTGTGCTGGTGGGACAATATAGTCCCAGCTGAGGGCAGTCGGGCTATCGGAAGAATGAGATGGTTAGAGTTGAAAAGGCTTGTGATTCAGGAGTTCTGTCCTCACCGTGAAATGGATAAAGTTGAGAGAGAGTTCCTGCAACTGGAGGCGGGAACCATGACACATCAGCAGTACACCACGAAGTTCAACGAAATGGTACGTCTGGTGCCGGATCAGGTGACGCCTCTGTCACGGAAGATTAAGAGGTACATTGTAAGGCCCCGTTCCTGGGACGCTTACAGTTGGTCGTTCATCGCACATATAACAAATAATTACATTTAACTTTCATAAAACATTGCAGCGGAATTATCAAAATAGACATCTCATTATGTTATAAAAGCTTTTGACAAATAATACATCGTGACTCAGTTATAAAATATATGGTTGCATTACATCACCAAAGCCCTATTCAAATGGATGCCATCAAAAAGAACTGAGTAGTCACCTCGTGCCATCCTCAGCAATCATTACCTGCCAACTGGAAAACATATAAAAAGTCAGCGTTGCTGAGTGAGTTCTAGTTTTATAATAAAACATACTTTACTTTCATTTAAAAGCATTCATTACTTTTGCATGATCACACATCATACGTACACATAGATAATATCTTTATTATCTCCTTCATTCATCCTTTCATTCGTTCATTATAACTTTACTTGCGCATCGGATATCCTCCGTACCAATACCATATGCTACACCCCGAACAATTTAGCTACTGGGCCGAAGTCAATAATTGAACAGCTGAGCGTATGCCGCAGTACTAGGGGTAAGCGGTAGAGGTTCTACATAAATGGTCGATCACAAAGAAGGACCCGATATTCGATACATGCAAGACTTCTCATTTCTTTCCACTTTACGTTACATAATACTTCATTTTATTCGTTATCATAACACGTAAAGCCACAGGAAAGACAAACATACATCATAATAAGGAACATTAACATGCACCGACATCACGTCATACAGGGCAACATCATACATACATAACATGCATCATGCATAAACATGCAACATCATCATCACCATGCCCAACATACTTTCTAAGGTTATACAATCCTCTTACATGCTCTTACGGGAGCCTTCACATCAAAACTTACATCTGCACTTTCCCCCGAAAGTCAGAAGTCGAACTACACTTTCCCTCGGGTGCAACAACCCTAATCATGCGTATGGACACCCTTCAGTCGCATGGCCTCCATGCGACTGAACATCATGCGATTGGACTCATGCGGATGAACATCTATGCAAATGGACATCAAGTCGTGCGTACGGACCTCATGCGGATGGAACTAATGCGAATGAGCACATATGCGACTGACCTCATGCGAATGGACTCATGCGACTAAACACCTATGCGACTGGACCCTCAGTCGTATGACTCCCCATGCGACTGGACTCCCAATCATGCGAATGAACCCTTAGTCGTGCGATTGAACCCTCAATCGTGCGAATGAATCCCAATCGTGCGAATGAACCTCAATCGCCTCTCAATCGGCCGTATGGCCTTCATTCGGTCGCATAGCCCTAGCTGATGCAGAATGGAGTTCATCCCGAACCCAATCTGCCATTTTCGGCCTCTAAGCTCATCCAAACCCATTCTAAGCCTAAATCAACCATCTTAGACCTTAGGAATGCATACCACAACACCATACAAGCACACACAAGCCCGGAAACAAACTCTAAACACATCACACGCAACACACCCAAATGGGTCATAAACACACATATAAAAACGGATTTTTGATGCTTTCCAGCCCTAAAATCGGTTGAAAACTGTTGATACATGTATGTCCCTAGATCAGGATTTGAATGTAATAGATCTTGTTTGTCTGATTATGATGTAATGTTTGAAATGATTAATGAAATGATATTGATTGTTTGTGATTGATAATATTTAATATTTCATTAATGAGTCGATGATGAATTGGTTAATTAGATTTGTGGTTGGTTGAATGGTTACACTTAATGTTATATTAATTAATACATTCAAACTTAACACAATGAAGTTCTCATGCGAATGGCCCATGCGAATGGACCACACGCATGAATAACTTCATATGATTGACTCAGTCGCACGACTGAACAAGGAGACTGGATCAGTCGTATGACTGTAACATAAGATTGGCTCAGTCGCACGACTGAACACTCAGTCGTGCGGATGAATCAACCGCATGGTTCAATCGCACGACTGAACCATACTTATGGTCCAGTCGCACGAATGAACAATACTAACCTATAAATACAACCCAATTCGTGGAAAAATAAAAGCATTCATTCTATTTCGACTCCAGACGTACCCTAACCGTCCAGAAGCCTCCCAATTCGTTCTCCAAGTTCATAGAACACTTTAGATCGATTCCCAATCGATTTCTAACGTTAGATTCAATACTTTATTGATTCTTCGTGTGTTCTCACTGATTGGATCGCCAATCAAATAGGATTCCGCACTATTTGATTTGGTTTACACGCTAATCACTCGCTATTTCGTTCAAATACCAGGTCCTAACAAGTGGTATCAGAGCTTTGGCTCTTGATTACGTGTGATTCAATCAAGATTGATAAAAAGGTTGTGTTTTTACACTAAAAACGCAATCTTTTGTGTCAAAAGTGATCTTGGACGTTCCCTGCTCATCAAAGTTTGGTTTCTACAGACTTAGGCGACTAGAGTTGGCAAAATTTCGAATTTTTACGGCTAAAACACGTTTAACCTAGAAATTTTTGCAAAACAGCAGCTTCAGTCGCACGAGTAAGCCATTCGCATGACTGGACTTCATTCGCATAGCCCAGACGCACGATTGGACCTAGTCGCATCTCCATTCGTACGATTGAACCATTCGTTCGCATTGTTCATATGCATCAGCTTCATTCGCACGACTGAACCAATCGCTTAGTTCAGCCGCACGATTGAACCAGTCGTATAGTTCATTCGCACGGATAGTCCAATCGCATCCTTCAGTCGCACCAGTTGACAGTTTCTTTTAGTAGACTTAAAGTTATTCGACATGGAAGATCAAATGTCAGCCTTTACTGCTGGGAAGGACTCTAGGATCCAGAACCTGCTGTTACTTGAGAGTGAGGTAGGTAAGCATAATAAACCACCAAAGCTCTTAATGTTAGATGAGTTTCCCCACTGGAAACAACGTTTTGAGATCTACCTCAATGGAGTGGATCCAAATATGTGGGAAGCTATCGAGATTGGGTATAGTACGCCGGTGGGAGCCGATGGAGTAAAGCTTACTTTAGGAGGGATGACCGACGCGCAGAAGGTTAAGTATAATGCAGAGAAGAGAGTCTATGCATTGATCACACAGTCTATCCCTAAAGACATTTTCCACCAGTACTCAGAAAATAAGCCATCCAAGAAACTATGGGATGAGCTGGAAAAGAGGTACGACGGAAATGCTTCGGTGAAGGCAATCAAGGCTAAGGAGTTAAAGAAGGAATTTGATAACTTCTCATCGATGGGAAACGAGAGTTTGGACGATGTTATAGATAGATTTTACCATCTGATGAGTGAACTGCATACACATGGGGTTTCTACTACCATGGAAGAAAAAGTTACTAACTTTGCAGACGGATTGCCGGAAAAGTGGGCTTCATTCGTGTCTAACCTGAGACAGAATGAAATGCTTGCAAAGCTAGATATCAATGATTTCATTCTAAAGTTTCGAGAAGAAGCACTTAGGATGAAGTACAGAGCTCAGAAGTCTTCGTACACTCAGAATCCAGCTTTGTATAATGCCACGCCTCAAGCTAAGACATCTGGAGCACCTCTCCAGACTGCATTTGTGTCTAGCTCATCGGGTCCTTCACATGCTTCTCCTTCAGGATCAGACACGTAGGGGTCTTCTAGTACCCACTATATTGGATCTGAAGCGAATGCTACTAGACTGAAGACCGAGAACCTCGGTAATGTGACTGTAGAAGTAGCTCGAGAACACATGGATCTTTTGGCTGCAGTGGTTCACTCTTATGATGGACTTGTAGCTGGGAAGATTGGAAACTGTCATCTGGCAGACGAGGACTACGAGCAGGTGGACGAGATGGAGCTGGAGAGAATGGACATTATGTGGGCCTTAGCTAGTGTTGTCCGGAGGGCGAAGAAGTTTGTGAAAAAGACCGGACAGAACTTGGTAGCTACTAAGGATACCACGTTTGGCTTTGACAAGAGTAAAGTGACCTGCTTTAACTGTGGAGAAAAGGGGCACTTCAAAAGAGAATGTGTGAAGCCAAAGAAGACGGGGAACGGGAACCCATTCTCGTCCTTCACTCGTCAAGACAAGCAAGCTACTAGTTCTACTTCATCAAGCAAGGATCCAAAAGCCTTGACTGCTTATAATGATGAAGGACAGGACTGGAGCTTTAGGTTTGTCTCTCCAGGGGAATCAAACATTGTAAGTGTAGAAGACTTAGACGATGATTCCGCGAGTGAGGGAGATATAGCAGTTGAGATAGCGATGTCAAATAGTGAAGAAGCAACTGCTACTGAGGTCAGCTACAAGCCTAAAGAGGAGACTACCACAGCAAAGACAGAAAAGACAGAATCACCAGAACCAGAGACATCTGATGTTGCGTTGATGGCTAACTCTTCTGAACCAACTCAGGTAAGTACCACTGACCAAATGTTTAATAATCATGCTTGTTCTGATTGTGATACTGTTAGAAATAGAATAGATGAAAAATTTGCTAGGTTATTAGATCATAATGATAACTTAGTAAAAGATTTGCAACTGTGCACTGAGGCTAATAGAGTATTAAAACAAAATGAGCATAGTTACAAAGAAAAGATAGACCTTTTGACTAAACAACTTAGGGAAACCGAAGTAGTTGCATTTAACCAAGCTAATGACATTAGGTACTATCTAAACTCCCTAGAAGACACTAAGAAGCAAAAGGCAGTTCTAGAAGTAGAAGTAAACTCGTTAAAACAGAAACTGCACAGTTGGACAAGTTCTTCACACATTGTCCAACACTTAGTGAGAGAAAGAAACAACGGGGAGGGATTGGGTTATAAAGTGGTTCCACCACCACCTGAGACCTTGATGAACACTAAGACCAGACCAATAAATAATAACCCCATCAAGGATCATGTGGTGTCTACTCCTCTTGTTAGTGATCCAGATTCCACATGTTCATCGATTGAATCTGGAACCAAACAAAAGGAGGCCACTTCCAAGGCAAAGGGTAAAATGCCTTGCGTTAATCTGGAAAAAGAATTTGAAAAGGTTAACTTAAAGTCAGGGTCAAACAGAGTCAAATCAGAACCTAAAAAGACTTCAAATGTTAATCTTTTACAAGTTTCAAGTCAAAAACCAGTTAACCAAAAAGAAAAAGATGTTAAAAATGTTAAACCAATTAACTTTGTTATACAAGAGAAAACATCAAAAGAACCAGAGTCAAAACCTAAATTGAGTGATGTAACTAGAGTGTCACACACGTCTCCAAAAAGAAAGTTTAATCATAAAGTTGATAGCAGGTCGTGCTACAACTGTGGAGAGTGTGGACACATTGCTTCCTATTGTCCTTATTATTAGACACCTAGGAAGAAGATTGAACTTCAGGACTCAAAACCTAGGTCTTCTAAGAGGAGTTCTTTAACTCCACCTAGAAGAACTAGTGAACCTAAAGTTCAACCCGTTAGCCAGTCGACTGTTTATCACAAACAGGCATTGCACAAATCTGGCTTATGGAAAGAGAAGTCATCCTCTATGTCTGATAATGATGACAAGAAGGAACCTGAGCTACCCTCACCCTCTAAGGGTCAATGGGTTGAATTCATGATGTGTGATGCCTCTGGGAAACCCAAGCCAGTAAAGGCTTGGGTTCCAAACCTAAACTAATCTTTTACATTGTATGTGCAAGGTGTTCGCTACAGTGCTGAAACTAACACGTGGATTGTAGACAGCGGAGCATCCAGGCACATGACAGGAAACAGGGCTCTTTTATCAAACGTTAAGCAAATAAAAGGAGGGCATGTTTCGTTTGCTGGAAACAAGGGAGGCTATATAACAGCTCAGGGAGAAGTGGGAAATCAGAATGTTAAGTTTGATAAGGTGAACTACGTTCAACAACTTCAAAACAACTTACTTTCTATTTCCCAAATCTGTGATAAGGGATTTAAGGTCATCTTCGACAACAAGAAGTGTTACGTGCTCAAGAAAGACTACGTGATTCCGGAGGACCAAGTTCTGATGACCGCTTCAAGATATAAAGACCTTTATGTTTTGGATCTGTCAACAGCTTCTACAACGGATCATGAGGTTCAGTGCTTTCTATCTAAAGCTACTGAGAAGGATTCCATCTCCTGGCATAGGAGAATGGGACACATTAGTCAAAGGAAGATGAATCACTTAATTCAGAAGGATCTTGTGAGAGGAGTTAATGTCAAGAACTTCCAGCTTCCTGATTTTTGTGTAGCTTGCAAGAAAGGCAAACAGACAAAGAAGCCTCATAAGAAAAAGAAAGTTCATTCAATAGAACTTCCTCTTGAACTTCTTCACATGGATCTGTTTGGTCCAGTCAGTACAAAGAGCATTGCAGGCGACTTGTACTGTTTTGTGGTTACTGATGACTACTCAAGGTTCTCTTGGGTAATGTTTCTGAAGTCCAAATCAGAAACATTTGAGTCATTCAAGGAGTTAGTAACCACACTGGAATCTCTCTACAAGCTGAAGGTAAGACAAGTACGCTCAGACAACGGGACGGAATTCAAGAATCAGTGGATGGAGGCATACTGCAAGGAAAAGGGAATTGTACATCAATTCACTTCTGCCTACACGCCTCAGATGAATGGCGTTGCTGAGAGAAAGAACAGAAGCTTGATAGAGACAGCACGGACAATGCTGCCAGACTCGAAACTGCCCATCCAGTTCTGGAATGAGGCAGTGGCTAATGCATGTTATACACTGAATCGAGTGCTGATTGTCAAGCGCCACGGAAAGACATGTTACGAGCTACTACAAAGACGCAAACCGAATTTGGAGTATCTCGAACCATTTGGCGCGCCGTGCACACTTCTGAAGAAGACACAAGAAGGTAAATTCAGCGAGAAGGCTGATGAAGGAATCTTTCTGGGATACAACATACCGAACAAGAGAGTTTACAACAACTCAACGGGTCTAGTAGAAGTGTGGTGTAATGTTGACGTTCAGAGATATACCACACCACCTACTGGCAAAGGACCCGCCTACTTTTTCGACTATGATGGATTCTTCAAGTCCTTCAACATCCCTATCTCTCCTTCGGATGATGACTTAGCTACTAGAATGATGTATGATATCTTGAATACACCATCTCATGATTCAACATCATCTAGCTCACAAGGAGAATCATCTACTCAGTCAGGGGGAGTAGTCGACGACAGTGACTCCTCCTCTGAAGATGAAGCTGAAGAAGATGATCAGAACAGTCAGGAGGAACAGGTTCCAATCCCTGAAAGTCCACAAGCATCTACCAGTGATGCACCTTCGACTTCTGAACCTCAAACTCCAACTACCTCAGATGCAGAACCAAATGTTCATAATCTTGGCTCTGAGGTAGCTGTTCCTACTACTCCAGGATCACGACTAAACGTCTATCATCCCCTAGACAATGTCATTTGGGATCTCAGATCAGGAGTACAAACCCGAAATCAGCTATACTCAGCTGATTACGCCTCGGTTATGGAGAAGGGATATATTCATGATGGTGCTTATCGGTGTTTTGTCTCGCAGTTGAGCCAAAATATGTCAGTGATGCACTAAATGATGAGGCGTGGGTGAGTTCCATGCAAGAAGAACTTCTTCAGTTCAAGAAGTTAGGTGTATGGACTCTGGTTGATAGACCTAAAGGTGCTAAGGTCATTGGCACCAAATGGGTCTTGAAATGCAAGAAAGATGACCAAGGGGTCATTATCAGGAACAAGGCTCGACTGGTGGTTCAGGGATTTCGCCAAGTCGAGGGAATTGACTACAATGAAGTGTTTGCACCCGTGGCAAGGATGGAAGCCATTCGTATCTTCCTTGCCTATGCATCGTACATGAAGATTAAAGTCTACCAATTAGATGTGAAGAGTGCATTCCTTCATGGGGAAATCAGAGAGACAGTCTATGTCAGTCAACCCGAGGGATTTGAAGATCCTTATCATCAGGATAGAGTTTACAAACTTGACAAGGGTTTATACGGGCTTCATCAAGCTCTAAGAGCCTGGTATGAGAAACTCTCGACTCATCTTGTGAAACACGGCTTTCGCAGGGGAGTCATTGACTGCACGCTGTTCATCAAAGAAAAAGATGGAGACCTACTGCTCGTACAGATATATGTCGATGACATAATCTTCGGTTCAAAGAAAGAAGAATTATGCAAAGAGTTTGAAAGCAGTTATGAAGAAAGAGTTTGAGATGAGTGCTATGGGGGAGAAAGTCTTCTTTCTCGGGTTACACGTGGATCAGACACCAAATGGGATATTTCTACATCAGACCAAGTGTGTGGGAGACATTCTCAGTCGCTTTGACATGGAGAATGCTTCTGCTGCTGGGACTCCACTTGCTACTAATCATGATATAGCACCTGACGAAAATGGAGATCTAGTAGATGCCACAATGTACCGAGGAATGATTGGATCCCTCATGTATCTCACTGCCTCAAGACCTGATATCATGTATGCTACATGTTTATGTTCTAGATATCAGGCTAAGCCTAAGGTCAACCATCTGATCGGGGTAAAGAGATATTTCGTTATCTGAAGGGTACACCCACACTTGGGTTGTGGTATCCTCATGATGATGACTTTGAGCTCACGGCGTATAGTGACTCGGATTACGGGGCTGCAAGATGAACTACAAGTCTACATCAGCAGGGTGTCAATTCTTTGGGAGAAGATTAGTTACCTGCCAGTGTAAGAAGCAGAGATCGGTTGCATTGTCAACCTGTGAAGCCGAATACATTGCTGCTGCAAGTTGCTGTTCAAAAATCATCTGGATTAACAGCAAATGCGGGATTACGGTTTAAAGTTCTCTTCTACTCCTATTTTTGTTGTTAACTCTGCTACAATTGCAGTAACTAAAAATCCGGTCCAACATCCAAAGACCAAACATATCGGTATTAAATACCATTTCATAAGAGACTGTTTTGAAAAGAACTTAATTGATGTGGTAAAATTAATACTGATTTTCAACGCGCTGACCTCTATACTAAAGCCTTTGATAAACCACGTTTTCAATATTTGCTAGAGGTCAACGGCGTTAAAAAGAAAAGTGATGTATTCCTGATGATGATCATGTGTAGTCCGATGCAGTTTTAGTTAATTTTTTTATTTTATTTATTTTTATTTTAATTTTATTTTCTTAGTTAGTTCAGTTTTTAAATTAATTCATGTTATTTCGCTGTTTTAATTCCTAAAATAATTAAACCAGTTATGATTTTAGTATTTTAGGGGGAGAATAAGTCAGCAAGTTACATTAAAAAAAACGAGGGAGAAGGAGTGGATAGCTGATATAAGGTAGATCGTATCTGTGATACCGATTCAAACCTTTGGAAATGATAGTACACAGGAACAAATCAAGAGGACTTTAAAAATTTATTTAGAAAAGATTCAAAATTCAAAGTATAAGTCGTTGTGTAGTCTAAGCAATATAAAGGGAGATGATAGAAAAACTGGTAACTCCTAAGGTAACACAACGAGAGTAGACCTAGAGGTTGCTAGACCACAAATGATATGTCGGTAGATTCAACACAATAGTTGATTAAACCTGACTGGTGATCTCAAGATCAAACTAAGTTGTTCAACTGACTGTGGGCTTCCATCTTATCACTGATTAACACAATCAACAATATTCCAATAAGGGGTAATGAGCATGTAAACACCACGAATGTGTGCAGATGACCATAAATAGAGCAAAGCACGAAAAAAAATAAAAGACAAATGCTATCAAGCAAATGACGTATGTTATTGGTGCATTTTGTTCAAAATAAATTTAAGTTGCTCTAACAAGGAGATAGGTTGTGTGCCTCTCTACTGTGCGATGGCACTGATCTGAGGATAAGGATAACCTAGATATTCTAGAATTCATTGTTGTTTGCCGCCTCTCTGCTGTGCGATGGCACTGACCTGAGGATTGGCTTCTCTTTGAAAGCTCTAAGAATAGTCTCTTCTTGTAAAAATTACCCGTAGACCGCTCAAGAGCTCCTGAGGAATGTTGATTACCATATAAGTGTGGGATCCATAAATGTTAGTTGAAATAATTAAACCTAAAACTATCACCAGTTTGTGTCAAAAGTCTGTGTATGGATTTAAGAGGACAAACATATTGACAATCATTGTGGCTGCAATTCTTGAAAGTTCAAATCAATGTGGTAATCTAATAGTTCAAGTATGATTTCCTAAAGTTGCTAACGACTCTGGATGAAAACCAAGAATTGAGCATCAAAAGGTCTTGATAACAAGTCCCAAATGATTTGACGTGCCTATATGATTCCAAAATTGAATTGGTCCAGGTGTGGTCAATCTGAGTTGAAGCTGCCTATTCCAGAACCAAATCTCGTAGATTTCTATCTTAGGATTTACCTCTCGCAAAAAGCCAAAAACAAGTTTAATTTTTGTATTTTATTTTAACTTTCTAGTTATTTAGTCATTTTAGTTTGTTTGTTTGTCGGACTACATCATGAAAATCAGTAAGGGATCAACTCAACTAAAAGGGTCATGTCTGAGATGACCACTTGTGTTTTCAAAGTTTAAAAGTGTCACGTCTGAGGTGACAAAATGTTTAAAAGGGTCACGTCTGAGGTGACTAAATTGTTTAAAAGGATCACGTCTGAGACGATCAAAAGATCTTCAAGTTAAAAGGATCATGTCTGAGATGATCAAATGCTCCTAATGTTAATTTTCAAAAGTTAAAAGGGTTTTAAATGTAAAATGTTCAAAATGGCAGAAAATTCCATAAGCCTAACCCATTCGCACGATTAGACCATGAGTATGGACCAACCATGCGAATGGGTCCCATTCACACGACTGGACATGAGATTGAGCCATTCGCCGAATGGCTTATCAGAATGACATATTCGACCGAATGGAAGGGTGCGAATGAGTCAGTCGACCGACTGGGACTCAGTTGGTCAACTGAAGATGCGAATGAAAGGGTACGAATGAGTCAGTCGATCGACTGGACCTCAGTCGGCCAACTGCATGCGACTGACTGGGCCAATCGCACGATTGAGCCTTAGTTGCCCGAATGAACTGAGCGAACGAGCCCAGTCGGCCGATTGAACTCAGCTTCAGTATTTAAAGGGCCACAGTCGATCGCATTTTACTCATCACCCTCAATCGCTCCTAAATCGCACTTCTTCCCGTTACTCTGCCAAAATTTCGCTAGACCGTGCTATTACATTGTTATTGATCCTCTGACGTTCGCTATTGTTTATACAGGTAGATTGAAGTTATATCTCAATGAAATCAGAAGAAATGAAACCCTAATTCTGTGAAATTCGAGTGAAACAAGAACCGGACTGAAAATGACCTAATAACCAACCTAAACTAAACAAAATGTTAAAATTAAGTTTAATAGGTTATTAGTGACTAGATGGCAAGTCTATTGAACCGGTAACCCATGTTAAATCACTTGTTTTGATCAAGATTCGAACCACAGGCGACTGAACAGTAGGACAGGCGACTGGTCGTCCGGATGAACTCCAATCGCACGATTGAATCTTGCGATTGGGTCAATCGACCGAATGAACCATGCAATGAGCTCAGTCGGCCGACTGAACCAATCGCAGACTCAGTCAGCAGATTGAACTCAGTCGCATGTCACATCCACCCGAATGAGCTCCGTCGCACGAAAGGACAACCGACTGACTTCAGTCGCATGATTCATTCGCACGAGTGAATCAGATTGAATTCAAACTATACACTTAGAACTGAATTTTGATGTATTATGTACTAATGGTTCTATGTCTTGTGTTTCAGGAAAATGACTGATAGATGGTCCATTAATCCAAAGCACAACATACGTGCTCATTTGGATCATACGACTCGGAACGGGGCCGAGTTTAGAGAGATTATTGCGTTCCTTAGACGCTCTCGGATACATAAGGCCAATTCCACACCGTGCACGCCTTACAGGTCATTACACCAGGCATTCTGGGAGAATGCCTCCGTGGATCGTTCTCGTGAGCCTTACAGTATACGGAGCTCCATTCTTGGTCATGATATTGAGGTTACAGCTGCTGATATCCAGAGAGTTCTTGAGTTTGGGGACGATACTAATCACCCCACCAGATTACATCCACTTACTGTTAGAGGCTGCTTTCTTAGGATCAAGTACGCTGGGGACATAAACTCATGTGTGCTCAATAAGAGCAACCTGTGCCGCCAGTACAAGTACTTGGCGCATGTGATCCTGAAGTGTATTGCTTCCAGGAGGGGTGGGTTCGATGACCTATCAGACCAGATTCAGAATGCCTACGTAGCACTGGTGGTGAACCACCCCTTCAGCTTCTCGAGCATGATCTTTTCTTATTTGGTGGAGAACCTGGAGGCTAAGGGGAAGGAGGGTTTTTGTATGTACCCTAGGTTTCTGCAGCTGATCTTCAACGAGAAGCTGCCTCTACTTCCCAAGGAGAGCCATGATGCTGTGGCACTTGAGATTATGGATGACACGACCTTGGGTCGTATGAGAGTGTATAGGGGCAAGTAGGTTAAGCCCCAGGTGAAGAGGTTGATCGGCCATTTGGGCAATGAGAGATATGTGGCGCCGGGGAGACGAAAGTGGCATCATGATGATAGTGATTCAGACAACGAGAGGCTATTGCTCCCAGAGCATGATTCCGATGATGACGACAGTGGGGACGCTGGGGATGATATGCCTACTCCACCGAGAGGCACAGCTTCCGATGTTATACCTCCAGTGTCTGCCCCAGCTGGAGACATAGCCGAGTCTGCTGGTTTCCATCAGGACTTTGTTCATGGTGAGGAGGAAGAGGAGTCGGACGAGGAGCCCTTGACAAGAACTGTGGGAAGCAAGGTTGTTCCCACAGAGTATGGGCTAAGGGCGGTTGGTGAACGCCCAAGAGACTCAGGAGAGACAGCTGCTGATCCTAGTTATGCACCGGAGTCAGCTAGCTGGGTTGTAGGGGGAGCATCCACCTCGACGAGAACGAGGAGGAAAAGGATGGCTCAGCCCCACGGGCAAAAGAAGAAGAAGAGACGATTGACCTTTGTTACCACCACAGCCACTACCGCTACCACCACCACTACCACCTCCACAGCCACACCATCCACCACCACAGCCACCACAGCTACTACTACTACCTCCACACCTCCCACCACTGTACAGATGCCATCTACCACCATATCTTTCACTCCCACATCACCTCCACCATCTCACAGACCCAGCCCCATCTTCACTACAGCCACCACCACCACCACTTCCCACCAAGCTAGACCCTCACCCCATCCCTCTCATACTTATGGATCACCTATACCTCCAATTGGGGTAGAGGAACAGCTGTCTGCGCTTAACCGGATGGTGATGCGCCTATTAGCTGCGGATGAGGAGAAGGCGGCTCAGATCCGCCAGCTGGCTGATCTTACTGCTGCACAGGCTCAGCAGATCTCAAAGCAGGCTCGGGTGATAGAGGAGCAGGTCCAACAAATGGCTGCTCAGAGCCATGAGATAGCCCAACTCCAGGAGCAAAGTGTCACATCTACCAAGAAGATAGAGGAGTTGGAGGAGGCGAAGAAGACAATCATGTTAAAGCTAAAGGGATCTAAGGAGGAGCCCCTGAAGATCAAAGAGGGAGACAGAGATGATGGTGATGAAGATGATGATGAGGATGATGAGGATGAGACGGAGGAGGATGAGGGGACTGAAGAAGAAAGGACAGAGGAGAAGGATGAAGATGATGGTGCAGAAGGAGGGGATGCAGCTGCATCGGCCTCTGCTCCAGGTCAGGAGAGGAGATCCAAGAATAGACAAGACCAACCAGCTTCCTCCTCTGCTCCACCGAGTGACGAGCCGATGATCCACGACAAAATTAAAGATTAGATGTTTATGTATTTAATTACTTTTATATTTGAAACATCTATTTAAAACTATGTATTCAACGTTTATATTAATGCATTTCTGTTTTGATTGATGACTAATGGTTGATGTGTTGAATGTTTAAATCAAACAGATCCAAATTATCAAAGGGATGAGTTCGATGTTGCTCCCCTTCAGCAGGTCAAGACTCAGTTGACTATGATTCTTGATCTGCAAGGGATCGTAAGGAGGTCGGTGAGTTATACCCCTGAAGAAGGGGAAATAATTCACGACCTATCAAACGAGCAACTAGCAGAGATCTTCAAGCTCAATCCAGATGAGATTGTGATGGATGATCCGACGTGCGACTCGACCAGTGACTAATAGCTCACTGTTGAGCACTACCCTCAGTATGCTGACAATGAGGGAAATGTGGTCCCCAATCTGGGTGAATCCCTTGTTAGCGATACATTTGAGGTGTTAGAAAAAATGGAGCAAGAGTCAGAGAAGATAGAGGAAACGGCCCAAGCCTCAAATGATGATGTCGATATCCGAAAGGCTGAGTGGGCTGCGTGTTCTGAAGAAGTTAGAGCCCAACGCGCTGCACCTAAACAGGATGCCTACACCAAACTTTATAGAGTCAAGAAACATCATAAGGTGTCTGGCAGGATCATAGCGTGGGTGTATTTTGAGGACCTCAACGTATATGCAGTTAAGAGGGAAAAGGGCATAGAGTACTTCAGATTCCCACATGATCTGAAGACTCTACCAGGTTTTGAGCTCAACCAGCTGGCCAAACTAAAGCTTTTGTATGCTGAACCGAGAAAGATGTCAGGCTGGTTTGAGGCTACCCTAAGGAAGGAGTACCACACCAGGTGGGTTAACTTCAGACCCCAACAGCCTACAAGGTATATCAGAAGGTCTAAGGTTGATGCCATTATTGGAAAGCCAAAGATAGTGTTAAAGTGGAGTCCTCCACGCACAATGTCAAGAATCCCGCTCAGGGAAATGCCACAGGACTTCACTCCACACTTTAAGTGGTGGTACTACGATTGGAGAACAGCAGAAGCGGTCATAGTCCTAAACAAAGAGGGCCAAATGGATACTATCAGGGTATTCGACCCAATGTGGCTTACCAACTTGTCAGCTAATGATGTCTACACGCTATACAAGTGGCCACTGTTCTATGATACGCAAGATATTGTACAAGCCCTCCAGTTCCAGAATGTCATAAGACACTGCTTCTCGTTTGAGATTCACGCGGGAGTCACAAAAGAGGACAAGTACAAGAAATATGAGGAGGTGATGCAGAAAACAAGACATTAGAGAGATCTAGGTCCAAGGGGGAGTTTGTTGATACATGTATGTCCCTAGATCTGGATTTGAATGTAATAGATCTTGTTTGTCTGATTATGATGTAATGTTTGAAATGATTAATGAAATGATATTGATTGTTTGTGATTGATAATGTTTAATATTTCATTAATGAGTCGATGATGAATTGGTAAATTAGATTTGTGGTTGGTTGAATGGTTACACTTAATGTTATATTAATTAATACATTCAAACTTAACACAATGAAGTTCTCATGCGAATGGCCCATGCGAATGGACCACACGCATGAATAACTTCATACGATTGACTCAGTCGCACGACTGAACCAGGAGACTAGATCAGTCGTATGACTGTAACATAAGATTGGCTCAGTCGCATGACTGAACACTCAGTCGTGCGTATGAATCAACCGCATGGTTCAATCGCACGACTGAACCATACTTATGGTCCAGTCGCACGAATGAACAATACTAACTATAAATACAACCCAATTCGTGGAAAAATATTAGCATTCATTCTATTTCGACTCGAGACGTACCCTAGCCGTCCAGAAGCCTCCCAATTTGTTCTCCAAGTTCATAGAAAACTTTAGATCGATTCCCAATCGATTTCTAACGTTAGATTCAATACTTTATTGATTCTTCGTGTGTTCTCACTGATTGGATCGCCAATCAAATAGGATTCCGCACTATTTGATTTGGTTTACACGCTAATCACTCGGTATTTCATTCAAATACCAGGTCCTAACAAAAACAAGTAAAGGTGGGGTCCTAGAACTCACACAAACGAGCACAACGACAAGAGCTTCGATTTGGCTTGCTACACGACGATCTTGGCCACCCAAACCGGCACTTTTTCCCTCTTTTCTTCCTTTCTCTCTTCTCCTCTCTTTGGTGGTTGATTTGTGAGTGTGGGGGAGCGGGTAAGCGCTGCCCTCTCCCTTATATACTCCCCCTCACCCGACTTTCTTTTGTTGGCGAGTTTGGTCCCTCGACTTTGGACTTTATTTCTTTTTCTTCCTTCGTCGGCTTCAAAATAATAAATTACCGGGTGTTACATACATTCAGGGTTTGCCAGCGGATATTCGCAGGCACATGATCACTGCCCGGCCGAGCACGTTTAGGTCAGAGGTAGATTTGGCAGGGAAACTGTATGATGAGAGAACGGTGGTGGTGACTGAAGGTAGCAAGAAGGGTGATGGTGATCGGATCTGGCATGGGAAGAGGTTTGGTCGGGATGATGCCTCGACGGGTAACAAGAAGGCATGGGTGGACGACCGCTGTGTGGTCGCATTGGGTGCTGGTTTGAAGAAGTTTGGTAGGTGTGGAAAAGAGCATAGTGGGGAGTGCAGGTTGGGGTCGAACGTGTGCTTTAAATGTCGGAAGGCGGGGCATATAGCCAAGGACTGTTGTACGGTCCGATGCTTTAACTGTGGCGTGGAGGGCCACATAAGTAGGGTCTGTAAGAAGCCGAGGGCTGAGGGTTCCGGGGTGAAGAAGACGAGAAGTGAAGGACCGAGGGCGAGCGCCAGGGCATTCACCATAACATAGGAGGAGGCTAGGACGGACCGTGACGTTGTGTCCGGTACGTTTCTAGTGAACCAAACTTTAGCTTCTGTGTTATTTGATTCTGGTGCTAGTAAAAGTTTTATTTCTGCTGCTTTCTGTGCTAAGCTGCCTGTTAGTAGTAGACGTGTTGATGCGCCCTTTGATGTAGAAACTGCCATAGGTAAGTCTACCCGGATTTCTGAGATGATAAAAGACTGTGATGTGGAACTAGAAGGTCATAAGTTTCCTGTTAGACCGTTTGTGATGACCTTAGGTGGTTTCGATTTGGTTCTTGGGATGGATTGGTTAGCGGACTTTGAGGCGAACATTGTGTGTCGCAAGAAGATGATTCGGTTGACAGCGCCGGTTTATGGTGATGGGTCACGACGATTCCGAAAGTAATTTCGATGGCGGTGGCAGGAAAGTGTATGAGGCGTGGATGTAGTGCCTACTTGGCCTGTGTAAAGGATGTGGATACACCAACACCACAATTGTCCGATGTACCGGTTGTGTGTGACTTTCCAGATGTGTTTCCCGAAGACCTACCAGGAGTGCCACCTGACCGTGAGATCCAGTTCCAGATTGACTTGATACCGGGTGCCCAACTTGTTGCTAAGGCACCGTATCGGTTGGCTCCTACGGAGATGAAGGAGTTGATGGAGCAGTTGCAAGAGCTGCTTGATAAGGGGTTCATTAGATCGAGTATCTCTCCTTGGGGTGCTCCTGTCTTATTTGTGAAGAAGAAGGACGGTAGCATGAGGATGTGTATTGACTACCATGAGCTGAACAAGTTGACAGTGAAGAACCGATACCCCTTACCGAGAATAGACGATTTGTTCGATCAGCTTCAAGGTGCTAGTTGGTTTTCAAGATAGAACTTTGATCGGGCTACCATCAGTTGAAGGTGAAAGAGCAAGATATCCCTAAAAAAGCTTTCTGCACGCGTTATGGTTACTACGAGTTTCTTGTCATGTCTTTTGGTCTGACCAATGCGCCAGCTGCTTTTATGGATCTGATGAATCGAGTGTGTCGGGCGATGTTGGATGAATCAATGATTGTTTCTATTGATGATATTCTGATTTATTCGAAGAACAAAATCGAGCACGCCGGTCACATTCGGGAGGTTTTGGAGACGCTGAGAAGGGAGAAGCTGTACGCCAAGTTCTCTAAGTGCGCGTTCTGGTTGCGCGAAGTTCACTTCTTGGGTCATGTGGTGAATCCTGACGGGATTTTGGTGGACCCGACAAAGGTGGAAGCGGTGATGCAATGGAAGTCTCCAAAGACGCCATCCGAGATTCGTAGTTTCTTGGGTTTCGCGGGTTATTACCGAAGATTCATTCAAGACTTCTCTAAGATCGCTTCTCCACTAACTAAGTTGAACCGGAAAGATGTGAAGTTCGTATGGGGTCAAGCTAAAGAGAAGGCGTTCGACGAACTGAAGGCGAGGTTGACTCAAGCTCATGTTCTGTCATTACCCGATGGAAGTGAGGATCTGGTGGTTTATTCTGATGCTTCCTACTCGGGGTTGGGGTGCGTGTTAATGCAAAGAGGAAAGGTTATAGCTTATGCATCCCGACAGTTGAAGGTTCATGAGGTCAAATATCCTACTCATGACTTGGAGCTAGCAGCCGTGGTCTTTGCACTAAAGATTTGGAGGCACTATCTTTACGCGACGAAGTGCACCATCTTCACTGACCACAAGAGCTTGAAGTACTTCTTCGAGCAGAAGGACCTGAACATGAGGCAGAGGCAATGGTTGGAGCTTATAAAGGATTACGATTGCGAGATCCATTACCATCCGGGCAAAGCCAACGTGGTGGCGGACGCCCTTAGCCGAAAAGAGAGGCCCGAGCCGATTCGGGTGAAAGCATACCAGTTGATCATGACCTCGGATGTGATGAAGCAAGTCAAAAAGTTTCAAGATGAGGCATTGAAGGAAGATCATCTTAACTCTGAAAGAATGAGAGGTCTGGTCGCGGAGTTGGGTGAAAACACATTTGGTGTTAGAACCCGATTTGGACGAATGTGGATTCCTCGCTGTGGGAATCTACGGGTGAAGATTATGGATGAAGATTACAAGACTCTATACTCTATTCATCCTGGTGCCACAAAGATGTACCAAGACATGAAGAAAGATTATTGGTGGCCGGGTATGAAGCGTGATGTGGGGGAGCATGTGAGTAAATGCCTCACTTGTCTATAGGTGAAGGCCGAGCATTAGAAGCCGTATGGGAAGATTCAACCTTTGGATATACCGGAATGAAAGTGGGAGCACATCACCATGGATTTCATTACGAAACTGCCACGTACCCCGGAAGGGTATGATGCCATATGGGTGATTGTTGACCGCTTGACGAAGAGTGCTCACTTTCTACCGATCCGCGAGACATATTCATCTGAGAGGTTGGATGATCTATTCATCAAGGAAATTGTAACTCGTCATGGTGTGTCGGTGTCTATTGTGTCTGATCGCGACACCCGGTTACATCCAAATTCTGGAAGAAATTCCATGACGCTATGGGGACGAGGTTACATATTAGCATCCGAGAGGACCATTCAGACCTTAGAGGACATGCTTCAGGCATGTGTTATCGATTTTGGAGGAAGTTGGGATGACCACTTACCGCTAGCCGAATTCTCATACAACAACAGGTATCATGCCAGCATTGGTATGCCCCCATATGAGATGCTATACGGTAGGAGATGCAGAACACCCGTCTGTTGGGGTGATATTGGTCATAAAGAGTTAGGGAGCGTCGAGGTGATCAAGGCTACGACTGAGAAGCTTGAACCAGCCAAAGATAGACAGAAGTCGTATGCTGATAAACGACGCAGACCGATTGAGTTCCAGGTGGGTGACCGGGTTATGTTGAAGGTCTCACCTTGGAAGGGTATCATTCGTTTCCGAAAGCGGGGCAAGTTGAGCCCGAGGTACATGGGCCCTTTCCGAATCATTGCTCGAGTAGGAGAGGTAGCCTATAGACTGGAGTTACCGGGTGAGTTAAGTGGAATTCACCCGACATTCCATGTATCTCATCTAAGGAAGTGCTTGACAGATGAAGATATGATTGTTCCATTGGAGGATATCAAAGTAGACAAACGGCTCAATTATATGGAGCAACCAGTGGCAATCATCGATCGAAAGGAGAAGAGGTTGAGGAATAAAGTGGTTCCACTTGTGCGTGTATAGTGGAAGCACAGAAAGGATCCGAGTCTACATGGGAGACTGAAGAAGAGATGAGGCAGCATTACCCATGTTTGTTCGAGAAATAACAGGTTTTGGGGACGAAACCTATTTAAGGGGGGGTGGACTTGTAACACCCGGTTATTTATCTTGAAGCCGATGAATGAAGAAAAAGAAAATAAAGTCCAAAGTCGGGGGGACCAAACCCGCCAACGAGAGAAAGATTGGATAAGTAGTGGAATAAGAGGGGAGGGCAGCCCACACCCTCCTCATACTTGCAAAATTCAGCCAAAGAGAGGAGAGAAGGAGAAAAGGGAGAAAAAGGGTTTTCGGGCTCGTTTTCATGATTTCGGGCGTGAAAGTTGAAGTGTAGCATGTTGATTCGAAGCTTTTCTCGTTGTAGTCATTTGTGCGAGTTCTAGGACCCCTATTTTACATGTTTCAAATGATTTTAGGGCTGGAACACATCTAAAACCCGTTTTTGAAAGTATGTGTTTGACTCGTGTGTATGTGTTTGTGTGTGATGTGTTTGGAGTTTGTTTTCGAGCTTGTGTGTGCTTGAATGGTGTTGTGGTATGCATTCCTAAGGTTTAGGATGGTTGATTTGGGCTTAAATCGAGCTTGGGAGAGCTTGGTGGCCGAAAAGGGCAGTTTGCGTTCGGCTGAAACTGCATTCTGCATCAGCTAGGGCTAGGCGACCGAATGGGGTGCGACTGGAGGCCATACGGCCGACTGGCGTGTGACTGAGGTCCATGCGCATGATTGCCATGCGACTGAGGTCCATACGCATGGAAGTCATACGACTGAAGTTCATGCTTCTGTAAGTTGTGCAGTTGAAGGTTATGCGACTGAGGTCCATGCGCCTGGAGGCCATGCGACTGAGGTCCATTTGTAAGAAGGGTATCCGACTGAAGGCCATGCGCCTGAAGTCATGCGACTGAAGGCCATACGCATGAAGGTCATGCGACTGAGAGTCCATACGCATAAGTCCATCCGCATAGATCCATTCGCATAGAGTCTATTCGCCTGATGTTCATTCGCATAGGTGTTCATCCGTTGGTCCATTCACATAATGTTCAGTCGTCTGGGAGGCCATGCGACTGAAGGGTGCCCATACGCGCAAGTAGGGCTTGTGTACCCGAGGAGAACGTAGTTTATTGACTGACTTTCGGGGGAAATTGTAGATGTAAGATTTGACGTGGAAGATTCCCGTCAGTTCATGTAAGATGACTGTTGAGGCCTTAGTGGTTATGTTTGGCATGATGGTGATGATGTTGCATGATTATGGATGATGTATGTTATGAATGCTTGATGTTGCCCTGTATGATGATGATTGTGTATGATGATGTTCCTTTTATTGTATGATTATTTTCCCTTGGCTTTACGATGAATGTTAATGAATGAAATGAAAGTATTATGTAACGTAAAGCGAAGGATAATGAAAAGAGGAACATGATGAATGCATGCATTAATGAATGATGAATGTAATGAAAGTCTTGCAAGCATTGTATGTCGGGACACGCCCCTTTGTAAGGTGTTAGCACAACGATGTGTGGGTTCGCTACCCCGGGAGGATGCACATCGGGGTCTTTCTTTGTGATTGACCATTTGTATAGAACCATTGTTCCTTGTCTTAGGTACTATGGCCAGAGGTGCTATGCACCGTAATGGAAGGTCTATGATAGGCTTAGGCCCAGTACCAGGAAACTGAAAGACATAGCACATGACAATGGTACCCCTGAACTTTATCTTAGGTACTGTGGCCATAGGTGTTGTGCACCGTAATGGTAGGTCTATGATAGGCTTAGGCCCGGTACCAGGACACTGAAGGGTAAGTTCATGGTTTTGATAGAAAGAAATGATGTAATGATGAATGAACGAATGAAAGTAAGAACGTATGAACGAATGGAAGTTAATGAATGAATGATGAAGATAATAATGATATTATCTATGTGTACATATGATGCATGATCGCATGAAAGTAAAGTACGGTTTTAACGAAATAAAAGTATGTTTTATTTAAAAACTAGAACTCACTCAGCAACGCTGACTTTTATGTGTTTCCAGTTGGCATGTAATGATTGCTGAAGATGGCACGAGGCGGCTACTCAGCTTTTTTGGATGGCATCCACTTTTATAATGCTTTTGTGAGGAAATATAACATGTATTTTGTAACCTGATAACGATGTATTGTTTTGCAAAAGCTTTTATAATGAGATGAGATGTCTATTTTGATAATTCCGCTGCGATGTTTTATGAAAGTTAAATGTAATTATATGTTTTGTGTGTGATGAATGACCAATTGTAGGCGTCCCGGGAACGGGACCTTACATACCAGCAAACCAAAGCCTCAGCCGCGTTAAGAACTGATTTTAAAGACTTAAAATCATTAGACACAAGACCCCCCCCAAATTACATGAACCCTAGTGCAATCTTGATCCAAATTAAACTTTGATTCTAGTGTTCTAACCAAATTAATCATAGGGCTTTAATTCATTAAGGAAAAATGAGTGTGTTGATGTGATTTACTCACTCGATTGAGATCGAATTGACGCCTTTCGATGGTAGAGCAGATCGCGGCTAAGAATCGAATTCGATGGATATGCAGATGGTAATGAAAACCGAATTAGATTCGTGTGAAGTTCCAGTAGCCATCCAAGAATCAAAACCCTCTATCAATTTTAAAATTTGAAGCCCCGACGATGGTGTTCGAGTGTGGTGTAGGTAGCGACAGCGAATGATGATGAAATTAGATGATTAAGTTTGTTTTAGGTGTAATTGAGGGTTGGGTTTGATTAGAGGTAGATAGACGTTCCATCTGGTTGAATTAATTGAGTTTTTATTAAAGTTTAAGGCTCGAACGGCTATGGAGTTTAAAGCTACGGTTACCCTCTCGATTGGACTTTGTAACCAGCGTATAAATGTGATTAATTGATGTATACAAGTTCAAAAGGTGCACTAGGAAGGATGGGGAGCGATTAGGGATCATGAATCGATCCAAAGTCAGTTGTTTTGGAGTCGCCGGAGTGTTGGCCGATGGTGGCCGGAGTGAGACGGCGAAATACGAGGGTGATAGGGGGGATTGGTTTTTGTTTTTCAATTAATTACACAATTGGCCCCTGTATTTTGATTTCTTATTATTTTATGCTTAAAACTTCCATTTAAAGTTTATTAAATTGACAAATCAACCCCCTTAACTTTCTTAATTTAAGTTTTAAATAATTTTTAAGTTAACTCTTATAAATTGTTATTATTGATAACAATATTATTAATTTTGCTATAATTCTCAGTTATTATTATTATTGTTATAATTTTATTATTGTTGCTACTATTATTAATATTATCATCAATATTATTATCATTGTTGTTATTAGTTTTACTATTATTTTTGTTATTATTGTTATTATGATTATTATTTATTATGTAATAAGTAACATTATTAACTTTCAATTTAAAGAATTAAAGACAAATTAAAGTTATAAGCATAAGCAATCCATAAATTTCGTATTTGACAACAAAGGTCCTTACAAGAATTTAACGAAGCTAACTATTAATTAAACGAAAAATACAAGATGTTACATTCTCAGCTAGTTGAGCCTTGAGATTTTCAATCTCAAGTTTTTGAGTGGCAGACCTGTCCTCTGAAGTCTTAAACCTGAATTCAAGGTTTGAGACTTTAGAAAGTTGGTATTTTATGATGTGTTTCATACTTCTCTCATCTTCTTAGAAAAATCATGGGGTGATGAGGTAAAATACCTAGTATGTTCATCCTCACCACCAGTTGTGGTTTATTGGCGCCCTGTTTCCCTTGTTTAATGATGTCTCTTTCAGAGTCATCAAAAGGCAAGGTTGCCGTAGATTCAGTCTCAGAGATGTTACCACTGTTCTGAGGACCCATTGAGCCACTCTTAGTAGTGGCAGTGATGGGGCTAGAAATCAGAGATCTCTCTAGGCTCAGTTGATCTTTAGATAGGTGTTGTGGATCAACATCATAGCCTTGAAAAGACATAATTTCTTTATCATTAACTATGAGAAGGCCAGTGAAGGATATAGAAGTTATGCCTGGTAACCCGGGTCCTTAATCAATGTCTAATGGCATTGAGCCTTTAAGTGGGTTGTCCCTTGTTGGCTGCTCAGGGGAGTATAGTGGCTCTCCCTGAGGGCTTATGGTTTGGGTTTGGGGCTCATGGGATTGAGACTGAGAAGACTTAATACGCATATTAAGGTCAATATGAAGGATGGTGGGACCTCAGACTTAGTTTGAGCCCATGTTTCCACTCTAGTCTTGTCACACCCCAACCTTGACGGCAGAAACGTCGAGATGTGAGGGTTACGATTGTTCACAGCCACATAACGCTATTTCTTAATTCCAAATATATTATTCATAAGTTTCATTAATAACATTACAAGCAAAAGTTTCAACAAATAATACATTATGTACAAATGCTACAAATAACATGATCATCCATTTTATCTCTAGGTCCAATCCTAGATGTAATAAGCTTCAAAGAGTAGAACACAAACTTGGGGTATTCCTGAAACATGTTAAAAATAAAAGGGTCAACATAAAAATGTTGGTGAGCATTCCATAGTTTTCAATACATAAGTATATAAAAGATGGCAAATCAAGTCATAAGTTAGTGAATAAAGTGATTAGGGATGTTATGAACAATGCAACAATCAATCCTCGACAAAGTTTTACAAGTCTCAAACGTTTACAAGATTATACGATCAGCTAAGTGTACTTGGATCAACCAAAGCAGGCTTGTCTGGCCCATAGATCTATGACTTCGTTGGGCTAGCAATAGTTAATGATTGTACATATTACGCCATAACATGGTAACCACAAAGATTCAACTAACCACAACTTTGCATGATGAATTGCCATAAAGATTACAAGTCTCAAATAAGTTTACAAGTGCAACGATAATAAATTAACATGTTTCACCCCAAAGTGTGAAAATAAGCAAAAAGGGGTATGGAAATACTCACATGAATTAATGATGCTCCAACGATTTATTTTTACAAGATACCTAATGTATATATATCCCAATGTTAAGTTTAAAGGTAAAATTAACGAATAAACGTGAACTAGGGTTTCAATTGGAATTTGGGGGTTTAAATAGTTAAATGAAATAATGAATCGTTTATGTTTTGGTTTAATAAGATGGTATAAATTACTTAAGATTCAGAGCGATAATGAATTAATAATTTAATTTATTTAAATAAATAAAAATTAAATATAATGTGTTGAAAGGAATAATTAATTTAGAAATTAATTATTTTAAATTGATAAAGATGATTAATTATATGACTTGCAAAATTATATAAAATTATTTAAAGTCATTTTATAAAGTTTTGAGTTATTATATGATTTATTATAAAAGTCTTATAATATCAAGCCTTTAGAATAAAAATAAAGTATATTAGAAAAATTATATTATTTTATAAGTTTCAAGAATCTTAAATGGAATTTAAAGGAATAACTCTATCAACTAATAACATGATTTAATAAATAGATGAATAATATTTAAAATAATTAGTAAATAATCATTTGTGTAGTTTATTATTTAAAGTATTTATAACATGTAGGTTTATTACGTTTAAAATAATTCAAGTTTGAGTTATAATATATTTATAACATATAAAAGACTTAATATTGTTTTTATAGTATTTTTATTCTTTAATTTAAAAATTATAAGCTTTTCATTCCTTAAAAATTAACTTAATAATTTCTAGAATGTTTTTAGTTAACAAAATAATTTTATTTAGATGTAGTAGCATAATTATAATTTTCCGAAATACAAAAATAAAAAAAATAAAACAACTGAACAAAAAATAAAATGGTTGGCAGAGGCCCGGTTCGAACCCGGGACCTCATGCCTAGAATGAATACTAATTACAAACCGGGCTAAAGCCCAGACGTGTTGAAGTTCCTCTTTAAAATATTTTAAACATTGATTGCTTTTTCCCCCAATTCATCATGAACCCTAATTCGATTTGGATTCCAATTGAACTCCGATTCAATTCAATTGCCGATTAGATTCATGGGGCTTTTATTCCCCATGTATAAACGTGTATAATGCCTACTGTAATTACCCGAATTGTAGTGTTGATGAACTAGAACGAAAGAAGAACACGCCGCGACCAAAGCGAGTTTGATTAATGAAAAATTGTTGATGATAGTCAAATCAACTTCGTATGTAGCTTCAGAGAATGCTCACAAGTCAAAGCCCTCTACCAATTTCTATTTAGGTTGATTGGAAGGTGGGTTTTGATAGAGTTGCAGGTCCGATGAAGTGGGCTACGCGTTTGCTATGAAATTGAGTTTGTCAGGTGGAATTGAAAGTGGTACGCGTTTAGGAATAGGTAGAAGATCGTGAAGGATCATTTAATTTGATAATTATCAGGTTTTAATGGTCGTACGTTGCGGGTTTGATGGTCGACCGTTACCCGACCTTGTTCCCACTCGCATCGAATGTTAAAGTCCATTTAATGTCCTTTAATGTGTAAGGCCCCGTTCCCGGGACGCTTACAGTTGGTCATTCATCGCACATAAAATATAAAATTTACATTACATTAAGAAATCATTGCAGCGGAAACATTCAAAAATGACATCACGTTTCATTATAATTACTTTTGCCAAATAATACATCATTATCCGGTTACAAAATTCATGTTTGCATTACATCACAAAAGCTATATAATTGGATGCCATCCCAAAAGAGCCGAGTAGCCTCGTCGTGCCATCCTCAGCAATCATTTACCTGCCAACTGGAAAATGTAATAAAAGTCAGCGTTGCTGAGTGAGTTCTAGTTTTATTATAAAACATACTTTACTTTCATATAAAACCATTCATTACTTTAACGTGATCACACATCATACGTACGCATAGATAATATCATTATTATCTTCTTCGTTCATTCATTCGATCATTCGTTCATTCGTTCCTTTTAACTTACTTGCGCATCGGACATCATCCATACCAATACCATATGCTACACCCCAATTAGTCTCAGCTACCGGGCCGAAGTCAATAAATGAACAGCTAAACATATGCCACGGTACTAGGGTTAACCGATCAGTCTTAGCTACTGGGCCGAAGTCAATAAATGAACAGCTAAACGTATGCCATAGTACTAATGATAACCGATCAATCATAGCCACTGGGCCGAACTCAATAAATGAACAGCTAAACGTATGCCACAGTACTAAGGGTAAGCGGTAGAGGTTCCACATTAATGGTCAATCACAAAGAAGGACCCGGTATCCGATGCATGCAAGACGTGTCATCTCTTTCCACTTTACGTTACATAATACTTCATTTCATTCGTCATAATACGTAAAGCCATAGGAAAGATAATCATACATCATAATAAGGAACATATCATACGCATTCATCATCATCATACAGGGCAACATCATACATTCATAATATGCATAAACATGCAACATCATCATCAACATGCCCTATATGCTCTCTAAGGCCATAACCATCCTCTTACATGCTCTTACGGGTTACTTTACGTCAAAACTTACATCTGCACCTTTCCCCGAAGGCCAGAAGTCAAACTACACATTCCTTCGAGTGCAACAGCCCTATTCGGGCGTATGGACACCCTTCAGTCGCATGACCTCCATGCGACTGAACATCATGCGACTGGACACATGCGGATGAACATCTATGCGAATGAACATCCAATCGTGCGTATGGACCTTGTGCGAATGGGATTACTGCGAATGGGCACCTATGCGACTAACCTCATGCGAATGGACTCCCAGTCGTGCGAGTGAAACCTTAGTCGTGCGATTGAACCCTCAATCATGCGAATGAATCCCAATCGTGCGAATGACCCTCAATCGCCCTCATTCGGCCGTATGGCCTCCATTCGGTCGCCTAGCCCTAGCTGATGCAGAATGGAGTTCATCCCGAACCCAATCTGCCATTTTCGGCCTCCAAGCTCATCCAAACCCATTCTAAGCCTAAATCAACCCTCCTGGACCTTAGAAATGCATACCATAACACCATACAAGCACACGCAAGCCCGGAATCATACTCTAAACACATCATACACATCACACCCAAATGGGTCAAACACACACACTTGTAAAAACGGGTTTTGAACATCTTCCAGCCCCAAAATCAGTTGAAAACAAGTAAAAGTGGGGTCCTAGAACTCACACAATCGAGCACAAAGACAAGAGCTTCGATTTGGCTTGCTACTCGACGGATTTGGACACTCGAATCACCCGAAACACCACTTTTTCTCCTTTTTCTCCTCTTTCTCTCCTCTCTTCCTTGTGAGCTGAAATTTTGGTGTGTGTGGGGAGAGAGGGCTGCCCTCTCCCTACACATACCACCACATCTCCCAACTTTTCTTCGTTGGCGAGTTTGGTCCCTCGACTTTGGACTTTATTTCTTTTCTTTCTTCGCCGGCTTCAAATTAATAAATTTCCGGGTGTTACAAGTCCACCCCCCTTAAATAGGTTTCGTCCCCGAAACCTGTTTTTCCTCGAACAAACGTGGATAATGCTGTCTCATTTCTTCCTCAGCCTCCCACGTTGATTCGGATCCCTTCCTGTGCTTCCACTGTACACGCACAAGAGGAACCACTTTATTCCTTAGCCTTTTCTCCTTTTGGTCAATGATTGCCACTGGTTGCTCCACATAATTGACCCGTTCATCTACTTCGATATCTTTCAATGGGACAATCATATCTTCATCTGCTAAGCACTTCCTTAGATGAGATACATGGAATGTCGGGTGAATTCCACTTAACTCATTTGGCAACTCCAGTCTATAGGCTACCTCTCCTACTCGAGCAATGATTCGAAAAGGGCCTATATACCTTGGGCTCAACTTGCCCCGCTTTCGGAAACGAATGATACCCTTCCAAGGTGAGACCTTCAACATAACCCGGTCACCCACCTGGAACTCAATCGGCCTGCGTCGTTTGTCAGCATACGACTTCTGTCTATCTTTGGCTGCCTTCATGAAGGCTTTAATCTTCTCAAGCTTCTCAGTCGTAGCCTCGATTACCTCGACGCTCCCCAATTCCTTCTGACCAATATCACCCCAACAAACGGGCGTTCTGCATCTCCTACCGTATAGCATCTCATATGGGGGCATGCCAATGATGGCATGATAACTGTTGTTGTATGAGAATTCGGCTAACGGTAGGTGGTCATCCCAACTTCCACCAAAATCAATCACACATGCCCGGAGCATGTCTTCCAGTGTCTGGATGGTCCTTTCGGACTGACCATCAGTCTGGGGATGATAAGCCGTGCTAATATGTAACCTCGTCCCCATAGCGTCGTGGAACTTCTTCCAGAATTTAGATGTAAACCGAGTGTCGCGATCCGACACGATAGACACCGGCACACCATGACAAGTCACAATCTCCTTGATGAACAGATCAGCCAACCTCTCAGATGAATATGTCTCGCGGATCGGTAGGAAGTGAGCACTCTTCGTCAAACGATCAACTATCACCCATATGGCATCGTACCCTTTCGGGGTACGCGGCAGTTTTGTAATGAAATCCATGGTGATGTGCTCCCACTTCCATTCCGGTATATCCAAAGGTTTTATCTTCCCATACGGCTTTTGATGCTTGGCCTTCACCTGTAAGCAAGTAAGGCACTTACTCACATACTCCACCACATCGCACTTCATACTCGGCCACCAATAATCTTTCTTCATATCGTGGTATATTTTCGTGGCACCAGGATGAATGGAGTACCGAGTCTTGTGAGCTTCATCCATTATCTTCATCCGTAGATCCCCAAAACGAGGAATCCACACACGATCGAATCGTGTTCTAACACCGAGCGTGTTTTCACCCAATTTTCCAACCAGACCTCTCATTCTTTCAGAGTTAAGATGATCTTCCTTCAATGCCTCATCTTGAAACTCTTTAACCTGCTTCATCACATCGGAGGTCATGATCAGCTGATATGCTTTCACCCGAATCGGCTCGGGCCTCTCTTTCCGGCTAAGGGCATCAGCCACCACGTTGGCCTTGCCCGGATGGTAGTGGATCTCACAATCATAATCCTTTATAAGTTCCAACCACCGCCTCTGCCTCATGTTCAAATCCTTCTTCTCAAAGAAGTACTTCAGACTCTTGTGGTCAGTGAATATGGTGCACTTCGTCCTGTACAGATAGTGCCTCCAAATCTTTAATGCAAAGACCACAGCTGCTAGCTCCAAGTCATGAGTAGGATAATTGACCTCATGAACCTTCAACTGTCGGGATGCATAGGCTATAACCTTTCCTCTCTGCATTAACACACACCCCAACCCCGAGTAAGAAGCATCGGAATAAACCACCAGATCTTCACTTCCATCGGGTAACGACAGAACAGGAGCTTGAGTCAACCTCGCCTTCAATTCTTCAAACGTCTTCTCTTGAGCTTGACCGCATACGAACTTCACCTCTTTTCGGGTCAACTTAGTTAGTGGAGAAGCAATCTTGGAGAAGTCTTGGATAAATCTTCGGTAGTAGCCCGCCAAACCAAAGAAACTGCGAATCTCGGATGGCGTTTTTGGTGACTTCCATTGCATAACCGCCTCCACTTTTGCCGGGTCCACCATAATCCCGTCAGGATTCACCACATGACCCAAGAACTGAACTTCGCGCAACCAGAACGCGCACTTGGAGAATTTAGCATACAACTTCTCCCTCCTCAACGTCTCAAGAACTTCCCGAATATGACCGGCGTGCTCTGCTTCAATCCTCGAATAGATCAGGATATCATCAATAAACACAATCACTGATTTATCCAACATAGGCCGACACACACGGTTCATCAAATCCATAAAAGCAGCTGGCGCGTTGGTCAAGCCAAAGGACATGACAAGAAACTCGTAGTGACCATAGCGCGTACGGAAAGCTGTTTTAGGAATATCCTGCTCCTTCACCTTCAACTGATGGTAACCAGATCGGAGATCTATTCTCGAAAACCAACTGGCACCTTGCAGCTAATCGAACAGATCATCTATCCTCGGTAAGGGGTATCGGTTCTTCACTGTCAACTTGTTCAGCTCGCGGTAGTCGATGCACATCCTCATACTACCGTCCTTCTTCTTTACAAACAGGACCGGAGCACCCCAAGGAGAGATACTCGGTCTAATGAACCCCTTATCAAGCAACTCTTGCAACTGCTCCATCAACTCTTTCATCTCGGTCGGAGCCAACCGATACGGTGCCTTGGCGACAGGTTGGGCACCCGGTATCAGATCAATCTGAAACTCAATCTCTCTGTTAGGTGGCACTCCTGATAAGTCTTCTGGGAACACATCTGGAAAGTCACACACAACCGGTACATCAGCTAGTTGTGGTGTTGGCGTATCCACATCCTTTACATAGGCCAAGTAGGCACTACATCCACGCCTCATACACTTTCCCGCCACCGCCATCGAGATCACCTTCGGAATCGTAGTAACCCGATCACCATATACCGTCACTGAACTACCGTCAGGCGCCGACAATCGAATCATCTTCTTGCGACACACAATGTTCGCCTCGAAGTCCGCTAACCAATCCATCCCAAGAACCAAATCAAAACCACCTAAGGCCATCACGAACGGTCTAACCGAAAACTTATGACCCTCGAGTTCCACATCACAATTCTCTATCATCTCAGAAATCCTGGTAGACTTACCTATGGCAGTTTCTACATCAAGGGCGCATCAACAAGTCTACTACTAACAGGCAGCTTAGCACAGAAAGCAGCAGAAATAAAACTCCTACTAGCACCAGAATCAAATAACACAGAAGCTAAAGTTTGGTTCACCAGAAACGTACCGGACACAACGTCAGGGTCCGTCCTAGCCTCCTCCTGTGTCATGGTGAATGCCCTGGCGCTCGCCCTAAGTCCATCACCTCCCGTCCTCTTTGCCCCTGAACTCTCAGCCCTCGGCTTCTTACAATCCCTGCTCATATGACCAGTTTCTCCACAGTTAAAACATTTGCCCGTCAGGCAATCCTTCGCCATATGCCCCGTCTTCCCACACTTGAAGCACACATTCGAGCCCAGCCTGCATTCTCCCGCATGCTCCTTTCCACACTTACCACATCTCCTCGACCCTGCTCCCGGTGTGGCCACGCGGCGGTCATCCACCCGTGCCTTTTGTTACTCGTCGAGACCTCACCCCGACCAAACCTCTTCCCGTTCCAGCTTCGATCACCACCACCCTTCCTATTCGCTTCAGCCACCACCACTCCCCTCTCATCATAAAGTCTCCCGGCCAAATTGACCGCCGACCTAAACGTACTTGGCCGGGCGGCGATCATATGCCGGCGAACATCCACTGGTAAACCCTGAATGTACCTCTTGATCTTCCGAGAAAGAGGCGTCACCTGATCCGGCACCAACCGTGCCATCTCGTTGAACTTGGTAGTGTATTGCTGGTGTGTCATAGATCCCGCCTCCAGCTGCAGGAACTCCCTCTCAATCTTATCCATTTCCCGATGAGGACAAAACTCCTCGATCACCATCTTCTTCAGTTCGGGCCACCTCATTCTCCCGATCGCCCGATTACCCTCTGCTTGGACAATGTTGTCCCACCAGCATAGTGCCGAGTCCACAAAGGAGTGGGTGGCAAACTTTACTTTCTGATCTTCTCGGCACTCGCTGATGTCGAGAACAGCCTCCATTTCTCTCACCCATCGGTGAGCAGCGGCAGCATTGCCATTACCGTCAAAAGTAGGGGGCTTGCATCTCATAAACACCCCGTAGTTACAGCCTCGTGCCACCTCCCGCACAGGCTCCTCTTCCTCTTCCTCCTCATTGTCGGAGAAAATCGTTTCAGGCTCCGGTTGCTCCCCTGAGGCCCGGTTTCTCTCCTTCCTTTCCCCTTCCTTCACAGCCTTGATGACTTCGGTCACCACAGACGGTAAGATTGTCTGCATGACCTGATGTACTTCCTCAACAACATCCTCCTTTACCGAAGCCCTCAAATTCGCACTCTCATCCCCAGCTTCTGGATGAGGAGTCTTAGGTTCTGCAGGAACCTCTTTCTCAGCTCTAGGCCTTCCTCTCTTAGGGCGTGGTTCAGCAACAGGGCCATCACGGCCTCCGCCCCTAGAAGCTCTAGAAGATCTACCACCAGCCATTCTCTATCACACTGAAAGATTCAATCACCAACACGGTCATTCAAGGAAACAACTCAGTTTATGTCAAGTATAGTAAGTCCCTAATTACAGTGGCCAGTTGTGATTAGCCACTTACTGTACTCTTCATACCCCAAGTCTTACCTGTCCTGACTACATCAGTATTCAAATCTACATACAACACATAACGTATACCATGCGCACATAAAACCGATTAACTTTAAGAAAATACCTGATGGCACGCAGCTACTCAGTTTGGCATCCCATTCCCCATTCGTCCCATTCTCAGTTTAAGTTAAGGTTTATTTTGAAAATTTACCCATTTCACTTAAACTTTGGCTCTGATACCAACTTGTAAGGCCTCGTTCCCGGGACGCTTACAGTTGGTCATTCATCGCACATAAAATATAAAATTTACATTACATTAAGAAATCATTGCAGCGGAAACATTCAAAAATGACATCACGTTTCATTATAATTACTTTTGCCAAATAATACATCATATCCGGTTACAAAATTAATGTTTGCATTACATCACAAAAGCTATATAATTGGATGCCATCCCAAAAGAGCCGAGTAGCCTCGCCGTGCCATCCTCAGCAATCATTTACCTGCCAACTGGAAAACGTAATAAAAGTCAGCATTGCTGAGTGAGTTCTAGTTTTATTATAAAACATACTTTACTTTCATATAAAACCATTCATTACTTTAACGTGATCACACATCATACGTACGCATAGATAATATCATTATTATCTTCTTCGTTCATTCATTCGATCATTCGTTCATTCGTTCCTTTTAACTTACTTGCGCATAGGACATCATCCATACCAATACCATATGCTACACCCCAATTAGTCTCAGCTACCGGCCGAAGTCAATAAATGAACAGCTAAACATATGCCACGGTACTAGGGTTAACCGATCAGTCTTAGCTACTGGGCCGAAGTCAATAAATGAACAGCTAAACGTATGCCACAATACTAATGATAACCGATCAGTCATAGCCACTGGGCCAAAGTCAATAAATGAACAGCTAAACGTATGCCACAGTACTAAGGGTAAGCGGTAGAGGTTCCACATTAATGGTCAATCACAAAGAAGGACCCGGTATCCGATGCATGCAAGACGTGTCATCTCTTTCCACTTTACGTTACATAATACTTCATTTCATTCGTCATAATACGTAAAGCCATAGGAAAGATAATCATACATCATAATAAGGAACATATCATACGCATTCATCATCATCATACAGGGCAACATCATACATTCATAATATGCATAAACATGCAACATCATCATCAACATGCCCTATATGCTCTCTAAGGCCATAACCATCCTCTTACATGCTCTTACGGGTTACTTTACGTCAAAACTTACATCTGCACCTTTCCCGAAGGCCAGAAGTCAAACTACACATTCCTTCGAGTGCAACAGCCCTATTCGGGCGTATGGACACCCTTCAGTCGCATGACCTCCATGCGACTGAACATCATGCGACTGGACACATGCGGGAACATCTATGCGAATGAACATCCAATCGTGCGTATGACCTTGTGCGAATGGGATTACTGTGAATGGGCACCTATGCGACTAACCTCATGCGAATGGACTCCCAGTCGTGCGACTGAAACCTTAGTCGTGCGATTGAACCCTCAATCGTGCGAATGAATCCCAATCGTGCGAATGACCCTCAATCGCCCTCATTCGGCCGTATGGCCTCCATTCGGTCGCCTAGCCCTAGCTGATGCAGAATGGAGTTCATCCCGAACCCAATCTGCCATTTCGGGCTCCAAGCTCATCCAAACCCATTCTAAGCCTAAATCAACCCTCCTGGACCTTAGAAATGCATACCATAACACCATACAAGCACACGCAAGCCCGGAATCATACTCTAAACACATCATACACATCACACCCAAATGGGTCAAACACACAACACTTGTAAAAACGGGTTTTGAACATCTTCCAGCCCCAAAATCAGCTGAAAACAAGTAAAAGTGGGGTCCTAGAACTCACACAATCGAGCACAAAGACAAGAGCTTCGATTTGGCTTGCTACTCGACGGATTTGGACACTCGAATCACCCGAAACACCACTTTTTCTCCTTTTTCTCCTCTTTCTCTCCCTCTTCCTCGTGAGCTGAAATTTTGGTGTGTGTGGGGAGAGAGGGGCTGCCCTCTCCCTACACATACCACCACATCTCCCAACTTTTCTTCGTTGGCGAGTTTGGTCCCTCGACTTTGGACTTTATTTCTTTTCTTTCTTCGCCGGCTTCAAATTAATAAATTTCCGGCTGTTACATAATGGGTTCGACTCGACACCACGAACCGATTGGAACGATTTGAAGTTGTAATTTGAACCGAAACTAACATTTGGAGGTCGCCGGAGCTCGGCCGGAGGATGGCTGAAGCTCGGTTGCCGGAAGTGCGGGGTGAATGGGGGGAATGGTTTGGGTTTTATAAATATAACAGAAACAGTCCTCAACTTGTGTATGTTTATTATTTTATGCCAAAACCTTTATTTAAAGTTTATAAAATGACATTAAGGGCTCCTTGACTTAAGTTTTAATGTTTAACCTTTATTAATTTTATTATTATTATTATTATTATTATTATTATTATTATTATTATTATTATTATTATTATTATTATTATTATTATTATTATTATATTTATTATTATTATTATTATTTTTAACAAAAAGAGCAAATGTCGAAATTACTTGCATAATTACATGTATTAGTTTTATTATTATAAGAATCATATTTATCAAGATTATTATAATTGATGTTAAGTTTTATAATAATAAACAAACGTTTTAAACATTAATAATATTATTTCTATTAATCATTTAATTAATTTGTTAATCACCAAATTAATTTTTAAGCATAATAAGTCCTCAAAGTTTCAAAATTGACATAAAAGGTCATTTTAAAACTTAACAAAGTTTACGTTTAATTTAACGAAATATGAGATGCACAAGTCTTTTTGGATTGAACAGAGGGAACTTGTTCAATCAAAGGAGATTGAACAAGGGTTCGCTTGGAACATCTATGATATGTGTGTTTGATGGGATGGGAGAGAAGCTTTGGCATTAAAGTGGTTATTGCTGGTGTGGGTACATCACCTGTGGGGTTAACAGGGATGTCACCAGGAGCCATTGGCTCAATCATACTTGGAAGAAGAGCAGTATGTCTTTCATAGAAGTTGGTGGATACTCTCTTCAGCACTTGAAGATTGCTGGCCTCATGTGAGGGATAGGAAGAGCAGCTGCATAGACAAGCTTACTCTGATCTAGCTTACAGTTGATGATATGTTGAATAAACCTAGGATACATGTAAATGTTTCCCTTTGAAGGTTTCCCCTGAGGTTGTTCAACACAAATCTTGAGTAGTTAAATCAGAGAACCTTCACCAACCTGTGAACGAGGCATCCTATATCATATGGAATTTGATCCCATCCCCCAGACTTGTTGGACAAACAATGAAAGACAACGTGAAGCAGAAATTTCCAATGGTAAGAGAAATTGAACTTATAGACAGTTGATCTATTCACATCTCCACCATATCCCATTTGGGTATATGTGTTGTCTAAGTCGGCTATGGGGAATTCAGTAGGGAAACCCTCATAATGAAGCTCTAGGTGCTCCCTGATGGTTTGTTCGGATATGATCAAATCTTGGCCGCAAACCCTTGACCTAATAACCCGGACTCCATTTATGGTGTCAGTTTCTCCATTTCCCCAGAACTCTGCTATATGGTTCGACTAAATTGTGGGGTTAGCGGTTATAGTTGTGAAGTAGGTGGAATGGGTTAGGAACTGGACGATTTCAGAAAAATCAGCATCCTTGAAAGAGTCAAGGAGTGCTACTTGGTTATGCTGAGGGTTTAGTGATATTGTTAAAAAGCTATATAGGACTTGAAGTTTGATTTAGGAGTAAATTTGGAGACGAAGGAAACTTAGGGCTGTGAAAGTGGTAAAAAGATTAAGGAAATAGGTTGGAAGTATTTAAACGAGTGAAATGGCAAATGGATAAGGTGAAATGACAGTTGCGGCATGATGTGACAATGCAATGGGTAATGTTAAAACCATTAAAATATTCGGACATCATTAATAAAATCTTTACCTTTTTCAGAGTGTGGCCCAAAAGATTTCCGTTACACAGTAAAGCTTTCTTCCGAGTGTAAAAGCTTTTTCGAAAGTAATCTCCTTCCGAAGCAAAATACTTCGGAAGGTAAATTTTATCCAAAGAGAAATTTACTTCCGAGAGTAAGAAGGTCTTCCGAGGGAAGAAGTTTGTTAAGCTTAGGAAATAGATTTGATATGTCATCAAATGCTTCTTCCGAGGCTAAACACCCTTCGAAAGATAAAACTGATCTGTGAGGAATTTTCCTTTGGAAGATGCAGAACCGGTGAAGGGTATGCACTTACAACACAACAAAACACAAAGAGGAGAGTTGCTTAGGAACACTTAACAGATCAAATAGGGAACTGATTAACTTGTTATTAAAAGATGCTAAGAACATAAGTAAATACAAGACAGAACAAGATTGCAAACAACACTAGTATTTGGTTTTCAAGAATGTTGTGTATTGCTTCTCAAGTTCTATTACAAGTTACAAAGCATCGATAGAAAGTTACAAGTACTTGAGATACTTTATACTACATCCTATAGTCGGCCATACTTTGTAAGCCAGCTGGATACATTTGACTAGACAACTACAAAATAAAATGTAGAGGCAAAAGGCATATCTGCCTTTTGACTTGTGACTATGACATGCCATAGCTCACATCCTAATATATTACAAAAAGGATAAAAGTACATAAAGTAGAAAGCATGGACTCAAGACCTTAATGTATAGTTACCAAAAGCATGGACCTTTTCCACCAACTCATGTAAGTTGGTGACTTTACAGAGTTGCAGCGGAAAGGTGGTCCAACTTTATGATAAAGTACATCAGATAAAGGCATATCTCTAAAAGTCTTCAGAAGAAATCTGTCTTCACTCTTTGGCTTCAGAAGACTTTGTCTTTGAAGCTTCAGAAGACTTCACTTTTGGCTTCGGAAGATGTTGGTCTTGGCTTCTGAAGATTTTACACTTAGAATATTTCTAGTGCATGGTGTAAAACTTCCGAAGCATTTCTACTTCTGTTCTTTAGTGCATGCTTGCAGAGAGACTTTGGATGTTTTGGCTACATCAGACTTATAGGAATCCTTACAAACTCCCCGTAGGCTGATGCTACCAAAACACTTACAAGATCTTCAGATGTTTATAGTCTTCATCACAAAGATGACCATTACCTTCTTCATCACACGGTTAGGATCATTTAGATTCTCATAATATCTTCTCATCTAAAAGAGATCATGCAGAGGTAAGTTGATTATGTCTTGCCATGTATAGACATTCTTAACAACTTGATCTCTCATCACATGTCATCTTTCAGGATTAGTAGTGAAGGTCCAGGATAAGATGGGTGTCTTAGCTGCAAGAGGAGCCACTTGAATTGGAGTTGATTGGGCTGCCTCTTCATGCACTTCCTCAGGTTGATCTGACTCAGCCTGAGGTGTAGAGGTGGATGATTCAAGCTTCTTCTTTTTAGACTTTGGTTTAGAAGCCATCCTCTTCTTCCTCTTAGAAGACTTTAACTGAGAAGACTGGTCTGCAGCAACTTGTTGTTCATCCTTGTCTTTCTCAGTTGGGTGTTCCTCCCTCACAGGTTCAGAAGGAGAGGGAGTTTGACCCTTCTGTGGATCAGAAGATGAAGCTTGCTGAGGTTCAGCAGGAGGTCCAGGTTGTGTTATCTCAGGTTGTTCAACCTTAACCTCCACTTCAGGTGGGATTTGACTTGGAGGAGAGTATACGTCAATCAGCTCTCCACTCTTGATCTTCTGCTTGATTACCCTCATATGCTCATCCATTATGGATAGAGACATAGGGCCAAGTCTCCTTCCGGAGAATCCAACACTTCCAGAAGCTCATCATCCTTTGTCTGTGAGCAGACTTTTTCATACTCTTTTGGATGATAGCTATTGACTTTGCAGCATCTTCCCTCATCTTTCTTTTTGTTGCCTTTTGTTCTTTGGGCACTTGAAGTTCAAGCTGTTTGAGATACTCAAACTCAATGTACTCAAAGGACAAGGGAAGAAGTACAGATGCTTGATATAGACCTGTGGCACTCAGGTAGTTGATCATCTTTTGCCTATCTGTTTCCTTGTCTACCTGAGGTTCTTGTGTAGCAGCCACATCCTCTTGCAGAGGACTTTCTTGAACTGGGGAGAGAGTTAGAGCATGCTTGTATAATCTTTTCCGTCTTTTCTCTTCTTTGAATTGGTGAAGTAATCTTGCATCCTATTTTTCCTTCATCTCTCTTGATACTTCCATGTCAGCCAGTTCATTTAATTGCTCTAAGGGGAGAGATATAATCTCATCTATGTCATAGTTCCTGGTCTGCAGGTAAGTAATCCTGACTGCCCTCAACTCATCTTCTTGAGTGTTTGGTCTGGGGGCAGCCCTGATTGCAGCTTGCATAAAGCCTGAAGACCCAGATGAACTTTCTCACCTTAGGTTCCTCTTCCTCTCTCTCTCTCCTCCTCCTCTCTCTCTCCTCCTCCTCAATCTCCTCAGGAATCAAAATCCTTTTCCTTTTGTCACCCACAGACCTTTGTGACTCAGGATGGATAGAGGTTTGGCCTTCATTGCTTGGTGTAGCATCCAAGCTCTGGCTAGAGAGAGTTATGAGACACCTTCAACAGCAGGTGTTTTACTGAGGGAATGAATTTCTGAAGCAGTTGTTGGTGTGACAGGGCTCTCAGGCTCTATCACTAGGCCTTTAGCTAAGGTTTTCCCTTTGAAGCTAATCTCAGGGTCTGCCTCAGCATCCAGTTGACCAATGACATTACCTGATTGCCTTTGTCTTCTTCTAAGGCTGAACTCTTCAGTAATTCCGTCTTGAATCCTGAATGCTAGCCTGTCAGCTTGTCTTGATTTGCTTGGGTTGACAAGTGGCATGTTGATCAAATCAAGACCTTCATAGTAGTCCAAAGTCTGAAAATTGAACACTTCTTGCTGCCCTTAAACTCTGTGAAGAATGAAGGCTCTTCTATCAGCATCATACCTCCACCCAATAATGTAGTTTGAAGTTCCTTGAGGTGGAGATGACACAACCCTTGAAATGCCTTCCTCAAAGAGACTTCTAATGACAGAGTCTATTATGTCCACATTAATGTGAACTTGAGGAAGTTGCTGAGTATGCACAGTTGCAAGTGAGGATGGTGAATTCTCAATGTCCATACTCCTTCAAGAACTCCCAAGTTCTGTGACTGTAATGACTTTTTCTCCCTTTTTGGTAGCATCACCCTCTTGCATAGGTGAGCTAGAGGTTAGGTCAATCACATTCACAGGTTTTTGTGTTCCTGGTTGAGCTTTTCTTAAAGGTCTTCCAACTAGTTTTTCCCTGAGATAAGATATCTCAAGTTGCTAATCATTGACCCTATTATGCAAGATAGTCACTTAAGATTCAAGGTGACTAACCTTAGAGACTAAATAGGAGCATGTTTTTGACAGTTTTTGCACCTTTAGTCTTAGATTCCCCTCTTCTTCATCAGAAGAATCATTGGGATATGAGATGATTGGAACAAAGTCCTCTCTCTCACCACCAGCCTCAGGTTCTTAGCTGCTGGATTTCCTCTGCACATTGACATCCTCAGTTGAGGTGTCAATGGGCTGAGTTACCATGGTTGAGGTCTTAATAATGTAATCACTTGAAGAAGTGAGAGCCTCTTCCATATGGATATCCTGAACAGGTTCGGAAGTATCCACCTCAGTTATGGGTGACTGATGTGGGCTTGACAAAGGAGATTCAAGAGTACTCATCTCTCTTTGAGTAGGGGAAGAGTTGAGAGACTCATGGTACCCACTGAAACCTAAGTCTTCATCAGTATAGAATGAGAGGTTGGGAATGGGTTGATTTAAGTCTAATGGCTTGGGATGGTAACTGTCCCCTGAAGGTTGTTCACTTGAGTGTTAAGACTCAGAGTGAAGGCTTAAGGCAGTTGGCTTGTGCGCTCATTAGGGTGAGCATGAGGAACCTCAGCCCTGACTGTTGAAGAGATGGGAGTAGTTTGCTTCTCAGGGGAAGTGGGGAGCTCTAATGTCCACTTCCTCCTATATGGGTGAGTATATGGGAGCCTGCATAGACTCAATAGCTTGAGCAGGGGTTCGTTTGGATTTTCTTTGGTAGGTGAGGGTGACTTGGGGCTTTTTTGGTGGTTGAGAGGTAGAAGGTGTGGGTTTAACACTAGCTTGTGTTGCTAGGTTGTCACCTTGAGCAATGAGCTTTAACATTTTTGGGACTAGGGCTGTTTCTACCCCTATAAGCCTACAGTTGGCTTCTTCATATTTTAAATATTCGGGCTTCATCTGTCCCAATTTAAGAATATTATCTGTTTCCCTCAACTGTGAGCCCAGTTCACAATGAGAATGTGTTTAACATATCTAGGAAACATATATATACTCTAAGGAGTCCATTAGCAAGCATTTGTATAAACAAATTGGAGTACTTGAACTTGACCCCTTGAACCATTCCATGTACTGTTAGGTCTAGAATCAGTAGATCTAGTCATTATGTATAGGCTTAGTACTTGAATTAATATCTGTAATGAACTTTTGTATTTCATTATTGTGTATGCATTAAATATATAGGTTAACCCATTTATATATGTGTTGGTTTATGTATGGTTGCAGGAACAAAATTATAATTGGTCAATTTATGAAATTGACCAAGTGTAAGAAACATCTACGGATGAACATTTTGTTCTTCCGTAGATATATTTCTTACAAGTAATTATGCATCCAAAGATCTTCTGCGGATGAACAACAAGATACCTTCGGAAGAACAAGTTACCTTCGGAAGAACAGTTACCTTCGGAAGAACAAGTTACCTCGGAAGAACAAGATACCTTCGGAAGAACAAGTTACCTTCGGAAGAACATTACCTTTGGAAGAACATTACCTTCGGAAGAACATTACACACGGAAGAACAAAATTACTACTGAAGACAATATTCCTGCGGAGTCCAAACACTTGTATTATCAAAGCGGTACAAGTCAACAAGTCAACAAGTCAACAAGGCGGTTATGCGAATCCCGAGAAATCCGATGATTTCATAACAGAAACAAATCAAATCCCAAGAGATCCGGTGTTTCCTATAACTGAAACACCTTTGTCTATAAATATGGATCCTAGGTTTCGATTCAAAGACGATTGAGTTAGACGATTGATTGATTGAGAACAGCAATAGCAATACAACAATCATCAAAAGTCTTTCGATCAACTTTAACATACACAACATCATAGCATTCTTTGATATCGTACATTCAATTCTTTTGTAATCATCAACACTTATAATAAATACTGATTAATCATTAATTGTGTTTTGTTTCGTGTGTTCTTGATATTTCATTGATATTTAAAGTTGTTTAAACACAATTAAACCAAATCAACGTTAATTCCGCTAACGTTGACTTGACATCGATTCACACTGATAATTCCTGTTGACGATCCTTGGATTCACAGGTGGTATCAGAGCCAAGTGCTCATTGATTTAGATCAATTGATCTATCAGTGTTAGTTGTGTTTTAATTGTGTTTGATTTCGTTTAATAGCAATCGTTTTTATAACTTGTTTCTATATTCAAATCAATTGAATAGCAGATCTTGTTAACATCATGAGCAACTTCAGTGGTTCATCTTACCAACCTCCGAAGTTGGAAACAAAAGCAGATTTCAGGTTTTGGAAAATCAAGTTCAGGAATCATGTAAACTATACTGATTCTGACTTGTGGATTTCCATCACTGAAGGTCCTTATATTCCACCCACTCTTGGGCCGGATTATAATGACAAAAATCAACCAATCAGTACGAAAGATCTATCACCTGATGATGTCAAAAAGGTTAAAGTTGATATAAAAGCATACAGTTTGCTTAGTATGGCTTTACCTGAAGAGATATTAATCAGGTGTGAGAACTATAAAACAGCACACTCCTTATGGAAGATACTTCACACTCTCTGCGAAGGAGTGATGAGATAAGATATAAGGAGAGACACCCTCAGATCACAATATGAAACTTTTCATCATATTGAGGGTGAGTCAATTCCTCAGCAACTTCATAGATTCATGCAGTTAGTCACTGAGATGAATATTCTAGAGTTGAAGTATACTAGTGAGGAATTAAACAAGAAAATGCTCCACACTTTGCCAGAAAGTTGGAAGCATATTGTGTCCATGTTCAAAACACTATAGATCTGAAAGCAACTGGCTTAGATACTCTGGTTGCAAAAGTGGAAGCTCTTGAAATGGACGAAAAATCAAGAAACAAGAGTGTGAGAACTCATGTCTCACCCTATCACTTCAAAGAAACAAATAATGTAGGAAGTGCATTTATTTCAAACAATGAAAGTGATAACTCTTGTGCTAGGAGTGATGATGAGGAGGAAGTTAGCTTCTATGCTTCAAAACCCTCAAAGAAATCATCTCAAGACAAGCAGCAAAAGAATAAAGGAAGAACTGCTGATAGACAAGATACACCTGCAGCAACAGCTAAGTCTTCCTTTTCAGCAAATCAGTCAGAACCAATAACTGTGATATTGGACTTTGAAGAACAAAGAGCAGCCTTTGCAGCTTTTAGCTCAAGTTTTCAAGCATATCTGGGAAGCTCTCTAACATCAGCCAATATCTGCCAACAAGACTTAGAAGAACTACCTCCAGATGTAGTGGAAGAGATGGATCTACAATGGCAGATGGCCATGATTGCTTATAGAGCTAAGCAATATCTCATGAGAAATAAGAACTTGGCTTCAGCAAGCAAAACATCAAAGATTGGTGTTGACAAATCAAAGGTGAGATGCTACAAATGCAACCTCTATGGACATTTCTCAAGAGAATGCAATCAACAGTCATATCCAGAGATGAGACAACACCAGCAGCATCAACAACATCAGATTCAAGCAAATCAACAATCTTCTCAAGACCTCTGCACAAGCAATCTCAACTGATCAATGCTTCCCCACCAGCCACCAAAGAATCAGCAGGACCTAGTAACTCAAAGGAGTCAGGGCTGATCATACTTCAAGATGGAACGTGTGACTGGAGTTTGTATGAGAAGGAAGTTTTGGAAGAGAATCAAGCATTGATGGCCCATATGGATCAAACAGTTCCACCAATGGCAAAAGAGGTAAAAGAAAGATTGTGTTCATCAACTTGTGTTGAGGAAGTTGAACGATATAGAGTTCATGCTCAACATTGGCTGATAAAGTAAAAGAACAATGATTTTGAATGAATCTCATGTTAGAGAACATAAATTATATCAAATAAAAATTAATTCCTTGCAAAAGGATTTAGAAAAATTGTTTCTGAAAATTATAGCCTAAAAGCCCAAGTTGAGCATTTGACCACTTCCTTAACAAAATCCATGGCTGATCATGCATCAACTGAAGTGAAACTTCAGAAGTTTCAATTATCATCTCAACAATATGAGAAATTACTAAATTCTCATATTGAATCAAAGAAAAGGTCTGGGTTGGGTTATAATGCGGTTGCACCACCTATAAATGATAATTACACATCCTTACCTACAACAATGACAAACACTCTGTCAAATCATTTTGTGCCTGGCACTAAGTTTGAAAAAGATTCAACTAAAACTAAAATTAATGATAAAGCTGAGGTGAGTGAAACTGAATCATTTGAATCAGAATCATTAGATCAAAATGATTCAGAATTTGATTATGATAAGTGTGATGACTTGGATGATTCTGATGAACATGATGTTGATCAAACAAGCACTGGTAAAAATGTTCAACTGAAAGCCCATATCCCAAAGTGCTTGAAGAAACAAAGTTGCCATACCCTCCTAAACAAAGAAACATGTTGAAGACCATCTGCAAGAGGATAGCTCAATTGAATGAAGGTCTTCAAGAACTAAGTATGCAAGACTCCTCCAAGAAATTGACTGATGAATCTGTTAACACTGAGGAAAAAGGAAAATTCAAAGGAAAAAAAGGCTTCAGTAGATCATCAACTGAACAAGAAAACTTCAGCTGCTGATCTACGGAAGAGAAATTCAGCACCAAACAATCAAAATGTGCACAAAGTTGAAAAGGTGAAGCACATTCAAAGCTGAAGAAGAAAGAGCTACAACAAAGATCAGCAAACAAAAGGAATGATTCTGAGAAAGAATCAGAAGAAAAATATTGCAAATGGTGTGACATGACAAATCACAACACTGAAGACTGTTACTTCAGCAGCTACTGTTCTATTTGCAATATGAACAATCATATGACTACTGATTGCTACTTCAACAAACATTGTCTATCAACAAAAATAATCATTCCACACAGGAATGTTATTTCAACAAAAAGAACAAGACAAAAGGCTCAAAGAAGAAAAAATCAGACAAATCTGAATCAGATTCTCAATCTACGGATTCTGCAAAGAGCTCAAAACTGAAGAAGTTTGAACAAAAATCAAAGCAAAACCAAAGGACAAATCAGCATCAAGTGTTCATATACTGCGGAAAAGACCATCTTTTCAGCAGTCAAAAACACCACACAAAAGAGTAGATTTGTCAACAAAGAATCAAAGGATGATGATTCATTCTTTGATAAATTTGACAAAGGCATTCATATACCTCTTTCAAAAACAAAAGATAGTGAACATTTAAAGGTTCATTATCAAAACAAAAGACTCAAACAAATGAAGTTACTCTGAGTAAAGCAGACAATGTGAATCATGAATCTACTTCATCAACATCCAATTCAGCAGAATCATCCTCATCTAAATCAAATCAGAATGAATCAATTAAATCTGAAACTGAAACTTCAAAAATTGTTCATGAAAGAGTAACTGTTTTAGATCCTGTTGATAAACCCAAGATCACTAAGACTTGGGTTGTCACTTCTAACTGATTTTCTTTTCTGATTGCAGGAACAATATGGAGAGCTGACAACATGTGGTATGTTGACAGTGGTTGTTCCAGGCATATGACAGGAAACTGTTCTCTTCTCCATGATTTTAAACATAAAAATGCTTCTTATGTGGCATTTGGTGGGGATAAAAAGGGAGGTAAAATTGTTGGTGAAGGAATGATAACTAATGGTGTACTTAAATTTGATAAAGTAAATTACTGTAAAACTTACAGTATAATTTACTTAGTGTATCTCAAATCTGTGATCAAAACTACACTACATTGTTTGATGACACTAACTGTTACATTCTTAAGCCAGGATTTATTGTCCCTGAAGATTGGATTCTCCTCAAAGCAGCAAGAAAAGGAAACACTTATGTTTTGGATATGAACAACACTTCTCTCACAAAACATGAAACTTGCCTTATATCTAAACTTTCAGAAGATTTGTCACAATTATGGCATAGAAGGCTTGTTCATTCTAACATGAAGAACATGAATAAATTGGTGAAACATGACCTGGTCATTGGATTACAAATAAAGAGTTTCATTGCTCAACTCATTGTTCTTCTTGTTACAAAGGAAAACAACACAGAGTGTCACATAAACCAAAACAATCAATACTAATACTACACCACTCAAATTGCTTCACATGGATCTTTTTGGCCCAACCAATGTAATGAGCATTGGAAAAAGCAATATTGTTTGGTGATAGTTGATGATTTCACTAGATTTACATGGGTCTTTTTCTTAAAACAAAAGAGTGAAACATCAGAAACATTAATGGACTTTGTAATCAAGATTGAGAATCAACTTGATACAAAAGTCAAAATTTTCAGGAGTGATAATGGTACTGAATTTGTGAACTTTGAACTAGATTCTTTTTGCAGGAGCAAAGGTATTGCAAGACAATTCAGTGCACCAAGGACTCCACAACAAAATGGAGTTGCTGAAAGAAGAAACAGAACTCTCATTGAAGCAGCAAGAACAATGCTAGCTGATTCACAACTACCTATTACCTTTTGGGCTGAGGCTGTGAATACTGCATGCAATGTTCAAACAGAACATTAATTGTCAAAGAACATAACAAAACTCCTTATGAGCTCCTATTTAAAAGAAAACCTTACATAGGATATCTAAGAGTATTTGGATGTCAAGTAACTGTTTTGAACATAAAGAGTCATTAGGAAAATTTTCAGAAAAAGCATATGATGGTTTCTTTGTTGGATACTCTTCAACATCAAAATCATATAGAGTGTATATTCCACAACATAACATTGTGGAAGAGACCCCTAATGTATCCTTTGATGAAATGTGTTTACTAAGTCAGTTAAAGGTTCATCATGGTTATTTGACATAGATGCTTTGTCTAAATCTTTTAACTATGATCATTTGACAAATGCAGGATCTGATGAAGTATGCTATCCATTTGTTCCACCTATTATGACTGAAGTAACTTTATCTGCTGATCCCCCAAGGATACATCCATCTTCAGTGAAAATACTTCAGCAGAAGCAAATATTATGTGAATTGAACTGCATGCATCCGGAGTTCCTTCGGAAGATCAGCATGCATCCAGAGTTCCTTCGGAAGATCAGCATGCATCCAGAGTTCCTTCGGAAGACCAGCATGCATCCGGAGAGGTTCCTTCGGAAGATCAGCATACATCCGGAGAAGTTCCTTCGGAAGATCAGCATACATCCGAGAACCTTCGGAAGACAAAATGCATCCGGAGAAGTTCCTTCGGAAGATCAGCATACATCCGGAGAACTTCCTTCGGAAGACCAAAATGTATCCGGAGCAGCTCCTACGGAAGACAAAAATGCTTCCGCAGAAGTTCCTGCGGAAGAGCAAAATCCAACTGCAGATACTTCTGTAGCTCAATCAACAGAGACTCAATTTGATTATTTCTTGAATTCTCAAATTGAGATGAATCAGTCAGAGGCAATGGAAATGACTAACCTGGAATCATCATTCCAGTTGAGTCAACTCCCTCAATGAGAATTCATAAGTCTCATCCACTTGACAATATCATTGGAAATCCTGAAAAGAGAACTACAAGGAGCCAAAGTGGTACAGCCAACCTTTGTCTCTTCAACTGTTTTCTTTCTCAAGTGGTGCCTCCAAACATTACAGCTGCTTTAAAAGACAATAGCTGGATTGAAGCTATGCAAGAAGAGCTTCAACAGTTCAGAAAGCAAAAAGTATGGTCTCTTGTTGATTTACCTGAAGGTCAACATCCTATTGGAACTAGATGGCTATACAAAAACAAACTGGATGATAGAGGGATTATTGTCCGAAACAAAGCAAGGTTGATAGCACAAGGATACACTCAAGAAGAAGGCATAGATTATGATGAAGTTTTTGCACCAGTTGCAAGAATTGAGGCAATAAGAGTGTTCTTGGCATATGCATCATATAAGAAATTTACTGTGTATCAGATGGATGTCAAGTGTGCATTCTTATATGGAAAAATTGATGAGGAAGTTTATGTGTCTCAACCCCCGGATTTGAAGATCCTCATTATCCTCACAGGGTATACAAACTAGATAAAGCCTTGTATGGTCTTCATCAAGCACCAAGAAAATGGTATGAAACACTATCATCTTTCTTACTCAAGCATGGCTACAAAAGAGGAACTATTGATCAGACACTCTTTTTCAAACAAGAACATCAAGATCTCTTAGTAGTTCAAGTATATGTTGATGACATTATATTTGGATCAACTAATAAGAGATTGTGTGTGAATTTTGAAGAGCTGATGAAATCTGAATTTCAGATGAGCTCAATGGGTGAATTAACATTCTTCCTTGGCTTCAAGTTCATCAAAAAGCAGATGGAATATTCATCAATCAAGAAAAATACATACATCAAATACTGAAGAAATACAATCTTGCTGAAGTATCCTCATGCAAAACACCAGCATCAACAATTGATAAGATTGCTCCTGATCCACTGGAAAATCTATTGATCAAAAATTATTTAGATCTATGATAGGTTATGTACTTATGTACTTAACTGCAGTAGACCTGATATTGTTTGCTGTGTGTGTATGTGCTAGGTACCAATCTGATCCAAAGGAGTCACATCTCAATGCTGTCAAAAGAATTTTCAGATACCTCAAGGGAAAACCAGGACTTGGTCTATGGTATCCCAAGGATGGAGACTTTACACTCTACTCATACTCAGACAGTGACTATGGTGGATGTAACAGCAATAGAAAATCAACAACCGGTGGATGTCAATTCATTGGACCCAGGCTAGTGTCATGGCAGTGCAAGAAACAAACAAATGTTTCTGTATCCACAGCTGAGGCTGAGTACATTGCTGCTTCATTGGGTGCTCTCAAGTACTTTGGTTACAAAACCAATTGCTTGACTATGGTTACAACTTTCTTCAAACCTCAATCTATATAGACAATTCTGCTGCTATGTTTATCACTGCTAATCCTGTGCAACATAGTAAAACAAAACATATAGAGATTAGGTATCATTTTCTGAGAGATTGCTCAGAAAGGGATTGATTAAGTTAGTCAAAGTGGATACATCAAATCAGCTTGCTGATTTATTCACTAAGGCCTTTGATTCAGTCAGATTTAATTTTCTGATTGAGTCTCTAGGTATGATTAACTTAGATTAATCAAGTCTAAACAAACAACATGCTGTGCTATAATGCATCAGTATGACATATGCATGGGAAATGATAGTACACTATAGCTTTGCCTATTCCTGCATAAACAAATAACAATATATCTCAGCAAGTTTCTTGATATGTGAGTAGGTTCATCTTGAGTGAAAAAAACCTGAGTGCATGCAAAACATAATACTATAATAATTGTCTGTGGGAAATTCATTTTGAGAAAACAATGTGAGTCTTATCCTAATGTGATCAAATCATTCATCTAAACACTATGTAAAACACTTTATACTATCTATCTTTGCAAATCATACTCCCTCTGTTTTGTGTGAACAAAGACCTGGGTGTATGATCACCATACTGAATATCAGTAACAAAGGTGAAAAGATCATGATCCTCATCATCCCTCTGTTTTGTGTGAACAAAGACCTGGGTTAAAGGCACCTCTGTTTTACGTGAGTAAAGACCTGGTGACCTGATGATGATCATATCTAAAGCTCTCAAAAGAATCCTAAGTGATCAACTGTATATTATCTTGAGCTTTATCAACATTGCATCAATGAGATGCCAAATACATCTCAAGATAGCTATTATAACTTTAAAGTACATAGTCTTAAATGATGATTTGACTTGCAAAGGGAGGACAACACCTTTGTGAATCAAATGTGAAGCCCATGACAGTTATTTCAAAAACAATATGAAAACATGATAAACAGCATGCCTAGTTGATACATGAGCTCTTGTATGGATTTATATGGACAATATACTTGCAATCAGAACTTGTTCTTGTATCACAAAAACACATAACTGATCAGGAAGAGGTTTAGCATCATAGTATGATCCCATCCTATGTGTATCTGATCATTATCATATAGTTCAATTTCATGTTATTCCTCTTAAAGAAATTTATGATAAATGTTTAAGTTCTTCATTAATCACAAATTTAGGGGGAGTAGAATTCATGAAAAAGCATCTTAATCAGCAGCAGCAATGTCTATATCATTATCAATTTGAAGAATTGAAATCTGAGCATCATCTTAGCTGTTGGATACATGAAAATTTTTTAGTAAAAATTTATATTTTAAATTGACTTGTACTAAATTGTCATGTATACAAAGCCAACGAGGTCCTAAAGCAATAAATGGTTCAACCAATGGATTTGGGCCATACATACAACTGTGTACAGAAATTTAATGTTTATCCGTAGATTGGTAAACTACGGATGAATAAAGATCAATAAATTAATGATTACAATTCACATCAGTAGAAGTTGTTGATCCGTAGATGTTCTACGGAAGTAAATTGTGGATCCCACTTAATTAATGAGAAATTACTTCTACGGAAGAATACAATGTGGGACCCACTTAATAAATCAGAGAAATTAATATGTCTGAGGGTATAAATAATGAGGTTTGACTTGTCAAATTCATTATTCACTTTTTCGTTCACTTTTTCAGACCTAGAAAATCTCACTCAACAAAACTTTTCCCACTTCCTCAACATTCAAAATTTACCAAATCAAAACCTTAAGCAAACATATAGTTTGTGTTCTTAATCAGCGTTTATTAAGGTAAAACATGTCGTAATCATCAGAATGAACCAGTTGATTCTTGTTTTTATCTCACAACTGTTCGTATTCTCATATCAATAATGTGATTCTAACGAAGTCTTTTCTTATGAACAGATGGATCAACGATTCGCAAAAGAACATAATGTGTGTGCTTTCTTAAACCCTGACGATCCTGTGTCAGAAGGATGCCAAGAAATTATGAGATATTTGAGAAGATCGAGGATATTCTATGCCCTATCAGCAGAGCCGACGATTTATCGCACTCATATCAGTGATTTCTGGAATTTGCACATATAGAAGAAGATGGTGAAGGCATTATTGCAGAAGTTAAGAATCGAAGGCTGAGAATTGATGAACAAACAATAAGAAGGGTTCTAGAACTGGGAGATGTTGATTTGGACACCCTGATGTATTTGATAATGAATACATAGAAAACGTTTTTCTCTTAATGGGGTATGATGGAGACTTTGAAAAGGAGAAATTAAGAAGGGAAGACTCTGTAAGCCATACGATTTTTGTGTCACACTTATCTGAAGTGTATGTCAAACAGAAAATCTGGGCTTGACAGATTTTCAAGACATAATCATCTGGTATCATTGGCATCTTTGAGGGAAGGACTGACAAACTATTCAAAGTACATCTTCAATTGTTTGTGTGATCACATTCGAGTACAGAAGGCTGATAAGATGTACATGTTTCCAAGATTCATTCAGCTCATCATTAATGCAGACCTGCCTGGAACATCTGTGGAGGGTGGTGTGTTTATTCAAGCACACCTTGGCAGATCTGTGCTGAACAAATCTCAGGGAAATATGAAGGAGGTGACATAGACATGTTTGCTCATGTGATTGATGCTAATGCAGACATACCTCAAGAGCTTGTTTGGGAAATTGGTGAAAGAGCTCTGCTACCAGCTCTGCTCAAGACACTCCATCACCAGAAACATCACCTCAACAACAACAACCACATCAACCACAATCTCCTCACAGCCAAAATACAGAACCTATCTCTCCAATCCTCCACCTATCACCAAAACAACACAACACCCCAACCACAATCACCAGCCAGTCAAAATACTGAACCAATATCTCCCATTCAACCCCATCACCAAATCAGCTTCAGATGCAACTTTACCAACAACCTAAAAATTCAGATCTGAGAGCATCTACACTGGGGAGACAGAATTAGTCTCAGAAGCAAGTACAGTTAAACTGTCATTATCCAAGACTGAATCCCATGTGCATTCAAATGAAACTGAACAAGTTTCTCCAGTCTGATCATCAACACAACAAACTCTTCAAGAGCATGAAGATCAAGCCACTGAACCAAGGTCAAGCTCAGCAAGTGTTGATCATGAGGAAGTTAAAGAAGATGAGATTGAGTCTCAGCATCAGGAAGTAGATGCAGAAGCAGATCATGTTGATGTGATTGCTTATAATGAAGATGATCAAGTGAAGATGACATTCCTGTGAGCAAGAGCTATCTGGTGGCTGAGTACAACAAGCTGGTACTCAAATCAACACAAAAAGGAAAGAATACAAGAGCTGAAGGGGATGATAAAGAAAAGGATGAAGAATTGATAAGACAGCAAGCAAGAATAAAGACTGAGAGAAGATGCTCAAAGTGATAAAGAAGTCATTGATGCTTTGCTAGACAAGGAAGCTGAGCTTAAAGAGTCAGCAGAAGTCTGAGAAGAAAGAAAAGAAAAGATCATGAAGAAACTTGAACAAGCCATCTGGCACTATGACTGCTCAGTCAAATTTTATAAAGAGAAAGAAGAAGAATGAGCAACTTAAATTGAAGATCAGTTCATTGGAATCTAATGCTAAGGCTTCAACTGCTCAAACAAAACAAGGTCCTGAGGCATCTAAAGAAATGATCTGTACTCAAGGAAAAGAAAGTACCTTGGTACTGCTGAGAAGAAGCCAACTATTTATGAAAGTTTTCAAAGACCAAAAGCTGACTTCTCCTGAACACACCCCTCAATAGATTTATCTACTGAGAAGCCCATCTCTCAAAAAGAAGAAAGTGATAAAGGGAAGAATTAATCAAAGAAGACTCTCCACCAAAACAAGAAGTCTCAAAGGCTGATGATCTTCTGACTACAAGTGACATATTTGAAGAGAGGCCTGAATCAACCATGTTCATGACACTTATAAACCATGGTTCCCTTATGACATGTTGAAAGACTAAACATGACAGAGATGAAGAACTTGTTAAAAGAATTTGAGCTTGCATGCTTTATGATTCCAAATTATGATTATGAAGCCTTCAGCACCTTTCAATCATTCAGAAAACAAAGAAGGAGTTGGGACATTGTGACACAGCCAAGCTAAGCAAATACAACATGACTTGCTGGTTACAGACATAATTACAAACCTCATGAGCTAAAGGAAGATCAGTAGGGGAACTCAGAAGGATGATGGACTGTGATGAAAGTTAGCTAGATACTGGAGTAAAATTCAGAACTGAAGCTCCCACATCCATCTTATGAACAACAAAGCAAACTTTCTGCTGAACCTATAACAGTTGAACCTAAAGATCAGCACAAAGGAAGGAGAAATTGTTAGAGACCAAGAGAAGTTATACCCGGCAAAGTATGGCCACTTGGACTGCAGTTAGAGAGATAACTGAGCACAAGTCCTCACTCTAATTCAACTTATAGATCACCTCACAACTCCCAGCTCTGTGGAAGAAAACAGGATCATGGCCTGGAAATATGATCCAGACTGGGATTGTGCTGTTATTAAAAGAACATCTGGAAGAGTTGAATACTTCCATGATGTACTCTCAGTGGTGAGTCTGCCAGAGAATGACATCAAAGATCTTCAAAGTTTAATCATCAGCAATTATCCAATTCACCCTAGAGGAAGAGATTTCTCAACCCTAGTGGGAAAGTTGAAGACAAAGTTTAAAGATGATGTGCTTATAGAAGCCAAAAAGAGAAGATATAGAACATCAAAAGAGAATCAAAGGGCTCAAAAGATTCAAGTCCAATGCCTCAGAACATGTAGATGATGAATTCTTGAAGAGGGTTGGCTACAACAACAGAAACAAAGCAGCACTTAAATGCATTGAAGGGACTCAATTCACATACCCAATCACTGAATGGGGATATGTTGAGAAGACAAAAGAGTTAGTCCTGCTGAGAAATGCTGAGAACAAGAAAGCTGAAAAGATCAGGATCTTCGATCCTGTGGAAATCAAACTGCTCCATCCCAGCTACACCTCATACCTTAATGACAAATTCTTTCCCAAGCTGACTGATGAAAAAGCACAAAATGATCTGTTCCTGCATGTCCATGTGATTCAAGTAATTGACAAACTACATGCCAAAGCATAAAAAAGAAGAAGATTTAATGCTGGACTGCTGAAGGGAACAACCTTTGATGAAGTAACAGAACTCAGAATCACAGAACAAGATGAGCTAGAAGTGGTGAATAACAACAAGGTGTTAGTCACACTCACTACAGAGGAAGATGTTCTGGGAATCAGTTATGAGACTCTAAGAAGATCAGCAAGATGAAGATCAACTACAAGTATGATGATCAGAAGACTGCTGTTTCTTACTTCTACAACAAGATGATTGCCAGAATCAAGGATCTTGCAGTTTGAAGAACTGATTGCAAGTAGCTAAGCCTAAGGGGGAGTATTGTTAGGTCTAGAATCAGTAGATCTAGTCATTATGTATAGGCTTAGTACTTGAATTAATATCTGTAATGAACTTTTGTATTTCATTATTGTGTATGCATTAAATATATAGGTTAACCCATTTATATATGTGTTGGTTTATGTATGGTTGCAGGAACAAAATTATAATTGGTCAATTTGTGAAATTGACCAAGTGTAAGAAACATCTACGGATGAACATTTTGTTCTTCCGTAGATATATTTCTTACAAGTAATTATGCATCCAAAGATCTTCTGCGGATGAACAACAAGATACCTTCGGAAGAACAAGTTACCTTTGGAAGAACAAGTTACCTTCGGAAGAACAAGTTACCTTCGGAAGAACAAGATACCTTCGGAAGAACAAGTTACCTTCGGAAGAACATTACCTTCGGAAGAACATTACCTTCGGAAGAACATTACCTACGGAAGAACAAAATTACTACTGAAGACAATATTCCTGCGGAGTCCAAACACTTGTATTATCCAAGCGGTACAAGTCAACAAGTCAACAAGTCAACAAGGCGGTTATGCGAATCCCGAGAAATCCGATGATTCCTTAACAGAAACAAATCAAATCACAAGGGATCCGGTGTTTTCTATAACTGAAACACCTTTGTCTATAAATATGGATCCTAGGTTTCGATTCAAAGACGATTGAGTTAGACGATTGATTGATTGAGAACAGCAATAGCAATACAACAATCATCAAAAGTCTTTCGATCAACTTTAACATACACAACATCATAGCATTCTTTGATATCGTACATTCAATTCTTTTGTAATCATCAACACATTATAATAAATACTGATTAATCATTAATTGTGTTTTGTTTCGTGTGTTCTTGATATTTCATTGATATTTAAAGTTGTTTAAACACAATTAAACCAAATCAACGTTAATTCCGCTAACGTTGACTTGACATCGATTCACACTGATAATTCCTGTTGACGATCCTTGGATTCACATGTACTATGAAGGAGAGATCCTCAGGAATCTTGTCCCACCCTTCATGCTTGTTTGACAAGATGTGGATAACCACATGAAGCATGTATTTCCACTGGGATGAGACCTTCCCTTTCCTGAAGGTCTTTATAGAGAAATCTCCCTCATAGCCCATCTGTTCAAAGGAATGATTTACAGCTTCCTTTTGGAAGGACAACTCACCTTCTTTATCATCCATCTGCAAATGAGTGTTTATGATGGCCAGAGTGATGAAGATTGTCCTCCCTTGCATTGTGGCAGACAGTGCCTTCTCCCCATCCATAATGACCTCTTAGCAGGTATTCCAAAATTCAAGCAGATAATCTTCATAGAGAGTAGGATCAATGGTTAGGGAGGTGGAGTAGTAGTTTGATAGAGCTAAGAAACAGCAAATCTCTGAGAAACTTTCATCTTTCTCAGAGCTTAACAGAGCAACTTGGTTATGTTGCCTGTGAAGTTGCATGGAGAAATCTGGGTTGTTTTTGAGGTTTAGGTTGGCCATTTAAGAAGCTTAAGGATGTATAAAGATGATGAACAAAAGGCGGTTTGGGAGAGTTTAGGTTTAAGGAATAATGTAATTGAGGAAGATAGTGAAAGAGGGGGGAACCGTTGGGCATTTATGTGAAAAGGATTTGAAACAAAGTTAATGAAAGAGGATAAACTTTGAAATCCGGATGTCGGTCCCACCTCTGAAAAGTAGTTTACTTTTGCCCAAAAAGTAGTTTTCTTGGAAGTCGAGACATCTTCCGAAGGTTATTTGCTTCGGAAGTTCTGAAAAAAAAGCTTCCGAAGGCAAATTGGCTTAGGAAGAGATTTCAAAGGTTTTTGAGAATTTTGCTTCGGAAGAGAATTTTACACTCAGAGATTTTTATTCCAAAAAGAATAAATACTTCCAAAGGTAAGTTGCTTTCGGAAGAAACTTGTTCTTTGAAATCATACAAAGTACTTAAGCTGATTTTAAATTTCGGAAGATATTTCAGAAATTTCTTTCGAAGGTAAAATCACTGCAATTATTTGTTTACTAAGACATAAACTTCTTCCGAAAGTAATTTTGGATCTTCCGAAAAGATCAAGATTTTCAAAAATCTAAGAAAAGTCTTTTGAAAAGATTTTCTTGCAAAGAAAACTAGGGCTTATGAAGGTGATATAATAGACAACTTAGGACACATAGGTTTTAAATATAAATATGATTAAGTTTTATGAAAAGCTATTGAAAGTTAATCATCCCAATAGCTGATACAAGATATTTAAATCTCTGCTCATCAAAAGCTTTGGTGAATAGATCAGCATATTGTTCATTTGTGTTAACTTTGACTAGTTTGATTAATCCCTTTTCAAAGTTATCTCTAATCAAATGATACCTGATATTAATTATGCTTTGTCCTTGAGTGCTGCACAGGATTCTCTGTGATGGAGATAGCACTATTGTTGTCTATGTGGATGGAAGTCTCTTTAAAGTTAAATCCATAGTCCAGCATCTGATTTTGAATCCAAAGCACTTGAGCACAACAACTTGCAGTAGCAATATTCAGCCTCAGCAGTTGATGCACACACATAGGATTGTTTCTTGCATTGCCAGGAGACTACTCTTCCACCAAGAAATTGACGTCCCCTGATGTAGACTTTGCAGTCATGTTGCAACCACCATAGACACAATCTGTATTAGCATAATGATTAAAGTCAGAGTTCTTTGGATACCAAAGGCCATGTGATGGAGCACCTTTGAGATATCTTAAAATTCTTTTGACAGTGACCAGGTGTGACATCTTGGGGTTGGCTTGATATCTTGCACAAATGCATGTAGCAAACATGATATCTGGTCTGCTAGCTGTGAGGTACATAAAAGACCCAATCATTGCCCTATAGAGATGCTCATCAACACACTCCCCCTCAAGATCAGGTCCAAGGTAGTGATTTCTAGCTATGGGAGTCTTAGCAACCTTACAATCAGTCATGTTAAACCTTATAAGTATGTCCTGTACATACTTTGACTGACTTATGAAGATGCCATTTTCAACTTGCTTCACTTGAATTCCTAGAAAGAAATTGAGTTCCCCCATGGCACTCATTTCAAACGTGTCCTTCATCAGCTTCTCAAAGTTTTTGCAGAGCTTTAGATTAGTTGACCCAAAGATAATGTCATCCACATATACTTGAACTAGAATTATGTCATTTCCTATTCCTTTGATGAAGAGAGTTCCATCTATAGTACCTCTTTTGTAGCCATGTTGACAGAGATACTGAGATAGAGTCTCATACCATTTTCTTGGTGCTTGGTGCAGCCCATATAGAGCTTTATCAAGCCTGCATACATAATAAGGATGATCAGGATCTGCAAACCAAGTGGTTGTCTGACATACACCTCTTCATCAATCACCCCATAAAGAAAAGCACACTTGACATCAAGTTCGTAGACCTTGAAATTCTTGGATGCAGCAAAAGCTAGGAATATTCTAACAGCTTCAAGTCTTGCCACAGGAGCAAAAACATCTGTATAGTCAATTCCTTCTTCTTGAGTATATCCTTGAACAACTAGTCTTGCCTTGTTTTTGATGACAAGTCCTCTATCATCCTTCTTGTTCCTAAAAACCCATTTGGTTCCTATGGTAGTCTTCCCTTGAGGAAGAGGACATAGGTTCCAAACTTTTTGCCTTTTGAATTGAAGCAGCTCCTCTTGCATAGCTTCAACCTAACTTCCATCCATTGGAGCCTCATCAATTTTCTTTGGCTCTATCTGGGACAAGAAACAAGAGTGAAGACAAACATTTGCTTCATGGGTTTGTCCTCTTGTTCTCACCCCTGAATCAACATCTCTAATGATGTTTGTGGTAGGATGAGACTTGTGGATCCTTAGCTGAGGGATCACAGCAAGTTGCTTAGACAGATCTAGATTTAAAAAATTTTGATCTGGCAAAGAAGATTCACCCTCCACATCCCCACACTTATCAAGATTGACTTGATCCAAAGAGTGTCTGACATCATTGATGTTGTCTTCAATGCAGTGGTTATCCGCATCAAGGAATTCTTGATCACTTTCACCACCACCATTTTCTCCAACATTTGAAGCTCCTTCTTCAGAATTTTGTGCCTCTAAGCTGGAATTTGAAGGCACCCGAGAAGCATCAACAGGATTTGTCATTGATGTGCTGGTAGAAGTTTCATTTGCAGGAATAGTTACCACTGGAGCTGAAGATGTGTAAGTTGAAGGTCTTCTGAGCTCAAATCTTGGGTCAGGATCACCTGTTGGTAATATATCTGTAGATCTTAAAATATTTTCACAAGATTTGTTAAAACAGTTGGTAACTAAATCAAGATCAAATAGCCAATCCGGACCAGAACGTTTCACACTGGGAGTGTGCTCATTAAAAGTCACATTGGCTGACTCCTCAAATACTCTAGTTCTGAGATTGTATACTCTATAAGCTATAGCTTGAGAAGAGTATCCAATAAAGTGTCCATCATCTGATTTCTCAGCAAACTTGGCAATTTGATCCTTGGTATTCAAGATGGTGCAAGGACATCCAAATGACCTGAGAAAACCAATGAACGGTTTTCTCTTGTGCCAAAGTTCATAAGGAGTCTTACCATGTGTCTTAACAACTAAAACTCTGTTTTACACATAGCGAGCAGTGTTCATTTCCTCTACCCAAAAGGTGATAGGCAGTTTAGAGTCAGACAACATAGTTCTTGCAGCTTCAATTAGTGTCATGTTTCTCCTCTCAGCAACACCATTTTGCTGAGGAGTTCTGGGAGCACTATATTGTCTTGTAATACCTTTTTCATCACAAAATGTATCAAGGATTTGATTCTTGAATTCAGTTTCTTGATCCCAACTTATTGTTTTGACATTGTGATCACATTGATTCTCAATATTTAAGATGAAATTCTTCAGAATCTCAGGAGTCTCATCCTTAGTTCTAAGAAAGAAGACCCAAGTGAATCTTGTAAAATCATCTATGATCACCAAACAGTAAGAGGTCCTTCCTAGACTCATTACACTGGTGGGGCCAAAGAGATCCATATGTAATAAGTGAAGGGGATTAATGGTGGAGTTTCTTTCCTTTGGCTTGTGAGATAACTTGTGTTGCTTCCTTTTAGGTATGCAGCACATTGGTCATCACTTATAAACTCTTTATTTGGTATTCCAGTTACCAAATCATTCTTAATTAATTTATTCATGTTTTAAAGTTTACATGGCACATTCTTTTATGCTAAAGGAAAGATTCATCATTATTTGCTTTAGATAGAAAGCATGAAACTTCTCCTGAGAGAGATGTTTCTTGCAAGTCCATCTTGTACATGTTCCCTTTCTTGGGGGCTTTGAGCAAGATGTGCTCATGAGGAATGACCACCCCGGGCCTGAGAACAATGCACTCATGCTCAGTAAAGAGCATGTTATGACTCTGATTACAAAATTGAGATACACTCAGAAGATTGTACCCTAGCTCCTTGACAAAGTTTACCTTCTCAATGCTGAGCTTACCATTTATGACCTTGCCCCTTCCAGTAATGTAACCTCCTGCATCTCCTCAAAAAGCAACTGGTCCTCCATCAATTCTTTAAAAATTTTAGAGTAGTGACCTATTGCCTGTCATGTGCCTGGAACATCCACTATCAATGATCCATACATTTCTGTTTGTCTTGAGCTGTCCCTGCACAAAAGAGATGATTAGTTACATTTGGAAACCCAAGCCTCATTGGCCTTGGGCTCATCAAAAGAAGTTGAAGACAATGCAACAGTAATTGATCTTATAGTCATGCTAGAGGGATCATTTGCTGATGTTGATGAAGAACTTTCTGTCACTTGGTCTTTCTTTGACTTCCATACCACCTTTGGAATCTTAGACTTGACCTTCAATACTTCAGAAGTTTTGATGACTGGCCCTTCGGAAGATCTTGCTTTTACTGCAGCAGGCTTCAGTGCTTCGGAAGTATTCCTTTCTTCCGAGACCAAATTTTCTTTCTAAGGCAAGTTTCCACTTGTCTTCTTCTTCATTTTGGAGCTTCCGAAGGAAACATATTTTCCTTCTGAAGCTTGCTTCTTCTTCTCCAAACACTTAGAAGTTTTTTCTTGGTTATATGGAGAGTACTCCTTGGATTGTAAACACAATCTTTAGCAAGATGAGAGGTACTCCCACACATAACACAATCCATTTTCTTCCTTCTAGGAGTTCTTCTTTGTGAAAAAGGCTGAACCTGATCACTTTCCTTCTCCATCTTCACCTTTGCAGATGTTGTGGCAATTCTTGTGGGTTAGAACTACCTTTGGAGCAGGAGAGGTGTTCAGGTTGTACAGCAGCAATGCACAACTGATCAGCCTTCTTCTTGATGATGGGATGATTTGGACATGAACTAGAACTCTTGTTGATGGAGTTCAAGTTTGTGTCTTCAGCCTTTACCACTTCAAATCCTGCAGAGATGAAGACTTGTTTCTGTGTAGAATTGAAGGTAGCCTTGATCTCTTGAGCCTTTTTGAACTTTCTTTTGGCCTTCCTGATCAAGTTCTTTCTTCTTGACTTGGTCATCCCAATAGCTTTTCTCTCCTCAGAGGGATGGTGACCCTTCTTAGAATGCTCTTCTTCACTCTTCTCAGAGCCATTCTCCACCATCTCCTCTTCATCGTCTTCAGTCACAGGAACTATGAGGGGAAGCTCATCTTCACAAGTTCTACACCTTAGAGATCTTACAGGCAAGATTGTGTGTGGAGGAGCTATCTCACAAGATCCTAGTCCCTGCTTATTTTGATAACAAACTTTTGCATGCAAGGATGAGGATATTATGTTCTTAAAGGTCTCTTCTTCAAGAACACATTTTTTTGCCTTGGCTTTGCTGATCATAAGCTCATCCTGGCATTCAGTTAATTTAGTAATGAGACTTTGATTTGAGTCCTGTAGTTTGTATGCTCATGTTTAAGAGTTGAAATGGTTTCTCTAAGTCCTCTATCTTTAGTTTATAATCATTTTCAGCTCTTTTAAATCAGCTTTTAAAATATTTAAGGACTCAAGGTCAGATCTCATTTTTAAATTATAGGACATGTACCTATTAACTTTAGCAATGCATTCAGGAGTACAAAGATGTTCCAATACCTTGGCTTCATCGTGAACTGCCATGAGTGCTTGGTTTGAAGATACATCTTCTACTTGAAAGGTCCAGTCAAAGCCTCCTTCTTCAATTGCAACTGCAGCTTGCTGATTTGGCTTCTCATTCTGAGGGGCTTTCTCAGTGTAGTTTGGTCTGGTTTGTGCTTGGCCACCATTTGTCCTTGGTGCCTTACACTCTCTTGCAAAGTGTCCCATCTGGTTACAGTTGTAACACTTTACTTTGCTTTTGTCCAGCCCAAACTTTTCACTGGCTGTATTGCTTGGAAACTTTCTCCCTGTCCTCTTTTAGAACTTCTTGGCTCTGTGAGTGAGAAGAGCCATCTGCTGGACTATCTCAATGTACTCCAGATCATCTGGATGGATACAGTCCAAATCTTAAAGAGTGAAGAGAAAGTTGCCTGAAGTTTCATCGGCAAAGACAAAGGCATGAGAAGAACTTGTCTCTTGGAAAGGACTTCCTTGAGTGTAGCTTTCCCTTGGAGTCTCTAGAAAGGTGATGAAAGGGCCCTTTTGTGAGTTGTCAAGGAAGCATATAAGATGATGCTGTGGTTTAATGCTTTCCCTTTCAACAACATGGAGGGCTGAAATCAGTTGATTTCTGGAGTTACCAGATGAGTTTTGCATGTTCATCTCCATTTAGTAGCCACTAAGAATACCATACAACTCTATGAGAGTAAGAGTCTTAAGGTTCTCAGTCCTCTTGATAACAACACCATATTGTGTCCATTGTCTAGGAAGAGAGGACATAAACTTCCTTACAATGTCCCTGTTCTCAAGAGTTACTCCAACATCCATTAGAGTATTCACAATCTCAACATACCTGAAGTATTGTTAAGTCATGGTTTCACCTGCCTTGAAGGTGAAGTTTTCAAACTGCTACTTCAGGAGATCCTTCTTGTTCTCTTTGCTTCAGTAGACCCCTCATACATCAGTTTAAGTGCCCATAGTTGCTTGGCAGTTTGCACTTCTTGAAGCCTCTGTAGATGGAGTTTTGAAGAGCAGTTTGAAGGGCTGTCATGGCTTTTTGATCAATCTCTATTCCTTTCTATCTGCTCAGAGTAATCAACCACAGCCTTGGGATCATAACCACCACCAGTAGAAGAAGTGGTGCTTGGTATGTAAGCTCCTTCAACAACATAGTCCCACATCCTGGAGTCTTGAGACTGATGAAGCCTCTATCCACATTGACAACAGAGTGCATTTCTATTACATAAAATCATGTCTGTGGCTGATTACTCTGAAGCAGAATAGAGATTGATCAAAAAGCCATAAAAACCCTTTAAACTACTCTTCCAAACTCCATCTACAGAGGCTTCAAGAAGTGTAAAACTGCCAAGCAACTATGGGAGGCACTAAAGCTATGTATGAGGGGTCTAATGAAGCAAAGGAGAACAAGAAGATCTCTTGAAGCAGCAGATTGAAAACTTCACCTTCAAGGCAGGTGAAACCATGACTAACAATACTTCAGGTATGTTGAGATTGTGAATACTCTAATGGATGTTGGAGTAACTCTTGAGAACAGGGACATTGTAAGGAAGTTTATGTCCTCTCTTCCTAGACAATGGACACATTATGGTGTTGTTATCAAGAGGACTGAGAACCTTAAGACTCTTACTCTCACAGAGTGTATGGTATTCTTAGTGGCTACTAAATGGAGATGAACATGCAAAACTCATCTGGTAACTCCAGCAATCAACTGAGTTCAGCCCTCCATGTGGTTGAAAGGGAAAGCATTGAACCACAGCATCATCTTATATGCTTCTCTGACAACTCACAAAAGGGCCCCTTCATCACCTTCCCAGAGACTCCAAAGGAAAGCTACACTCAAGGAAGTCCTTTCCAAGAGACAAGTTCTTCTCATGCCTTTGTCTCTGCTGATAAACTTCAAGGCAACTTTCTCTTCACTCTAGAAATTTGGACTGTATCCATCCAGATGATCTGGAGTACATGGAGATAGTCTAGCAGATGGCTCTTCTCACTCACAGAGCCAAGAAGTTCTACAAGAGGACAGGAGAAAGTTTCCAAGCAATGCAGCCAGTGGAAAGTTTGGGCTGGACAAAAGCAAAGTAAAGTGTTACAACTGTAACCAGATGGGACACTTTGCAAGAGAGTGTAAGGCACCAAGAAAAATGGTGGCCAAGCACAAACAGACCAAACTACACTGAGAAAGCCCCCAGAATGAGAAGCCAAAGCAGCAAGCTGCAGTTGCTGTTGTTGAAGAAGGAGGCTTTGACTGAAGCTTTCAAGTAGAAGATGCATCTCCAAACCAAGCACTCATGGCAGACCACGATGAAGCCAAGGTATTGGAACATCTTTGTACTCCTGAATGCATTGCTAAAGTTAATAGATACAGGTCCTATAATTTAGAAATGAGATCTGACCTTGAGTCCTTAAATATTTTAAAAGCTGATTTTAAAAGAGCTGAAAATGATTATAAACTAAAGATAGAGGACTTAGAGAAAACCATTTCAACTCTTAAACATGAGCATACAAACACAGGACTCAGATCAAAGATCTCATTACTAATTAACTGAATGCCAGGCTGAGCTTGTGATCAGCAAAGCCAAGGCAGAAAAATGTGTTCTTGAAGAAGAGACCTTCAAGAATATAATATCCTCATCCTTGCATGCAAAAGTTTGTTATCAAAATAAGCAGGGACTAGGATCTTGTGAGATAGCTCTTCCACACACAATCTTGTCTGTAAGATCTCCTAGGTGTGGAACTTGTGAAGATGAGCTTCCCCTCATAGATCCTGTGACTGAAGAGGATGAAGAGGAGATGGTGGAGAATGACTCTGAGAAGAGTGAAGAAGAGCATTCTAAGAAGGTTCACCATCCCTTGAGGAGAGCAAAGCTGTTGGGATGACCAAGTCAAGAAGAAAGAACTTGATTAGAAGGCCAAAAGAAAGTCCAAAAAGGCTCAAGAGATCAAGGCTACCTTCAATTCTGCACAGAAACAAGTCTTCATCTCTGCAGGATTTGAAGTAGTAAAGGCTGAAGACACAAACTTGAACTCCATCAACAAGAGTTCTAGTTCATGTCCAAATCATCCCATCATCAAGAAGAAGGCTGATCAGTTGTGCATTGCTGCTGTACAACCTGAACCATCCTGCTCCAAAGGTAGTTCTAACCCCACAAGAATTGCCACAGCATCTGCAAAGGTGAAGATGGAGAAGGAAAGTGATCAAGTTCAGCCTTGTTCACAAAGAAGAACTCCTAGAAGGAAGAAAATGGATTTGTTATGTGTGGGAGTACCTCTCATCTTGCTAAAGATTGTGTTTACAATCCAAGGAGTACTCTCCACATGACCAAGAAAGAAACTTCTAAGGGTTTGGAGAAGAAGAAGCATACTTCGGAAGGAAAATATGTTTCCTTCGGAAGCCCCAAAATGAAGAAGAAGACAAGTGGAAACTTGCCTTCGGAAGAAAATTTGGTCTCGGAAGAAAGGAATACTTCCGAAGCACTGAAGCCTGCTGCAGTGAAAGCAAGATCTTTTGAAGGGCCAGTCATCAAAACTTCCAAAGTCATCAAAACTTCTGAAGTATTGAAGGTCAAGTCTAAGCTTCCAAAGGTGGTATGGAAGTCAAAGAAAGACCAAGTGGCTGAAAGTTCTTCATCAACATCAGCAAATGATCCCTCTAGCATGACTATAGGAATAATTATTGTTGCATTGTCTTTAACTTATTTTGATGAGCCCAAGACCAATGAGGCTTGGGTTTCCAAATGTAACTAATCATCTCTATTGTGCAGAGATAGCTCAAGACAAACAGAAATGTATGGATCATTGATAGTGGTTGTTCCAGGAACATGACAGGCAATAGGTCACTACTCCAAAAGTTTGAAAGAATTGATGGAGGACCAGTTGCTTTTGGAGGAGATGCAGGAGGTTACATTACTGGAAGGGGCAAGGTCACAAATGGTAAGCTCAGCATTGAGAAGGTAAACTTTGTCAAGGAGCTTGGGTACAATCCTTTGAGTGTATCCCAATTTTGTTATCAGAGTCATAACATGCTCTTTACTGAGCATGAGTGCATTATTCTCTGGCCTGGGGTGGTCATTCCTCATGAGCACATCTTGCTCAGAGCCCCCAGGAAAGGGAACATGTACAAGATGGACTTGCAAGAAACATCTCCCTTAGGAGAAATTTCCTGCTTTCTATCTAAAGCAAATAATGATGAATCTTTCCTCTGGCATAAAAGAATGTGCCATGTAAACTTTAAAAAACATGAATAAATTAATTAAGAATGATTTGGTAACTGGAATACCAAGAAAGAGTTTACAAGTGATGACCACTGTGTTGCATGCCTAAAAGGAAAGCAACACAAGGTATCTCACAAGCCAAATAAAGAAACTCCATCATTAATCCCCTACACTTATTACATATGGATCTCTTTGGCCCCACCAGTGTAATGAGTCTAGGAAGGACCTCTTATTGTTTGGTGATCACAGATGATTTTACAAGATTCACTTGGGTCTTCTTTCTTAGAACTAAGGATGAGACTCCTGAGATTCTGAAGAATTTCATCTTAAAGATTGAGAATCAATGTGATCACAAGGTCAAAACCATAAGATGTGATAAAGAACTGAATTCAAGAATCAAATCCTTGATACATTTTGTGATGAAAAGGTATTACAAGACAATATAGTGCTCCCAGGACTCCTCAGCAAAATGGTGTTGTTGAGAGGAGAAACAGGACACTAATTGAAGCTGCAAGAACTATGTTGTCTGACTCTAAACTGCCCATCACCTTTTGGGCAGAGGCAGTGAACACTGCTTGCTATGTGCAAAACAGAGTTTTAGTGGTTAAGACACATGGTAAGACTCCTTATGAACTTGGCACAAGAGAAAACCCTTCATTGGTTTTCTCAGGTCATTTGGATGTCCTTGCACCATCTTGAATACCAAGGATCAAATTGCCAAGTTTGCTGAGAAATCAGATGATGGACACTTTATTGGATACTCTTCTCAAGCTAAAGCTTATAGAGTATACAATCTCAGAACTAGAGTAGTTGAGGAGTCAGCCAATGTGACTTTCAATGAGCACACTCCCAGTGTGAAAGGTTAGGTCCGGATTGGCTATTTGATCTTGATTTAGTTACCAACTGTTTTAACAAATCTTGTGAGAATGTTTCAGGATCTACAGATATATTACCAACAGGTGATCCTGACCCAAGATTTGAGCTAAGAAGACCCTCAAGCTTACACATCTTCAGCTCCAGTGGTAACTATTCTGCAAATGAAGCTTCTACCAGCACATCAATGACAAATCCTATGATGCTTTTGGGTTGCCTTCAAATTCCAGCTTAGAGGCACAAAACTCAGAAGAAGGAGCTTCAAATGTTGGAGAAAATGGTGGTGGTGAAAGTGATCAAGAATTTCTTGATGCTGATAACCACTGCATTGAAGACAACATCAATGATGTCACACACTCATTGGATCAAGTCAATCTTGATAAGTGTGGTGATGTGGAGGGTGAATCTTCTTTGCCAGATCAAAAATTTTCAAATCTAGATCTGTCTAAGCAACTTGCTGTGATCCCTCAGCTAAGGATCCACAAGTCTCATCCTACCACAAACATCATTGAGATGTTGATTCAGGGGTGAGAACAAGAGGACAAACCCATGAAGCAAATGTTTGTCTTCACTCTTGTTTCTTGTCCCAGATAGAGCCAAAGAAAATTGATGAGGCTCTAAAGGATGGAAGTTGGGTTGAAGCTATGCAAGAGGAGCTGCTTCAATTCAAAAGGCAAAAGGTTTGGAACCTATGTCCTCTTCCTCAAGGGAAGACTACCATAGGAACCAAATAGGTTTTAGGAACAAGAAGGATGATAGAGGACTTGTCATCAAAACAAGGCAAGACTAGTTGTTCAAGGATATACTCAAGAAGAAGGAATTGACTATACAGATGTTTTTGCTCCTGTGGCAAGACTTGAAGCTGTAGAATATTCCTAGCTTTTGCTGCATCCAAGAATTTCAAAGGTCTACCAACTTGATGTCAAGTGTGCTTTTCTATATGGGGTGATTGATGAAGAGGTATATGTCAGACAACCACCTGGGTTTGCAGATCCTGATCATCCTGATTATGTCTGCAGGCTTGATAAAGCTCTATATGGGTGCACCAAGCACCAAGAAAGTGGTATGAGACTCTATCTCAGTATCTCTGTCAACATGGCTACAAAAAAGGTACTATAGATGAAACTCTCTTCATCAAAGGAACAGGAAATGACATAATGCTAGTTCAAGTATATGTAGATGACATTATCTTTGGGTCAACTAATCCAAAGCTCTGCAAAGACTTTGAGAAGCTGATGAAGGACAGGTTTGAAATGAGTGCCATGGGGGAACTCAATTTCTTTCTAGGAATTCAAGTGAAGCAAGTTGAAAATGGCATCTTCATAAGTCAGTCAAAGTATGTACAGGACATACTTAAAAGGTTTAACATGACTGATTGTAAGGTTGCTAAGACACCCATAGCCAGAAATCACTCCCTTGGACCTGATCTTGAGGGGGAGTGTGTTGATGAACACCTCTATAGGGCAATGATTGGGTCTCTTATGTACCTCACAGCTAGCAGGCCAGATATCATGTTTGCTACATGCATTTGTGCAAGATATCAAGCCAACCCCAAGATGTCACATCTGGTCACTGTCAAAAGAATTTTAAGATATCTCAAAGGTGCTCCATCACTTGGCCTTTGGTATCAAAGAATTCTGACTTTAATCTGTATGCTTATACAGATAGTGACTATGGTGGTTGCAACATGACTGAAAGTCTACATCAGGGGGATGTCAATTTCTTGGTGGAAGAGTAGTCTCTTGGCAATGCAAGAAACAATCTGTGTGTCTGCATCAACTGCTGAGGCTGAATACATTGCTGCTGCAAGTTGCTGTGCTCAAGTGCTTTGGATTCAAAATCAGATGCTGGACTATGGATTAACTTTAAAGAGACTCCCATCCACATAGACAACAATAGTGCTATCTCCATCACAGAGAATCCTGTGCAGCACTCAAGGACAAAGCATATTAACATCAGGTATCATTTGATTAGAGATAACTTTGAAAAGGGATTAATCAAACTAGTCAAAGTTAACACAAATGAACAATATGCTGATCTGTTCACCAAAGCTTTTGATGAGCAGAGATTTAAATATTTGTATCAGCTATTGGGATGATTAACTTTGAATAGCTTTTCTTAAAACTTAATCATATTTATTTCTAAAACTGTGTGTCCTAAGTTGTCTATTATATCACCTTCATAAGCCCTTGTTTTCTTTGGAAAAAAATCTTTTCAAAAGACTTTTCTTAGATTTTTGAAAATCTTGATCTCTTCGGAAGATTTAAAATTACCTTCGGAATAGTTTATGTCTTAGTAAACAAATAATTGCTTCAGTAATTTTACCTTCGGAAGAAATTCTGAAATATCTTCCGAAGCTTAAAATCAACTTAAGTACTTTGTATGTTTTCAAAGAACAAGTTTCTTCCGAAAGCAATTTACCTTCGGAAGTATTATTCTCTTAGAATAAAAATCTCTGAGTGTAAATTCTCTTCCGAAGCAAAATTCTCAAAAACCTTTGAAATCTCTTCCGAAGCCAATTTGCCTTCGGAAGCTTTTTCTTCAGAACTTCCGAAGCAAATAACCTTCGGAAAGATGTCTCGACTTCCAAGAAAACTACTTTTGGGCAAAAGTAAACTACTTTTCAGAGGTGGGACCGACATCCGGATTTCAAAGTTTATCCTCTTTCATTAACTTTGTCTCAAATCCTTTTCACATAAATGCCCAACGGTTCCCCTCTTTCACTATCTTCCTAAATTACACTTTTCCTTAAACCTAATTCTCCCAAACCGCCTTTTGTTATTCATTTTATTCACCTTAAGCAATCTAAAAAATGGCCAACCTAAAACCTCAGGAAACTACTCCACCTCTCCTAACCATTGATCCTACTCTCTATGAGGATCATCTGCTTGAATTTTGGAAGACCTGCCAAGAGGTCATTATGGATGGGGAGAAGGCACTGTCTGCCACAGTGCAAGGGAGGACAATCTTCATCACTCCGGCCATCATAAACACTCATTTGCAGCTGGATGATGAAGAAGGTGAGTTGTCCTTCCCAAAGGAAGCTGTAAATCATTCCTTTGAGCAGATGGGCTATGAGGGAGATTCTCTAGTAAAGACCTTCAGGAAAGGGAAGGTCTCATCCCAGTGGAAATACCTGCTTCATGTGGTTATCCACAGCTTGTCAAACAAGCATGGAGGGTGGGACCAGATTTCTGAGGATCTCTCCTTCATAGTACATGGAATGGTTCAAGGGGTCAAGTTCAGGTACTCTCAATTTGTTTATACAAATTTGCTTGCTAACTTGGACTCCTTAGAGTATTATATGTTTCCTAGATATGTTCAACACATTCTCAACTGTGAACTGGGCTCACAGTTGAGGGAAACAGATAATATTCTTAAATTGGGACAGATGAAGCCTAACATCTTTAAAATTATGAAGAAGCCAACTGTAGGCTTCTCAGGGTAGAAACAGCCCTAGTCCCAAAAATGTTAGAGCTCATTGCTCAAGGTGACAACCTAGCAACACAAGCTAGTGTTGAACCCACACCTTCTACCTCTCAACCACCAAAAAGGCCCCAAGTCACCCTCACCTACCAAAAAAAATCCAAACGAACCCTGCTCAAGCTATTGAGTCTGTGCAGGCCCCCATATACTCACCCATACAGGAGGAAGTGGACACTAGAGCTCCCACTTCCCCTGAGGAGCAAACCACTCCCATCTCTTCAACAATCAGGGCTGAGGTTCCTCATGCTCACCCTGATGAGCTCACAAGCCCAACTGCCTTAAGCCTTCACTCTGAGTCTCAACACTCAAGTGAACAACCTTCAGGGGACAGTTACCATTCCCAGCCATTAGACTTAAATCAACCCATTCCCAACCTCTCATTCTATACTGATGAAGACTTAGGTTTCAGTGGGTACCATGAGTCTCTTACTCTCCCCTACTCAAAGAGAGATGAGTACTCCTGAGTCTTCTTTGTCTAGCCCACATCAGTCACCCATAACTGAGGTGGATATTCTGAACCTGTTCAGGATATCCATATGGAAGAGGCTCTCACTTCTGCAAGTGATTACATCATTAAGACCTCAACCATGGCAACTCAGCCCATTGACACCTCAACTGAGAATGTCAATGTGCAGAGGAATCCAGCAGCCAAGAACCTGAGGCTGTGGTGAGAGAGAGGACTTTGGTCCAATCATCTCATCCCCCAATGATTCTTCTGATGAAGAAGAGGGAATCTGAGACTAAAGGTGCAAAAACTGTCAAAAACATGCTCCTATTTAGTCTCTAAGGTTAGTCACCTTGAATCTCAGGTGACTACCTGCATAATAGGGTCAATGATCAGCAACTTGAGATATCTTATCTCAGGGAAAAACTAGCTGGGAGACCTTTAAGAAGAGCTCAACCAGGAACACAAGAACCTGTGAATGTGATTGACCTAACCTCTAGCTCACCTATGCAAGAGGGTGATGCTACCAAAAAGGGGAGAAAGTCATTACAGTCACAGACCTGGGAGTCTTCAGGGAGTATGGACATTGAGGATTCACCATCCTCACTTGCAACTGTGCATACTCAGCAACTTCCTCAAGTTCACATTAATGTGGACATAATAGACTCTGTCATTAGGAGTCTCTTTGAGGAAGGCATTCCAAGGGTGTGTCATCTCCACCTCAAGGAACTTCAAACTACATTATTGGGTGGAGGTATGATGCTGATAGAAGCCCTCATTCTTCACAGAGTTCAAGGGGCAGCAAGAAGTGTTCAATTTTCAGACTTTGGACTACTATGAAGGTCTTGACCTGATCAACATGCCACTTGTCAACCCAAGCAAATCAAGACAAGCTGACAGGTTAGCACTCAGGATTCAAGACAGAATTACTGAAGAGTTCAGCCTTAGAAGGAGACAAAGGCAATCAGGTAATGTCATTGGTCAACTGGATGTTGAGGCAGACCCTGAGATTAGCTTCAAAAAGGAAAACCTTGCTGAAGGCCCAGTGATAGAGCCTGAGAGCCCTGTCACACCAAAACTGCTTCAGAAATTCATTCCTCAGTGAAACACCTGCTGGTGAAGGTGTCTCACAACCTCTCTCTGGCCAGAGCTTGGATGCTACACCAAGCAATGAAGGCCAAACCTCTATCCACCCTGAGTCACAAAGGTCTGTGGGTGACAAAGGAAAAGGATTTGACTCATGAGGAGATTAAGGAGGAGGAAAGAGAGAGAGAAGAGGAAGCTAAGGGGAGAAAGTTCCTCTGGGTCTTCAGGATTTATGCAAGCTGCAATCAGGGCTGCCCCCAGACCAAACACTCAAGAAGATGAGTTGAGGGCAGTCAGGATTACTTACCTGCAGACCAGGAACTATGACATAGATGAGATTATATCTCTCCCTTAGAGCAATTAAATGAACTGGCTGACATAGAAGTGTCAAGAGAGATGAAGGAAAAAGAGGATGCAAGATTACTTCTCCAATTCAAAGAAGAGAAGAGACAGAAAAAATTATACAAGCATGCTCCAACTCTCTCCCAGTTAGAAAAGTCAGTGGAAGAGGAGCTGGTGCAACAGACAAAGACACAAGACCTCAGGTAGACAAGGAACAGATAGGCAAAACATGATCAACTACCTGAGTGCCACAGGTCTCTACCAGGCATCTGCACTTCTTCCCTTGTCTTTGAGTACATTGAGTTTGAGTATCTCAAACAGCTTGAACTTCAAGTGCTCAAAGAACAAAAGGCAACAAAGAGAAAGATGAGGGAAGATGCTGCAAAGTCAAGAGCTATCATCCAAAAGAGTATGAAAAAGTCTGCTGACAGACAAAGGATGATGAGCTTCTTGAAGCTGTATGGATTCTCCGAAGGAGACTTGGCCCTATGTCTCTATCAACAATGGATGAGCATATCAGGGTAATCAAGCAGAAGATCAAGAGTGGAGAGCTGATTGACTTATACTCCTCCAAGTCAAATCCCACCTGAAGTGGAGGTTAAGGTTGAACAACCTGAGACAACACAACCTGGACCTCCTGCTGAGCCTCAGCAAGCTTCATCTTCTGATCCACAGCAGGTCAAACTCCCTCTCCTTCTGAACCTGTGAGGGAGGAACACCAAACTGAGAAAGACAAGGATGATCAACAAGTGTGTGCAGACCAGTCTTCTCAGTTAAAGTCTTCTAAGAGGAAGAAGAGGATGGCTTCTAAACCAAAGTCTAAGAAGAAGAAGCCTGAATCATCCACCTCTACACCTCAGGCTGAGTCAGATCAACCTGAGGAAGTGCATGAAGAGGCAGCCCAATCAACTCCAATTCAAGTGGCTCCTCTTGCAGCTGAGACACCCATCTTATCCTGGACCTTCACTACTAATCCAGAGAGATGGCATGTGATCAGAGATCAAGGTGTTGAGAATGTCTATACATGGCAAGACATAATCAACTTACCTCTGCATGATCTCTTTGAGATGAGAAGATATTATGAGAGTCTGAATGATCCTGACCATCTAATGAAGAAGGGTATGGTCATCATTATGCTGAAGACTACAAACATCTTAAGATCTTCTAAATGTTTTGTAGCATCAGCCTAAGGGGAGTTTGTAAGGATTCCTATAAGTCTGATGCAGCCAAAACATCCAAAGTCTCTCTGCAAGCATGCACTAAAGAACAGAAGTAGAAATGCTTCGGATGTTTTACACCATGCACTAAAATATTCTAAGTGTAAAATCTTCCGAAGCCAAGACCAATATCTTCCGGAAGCAAAAGTGAAGTCTTCCGAAGCTTCAAAAAAACAAAGTTTCCGAAGCCAAAGAGTGAAGACATATTTTTTCCGAAGACTTTAAGAGATATACCTTTATCTGATGTACTTTACCATAAAGCTGGACACCTTTCGCGCTTGCAACACTGTAAAGTCACCAACTATATGAGTTGGTGAAAGGTCCCTGCTTTGGTAACTGTACATTAAGGTCTTGAGTCCATGCTTTCTACTTTATGTACTTTTATCCTTTTTGTAATATATTAGGATGTGAGCTATGCATGTCATAGTCACAAGTCAAAAGGCATATATGCCTTTTGACTCTACATTTGATTTTGTAGTTGTTTAGTCAACTGTATCCAGCTAGCCTTCAAAGTATGGCCGGCTGTAGGATGTAGTATAAAGTATCTCAAGTACTTGTAACTTTCTATCGATGCTTTGTAACTTGTAATAGAACTTGAGAAGCAATATACAACATTCTTGAAAACCAAATACTTGTGTTCTTTGCAATCTTGCTGTCTCACTTTACTTGGGTTCTTAGCATCTTTCATTAAAAAGTTAACCAGTTCCCTATTGATCTGTTAAATGATCTAAGCAATTCTCCTCATTGTGTTGTTGTGTTGTAAGTGCATACCCTTTACCGTTCCTGCAAGCAACAATGTATTCAGCTTCAGCAGTTGATGTTGAGACAAACGATATGCTTCTTACATTGCCATAAGATTATCCTTCCACCAACAAATTGACATCCTCCTGATATTGATTTCTTGTTGAGTGCAGCCACCATAGTCACTATCAATGTAGCCATAAAGACTGAAGTTGTGTTCCTTGGATCCTAGAGACCAGTTTAGGTCTCCTTTGAGGTATCTACGGATTCTCTTGGCAGCAATAGGTGAGACACTTTGGAGTAGCCTGATATCTTGCACAGATGCAAGTTGCAAACATGATATCAGGTCAACTTGATGTGGGATACATCAGAGATCCAATAATTGTCCTATATTAATGTTGATCAGTATCCTTCCCCTTAAAGTCAGGACAAATATTATGATTTCTGAGTATAGGAGTCTTTGCTGGCTTACAATCTTTCATATCAAATCTTTCTAAGATGTCTATAACATACTTATATTGATTGATAAAGAACCCTTCTTTCATCTGTTTTACCTTCCAAGGAAAAAATTCATTTTTTCCCATAGAGCTCATTTCAAACTTCTTCTTCATAATGCTCTCAAAGTCCTTACACATTTGGTCATTTAAGGAACCAAATATGATGTCATCAACATATACTTTACAAGCAAAATGTCTTTCCCAGACTTTCTTATGAATAAAGTCTTATCAATGGTACCTCTGGTGTAGCCATTCTTCAAGAGAAAACTGAAACAAAGTCTCATACCACAGCCTAAGTGCCTGGTGCAGCCCATAAAGAGCTTTATCCAATTTGCACACATAGTGGGGGTGTTGTGGGTTTTCAAATCCTGGAGGCTGGCATACATACACTTCCCTGTATATATCCCCGTATAGAATGACACACTTGACATCAAGTTGGTAGACTGTAAAGTTATTGGATGCTACATAAGCAAGAAAGATCCTCACTGTCTCAAGTCTTGCAACAGGTGCAAAGACATCAGTATAATCAATTCCCTCCTCTTGCGTGTACCCTTAAACTACCAGTCTTGCCTTGTTCTTGATAATCAAGCCTCTATCATCTCTTGTTCTTGAACACCCACTTTGTGCCAATGGGTACTTGACCGAATGGTAGTGGACATAGGTTCTAAACCTTTTGTCTCTTGAATTGAAACAATTCCTCTTTCATTGATTCAACCCAACTACTATCTTTTAAGGCTTCTTCTACCTTCTTTGGCTCCATCTATGATAAGAAACATAAGAAGCAGACATTCCCATTGTGAGTTTGTCCCCTTGTTCTCACGCCTTCAGAAACATCTTCAATGATGTTCTTAGCTGGATGAGTGTTGTGAATCTTGAGCCTATGAATTACATCCAGATGCATGAATATATCCAAATTGGAAAAGTTTTGCTCAGGGTTTTGAACACTTGGTCCAGCTGATGTCTCACATTCAATAAATGAGGACTAATTAAATGAAGGAGAGATAACATCAGTATCAATTGGCTGGAGGAGCAGCATTAAGAGTTGCCCCTTCCTTCAAAATGCTACTTCCATCAGCTTGGTGTTGTGAAATATCAATAGATGAGTTTTGAGGCTCACTTTGTTGACAACTTGTTGAAGCTCCACTGGTTCTTGAGATAGTTATACTGTCAGATCTTCTGATTGTGGGAGCTTGATTTTCAGCATCTCTTTATGAACTTGGAAGAGGTCTAGGTAACTCAAACAGTTGGTCATCATCAGAATCACTTTGAGTACCTGTTCCAGCTGAAACATTCTCACAAGAAGGTTTAGACTAGTTTGGAAAGAATTCTAAATCAAAGATATGATCAGGTCCGTGTAACGCCCGAAATAAAGTCGAAACGAGCCAATTAATAATAATGGGCTTAGACGGGATTTTTTAATATAAATAAGATGGAAATGGGTTATAGACCGAGTTAACCTTTCGAGTTATGTGTTCGACGAGTTTAAGGTTCCGGTAACACTCGGTATATGTAAACGAATCAGCTTGAGCCACCCTCATTTGCAACTCAACTCCCAACTTCTAGAGAGAGAGAGTGTGTAGAGAAAGAAAGTAGATAGGATGTGAAGATTGTTGATACATATGTACCTAAATGTGGATCTTAATGTAATATGTCATGAATGTCTTACACTTATGTAATGCTTGGGTGATTAATTAAATGAGAATGTTTGGTTGTGATTTATAATGTTTAATATTTCATTAATGAGTTGTGTAATGTATATTGACTTAATTATATAGGTTTGGGATTGTTTGAATTGATACACATAATGTTATAATAATGAATACATTCAAACTTGGTTAAGTGAAGTTCTCATGCGTCCGACTGGACCATGCGCTCCAACAGTGGTCATGCGTCCAAATGGTCATGCGACTAAGTGTCTATGCGCCTAAACAGTCCATACACCTGAACAACTTCATGCGACTGACTCAGTCGCACAACTGAACATTCAGTTGTGCGAATGGATCAACAACATGGCTCAATCGCACGAATGAACCATGCTAATGGTTCAGTCGCCCGAATGAGCAATCCTAACCAATAAATACCACCTAATTCGTGGAAAAACGTAACGATTCATATTACTTCGACTCCAGACGTACCCTAGCTGTCCAAAACCTCCAAGAACCTGTTCCAAGTTCACAGATCGCACTAGATCGATTCCATATTGTTCTTAACGTTTAGATTCAATTCATAATTGATTCGACGTGCGTTCTCACTGATTGGATCGCCAATCAAATAGGATTCCGCACTATTTGAGTTGGTATACACGTTAATCAGTTAGTATTTCGTGCATTACACGATCCTAACAAGTGGTATCACAGCTTTGGCTCTTGATTACGTGTGATTCAATCGTTTTTGATACAAAAATTGTGTTTTTTCACTAAAAACACAATTTTTTCGTGTCAAACGGTGTCTTCGACATCTCCTGCTCATAACGTTTTGGTTTTTCCGGCATACGGCGATTAGGGTTAGTGAAAATTCGGGTTCTTACGGCCAAAACACCTTAAACCTAAAAATTTTCGAAATCCAGCAGCTTCAGTCGCACAATTGACTCAATCGCACGACTGGACACATTCGCATCCCTCAGACGCAGATTGGACTCATTCGTACCTTCATTCGTACGACTGAGCAGACCGTTCGCATTGTTCAACTGCATCAGTTCATTCGCACGACTGGACCAACCGCTTTAGTTTAGCCGCACGATTGAACCATTCGCACTGTTCAATCGCACGAATAGCCCAATCACACAGCTTCATTCGCACCAGTAAAACAGGTTGTTTAAAAGACTAAAGTTAATCACTATGGAGGACCAGTATTCAGCATTTACAGCAGGGAAAGACTCACGTATTCAGAATTTACTGCTACGGAGAGTGAAGTAGGGAATCACAATAAACCCCCTAAGCTAATAACTTTAGATGAATTCCCACACTGGAAGCAACTTTTCGAGATCTACTTAAATGGAGTAGATCCTAATATGTGGGAAGCCATTGAGACGGGGTACAGTATGCCAGTAGGTGCTGATGGAGTTAAACTTACATTAGGTGGCATGACTGATGCACAGAAAGTCAAATATAATGCTGAAAAGAGAGTGTATGCGTTGCTTACTCAGTCAATTCCTAAGGATATTTTCCATCAATTTTCTGAGAACAAGCAAGCAAAGAAGCTATGGGATGAGCTGGAGAAAAGGTATGACGGGAATGCATCATTGAAGGCTATAAAAGCTAAAGAGTTGAAGAAAAAGTTCGACAACTTCTCATCGATGGGTAATGAGAGTTTGGATGATGTCATCGATAGATTCTACCACTTGATGAGTGAGCTGCACACGCATGGTGTCACAACAACCATGGAAGACAAAGTGTCGAACTTTGCAGACGGGTTGCCAGAAAAATGGGCTTCTTTTGTCTCAAATCTTAGACAGAATGGAATGCAAGCGAAGTTGGACATAAATGATTTCATTCTAAAGCTGAGAGAGGAAGCACTAAGGATGAAGTACAGAGCTCAAAAGTCTTCGTATACTCCGAATCCAGCACTGTACAACGCGAATCCACAAGTCAAGACGTCTGAAGCACCACTTCAGACAGCCTTTGTGTCAAGCTCATCTGGTCCTTCACAAGCCTCTACTTCAGGGTCAGAAACGTCAGGGTCTTCTAGTACCCAATACATTGCATCTGAAGCAAATGCTACAAGACTGAAGACCGAGAATCTCGGTAATGTGACGGTAGAAGTAGCAAGAGAGCACATGGATCTCTTAGCAATAGTAGTCCACTCCTATGATGGACTTGTTGCTGGGAAAATTAGAAACTACCATCTGGCAGACGAGGACTACGAGCAGGTAGATGAGACGGAGCTGGAGAGGATGGATATAATGTGGGCCTTAGCAAGTGCCGTCCGGAGAGCTAAGAAGTTTGTGAAGAAGACCGGACAAAACTTGGTTGCTACTAAGGACACTACTTTTGGTTTTGACAAGAGCAAGGTGACCTGTTTCAACTGTGGAGAAAAGGGGCACTTCAAACGAGAGTGTGTGAAGCCCAAGAAAACTGGAAATGGGAATCCATTCTCGTCCTTCACTCGTCAAGATAAGCAAACTAGCAGTCCTACTTCATCAAGCAAGGATCCAAAAGCCTTGACTGCTCATGATGATGAGGGACAGGACTGGAGTTTTCGGTTTGTCTCTCCGGGAGAATCCAATATTGCTAGTGTGGAAGACTTAGATGATGATTCCGCGAGTGAAGGAGATATTGCAGTGGAACTCGGGATGTCAAACATTGAAGAGACTGCAACTGAGGTCAACTACAAGCCTGAAGAAGGGACAACTACAACAAAGTCAGAATCACCAGAACCAGAAACATCAAACGCTACTTTGATGGCTGATTCATCAGAACCTCCTTAGGTAAGTACTACTGACCAACTTTTCAATAATCATGCTTGTTCTGATTGTAACAAATTTAGGGAAAGCATAGATCTGAAATTTGCTAGGTTATTAGATCATAATGATAGCTTAGTAAAGGATTTGCAACTGTGCACTGAGGCAAAAAGGGTTTTAAAACAAAATGAGCATAGTTACAAAGAAAAGATAAACCTTTTGAATAAACAGCTTAGGGAAACAGAAGTAGTAGCCTTTAACCAAGCTAATGACATTAGGTACTATCTTAACTCCATAGAAGACACTAAGAAACAAAAAACAGTTTTAGAAGTAGAAGTCGATTCATTAAAGCAAAAACTGCATAGTTGGACAAGTTCATCTCATATTGTCCAACACTTAGTGAGAGAGTGCAACAATGGGGAGGGTTTGGGATATAAAGTGGTTCCACCACCACCTGAGATCTTGATGAACACTAAGAGTAAACCAATAAATAACAATCCAATCAAGGATCATGTTGTGTCTACTCCTCTTGTAAGTGATCCAGATTCCTCATGTACTTCAAATGAATCTAGAACTAAACAAAAGGAGGCCACTTCAAAGGGAAAAGGTAAAATGCCTTGTGTTAATCTGGAAAAAGAGTTTGAAAAGGTTAATATAAGGTCAGGGTCAAACAAAGTCAAATATGAACCTAAAAAGACTATTAATGTTAACCAATCACGAGTTTCATGTCAAAGTCTAGATAACCAAAATGGAAAAGATGTTAAGAATGTTAAAACAATTAAGTTTGTTAAACAAGATAAAACATCAAAAGAAGTAGACTCAAAACCCAAACATAACAATGTCACTAGGGTGTCACACACGTCTCCACAAAGACAGTTCAATCATAAAGTTGATAGCAGGTCATGCTACAACTGTGGAGAGTGTGGACACATTGCTTCTTACTGTCCTTACTATCAGACACCTAGGAAGAAAGTTGAACTTCAGTAATCAAAACCTAGGTCTTCTAAGAGGAGCTCATTGACTCCACCTAGAAGAACTAGTGAACCTAAAGTTCAACCCATTAGCCAGTCCTCTATTTATGACAAACAGGCCTTACACAAATCTGGCTTATGGAAAGAAAAGTCAGCCTCTGTGTCTGATAATGAGGACAAGAAGACACCTGAGCTACCCTCACCATCTAAAGGTCAATGGTTGAATTCATGATGTGTGATGCCTCTGGGAAACCCAAGCCAGTAAAGGCTTGGGTTCCTAACCTTAACTAATGTTTTAAATTGAATGTGCAGGGTGTTCGTTACAGTGCTGAAACCAACACGTGGATTGTAGATAGCGGAGCATCCAGGCACATGACAGGGAACAGGGCACTCTTATCAAACGTCAAACAAATAAAAGGATGGCATGTTTCCTTTGCTGCTAACAACGGAGGTTATATCACAGCTCAAGGGGAAGTGGGAAATCAGAAAGTTAAGTTTGATAAAGTGAACTACGTTCAACAACTTCAAAATAACTTACTTTCTGTTTCCCAAATATGTGACAAAGGCTTTAAGGTTGTATTCAACAACAAGAAGTGTTATGTCCTGAAAAAGGACTATGTGATTCCGGAGGACCAAGTTTTGATGAGAGCTTCAAGATGTAAAGATCTTTATGTTTTGGATCTTTCAACGGCTTCCACAACGGATCATGAAGTTCAGTGCTTCTTATCAAAAGCTACTGAGAAGGACTCCACCTCTTGGCATAGGAGAATGGGACACATTAATCCACGGAAGATGAATCACTTGATCCAGAAGGATCTAGTGAGAGGAGTTAACGTCAAAAATTTCCAACTTTTGGATTTCTGTGTGGCATGCAAGAAAGGCAAACAGATGAAGAAGTCTCATAAGGAAAACAAAGTTCATTCCATCGAGCTTCCTCTTGAACTTCTTCACATGGATCTGTTTGGTCCAGTCAGTACAAAAAGTATTGCAGGCGACTTGTATTGCTATGTGGTTACTGATGACTACTCAAGATTCTCTTGGGTAATGTTTCCGAAATCCAAATCAGAAACATTTGAGTCTTTCAAGGAATTAGTAACTACACTGGAATCTTTCTACAAGCTAAAGGTAAGACAGGTACGCTTAGACAACGGAACCGAGTTCAAGAATCAGTGGATGGAGGATTACTGCAAGGAAAAGGGAATTGTGCACCAGTTCACTTCTGCCTACACGCCTCAGATGAATGGCGTTGCTGAGAGAAAGAATCGCAGCTTGATAGAGACAGCACGGACAATGCTAGCAGACTCGAAACTGCCTATCCAATACTGGAATGAGGCAGTAGCAAATGCGTGTTACACGTTAAATCGAGTTCTGGTAGTTAAACGCCATGGCGAGACATGTTACGAGTTACTACAATGACGTAAACCTAATCTAGAGTATCTCGAACCATTTGGCGCACCGTGCACCCTACTGAAGAAGACTCAAGAGGGAAAATTCAGCGAGAAGGCTGAAGAAGGTATCTTCCTAGGATACAACATACGAACAAAGAGTTTACAACAACTCAACGGGTCTAGTAGAAGTATGGTGTAATGTTGATGTTCAGAGATACACCACACCACCTACTGGAAAAGGACCCGCTTACTTTTTCGACTATGATGGATTCTTCAAGTCCTTCAACATACCTATCTCCCCTTCTAACGAAGAGTTAGCAACAAGGATAATGTATGATGTATTGTACTCACCGTCACTAGATTCAACATCATCTGATTCACATGGTGGCTCGACTCACCACTCAGGGGGAGCACTAGAAGCAAGTGACTCCTCCTCAGAAGATGGTGGAAAATGACCAGAACAATCAGGAGGAACAGGTTCCAAATCCTGCAAGTCCACAAGCATCTAACAGTGATGCCTCTTCGACTTGGGAACCTCGAACTCCTACTACCTCAGATGCAGAACCAAATGTTCATAATCTTGACTCTGAGGTAGTTGTTCCCACCACTCCAGGATCACGTCTAAATGTCTATCATCCCCTAGACAATGTCATTGGGGATGTCAGATCAGGAGTGCAGACCAGAAATCAGCTGTACTCAGTCGATTATGCCTCAGTAATGGAAAAAGGATACATTCACGACGGTGCTTATCGATGTTTTGTCTCGCAGGTTGAGCCAAAATACGTCAGTGAAGCACTGAATGATGAGGCATGGGTGAGTGCCATGCAAAAAGAACTTCTTCAGTTCAAGAAGTTAGGTGTATGGACTCTGGTGGATAGACCTAAAGGTTCTAAGGTCTTTGGCACCAAATGGGTCTTGAAATGCAAGAAGGATGACCAAGGCGTCATTATCAGGAACAAGGCTCGACTTGTAGTTCAAGGATTTCGACAAGTCGAGGGAATAGATTACAATGAAGTGTTTACACCCGTGGCAAGAATGGAAGCCATCCGCATCTTCCTTGCCTATGCATCGTATATGAATATTAAATTTTATCAATTGGATGTGAAGAGTGCATTCCTTCATGGTGAAATCCGAGAGACAGTGTACGTCAGTCAACCCGTTGAAGATCCATATCATCGGGACAATGTTTACAAACTCGACAAGGCTTTATACAGGCTTCATCAAGCACCAAGGGCTTGGTATGAGAAACTCTCAACTCACCTGTGAAACATGGATTTCACAGAGGTGTTATTGATTGCACACTGTTTATCAAAGAGAAAGATGGTGATTTGCTGCTTGTTCAAATCTATGTTGATGATATCATCTTCGGATCAAAGAATGAAGATTTATGTAAAGAGTTTGAAGCAGTAATGAAGGCTGAATTTGAGATGAGTGCCATGGGAGAGATGAAATTCTTTCTCAGGTTACAGGTGGATCAGACACCAAAAGGAATTTTCCTACATCAGACCAAGTATGTAGGAGACATTCTCAGTCGGTTTGACATGGAGAATGCTTCTGCAGCTGGGACTCCACTTGCTACAAACCATGATATAGCACCCGATGAAAATGGTGATCTGGTCGATGCAACCATGTACCAAGGAATGATTGGATCTCTCATGTACCTCACTGCCTCAAGACCTGACATCATGTATGCTACATCTCTATGTTCAAGATATCAGGCTAAGCCAAAGGTTAACCATCTGATAGGGGTCAAAAGGATGTTTGGTATTTGAAGGGTACTCCAACACTTGGGTTGTGGTATCCTCATGATGATGACTTTGAGCTCACGGCGTATAGTGACTCGGATTACGGTGGCTGCCAGATGAATTACAATTCTACATCAGCAGGGTGTCAATTCTTTGGAAGGAGATTAGTGACATGGCAGTGTAAGAAGCAGACCTCGGTTCCATTGTCAACCTGTGAAGCCGAATACGTTGCTGCTGCAAGTTGCTGTTCACAAATCATTTGGATTCAATAGAAAATGCGGGACTACGGTTTAAATTTCTCTTCTACTCCTATTTTTGTTGATAACTCTGCTGCAATTGCAGTAACTAAAAATCCGGTACAACATCCTAAGACCAAACACATCGGCATAAAGTATCATTTTATACGTGACTATTTTGAAAAGAATTTAATCGATGTGGTAAAAATAAACACTGATTTTCAACGCGCTGACCTCTATACAAAGGCTTTTGACAAACCACGTTTTCTATATTTGTTAGAGGTCAACGGTGTTAAAAGAAAAAGTGATGTCATTCCAGATGATGACCATGTGTAGTCCGATGCATTTAGTCTAATTTTTTTTATTTTTTCTTTTTATTTCCTTTATTTAGTCTATTTTCTGTTATTTAGCTGTCTATTAAAATCCTAAAAAAAACGTAAATCGGTTACGGTTTTAGATTTTTAGGGGGAGAATAGGTCAGCCAGTAACATTAAAAAGAACGAGGGAGAAGGAGAGGCTAGCTGATAGAAAGTAGATCGTATCTGTGATACCGATTCAAATACTTTGGAAAATGATAGTACACAGGAACAAATCAAGTGGGACATTAAAAGTTTAAATTAGATAAGATGCCAAATTCAAAGTAGAAGTCTATGTAGTCTACGCAATATAAAAGGAAACATGATAGCAAAACTGGTTACTACTAAGGTAACACAACGAAAGTTGACCTAGAGGTTGTTAGACCACAGATGATATGTCAGTAGATTCAACACAATAGATGATTAGACCTGGTTGGTGATCTCAAGATGAAAATAAGTTGTTCAACTAACTGTGGGTTCCCATCTTATCACGGGTTAACACAATCAACAATATTCCAATAAGGGGTGACGAGCAAATAAACGCCACAAATGTGAGCAGACGACCAAAAATAGAGCAAAGCACAGACGAAAAATGAAAAGAAAACGCTATCAAGCTAATAACTTATGTTGTTGGTGCGTTATGTGCAAAAGAAAAATAAAGATGCTCTAACAAGAAGATAGGTTGTGTGCCTCTCTGCTGTGCGATGGCACTGACCTGAGGATAAGCATAACCTAGATCTTCTAGATTTCATTGTTGTTTGGCGCCTCTCTGTTGTGCGATGGTACTGACCTGAGGATTGGCTTCTCTTTGAAAGCTCTAAGAATAGTCTCTTCTTATCAAAATACCCGTAAACCGCTCAAAAGCTCCTGAGGAATGTTGATTACCACATAAGCGTGGGATCCACAAATGTTGGTTGAAATAATAAACCTTAAACTATCACCAGGCGGTGTCAAAAATCTATGTATGGATTTAAAAGGACCAGCATACTGACAATCATCGTGGCTACAATTCTTGAAAGTCCAAATCAATGTGGGGATCTAATAGTACCAGTATGATTTCCTAAATTTGCTAACGACTCTAGATGAAAAACAAGAAGTGTGCATCAAAAAGTTTTTGATAAGATGTCCAAACTGACTTGATTTGCCTGTATGATTCCAAATTGAATTGGTCCAGTTATGGTCAAAATAAATTGAAGCTGCCTATTCCGGAACCGAATCCAGTAGATTTCTATCTTAGGATTTACACCTCACAAAAGGTCAAAAACAAGTGTAGTTTTGTACTTCAGCTTAAGTCTTTTATTTTATTTAAATTTAGTCAATTCAGTTTGTTTAATAACGTACATCATGGAATTCAGTAAGAGAGTAGATCACCTAAAAGGGTCATATCTGAGGTGATCACATGTGTTTTCAAAAGGTAAATGGGTCACGTCTGAGGTGACAAAGTGTTTAAAAGGATCACGTCTGAGGTGATCAAAAGTTTTTCAAGTTAAAATGATCATGTCTGAGATGATCAAATGTTCATAATGTTAATTCAACAGTTTAAAAGGGTTTAAATGTCAAATGGTCATAAAGTCAGAAAATTTCATGAGTATGACCCATTCGCACGACTGGACCATGAGTATGGACCAACCGTACGAATGGACCATACTCATGCCTTTTATAGCCGAATGGACATGAGTATGGACCATTCAACCGAATGGCTTATACGAATGAGCCATTCGGCCGATTGAGAGTGTGCGAATGAACAAGTCGCACGACTGAACTCTAGTCGGACGACTGAAGGTGAGCGACTGATCCAATCACACGACTGAGGTCCATTCGCCCGAATGAATTAAGCGAATGAGTCCAGTCGTACGATTGAATTCATATTTAGTATAAATAGAGGGGGAGTCGGTCGCAGAGACTCATCACTCCAAAATTAGCCCTAAGTCGCATGACACGTCGTTACTCTGCCAAATTTTCGGTTGATCATTATAAATCATTGATTGTTGTGTACTGACTATCTGCACTGATTATACAGGTATATTGCGGTGCAAATCCATCACTATTTCACTCAATTTGAGTCCAAATCTGGACAGTCGGACCTATCCAAGAACCGAAACCTGTTGGACAAATAACCTAACAAAACTAAGTACAATATTGAAATCAAAGTTGTTAGGTGCTAAATAGAGTGACTGCGAGTCTAATGAACCAGAACACAATACCTAATCTTAAAAATTGGTCAAAAATTGAATTTGAATTGAACTGCCAGACTGTCATGCGAATGGACAAGTTGATGAACTTCAGTCGCACGACTGAGGTGTGCGAACACCTAAACCGCACAACTGAACCATGCGTATGAGTTCAGTCGCATGACTAGTGTTAACGCATGAGTTTGCATACGTATGAGCCTAGTCGCACGCTCAGTCGTACGTATGAGTCATTCGCACGACTGGATCTCAGTCGCACTGTTCATTCGCACGACTTGATCTTAGTCGCACAGTCTCACTCGCATGACAGAAAAGAATATTTTCTAGTCCAAGTGATTCAAGATATTATTAATCAACGGATACTAATGTTTATATTCATTGTGTAACAGATGGCGAGTCGGTGGACTATGAGCACTAAGCACAACATTTGTGCTCATCTGGATCTGACATCCAGAAATGCTTCAGACTTTTCTGGCATTATCTCATTTCTGAGGAGATCGAGGATCTCTCATGCTATATCTACTCCGTGCACAACGTATCGCTCCATTTAGCAGGCCTTCTGAAAGGCGCAGTTGTTGATAGATCTTCAGAGCCTCATCGCATCAGTAGTACTATTTTTGGAGAGGCCATTGAGATCACTGAGGATGATCTCAGGACGGTGTTGCAGTTTGGGGACGATGCTGACTGTCCCACTAGACTACATCCCCTTACTGTCCGAGGATGTTTCTTGCGAGCTAAGTACTCTGGGGACATCAACGCAGGGGTGCTCAACAAGAGCAACCTGTGCCCCCAGTTCAAGTACCTCGCACATGTGCTGCTGAAGTGCATAGCATCTCGAAGGGAGGATTTGATGAGCTGTCAGATCAGATCCAGAACGCATATGCAGCATTGGTGCTGAACCACCCATTCAGCTTCTCCAGGATGATCTTCACCTACTTGGTGGAGAACATTGAGGGGAAAGGGAAGGAGGGCTTCTGCATGTACCCTCGATTCATGCAGATGATTATTGACCAGAAGCTCCCTTCCTTGCCAAAGGAGAAGGAGGACGCGGTGGTACTCGAGGTGATGGATGATACCACCTTGGGTAGGATGAAGGTCTACAGGGGAAAGCAGGTGAAACCCCCTGTGAGACGACTGTTTGGACATTTGAGTAGAGTTGACTACGTGGTGCCAGCGAAGAGGAAGTGGCGTCACGATGATAGTGACTCGGACTCTGAGCCGATTGTGCTCCCTTTGATGATTCAGACGACGATGACAGTGATGATGTAGTGATACTGGTCCCACCCAGTCTAGGGCCACTCCTTCAGATGTTATATCACCATCATCCACCCACGGAGGAGCAGAGATAGCGGGATTTCATCAGGATTTTCAAGGTGATGAAGATGACGAGTCGGACGAGGAGCCGTTGACTCGGACGGTGGGCAGCAAGGTGGTTGCCACCGAGAGAGGATTAGGGAGGGTAGGTGGACGCCAGGGTGAGTCTGGGGAGGCTGTTACTGATCCATCTTACACCCCAGACCAGCCCAGCAGCCAAGGGGGAGCATCCTCCTCGAAGGGAACGAGGAAAAAGAGGATGGCTCAGCCTCATGGAATGAAGAGTAAGAGAAGGAGATTACCTTGATCACCACCACAGCCACCACCACAACCACCACCACAACTACCACCACCAATACCACACCCTCTACCACTGTCACCACACCACCCACCACTACATATATCCCATCTACCACCATATCAACCACACCCACTCCACCACCACTATCATCTATACCAACCCTAATCTTCACCACTACCACCACCACCACTACTAGGCACCAAGCCGGCCCATCATCACATCCCGCCCATACATCTGGATCACCTCTACTCCTAGTGGGGTAGAGGAACAGCTCTCAGCACTAAACGTATGGTGCTGAGGCTGTTGGCAGCCGATGACGAGAGAAGACAGCTCAGATTCGTCAGTTGGTAGATCTTACAGCTGCACAATCTCAGCAGATTCTCAGCAGGCTCAGCTGATTGAGCAGCAGGCACAGCAGATGGCTGCTTAGAGCCAAGAGATTGCACAACTCCAGGAGCATAAAGTTCTATCAGCAAAGAAGATAGAGGAGTTGGAGGATGCCAAAAAGACTATCATGCTCAAGCTCAAAGGAACTAAGGATGAGCCTCTGAAGATAAAAGAAAGGGATGGTGATGACGATGGTGATAACGATGATGATGATGATGAGGATGAGGATGAGGATGAAGATGATGATAGTGATGATGATGAGGCAAATGATGAAGAAAAGACAGGGGAAAGGCGGAATGATGATGATGATGAAGAAGGAGATGCAGCTGCATCTGCCTCAGCTCAGGGTCAAGAGAGACGTTCAAAGAGAAATCAAGACCAACGAGCCTCGTCTTCTGCCTCACCTACTGATGAGCCTGCGATTCAGGACAAAAGTAATGATTAGACATTTATGTATTTGATAGCTTTTGTACTTGAATCATGTATTAAACTTCTGTACTTAATGTTTATATATATATATATATATTTAATGGGTTTCTGTTCTGATTATTAACTAATGATTGATGTGTTACATGTCTAAATCAAGCAGATCCAAACTTTCAGAGGGACGAATACGATGTTGCTCCCCTTCAGCAGGTCAAGACGCAACTAACCATGATTCTTGATCTGCAAGGGATTGTCAGGAGATTAGTGAGTTACACCCCTGAAGAGGGGGAAATAATTCATGATCTTACAAATGAGCAACTGGCCGAAATGTTCAAGCTGAATCCTGATGAGATTATCAAGGATGCTCCAACCTTTGAATCAACCAGTGACGACGAGCTGAACGACATTGATGAGATAGAGATCGAGGATGTCACTGCAGAGCACTATCCAGAGTATGTGCATCTTGAGATCACCAACCAGGTCTAATCATCTATTGTGTTGAATCTACCGACATATCATCTGTGGTCTAGCAACCTCTAGGTCTACTTTCGTTGTGTTACCTTAGTAGTAACCAGTTTTGCTATCATTTTTCCTTTTATATTGCTTAGACTACACAGACTTCTACTTTGAATTTGGCATCTTATCTAATTTAAACTTTTAAAGTCCCACTTGATTTGTTCCTGTGTACTATCATTTTCCAAAGTATTTGAATCGGTATCACAGATACGATCTACTTTCTATCAGCTAGCCTCTCCTTCTCCCTCGTTTTTTTTAATGTTACTGGCTGACCTATTCTCCCCCTAAAATTCTAAAACCGTAACCGATTTACGTTTTTTAGGATTTTAATAGACAACTAAATAACAGAAAATAGACTAAATAAAGGAAATAAAAAGAAAAAAAAAAAAAAATTAGACTAAATGCATCGGACTACACATGGTCATCATCTGGAATGACATCACTTTTCTTTTAACACCGTTGACCTCTAACAAATATAGAAAACGTGGTTTGTCAAAAGCCTTTGTATAGAGGTCAGCGCGTTGAAAATCAGTGTTTATTTTTACCACATCGATTAAATTCTTTTCAAAATAGTCACGTATAAAATGATATTTTATGCCGATGTGTTTGGTCTTAGGATGTTGTGTTAACCGGAGTTAGAAGGAGAAATTTAACCGTAGTCCCGCATTTGCTGTTGAATCCAAATGATTTGTGAACAGCAACTTGCAGCAGCAACGTATTCGGCTTCACAGGTTGACAATGCAACCGAGGTCTGCTTCTTACACTGCCATGTCACTAATCTCCTCCCAAAGAATTGACACCCTGCTGATGTAGACTTGTAATTCATCTTGCAGCCACCGTAATCCGAGTCACTATACGCCGTGAGCTCAAAGTCATCATCATGAGGATACCACAACCCAAGTGTTGGAGTACCCTTCAAATACCAAATATCCTTTTGACCCCTATCAGATGGTTAACCTTTGGCTTAGCCTGATATCTTGAACATAGACATGTAGCATACATGATGTCAGGTCTTGAGGCAGTGAGGTACATGAGAGATCCAATCATTCCTCGGTACATGGTTGCATCGACCAGATCACCATTTTCATCGGGTGCTATATCATGGTTTGTAGCAAGTGGAGTCCCAGCTGCAGAAGCATTCTCCATGTCAAACCGACTGAGAATGTCTCCTACATACTTGGTCTGATGTAGGAAAATTCCTTTTGGTGTCTGATCCACCTGTAACCCGAGAAAGAATTTCATCTCTCCCATGGCACTCATCTCAAATTCAGCCTTCATTACTGCTTCAAACTCTTTACATAAATCTTCATTCTTTGATCCGAAGATGATATCATCAACATAGATTTGAACAAGCAGCAAATCACCATCTTTCTCTTGATAAACAGTGTGCAATCAATAACACCTCTGCGAAATCCATGTTTCACAAGGTGAGTCGAGAGTTTCTCATACCAGGCCCTTGGAGCTTGATGAAGCCCGTATAAAGCCTTGTCGAGTTTGTAAACTCTGTCCCGATGATATGGATCTTCAAATCCCTCGGGTTGACTGACGTACACTGTCTCTCGGATTTCACCATGAAGGAATGCACTCTTCACATCCAATTGATAAACTTTAATCTTCATATACGATGCATAGGCAAGGAAGATGCGGATGGCTTCCATTCTTGCCACGGGTGCAAACACTTCATTGTAATCTATGCCCTCGACTTGTCGAAATCCTTGAACTACAAGTCGAGCCTTGTTCCTGATAATGACGCCTTGGTCATCCTTCTTGCATTTCAAGACCCATTTGGTGCCAATGACCTTAGCACCTTTAGGTCTATCCACCAGAGTCCATACACCTAACTTCTTGAACTGAAGAAGTTCTTCTTGCATGGCACTCACCCATGCCTCATCATTCAGTGCTTCACTGACGTATTTTGGCTCAACCTGCGAGACAAAACAACGATAAGCACCGTCGTGAATGTATCCTTTTTCCATTACCGAGGCATAATCGGCTGAGTACAGCTGATTTCTGGTCTGCACTCCTGATCTGACATCCCCAATGACATTGTCTAGGGGATGATAGACATTTAGACGTGATCCTGGAGTGGTGGGAACAACTACCTCAGAGTCAAGATTATGAACATTTGGTTCTGCATCTGAGGTAGTAGGAGTTTGAGGTTCCCAGTCGAAGAGGCATCACCTGATTGTTCTTGTCATTTTTCACCATCTTCTGAGGAGGAGTCACTTGCTTCTAGTGCTCCCCCTGAGTGGTGAGTCGAGTCACCTTGTGAACCAGATGATGTTGAATCTAGTGACGGTGAGTTCAATACATCATACATCATCCTTGTTGCTAACTCTTCGTCAGAAGTGGAGATAGGTATGTTGAAGGACTTGAAGAATCCATCATAGTCGAAAAAGTAAGCGGGTCCTTTTCCAGTAGGTGGTGTGGTGTATCTCTGAACATCAACATTACACCACACTTCTACTAGACCCGTTGAGTTGTTGTAAACTCTCTTGTTCGGTATGTTGTATCCTAGGAAGATACCTTCTTCAGCCTTCTCGCTGAATTTTCCCTCTTGAGTCTTCTTCAGTAGGGTGCACGGTGCGCCAAATGGTTCGAGATACTCTAGATTAGGTTTACGTCGTTGTAGTAACTCGTAACATGTCTTCCATGGCGTTTAACTACCAGAACTCGATTTAACGTGTAACACGCATTTGCCACTGCCTCATTCCAGAATTGGATAGGCAGTTTCGAGTCTGCTAGCATTGTCCGTGCTGTCTCTATCAAGCTGCGATTCTTTCTCTCAGCAACGCCATTCATCTGAGGCGTGTAGGCAGAAGTGAACTGGTGCACAATTCCCTTTTCCTTGCAGTAAGCCTCCATCCACTGATTCTTGAACTCGGTTCCGTTGTCTGAGCGTACCTGTCTTACCTTCAGCTTGTAGAGAGATTCCAGTGTAGTTACTAATTCCTTGAAAGACTCAAATGTTTCTGATTTGGATTTCAGAAACATTACCCAAGAGAATCTTGAGTAGTCATCAGTAACCACATAGCAGTACAAGTCGCCTGCAATGCTTTTTGTACTGACTGGACCAAACAGATCCATGTGAAGAAGTTCAAGAGGAAGCTCGATGGAATGAACTTTCTTTTCCTTATGAGACTTCTTCGTCTGTTTGCCTTTCTTGCATGCCACACAGAAATCCAAAAGTTGGAAATTTTGACGTTAACTCCTCTCACTAGATCATTCTGGATCAAGTGATTCATCTTCCGTGGATTAATGTGTCCCATTCTCCTATGCCAGGAGATGGAGTCCTTCTCAGTAGCTTTTGATAAGAAGCACTGAACTTCATGATCCGTTGTGGAAGCCGTTGAAAGATCCAAACATAAAGATCTTTATATCTTGAAGCTGTCATCAAAACTTGGTCCTCCGGAATCACATAGTCCTTTTTCAGGACATAACACTTCTTGTTGTCGAATACAACCTTAAAGCCTTTGTCACATATTTGGGAAACAGAAAGTAAGTTGTTTTGAAGTTGTTGAACGTAGTTCACTTTATCAAACTTAACTTTCTGATTTCCCACTTCCCTTGAGCTGTGATATAACCTCCTTTGTTACCAGCAAAGGAAACATGCCCTCCTTTTATTTGTTTGACGTTTGATAAGAGTGCCCTGTTCCCTGTCATGTGCCTGGATGCTCCGCTATCTACAATCCACGTGTTGGTTTCAGCACTGTAGCGAACACCCTGCACATTCAATTTAAAACATTAGTTAGGTTAGGAACCCAAGCCTTTACTGGCTTGGGTTTCCCAGAGGCATCACACATCATGAATTCAACCCATTGACCTTTAGATGGTGAGGGTAGCTCAGGTGTCTTCTTGTCCTCATTATCAGACACAGAGGCTGACTTTTCTTTCCATAAGCCAGATTTGTGTAAGGCCTGTTTGTGATAAACAGACGACTGGCTAATGGGTTGAACTTTAGGTTCACTAGTTCTTCTAGGTGGAGTCAATGAGCTCCTCTTAGAAGACCTAGGTTTTGATTCCTGAAGTTCAACTTTCTTCCTAGGTGTCTGATAGTAAGGACAGTAAGAAGCAATGTGTCCACACTCTCCACAGTTGTAGCATGACCTGCTATCAACTTTATGATTGAACTGTCTTTGTGGAGACGTGTGTGACACCCTAGTGACATTGTTATGTTTGGGTTTTGACTCTACTTCTTTTGATGTTTTATCTTGTTTAACAAACTTAACTGTTTTAACATTCTTAACATCTTTTCCATTTTGGTTATCTGGACTTTGACATGAAACTCGTGATTGGTTAACATTAATAGTCTTTTTAGGTTCAGATTTGACTTTGTTTGACCCTGACTTTATATTAACCTTTTCAAACTCTTTTTCCAGATTAACACAAGGCATTTTACCTTTTGCCTTTGAAGTGGCCTCCTTTTGTTTTGTTCAGATTCATTTGAAGTACATGAGGAATCTGGATCACTTACAAGAGGAGTAGACACCACATGATCCTTGATTGGATTGTTATTTATTGGTTTACTCTTAGTGTTCATCAAGGTCTCAGGTGGTGGTGGAACCACTTTATATCCCAAACCCTCCCCATTGTTACGCTCTCTCACTAAGTGTTGGACAATATGAGATGAACTTGTCCAACTATGCAGTTTTTGCTTTAATGAATTGACTTCTACTTCTAAAACTGCTTTTTGTTTCTTAGTGTCTTCTAGGGAGTTAATAGTACCTAATGTCATTAGCTTGGTTAAAGGCTACTACTTCTGTTTCCCTAAGCTGTTTATTCAAAAGGTCTATCTTTTCTTTGTAACTATGCTCATTTTGTTTTAAAACTCTGTTTGCCTCAGTGCACAGTTGCAAATCCTTTACTAAGCTATCATTATGATCTAATAACCTAGCAAATTTCAGATCTATGCTTTCCCTAAATTTATTACAATCAGAACAAGCATGATTATTGAAAAGTTGGTCAGTAGTACTTACCTGAGGAGGTTCTGATGAATCAGCCATCAAAGCAGCGTCTGATGTTTCTGGTTCTGGTGATTCTGACTTTGTTGTAGTTGTCCCTTCTTCAGGCTTGTAGTTGACCTCAGTTGCAGTCTCTTCAATGTTTGACATCGCGAGTTCCACTGCAATATCTCCTTCACTCGCGGAATCATCATCTAAGTCTTCCACACTAGCAATATTGGATTCTCCCGGAGAGACAAACCGAAAACTCCAGTCCTGTCCCTCATCATCATGAGCAGTCAAGGCTTTTGGATCCTTGCTTGATGAAGTAGGACTGCTAGTTGGCTTATCTTGACGAGTGAAGGACGAGAATGGATTCCCGTTTCCAGTTTTCTTGGGCTTCACACACTCTCGTTTGAAGTGCCCCTTTTCTCCACAGTTGAAACAGGTCACCTTGCTCTTGTCAAAACCAAAAGTAGTGTCCTTAGTAGCAACCAAGTTTTGTCCGGTCTTCTTCACAAACTTCTTAGCTCTCCGGACAGCACTTGCTAAGGCCCACATTATATCCATCCTCTCCAGCTCTGTCTCATCTACCTGCTCGTAGTCCTCGTCTGCCAGATGGCAGTTTCCAATTTTCCCAGCAACAAGTCCATCATAGGAGTGGACTACTGCTGCTAAGAGATCCATGTGCTCTCTTGCTACTTCTACCGTCACATTACCGAGATTCTCGGTCTTCAGTCTTGTAGCATTTGCTTCAGATGCAATGTATTGGGTACTAGAAGACCCTGACGTTTCTGACCCTGAAGTAGAGGCTTGTGAAGGACCAGATGAGCTTGACACAAAGGCTGTCTGAAGTGGTGCTCCAGACGTCTTGACTTGTGGAGTCGCGTTGTACAGTGCTGGATTCTGAGTATACGAAGACTTTTGAGCTCTGTACTTCATCCTTAGTGCTTCCTCTCTCAGCTTTAGAATGAAATCATTTATGTCCAACTTCGCTAGCATTCCATTCTGTCTGAGATTTGAGACAAAAGAAGCCCATTTTTCTGGCAACCCGTCTGCAAAGTTCGACACTTTGTCTTCCATGGTCGTTGTGACACCATGCGTGTGCAGCTCACTCATCAAGTGGTAGAATCTATCGATGACATCATCCAAACTCTCATTACCCATCGATGAGAAGTTGTCGAACTCTTTCTTCAACTCTTTAGCTTTTATAGCCTTCAATGACGCATTCCCGTCATACCTTTTCTCCAGCTCATCCCATAGCTTCTTTGCTTGCTTGTTCTCAGAAAATTGATGGAAAATATCCTTAGGAATTGACTGAGTAAGCAACGCATACACTCTCTTTTCAGCATTATATTTGACTTTCTGTGCATCAGTCATGCCACCTAATGTAAGTTTAACTCCATCAGCACCTACTGGCATACTGTACCCCGTCTCAATGGCTTCCCACATATTGGGATCTACTCCATTTAAGTAGATCTCAAAACGTTGCTTCCAGTGTGGGAATTCATCTAAAGTTATTAGCTTAGGGGTTTATTGTGATTCCCTACTTCACTCTCCAGTAGCAGTAAATTCTGAATACGTGAGTCTTTCCCTGCTGTAAATGCTGAATACTGGTCCTCCATTGCGATTAACTTTAGTCTTTTAAACAACCTGTTTTACTAGTGCGAATGGAGCTGTGCGATTGGGCTATTCGTGCGATTGAACAATGCGAATGGTTCAATCGTGCGGCTGAACTAATGCGGTTGGTCCAGTCGTGCGAATGAACTGATGCGGTTGAACAATGCGAACAGTCTGCTCAGTCGTACGAATGAAGGTACGAATGAGTCCAATCGTGCGTCTGAGGGATGCGAATGTGTCCAGTCGTGCGATTGAGTCAATCGTGCGACTGAAGCTGCTGGATTTCGAAAATTTTAGGTTTAAGGTGTGTTTGGCCGTAAAAACCCGAATTTTCACTAACCCTAATCGCCGTATGCCGGAAAACCAAAACTTTATGAGCAGGAGACGTCCAAGACACCGTTTGACACGAAAAGATTGCGTTTTTAGTGAAAAAACACAATTTTTGTATCAAAAACGATTGAATCACACGTAATCAAGAGCCAAAGCTCTGATACCACTTGTTAGGATCGTGTATTGCACGAAATACTAACTGATTAACGTGTATACCAACTCAAATAGTGCGGAATCCTATTTGATTGGCGATCCAATCAGTGAGAACGCACGTCGAATCAATTATGAATTGAATCTAAACGTTAAGAACGATATGGAATCGATCTAGTGCGATCTGTGAACTTGGAACAGGTTCTTGGAGGTTTCTGGACGGAGGTTAGTACGTCTGGAGTCGAAGTAATATGTTTACGTTTTTCCACGAATTAGGTGGTATTTATAGGTTAGGGTTGCTCATTCGGGCGACTGAACCATTAGCATGGTTCATTCGTGCGATTGAGCCATGCGGTTGATCCATTCGCACAACTGAGTGTTCAGTCGTGCGACTGAGTCAGTCGCATGAAGTTGTTCAGGCGTATGGACTGTTTAGGCGCATAGACACTTAGTCGCATGGCCATTTGGACGCATGACCACTGTTGGGAGCGCATGGTCCAGTCGGACGCATGAGAACTTCACTTAACCAAGTTTGAATGTATTCATTATTATAACATTATGTGTATCAATTCAAACAATCACAAACCTATATAATCAAGTCAATATACATTACACAACTCATTAATGAAATATTAAACATTATAAATCACAACCAAACATTCTCATTTCATTAATCACCCAAGCATTACATAAGTGTAAGACATTCATGACATATTACATTAAGATCCACATCTAGGTACATATGTATCAACAATCTTCCATCCTATCTACTTTCTTTCTCTACACACTCTCTCTCTCATTAGAGTTGGGAGTTGAGTGCAAATGAGGGTGGCTTAAGCTGATTCGTTACATATACGAGTGTTACCAGGACCTTAAACTCGTCGACACATAACTCGAAGGTTAACTCGGTCTATAAACCATTCCATCTTATTTATATTAAAAAATCCCGTCTAAGCCTATTATATTAATTGGCTCGTTTCGACTTTATTTCGGGCGTTACATGGACCTGATCATATCTTTGATTTAGAATTCTTTCCAAACTAGTCTAAACCTTCTTGTGAGAATGTTTCAGCTGGAACAGGTACTCAAAGTGATTCTGATGATGACCAACTGTTTGAGTTACCTAGACCTCTTCCAAGTTCATAAAGAGATGCTGGAAATCAAGCTCCCACAATCAGAAGATCTGATAGTATAACTATCTCAAGAACCAGTGGAGCTTCAATAAGTTGTCAACAAAGTGAGCCTCAAAACTCATCCAGTGATAATTCACAACACCAAGCTGATGGAAGTAGCATTTGAAGGAACGTGCAACTCTTAATGCTGCTCCACAGCCAATTGATACTGATGTTATCTCTCCTTCATTTAATCAGTCCTCATTTAATGAATGTGAGATATCAGCTGCACTAAGTGTTCAAAACCCTAAGCAAAACTTTTCCAATATGGATATATCCATGCAACTGGATGTAATTCATAGGCTCAGGATTCACAACACTCATCCAGCTAAGAACATCATTGGAGATGTTTCTGAAGGCGTGAGAACAAGGGGACAAACTCACAATGGGAATGTCTGCTTCTTATGTTTCTTATCACAGATGGAGCCAAAGAAGGTAGAAGAAGCCTTGAAAGATAGTAGTTGGGTTGAATCAATGCAAGAGGAATTGCTTTAATTCAAGAGACAAAAGGTTTGGAACCTATGTCCACTACCATTCGGTCAAGTACCCATTGGCACAAGTGGGTGTTCAGGAACAAGAGATGATAGAGGCTTGATTATCAAGATCAAGGCAAGACTGGTAGTTTAAGGGTACACGCAAGAGGAGGGAATTGATTATACTGATGTCTTTGCACCTGTTGCAAGACTTGAGACAGTGAGGATCTTTCTTGCTTATGTAGCATCCAATAACTTTACAGTCTACCAACTTGATGTCAAGTGTGTCATTCTATACGGGGATATATACAGGGAAGTGTATGTATGCCAGCCTCCAGGATTTGAAAACCCACAACACCCCCATGTGTGCAAATTGGATAAAGCTCTTTATGGGCTGCACCAGGCACTTAGGCTGTGGTAGGAGACTTTGTTCAGTTTCTCCTGAAGAATGGCTACACCAGAGGTACCATTGATAAGACTTTATTCATAAGAAAGTCGGGAAAGACATTTTGCTCGTAAAGTATATGTTGGGACATCATATTTGGTTCCTTAAATGACCAAATGTGTAAGGACTTTGAGAGCATTATAAAGATGAAAGAATTTTGAAATAAGCTCTATTGGAAAAAATGAAATTTTTTCCTTGGAGTAAGGTAAAACAGATGAAAGAAGGGTTCTTTATCAATCAATATAAGTATGTTATAGACATCTTAGAAAGATTTGATATGAAAGATTGTAAGCCAGCAAAGACTCCTATACTCAGAAATCATAATATTTGTCCTGACTTTAAGGGGGAGGATACTGATCAACATTAATATAGGACAATTATTGGATCTCTGATGTATCCCACATCAAGTTGACCTGATATCATGTTTGCAACTTGCATCTGTGCAAGATATCAGGCTACTCCAAAGGTGTCTCACCTAGTTGCTGCCAAGAGAATCCGTAGATACCTCAAAGGAGCACCTAAACTGGGTCTCTAGGATCCAAGGAACAACAACTTCAATCTTTATGGCTACATTGATAGTGACTATGGTGGCTGCAACATCAACAAGAAATCAATATCAGGAGGATGTCAATTTGTTGGTGGAAGGATAATCTTATGGCAATGTAAGAAGCAATCGTGTGTCTCAACATCAACTGCTGAAGCTGAATACATTGTTGCTTGCAGGACCGGTAAAGGGTATGCACTTACAACACAACAACACAATGAGGAGAATTGCTTAGATCATTTAACAGATCAAATAGGGAACTGGTTAACTTGTTAATGAAAGATGCTAAGAACCCAAGTAAAAGTGAGACAGAACAAGATTGCAAAGAACACAAGTATTTGGTTTTCAAGAATGTTGTATATTGCTTCTCAAGTTCTATTACAAGTTACAAAGCATCGATAGAAAGTTACAAGTACTTGAGATACTTTATACTACATCCTACAGCCGGCCATACTTTGAAGGCTAGCTGGATACAGTTGACTAAACAACTACAAAATCAAATGTAGAGTCAAAAGGCATATATGCCTTTTGACTTGTGACTATGACATGCCATAGCTCACATCCTAATATATTACAAAAAGGATAAAAGTACATAAAGTAGAAAGCATGGACTCAAGACCTCAATGTACAGTTACCAAAAGCAGGGACCTTTCACCAACTCATATAAGTTGGTGACTTTACAGTGTTGCAGCGGAAAGGTGGTCCAGCTTTATGGTAAAGTACATCAGATAAAGGTATATCTCTTAAAGTCTTCGGAAGAAATATGTCTTCACTCTTTGGCTTCGGAAGACTTTGTTTTTTGAAGCTTCGGAAGACTTCACTTTTGGCTCCGGAAGATATTGGTCTTGGCTTCGGAAGATTTTACACTTAGAATATTTCTAGTGCATGGTGTAAAACATCCGAAGCATTTCTACTTCTGTTCTTTAGTGCATGCTTGCAGAGAGACTTTGGATGTTTTGGCTGCATCACACTTATAGGAATCCTTACAAACTCGCCTTAGGCTGATGCTACCAAAACATTTAGAAGATCTTAAGATGTTTGTAGTCTTCAGCATAATGATGACCGTACCCTTCTTCATTAGATGGTCAGGATCATTCAGACTCTCGTAATATCTTCTCATCTCAAAGAGATCATGCAGAGGTAAGTTGATTATGTCTTGTCATGTATAGACATTCTCAACACCTTGATCTCTGATCACATGCCATCTCTTTGGATTAGTAGTGAAGGTCCTGGATAAGATGGGCGTCTCAGCTGCAAGAGGAGCCACTTGAATTGGAGTTGATTGGGCTGCCTCTTCATGCACTTCCTCAGGTTGATCTGACTCAACCTGAGGTGTAGAGGTGGATGATTTAGTTCTCTTCTTCTTAGACTTTGGTTTAGAAGCCATCCTCTTCTTCCTCTTAGAAGACTTTAACTGAGAAGACTGGTCTACAACACTTTGTTGATCATCCTTGTCTTTCTCAGTTTGGTGTTCCTCCCTCACAGGTTCAGAATGAGAGGGAGTTTGACCCTACTGTGGATCAGAAGATGAAGCTTGCTGAGGCTCAGCAGGAGGTCCAGGTTGTGTTGTCTCAGGTTGTTCAACCTTAACCTCCACTTCAGGTGGGATTTGACTTGGAGGAGAGTATAAGTCAATCAGCTCTCCACTCTTGATCTTCTGCTTGATTACCCTGATATGCTCATCCATTGTTGATAGAGACATAAGGCCAATTCTCCTTTCGGAGAATCCATACAGCTTCAAGAAGCTCATCATCCTATGTCTGTCAGCAGACTTTTTCATACTCTTTTGGATGATAGCTCTTGACTTTGCAGCATCTTCCCTCATCTTTCTCTTTGTTGCCTTTTGTTCTTTGAGCATTTAAAGTTCAAGCTGTTTGAGATACTCAAACACAATGTACTCAAAAGACAAGGGAAGAAGTGCAGATGCCTGGTAGAGACCTGTGGCACTCAGGTAGTTGATCATATTTTGCCTATCTATTTCCTTGTCTACCTGAGGTTCTTGTGTAGCAGCCACATCCTCTTCCACAGGACTTTTCTAAACTGGGGAGAGAGTTGGAGCATGCTTGTATAATTTTTTCTGTCTCTTCTCTTCTTTGAATTGGAGAAGTAATCTTGCATCCTCTTTTTCCTTCATCTCTCTTGACACTTCCATGTCAGCCAGTTCATTTAATTGCTCTAAGCGGAGAGATATAATCTCATATATGTCATAGTTCCTGGTCTACAGGTAAGTAATCCTAACTGACCACAACTCATCTTCTTGAGTGTTTGGTCTGGGGGCAGCCCTGATTGCAGCTTGCATAAATCCTGAAGACCCAGAGGAACTTTCTCCCCTTAGCTTCCTCTTCCTCTCTCTCTCCTCCTCCTTAATCTCCTCATGAGTCAAAATCCTTTTCCCTTTGTCACCCACAGACCTTTGTGACTCAGGGTGGATAGAGGTTTGGCCTTTATTGCTTGGTGTAGCATCCAAGCTCTGGCCAGAGAAAGGTTGTGAGACACCTTCACCAGCAGGTGTTTCACTGAAGGAATGAATTTCTGAAGCAGTTGTTGGTGTGACAGGGCTCTCAGGCTCTATCACTGGGCCTTCAGCCAAGGTTTTCCCTTTGAAGCTAATCTCAGGGTCTGCCTCAGCATCTAGTTGACCAATGACATTACCTGATTGCCTTTGTCTCCTTCTAAGGTTGAACTCATCACTAATTCTGTCTTGAATCCTGGGTGCTAACCTATTAGCTTGTCTTGATTTGCTTGGGTTGACAAGTTGCATGTTGATAGGGTCAAGACCTTCATAGTAGTCCAAAGTCTGAAAATTGAACACTTCTTGCTGCCCCTGAACTCTGTGAAGAATGAGAGCTCTTTTATCAGCATCATACCTCCACCCAATAATGTAGTTTGAAGTTCCTTGAGGTGGAGATGACACATCCCTTGGAATGCCTTCATCAAAGATACTCATAATGACATAGTCAATTATGTCCACATTAATGTGAACTTGAGGAAGCTGCTGAGTATGCACAGTTGCAAGTAAGGATGGTGAATCCTCAATGTCCATACTCCCTGAGGAACTCCCAACATCTGTGACTGTAATGACTTTCTCCCCCTTTTTGGTAGCATCACCCTCTTGCATAGGTGAGCTAGAGGTTAGGTCAACTATATTCACAGGTTCTTGTGTTCCTGGTTGAGCTCTTCTTAAAGGTCTCCCAACTAGTTTTTCCCTGAGATAAGATATCTCAAGTTGCTGATCATTAACCCTATTATGCAAGGTAGTCACCTGAGATTCAAGGTGACTAACCTTAGAGACTAAATAGGAGCATGTTTTTGATAGTTTTGCACCTTTAGTCTCAGATTCCCTTCTTCTTCATCAGAAGAATCATTGGGGGATGAGATGATTGGACCAAAGTCCTCTCTCTCACCACCAGCCTCAGGTTCTTAGCTGTTGGATTCCTCTGCACATTGACATTCTCAGTTGAAGTGTCAATGGGCTGAGTTGCCATGGTTGAGGTCTTAATGATCTAATCACTTGCAGAAGTGAGAACCTCTTCCATATGGATATCCTGAACAGGTTCAGAAGTATCCACCTCAGTTATGGGTGACTGATGTGGGCTAGACAATGAAGACTCAGGAGTACTCATCTCTCTTTGAGTAGGGGAGGAGTAGAGAGACTCATGGTTCTTACTGAAACCTAAGTCTTCATCAGTATAGAATGAGAGGTTGGGAAGGGGTTGATTTAAGTCTAATGGCTGGGGATGGTAACTGTCCCCTGAAGGTTGTTCACTTGAGTGTTGAGACTCAGAGTGAAGGCTGAAGGCAGTTGGGCTTGTGAGCTCATCAGGGTGAGCATGAGGAACCTGAGCCCTGATTGTTGAAGAGATGGGAGTGGTTTGCTCCTCAGGGGAAGTGGGAGCTCTAGTGTCCACTTCCTCTTGTATGGGTAAGTATATGGGGGCCTGCACAGACTCAATAGCTTGAGCATGGGTTCGTTTGGATTTTTTTTGGTAGGTGAGGGTGACTTGGGGCCTTTTTGATGGTTGAGAGGTAGAAGGTGTGGGTTCAACACTAGCTTGAGTTACTAGGTTGTCACCTTGAGCAATGAGCTCTAACATTTTTGGGACTAGGGCTGTTTCTACCCCTGAGAAGCCTACAGTTGGCTTCTTCATAATTTTAAAGATGTTAGGCTTCATCTGTCCCAATTTAAGAATATTATCTGTTTCCCTCAACTGTGAGCCCAGTTCACAGTTGAGAATGTGTTGAACATATCTAGGAAACATATAATACTCTAAGGAGTCCAAGTTAGCAAGCAAGTTTGTATAAACAAATTGAGAGTACCTGAACTTGACCCCTTGAACCATTCCATGTACTATGAAGGAGAGATCCTCAGAAATCTGGTCCCACCCTCCATGCTTGTTTGACAAGCTGTGAATAACCACATGAAGCAGGTATTTCCACTGGGATGAGACCTTCCCTTTCCTGAAGGTCTTTACTAGAGAATTCTTCCTCATAGCCCATCTGCTCAAAGGAATGATTTACAGCTTCCTTTGGGAAGAGCAACTCACCTTCTTCATCATCCAGCTGTAAATGGGTGTTTATGATGGCCGGAGTGATGAAAATTGTCCTCCCTTGCACTGTGGCAGACAGTGCCTTCTCCCTATCCATAATGACCTCTTGGCAGGTCTTCCAAAATTCAAGTAGATGATCCTCATAGAGAGTAGGATCAATGGTTAGGGAGGTGGAGTAGTTTCTGAGGTTTAGGTTGGCCATTTTAGATGCTTAAGGATGAATAAAGATGAATAACAAAAGGCGGTTTGGGAGAATTTAGGTTTAAGGAAAAGAGTAATTTAGGAAGATAGTGAAAGAGGGGGGAACCGTTGGGCATTTATGTGAAAAGGATTTGAGACAAAGTTAATGAAAGAGGATAAACTTTGAAATCCGGATGTCGGTCCCACCTCTGAAAAGTAGTTTACTTTTGCCCAAAAAGTAGTTTTCTTGGAAATCGAGACATCTTCCGAAGGTTATTTGCTTCGGAAGTTCTGAAGAAAAAACTTCCGAAGGCAATTTGGCTTCGGAAGAGATTTCAAAGGTTTTTGAAAATTTTGCTTCGGAAGAGAGTTTTACACTCAGAGAGTTATTTTTAAATTTAAGAAGAAAAATATCTTCACGAAGGTAATGCTTTCGGAAGAAACTTGTTCTTTGTAAACATACAAAGTACTTAAGTTGATTTTAAGCTTCGGAAGATATTTCAGAAATTTCTTCCGAAGGTAAAATTACTGAAGCAATTATTTGTTTATTAAGACATAAACTATTTCCTAAGGTAATTTTAAACCTTCCGAAGAGATCAAGATTTTCAAATATCTAAGAAAAGTCTTTTGAAAAGATTTTTGTTCCAAAGAAAACAAAGGGCTTATGAAGTTGATATAATAGACAACTTAGGACACACATGTTTTAGAAATAAATATGATTAAGTTTTAAGAAAAGCTATTCGAAGTTAATCATCCCAATAGCTGATACAAAATATTTAAATCTCTGCTCATCAAAAGCTTTGGTGAACAGATCAGCATATTGTTCATTTGTGTTAACTTTAACTAGTTTGATTAATCCCTTTTCAAAATTATCTCTAATCAAATGATACCTGATGTTAATATGCTTTGTCCTTGAGTGCTGCACAGGATTCTCTGTGATGGAGATATCACTATTGTTGTCTATGTGGATGGGAGTCTCTTTAAAGTTAAGTCCATAGTCCAGCATCTGATTTTGAATCCAAAGCACTTGAGCACAGCAACTTGCAGCAGCAATGTATTCAGCCTCAACAGTTGATGCAGACACACAGGATTGTTTCTTGCATTGCTAAGAGACTACTCTTCCACCAAGAAATTGACATCCCCCTGATGTAGACTTTCAGTCATGTTGCAACCACCATAGTCACTATCTGTATAAGCATATAGATTAAAGTCAGAATTCTTTGGATACCAAAGGCCAAGTGATTGAGCACCTTTGAGATATCTTAAAATTCTTTTGACAGTGACCAGATGTGACATCTTGGGGTTGGCTTGATATCTTGCACAAATGCATGTAACAAACATGATATCTGGCCTGCTAGCTGTGAGTGAGGTACATAAGAGACCCAATCATTTCCATATAAAGGTGTTCATCAAACACTCCCTGTTGGACCAAAAGAACCAATGAGCCGGATCAGAAAAACCTTTAAGTCCCACAAACGTCACAACAAAACTACTGAAGTCCACAACAGCTGAAGACAACAACTGATTACAAAGTCTGAAGACACAAGTGCTGAAGACAAAGTCTGAAAACACAAGTGCTGAAGACAAAGTCTGAAGACACAAGTGCTGAAGAAAAGTGCTGAAGACAAGGCTGAAGACAAAGTATCAGATTTGTAACAACTGAAGAGGACTTCTTCAGTAGTTGTGACGGTTTGCTTTCAGTAGTTTTATATTTTCTATTTTCAGTAATTTTGTAAAACGACTGAAGAGTTTGTTCTTCAGTCGTTGTAGTATCAGTAGTTTCTTTTCAGTTGTTTCATGTTTTAACTTAGCACTCTGACATGTTCTCAGTAGTTGTGAACATTTCAGTAGTTTGTTAAGAAGTAGTTATTTTTGTACTAGATCTGCTAGTAATCACCATCCCGTGATTACAGCAGTGATTGCACTCTATATAAGGAGTGCCAACCTTATTGTAACTATGAATGATTGAGCAATAATATTGAGCATTATTGAAACATTCCAAATCACAGAAAATATTCTCTCGCATTTGTTACAAATAACACTCTCTTGCTATAATTTGACTAATTCGTCTCTTCATTCCGCTGCATTACACTCTTATACTTCAAACTTGTGATCATTGATCCTGTCAAATGGTATCAGAGCTGGTTAATCATTGATCGATCTAATAATTGATCATTGAAACTGCTCTTCAAGATCCAAGTTTGAGTGAATTAGTATCCTTTTGCAAGAAACTGTTATAGAGATTGAATTTTCTGTGTTTTTAATCATTCATCCTGAGACTTATTCTCGGTTTTCATTGAGTTTGTTGTGGTGTGTCTAAATTTTTGCTTGAATAAAATTGTTTTTGGTTTCAAAATGACTACTCCTTCCAATGATCCTCACAATACTGGTTCCTCAACCAAGCCTCCAATGCTGGTTAGGAATGAGTATAACATATGGCAACGTCGTATGCTCCATCACCTGTCTGTTAACAGTTCAGGTTGTTGGACATCAGTGGTACATGGTCCACATAAGCCTATGGTGAATAACCCGGAAACCAATCAAATGGTTCCGAAGAGGAAGGATCAATACTCAGATGAGGATAAGAAATTTTGAGATAGATGCAAAAGCTCATGGAATTCTAGCCATGGCACTACCCAATGAAATTTACTCTGGGTTAATGCATTATGAATCTGCCCATGACCTCTGGAATGCCTTGAAAGAGCAATTTGGAGGAACAGATGAGGTCTTGGCAAATAATAGAGAGATCCTTGCCCAACAATATGAGACATTTTCTCATAGGAAGGGTGAGACACTGACTCAACAGTTTGAGCGGTTCTCTTGTTTGATCTCTGAATTGAAAATGGTCAAACATGAGTACACTAATGTTCAGATGAATAACAGATTTCTCAGATCACTGCCTGAGAGATGGGATACATATACCATTGTCCTACGCTCCAGTGCAAATTTGGACAAACTATCTCTCACCCAACTTCATGGGAAACTGCTCACATTTGAGAGAGAGATAGAACAAAAGAGAAAACTGTCTTCATCTGGTAAGCTCACTGAGGACTTTGTACCAGGCAATACTGCTCTGGTTAGTCATGAGTCAGAATATGCTTCATCTGAATGCCAGTATGATGAGCATATTGATTTCTCTTCAAATATTTCTGATTCAGCATTTGTGAGTGTTGATAGTCAATTTTCTGGGTGTAATAATGACAATCTATGCTTCATCATGGATGATCTCAAGGGGATTGCTGATGATGACTTAGAAGAGATGGATATTTTGAGCCAAATGGCCTTGATAAATATCAGATCTCAGAAGTTCTATAAAAGAACTGGAAGAAAGTTCCCAGGACTCTCTGGCAAAACCAAAGTTGGTTTTGACAAGAGTAAGTTGAGGTGTCACAGATGCCAAAGGCTTGGACACTTTGCTAGAGAATGTAGATCATCTGGATCTAATTCCTCTGCACCTTTTGTGACTTTTCCTAGCAATAGTCAACAAAACAAAGGGCAACTTCCTGTCAATTCTAGTCATCAGTCTCAACTACAATCTCCTGCATACTTTGTTCCTCAGGGTCAAATGCCTTATCCTTACCCGTGTTATTACATGCCACAAACAAGTCAAGTTCAAGCTCCTATGGTACCACAACCTCATGCACTTCCAGAACCTCAACCATCTCATCAACCCCCTCAACCTCAACAACATAGCTTCTTCACCCCAGAAGTTGTTGATTGGAGTAGCTTACCAAATGACATGTCTGGTCATGAACAACTGTTCACAAGTGCTGATCAACATGGTGGTGATAGTCCTTTTGGAAATCTGGCACTTATGGCTCTGGAATCAACTGAGGGTTCCTGCTCAACTGCATCATCTTCACAGGTAACTCAGGTATCTTCAGAGGCCAAAGCCAAGTTATGTTCTGAATCTTGCATTGCTGCCTTTGTCTCTATTAGAGAGGCAAATGTAGCATTAATAAATGAAAAACTTGAGTTTGAGAAAACAATTTCCAAAAACAAGCTGAGTATGAGTCTGCTCTTAATAGTAAAAATGATGAGATTTATAAGCTTAAATGCCAATTAAATGATGAAAAGGCTAAGCTAGAGGTTATTCTGGAGGACCAGAAAGTCTTAAAGAAACCCTTGCAGTCACCCAAGTAGAGTGTGATCGATGGGTGAAATCATGCAAAGGTTTTGAGATGCTTCTTAGTAAGCAATCAGCTTCCAATGTGAAGTTTGGCATTGGTTATAATCACACTGCTCCTCCTACAGATTTTGCTCCAAGAGTAGAGGTGAAATCTGATGGAGAAAGCAATAACCAATCCACCTCATCATGTGATTCACTTTCTGATAAAGCATCATCAAAAGTTGAAGTCAGCAATAAGCCCTCTCAGAACTTATCAGCTAATATTGATAGTTCAATTGCTGACACTCACATGATCAAAGAGTTGGTCAACTCAGGAGTTATGTCTGAAAGTCCTGAAAGGACTGGAGAGCAAGATTTAACTCCTGAAGTTCAAGCTCCAACTACTGACAGCACTGAAAAGAAGAAAACTGTCAGTAGAAAGAGTTTGAAGACTACTAAAGAGGAAGCCAAGAAAGCAAATAGTGCTTCCAAAGTACTGAAGAGCAAGTCTTCAGTAGTTTCATCCTCTTTAGTTGATGATCAACAAAAGATGAAAAAGAAACCATGTGAAGTATGTGGTTTGTTTAATCATCTCACTGATGATTGTTGGTACAAAAGAGGATCCAAACTCAAACATAAAGATGAAATTAAAGAGAAAATGGTAAAAATGAAAAATGAGTTTAAAGCCACATTTGTACCAGCAACATCAAATCCTGTAATCCTTAAGTCCAAAAAGAAATCCAAAAAGGAAGGGGTTAAACAGGTAACAGCTGAGGTTGCTCAAAAGAAGAAGGTGCAACATAAGAACTTATCAAACTCCAGTCCTAATGTGTCTGAAGAGCTGAAAGCTCTATCACAAAATCAGACACAGCTGGTTATGATGGTTCAACATCTATTGGGAAGAGTCAACCAATTAGATGCTCCTATGTTGAATCCACAGAAAAGGAGGTCCAAGCCAAAGGATTCCTCTTTTCCACCATCTTCTTCTTCCTCAAGCTGTTATTTCTAGCAAACTTGTTAGTCCACCATCTGTTGATGTGAATAGGCCCAAAACCAAAAAGGTTTGGGTCTCAAAATCTAACTAATTTGCTTTGTTCTGCAGGGTTCTTCAACATGCCACAGAGGCATCTGGTATGTAGACAGTGGAGGATCCATGCATATGACAGGAAACAGATCACTTCTTAATGACTACTCTCAAGGAAAGAAGGGATTTGTATCTTTTGGCAATGATGCAAAGGGTTACATCATCGGCAAAGGCTTTGTTTCCAATGGGGAAATAAAGTTTGATGATGTTAACCATGTGGAAAATCTCAAGTACAACCTCTTGAGTGTCAGTCAAATGTGTGACAAAGGCCATGTTGCTCTTTTCACAAGTCAGAACTGCCGGATTCTGTCATCCAAAGTTCTGAGTTTGATTGACAAGGTGTTGGATAAACACACTCTCCTTAAGGCCAACAGGACAGGAAGAGTGTATGCCTTAGATCTTTCTAAGAAAATAGATCTCAAAGGCCATCCTTGCCTATTTTCCAAGGCTTCCCCTCAAGAATCTACACTATGGCACAGAAGGCTGGGTCATGTTAATCTCAAAAACATAAATCAGCTGATTAACCTGGTTTAGTAAGGGGATTGCCTATGAAGGAGTTCAAATGTGAAGATGACTGCACTGCTGTCTAAAAGGAAAACAGCACAAAGTTTCATTTCCTTCCATAGAAGAACCTAAGTCCACAGCCTGCTTACAACTTCTTCACATGGATCTCTTTGGTCCTGTGAGAGTGATGAGTATGGCTAAGAAGAAATACTGTCTAGTAATTGTGGATGATTACTCCAGATTTGTATGGACTTTCTTCTTGCATTCAAAGGATGAAGCACCTCAGAAGATTATCAACTTTGTGTTGTATGTTGAGAAGCAGTATTCCCTCTCAGTCAAGTGTATTAGAAGTGATAATGGAACTGAATTTAGAAACAACACTTGATGAGTTCTCCTCTCAAAGGGAATCAAGAGGCATTTTAGCATTCCAAGAACTCCTGAACAAAATGGAGTAGTGGAGAGAAAGAACAGGACCCTTATTGAAGCTGCAAGGTCCATGTTGGCTGACTCTGGATTGCCAATGACTTTTGGGCTGAAGCTATCAATACTGCTTGTTATGTACAAAATAGAGCTCTAGTGAATAAGAGGTTGATGAAAACTCCATATGAAGTTCTTCATCATTTGGCCCCTCTAATTTCATTCTTTAGAGCTTTTGGATGTCCTTGTTTCATTCTCAACACAAGGGATCAACTCCAGAAATTTGATTCTAAGGTGGATGCAGGATATTTTGTTGGTTATTCATCAACTTGCAAAGCATACAGAGTCTTCAACTGTAGAACAAAGATGGTTGAAGAGACTCTACATGTTAAGTTTAATGAATCTCCAAAGGACAAGATTCCACAAAATCCTGTGGAGATATTTGATTTGGACATACTACAATATGCTCCTCATCAAACTCCTGCTTGCTCATGTCAACAGTTCTCCACCTGGTGGTACTGCTGGTGCTGATGATGATGATAGCAGTACTCACCTCTTCAGATTTACTGATCAACTGCCTGATTCAGCTAGACCTGATGTTCCTGCAGCTCCAGCAGCACAATCCACAACAAATGCTGATGAGATTTCTACAACTTCAACTTCCTTTGAACTACCATCAACTGATTGGTTTCAAGGAAATTCTTCACCATCACCATCTGTTGCTGCTGAGCCTGCTACAAACACTTGCACTGATCTCATTGTGTATCAAGATCTGAAGAATCACCCTATGTCTCAAATCATTGGTGATATCACTGCTGGTGTATCAACAAGAAGTCAATTGTCAAATTTCTGCTTCTATGCTCTCTTCATTAGTCAGCAAGAGCCAAAGAATTATCACATTGCATTAAAAGACAATGGATGGGTTGATGCCATGCAGCTTGAGCTTCTTCAGTTCAAGAAACAACAAGTGTGGGAACTTGTTCCTCTACCTCCAGGTAAGTGTGCAATAGGCACTAAATGGGTGTTTAGGAATAAGACTGATGAAAATGGGCTTATTGTTAAGAACAAGGCCAGACTGGTGGTTCAGGGGTTTGCACAAGAAGAAGGTATTGATTATGATGAAACCTTTGCTCCTGTAGCCAGACTGGAAGCAATTCGATTGTTTTTAGCTTATGCTGCTTATCAAAATCTAAAGTTTTTCAAATGGATGTCAAAAGTGCTTTTCTGTATGGGAAAATTAAAGAAGAGGTTTATGTATGTCAACCACCAGGTTTTGAGGACAACAAACATCCTAATTGGGTGTATAAGCTTGATAAGGCTCTTTATGGGTTGAAACAAGCTCCTAGGGCCTGGTATGAGACATTATCAAACTTTCTTCTTGAAAATAATTTTACTAGAGGCACCATAGATAAAACTTTGTTCATTAAGAAAGCAGGGCAGCATAATCTACTTGTTCAAATTATGTAGATGATATTATTTTTGCATCCTCTGATCCACAGTTGTGTGATGACTTTACAAAGCTGATGCAACAAAAGTTTGAAATGAGTGCAATGGGGGAATTACAATTCTTTCTGGGTTTGCAAATCAAACAAAAGGCTGATGGAATTTTCATTCATCAGTCCAAATATACAAAAAATCTTTTGGAAAAATTTGATTTGCAAAATTGTAAACCCTGTTCTACTCCCATGTGCAACACCACACAACTGGATACAGATCAGAAAGGTAAAGTGGTTGATGAAACACTTTACAGATGTATGATTGGGTCCTTGATGTACCTAACAGCTTCTAGACCAGATATTATGTTTGCTACATGTGTTGTGCTAGATTTCAGGCTGCACCTAAGGAGTCTCATTTGATTGCAGTCAAGAGGATCTTTAGATATTTGCAAGGCACTCCATCTCTAGGTTTATGGTATTCTACTAGACATTCTGGTAAATTAGTTGCTTTTTCTGACAGTGACTATGCAGGGTGTAAATTGACCAGGAAATCAACTTCTGGTGGATGCCAATTCCTAGGCAACTGTTTGATTTCTTGGCAGAGTAAGAAACAAACCTCAGTTGCTACATCAACTGCTGAAGCCGAGTACATTGCTGCTGCAAGTTGTACATCTCAGGTATTATGGCTTCAAAACCAATTATTGGATTATGGCATAACTGAGACTAAGACTCCATTGTTAATGGACAGTTCTTCAGCTCTTTGTATTGTCAAGAATCCTGTCCAGCACTCTAGGACTAAACATATTGAAATCAGACATCACTTTATTAGAGATTGTTTTGAAAAAGGTCTGATTGATCCAAAATTGTTCCTAGTGCTGATGAGCTTGCAGACATTTTTACTAAGCCTTTGGATAGTTCAACTTCCACAACCTGGTGTTAAGGCTTGGTATGCTGCAGCTAGAATAAGTGACAACTACCGATAATCTCAGTAATAAATACTGATGATCATTGGTAACCATGTCATATATAAGTACTTCATTTGTTAAAACAGCTGATGTAGTTATAACAGCTGATGAAATCACAACAGCTGATGTAACTACAACTGCTGATGTCAGAAATGCAGATAAGTACTGATGACCAATGAAACAAACTCGGATTTGTGGAGGTCAGACTGAAACAGCTGAAAAGCTAAGAATTGACGACAACAGCTGATGAGTAATTTCTCTTCAGTTGTTTTTACAACTGCTGTTCTAAACAACTGAAGCCACAGCTATGTCTTCAGTAGTTTACAACTACTGAAGACTACCGCTAAGTCTTCAGCTGTTTACATCAACTGATGACAAAACCACTGTCTTCAGTAGTTACACAACTACTGATGACAAACACCATGTCCTCAGTTGTTTCACCACCTGAAGTCGGAATTGTCCTCAGTAGTTTTATAACTACTGAAGACTAAATCAAAGACTTCAGCTGTTTCAATGTCTGACGGTTAAAACCAAGTCTTCAGTTGTTTTATAACAACTGATGATCACACCAATACGGTCAGTCATTTCAACCTCTAAAAGTTAATGCCACGTCATCAGTTTCAGCAAATGATGACTCAACAAAAACCTTCAGTCGGTTCATAACCCTACCCTATAAATCCCTTATCTCACCAGAGTTTTTCTCACCTTACTCTCAAACCTAACGTTCAAAAACTCTGTACCCTCTCTTCATCCATGGCGACCATGCAACTAAAACCTCGACACAACTGTGTCGCTCACCTTACTAAATCACCATTCTGGACCAAGTTTCACAACGCCATTGATTTAATGGTCCAGTCACCTTACCAAACAGCCTTTCTGATAAACCCCACCATATATGCCGAATCCCTTAGCCAATTCTGGACAAACGTCACTCTTGTCTCTGAGGAGAATGACACAGAGTCACTTCATTCGTTTGTCCATAGCCAAAAGGTGGTCATCAATCCAGAGATTCTTCGCCAAACCCTCAATCTGGATGATGCCACTTTCCCGACTAGCTATCCAAAGGGCACCACTGATCTATCATTTGCCCACCATGGATACGAAGGCAACCTGAGTGCCTCTACCATATTGAAGAAACATTTCCAGGATGCTGAACGGCTTATCTTTCATATGGTAAATGTCTGCCTGGCTCCAAAGACTTCATCATGGGATCAAATGTCCACAAGGTGGCAACAGGTATTGTACTCTATCCTGAGCAACAACCTTTAAATTTTTCTGAAATATTATTCTTAGAGCTCAAGGATATGGCCCAAAAACAACTTTCTAACCGTTGGATACTATATCCTCGGTTTATAATGGCCATAATTGAAAACCAGCTTCAAGCTGAGGGACTTGTTGGCCTGGGAGTCCCTGCTATGGCTGTATTGCCTGAAGTATACTCCCGGCACAACTCTGACCAATCACTCAAAATGGCTGCCAAGCTGCGCAAACCACGCAGCTGGAACCCACAGCCACCACCACAAAATCCAAAGTCCCCACCAAACCAAAACAAAACGAACCAAAACAGCTATTCAGGAAGATGAGTCCCCTGAAGATGCTCCTGTACCACCAAGACAGGATAACTTACTGGTGTAAACCCCCCAGTAGTATCAGAGACTCCACCCAGCCACAGCCAGATTCAACTACTCAACCAAAAAGGACTCAAAAGGAACCTGAAGAACCAATGAAGGGTACCCACAAATCTGGAATCTTCCTCATTTGAGGAGATTGCCATTGAAACTCACCATTCTCCCCAGGTGCATAATACCCTATCTCCCATGAAAATGCCCCCCAAAGTCCAACACTTATAATTGCAAATGTGCTGACTCAGCTGCATGCCTCTCCTCCTCCCAGACAACCACCTAAAGGGAAAACCACAGATATTGAGGAAGAGGATCAACATGCTTCTGACAACCCACAGCACAGGGGTTTAAATGTTCAGTCTCCTAGTGTAGATACGGAGACAAGAATATCTGGTGAGGCTGCCACCTCTTCTGCATCAGCACATGATCAGACTGAGGCTGGTAACATGGCTAAGACCTCATCAGAGGCAACAGCTGATGAAGGACATCGTCCTGAGGCTGGAAGTCCCCAGTTCCAAGAAAAAGGGGCACATGCTACATCTGGTCTACACCCAGAGCATGTACATCTTGCTACTAGCAAGAGGTCAGGTGATTCAGCATCTGCTGATGATGACCTGGGCTTCTTTTATGATGTTCTAGCCCAGAACACAATTCTTGAGGAAGAAGTCAGTAGACTACAAAGACTACTTGACCAATTCTCTCAAGAAGCAAGTCCATCTGATACCACAATACACCCACAGATGGCACCTTCACCTGAAGGTCTCCTAAACACTCAGCCACTACAAACATTCAATCCACCAGCCTACTTCTGGCACTGTTTCTCAGGGACAGAACCCCTCTGAGCAAACAGCTGCTATATTCCAAAATCCCTACCTCTCATCACCCCAATGATCACCGATATTGTGATCAAAACCTGGATGACAAACTTCCCTCAATCCTACAGCCACTGGTGGAGGAGATTATGAGCACAAGGCTTTTACTACTCAAACCCTTGCAACCAATGCAACCAAAAAGGGGGAGAGTCAGTCAGTGAAAGACAAAGGGAAGCGCATACTGATAGAGAGAGAACAGGAGGAAGAAGAGGTTGTTGAGAAAGAGACTGAGAAGGAGAAGAGTATGTGAAGGGAGCTGAAACTGATCAAGTGAGTGAAAGTCACAAAGACTTTCACATCACATATAAGAAGAGGAAGATGAAAGAAAAGAAAAAGAACTCCAACTTGATGAGATGGTCAAAATGGCGGATGCTACACATAGTAAATCTATGGACTCCATTATTGACCAACTATACAGACAAGGGTTCGATACTGCACAGCTTGACTCAGAGATTAGAAGACTTGAAGTTGAAGAAATTAACTCAAGATGGGCAAGCTATGATGTGCTAGAAAGAGAAAGACTGGAGATCATGATCAGATTTATTGCTAAGTATCTTGGAAGATCATTGATAGAGATTAAGTCATGGACCAGGGACAGTATCTTGGCTATAACCACCAAGATCTGTACGTCTGAAGCATATACAAAGGGATTAGTGATTGAAGCTTTAAATGAAGCAGGTGCTGGAAAAGAAACGAACTAGCAAAATACTCCAAAGCCTCACTCATTACAAGAATGCTAGAACAACCTGCAAAACTACCACTTCAAATCACCACTACCACAACCCATTAAACCAACTCCTTTACCCTCAAAACCAACAGCGATGATGCATCCAAGAAGAAGAAGAGAAGGATGTTGAGGCTAGAAGAAGAAGAAGAAGAGGATGATGAGGAGGAAGATAGGCTGCCTCTTTCTGCAGTCCTAACTTTGCCTAAAGCCAAATCTATGCCCATCACTCCCACCTCACAGATGGAAACTGTGAGAGTAAAGATTGAAGAAGAGCAACTGCAAAGGCTTCATGATGAGGAGATGCTAAAAGTATAGATAAAACTTATGCTGCCTCTTCATCAATAATAAGTATGAAGAAAGAAGCTCTGAGACTGTACCACCTCGCCAACACATTTCAATATCAAAAAGAAAAGGTGAGGATGTGGCCTGATCCTAGGGTGGCTCACAGAATTGTGAAGAAGGACATTCCTGCACGATACAAGGGCCAGATAAAGAGGATCGTAGATGAAGAGATCACAGTGGTCCTTGTAGTATCACCCTGGGAGATTGTAGAAGACTTCAAGAAAGCTTATGAGACTAAACAGCCTCCCCAAAAGATGTTAGAAAACAGAGTGATCAAGAAGGGGTTAGTCTACAAGAAGCTTGAGAACTTCAAACAAAATGAGCTCAGTCTGTTACTTGAAGGTAATCATCCAGATGAGTTTGCATACAGACAGATCACAACAGTTGAGCTCAAAAATGGCAAACAGGCCAAATACATCTCAGAGCTGTTATGGGGTGAAGGATTATTCGTTGTGAACCAGAGAATACTTACATCATGGAAGAACAAATCATGTTTCTCAGAGCATACACCAGAGAATCCTACAGGCTTATACATGGGAAGTGAGTTTCATGGATGGGGGAACAGCTCAGTGTCCGATTCCCCAATACAAAGCTCCCATCCATACTTTGCCAACCAAATCATCAGAGACTTACTTCCAGGCCGGTGCTTATATGGGTCATCTTCTCAACTGATCAAGAAGGAAAAAGACCATTCATTTTGCCAACAATAAGTGGGACCTCAATAAAGTTAAAAGGTTTTGGCTGCATTGGTTCAGGGGGAGTTTGTTGGACCAAAAGAACCAATGAGCCGGATCAGAAAAACCTTTAAGTCCCACAGACGTCACAACAACTACTGAAGTCCACACCAGCTGAAGACAACAACTGATTACAAAGTCTGAAGACACAAGTGCTGAAGACAAAGTCTGAAGACAAGTGCTGAAGACAAAGTCTGAAGACAAGTGCTGAAGACAAAGTCTGAAGACAAGTGCTGAAGACAAAGTCTGAAGACAAGTGCTGAAGACAAAGTCTGAAGACAAGTGCTGAAGACAAGGTCTGAAGACAAGTGCTGAAGACAAAGTATCAGGCGTTGTCACAACAGCTGAAGAGGACTTCTTCAGTAGTTGTGACGGTTTGCTTTCAGTAGTTTTATATTCTCTTTTCAGTAGTTTTGTAAAACGACTGAAGAGTTTGTTCTTCAGTCGTTGTAGTATCAGCAGTTTCTTTTCAGTTGTTTCATGTTTTATACTTGGTACTCTGACATGTTCTAAGTAGTTGTGAACATTTCAGTAGTTTATTAAGTATAAGTTATTTTTGTACTAGATCTGCTAGTAATCACCATCCCGTGATTACAGCAGTGATTGCACTCTATATAAGGAGTGCCAACCTTATTGTAACTATGAATGATTTAGCAATAATATTGAGCATTATTGAAACATTCCAAATCACAGAAAAATATTCTCTCGCATTTGTTTACAAATAACATTCTCTTGCTATAATTTGACTAATTCATTTCTTCATTCCGCTGCATTACACTCTTATACTTCAAACTTGTGATTGTTGATCCTGTCACTTCTTGACTCTCTTTCGTCTGCAAGGAATCATCAAGTTAAAATGCTAAAGCAAGAAAGTGGTTATGTCGACACCAAACTTATGGATATGATCAACAGACTAAAATCTCTCGAGCTGGATATCCAAAGAAAAGAATTTCAGCAAACCGTGTCCCACATCAAACCAACACGCCTAATACTAAACTTGTTTCTTCTGTAACAAGCATACTTGATTACAAAGACGAGCTGATTGAAAAGATGAAGTTATTGAAGACTAATTTGGATTTAAATTTTGAATTCAGAGAAACTGTTGAAGAGAACTGTGAAGCTTTGAGAGTCGACAATGACAATAAACCGAAGTCTATGAGAACCGATGATGATAAGGCTGGAGAAGCTGATAAAAGAGAGAAAGAGTCTGAGGATGATGAGATGCTGAAGGTCAAAGAAGATGAACAACAAGAAATCACAAGGGTTTGCAACTATGAAAAGAGCTTAGCTGCATATCAAACTATCATGGGTCTTCCTTATTAGACTGTTCAGGATATGTGTTCTTCGTCATGCAAAATCTGGTTATTTTGGATTTATAAGGCAAACAGATTGTTATTGGAAAATGAAAAAGAATAAAAAATAATCAATCAGGAATTAAAAAAAATGAAATCGCTTTTTCAAGGAAACCTAATGAAGCATTGGCTGAAAATGATCTTTTAAGAAGAACCATTTTGGAGCGTAAAGGTAAACCGAATTGCTTCTCCGGATCACAGTCTACAAAGAATGTTCCAGTTGGTAAAGACAACACGGGTTGCTTCTCTGGTTCAACAGGTAAAAAGCACACATCGTTGAATGGTTGGATGAAAAACCCCCCATCCAAACCTTTTCATGTGAAGTCGGTTTCACACGATTCAAAGATGAAAATGACCAGAGATTCAAAACCAAATTCTTTTCCTTCAAATCTTAAACAGAAAGTGATTTCCAAACTTAATTCTTTTAAATCAAATATAATTGAACTTATACAAGTTTGGAAAATTAAAAAGAAGAATACAGAAATCCCTGATATTTCAAAAGGTTGTGTGCTTAAGCAGGTTTCTTATATTAATGAAAAACGAACTCCCAGGACTACGATGGCCTGGTTCCCCTCTCTAACTAGTTTGTTAATGAGTGTAGGAACAGTTCAGGAGGCCTGTTAGTACTCTGGTTTACTGACAGAGACTGAACCTGATCCAAATTTGAGGCAGAATAAAGAGGTTATGGTGATGATATTTTATCCACAATCTGGATTTTTATCTTCACAATCACAGTTCTCGATTCACAGTCACTACATATTTCTTTATCATTCATTTCTTATCTTGATATCAGTGTAGTTTGGAAGATCTTCTTTGGTTAATTTCTATTTTTGTACAGTTTTATAAAAACAAAATATAAAAAATACAAAAAAGAATTAAAAAAACAAAAAAATAGGTTTACAAAAATAAAAATTTAGGGGGAGAGTATAATACATAAAATATGAAACGAGAACTGGGAACTTGATTCGAGATGACTGTGAAATGATTGTATATCATCTTGAAATGCTTGTTTTTGCATGACATGCGTTTATAAAATGAGAGATGATAGTAACAGATGTTGTTATTTGTTTCACATCTTATTTATAATTGCAAATAAAAGAAAAACAAACAGATTCTTTAATGATATGCTTGGTAGACTCAACCTGAAGAATAAAGTAGACAACAACATAATGATTTAAATTAAAATATGCAGGACCGGTGAAGGGTGGTCAATTACAACACAACAACAACAAATAGGAGATTAACCAAACTTAATCAAACAGTAAACAGGATTAACCACAATAATGATACTAAGAACACAAGTAACAAGTAAGAGACAGAACAAGAGATTGGGTTTCAAGGATGCAGTATATTGCTTTCTCAAGTTCTATTACAAGTGTTACAAAGCATAAACAAAGATACTAGAACATGGAATACTTATACTACAACCTACAGCCGGCTATACTTTGAAAGCCAGCTGTATACAATTGACTAGACACAAACAAAATCAATTGTAGAATCAAAAGGCATGTCTGTCTTTTGATTTGTGACTATGACATGCCATAGCTCATATCCTAATATATTACAAAAAGGATAAAAGTACATAAAGTAGAAAGCATGGACTCAAGACCTCAATGTACAGTTACCAAAAGCATTAACCTTTCACCAACTCATGTAAGTAGGTGACTTTACAGAGTTGCAGCGGAAAAATGGTCCAGCTTTATGGTAAAGTACATAGGATAAAGGCATATCTCTAAAAGTCTTCGGAAGAAATCTGTCTTCACTATTTGACTTCAGAAGACTTTATCTTTAAAGCTTCGGAAGACTTCACTTTTGCCTTCGGAAGATATTGGTCTTGGCTTCCGAAGCAATTCTACTTCAGTTCTTTAATGCATTGCTTGTAGAGAAACTTTGGATGTTTTGGTTTGCATCAGACTTATAGGAATCCTTACAAACTCCCCCTAGGCTGATGCTACCAAAACATTTAGAGGATCTTCAGATGTTAGTAGTCTTCAGCACAATGATGACCATACCCTTCTTCATTAGATGGTCAGGATCATTCAGACTTTCAAAGTATCTTCTCATCTCAAAGAGATCATGCAGAGGTAAGTTGATTATGTCTTGCCATGTATAGACATTCTCAACACCTTGATCTATGATTACATGCCATCTTTCTTGATTGGTAGAGAAGGTCCAGGATAAGATAGGTGTCTCAGCTGCAAGAGGAGCCACTTGTATTAGAGTTGATTGGGCTGCCTCTTCATGCACTTCCTCAGGTTGATCTGACTCAGCTTGAGGTGTAGAGGTAGATGATTTAGGCTTCTTCTTCTTAGACTTTGGTTTAGAAGCCATCCTCTTCTTCCTCTTTAAAGCTTTTAACTGAGAAGACTGGCTTGCAGTACCAGATTGATCTCTGTTGTCTCTCTCAGTTGGGACTTCCTCTTTCTCAGGTTTAGAAGGAGAAGGAGGTTGACCCTGCTATGGATCAGAAGATGAAGCTTGCTGAGGCTCAGCAGGAGGTCCGGGTTGTGTTGTCTCAGGTTGTTCAACCTTAACCTCCACTTCAGGTGGGACTTGACTTGGAAGAGAGTGTAAGTCAATCAGTTCTCCACTCTTGATCTTTTGCTTGATTACCCTTATATGCTCATCCATTGTGGATAGAGACATAGGGCCAAGTCTCCATCCGGAGAATCCATACAGCTTCAAGAAGCTCATCATCCTTTGTCTGTCAGCAGACTTCTTCATACTCTTTTGGATGATGGCTCTTGACTTTGCAGCTTCTTCCCTTAGCTTCTTCTTAGTTGTCTTTCTGTCTTTGACTAACTCAAGCTCAAGTTGTTTTTAAGTACTCAAACTCAACATAGTCATAGGACAAGGGAAGAAGTGCATCTGCCTGATAGAAGCTTGTGGCACTCAGGTAGTTAATCCTTTTGATCCTATCTTCTTCTTTGTCTACCTGAGGTTCTTGTTGAACCACATCTTCTACTACAGGGCTTTCTTGAACTGGGGATGGAGTAGGAGCATGCTTGTAGAGTCTTTTCTGTCTCTTCTCCTCTTTGAATTGGAGAAGTAACCTTGCATCCTCTTTTTCTTTTATCTCTTTTGACACTTCCATGTCAGCCAGTTCATTTAGTTGTTCTAAGGGGAGAGAAATAATTTCATCAATGTCATAGTTCCTGGTCTGTAGGTAAGTAATCCTGACTGCCCTCAACTCATCATCTTGAGTATTTGGTCTGGGGGCAGTCCTGATTGCAGCTTGCATAAAACCTGAAGACCCAGAGGAACTTTCTCCCCTTAGCTTCCTCTTCCTCTCTCTCTCTCCTCATCCTCAATTTCCTCAAGAGTCAAAATACTTTTCCCTTTGTCACCCACAGACCTTTGTGACTCAGGGTGGATAGAGGTTTGGCCTTTATTACTTGGTGTAGCATCCATGCTCTGGCCAGAGAGAGGTTTAGAAGCTCCTTCACTAGCAGGTGTCTCAAAAGGAATGTGGATCTCTTTAGCAGTTGATGATGATGAGACAGGGGTCTCAGGTTCTGCCATTGGGCCTTCAGTCAAGGTTTCCCCTATGAAACTAATCTTGTGGTCTACCTCAACATCCAATTGGCCGATGACATTACCTGATTGCCTAAGTCTCCTTCTTAAGCTAAACTCTGCAGTGATCCTGTCTTGGATTCTTTGAGCCAATCTGTCAGCTTGTCTTGAGTTGCTTGGGTTGACAAGTGGCATGTTGACTAGATCCAGACCTTCATAGAAGTTCAAAGTTTGAAAATCAAATACTTCTTGTTGCCCTTGAACTTTATGAAGAACAAGGGCTCTTCTATCAGCATCATACCTCCATCCAATGATGTAGTTTGAAGTTCCTTGAGGTGAGGATGACATAGCCCTTGGTATACCATCCTCAAAGAGACTCCTGATGATAGAGTCTATAGAGTCCAGATTAATATGAACTTGAGGAAGTTGCTGAGAATGCACAATTGCAAGTGAGGATGGTGAGTCCTCAATGTCCATTCTCTGTGAAGAACTCCCAGGTTCTGTGGCTGCAATGACTTTCTCCCCCTTTTTGGTAGCATCACCCACTTGCATAGGTGAGCTGGAGGATAGATCAATCACATCCACAGGTTCTTGTGTTCCTGGTTGAGCTCTTCTTAAAGGTCTCCCAACTAGTTTTTCCTTAAGATATGAAATCTCAAGTTGCTGATCATTGACCCTGTTATGAAGGGTAGTCACCAGAGAGTCAAGGTGACTAACCTTAGAGACTAAATAGGAGCATGTTTTTGACAGTTTTTGCACCTTTAGTCTCAGATTCCCCTTTTCTTCATCAAAAGAATCATTGGGGGATGAGATGATTGGACCAAAGTCCTTTCTCTCACCACTAGCTTCAGGTTCTTGGCTGCTGGTTTTCCACTGCTCACTGGCAATCTCAGTTGAGATGCCAGTGGGCTGAGTTGCCATGGTTGAGGTCTTAATGATGTAATCACTTGTAGAAGTGAGAGCCTCTTCCATATGAATATCCTGAACAGGTTTAGAAGTATCCACCTCAGTTATAGGTGACTGATGTGGGCTAGACTAAGGAGACTCAGGAGTACTCATCTCTCTTTGAGTAGGGGAAGAGAAGTGAGACTCATGGTACTCACTGAAACCTAAGTCTTCATCAGTATAGAAAGATAGGTTGGGAATGGGTTGATTTAGATCTAAAGGCTGGGGATGGTAAATGTCCCCTGAAGGTTGTTCACTTGAGTGTTGAGACTAAGAGTGAAGGCTTAAGGCAGTTGGGCTTGTGAGCTCTCATAGGGTGAGCATGAGGAACTCAAACCTGATAGTTGAAACAGATGGGAGTGGTTTGCTCCTCAGGGAAGTGGGAGCTCTAGTGTCCACTCTCCTCCTGTAAAGGTGAGTATATGGGGACCTGCACATACTCAATAGCTTGAGCAGGGGTTCGTTTGGATTTTGTTGGTAGGTGAGGGTTACTTGAGGCCTTTTTAGTGTAGAGAGGTAGAAGGTGTGGGTTCAACACTAGCTTGTGTTTCTAGGTTGTCACCTTGAGCAATGAGCTCTAACATTTGGGGACAAGGGCTGTTTCTACCCCTGAGAAGCCTACAGTTGGCTTCTTCATGATTTTAAAGATGCCGGGCTTCATCTGTCCCAATTAAGAATATTTATTTGTTTTCTCTCAGCTGTAAGCCCAGTTCACAGTTGAGAATGTGTTGAACATATCTAGGAAACATATAATACTCTAAGGAGTCCAAGTAAGCAAGCAAATTGGTATAGACAAATTGAGAGTACCTGAACTTGACCCCTTGAACCATTCCATGCACTATGTAGGAGAGATCCTCAGGAATCTGGTCCCACCCTCCATGCTTGTTTGACAAGCTGTGGATAACCACATGGAGTAGGTATTTCCACTGGGATGAGACCTTCCCTTTCCTGAAGGTCTTTACAAAGAAATCTCTCTCATAGCCCATCTGCTCAAAGGAATGTTTGACAGATTCCTTTGGGAAGGACAACTCACGTTCTCATCATCAGCTGCAAATGAGTGTTGATGGCCGGAGGTGAGAAGATTGATGAAGATTGTCCTCTCTGCACTGTGGCAGACAGTGCCTTCTCCCCATCAATGATGACCTCTTGGCAGGTCTTCCAAAATTCAAGCAGATGATCCTCCTAGAGAGTAGGATCAATGGTTAAAGAGGTGAAGTAATTTGATAGAGCTAAGAACTAGCAAATCTCAGAGAAACTTTCATCTTTCTTAGAGCTTAACAGAGCAACTTGATTATGTTGCCTGTGAAGTTGCATGAAGAAATTTGGGTTGTTTCTGCGGTTAAGGTTGGCCATTTTAGAAGCTTAAGGATGAAGAAAGGTGAAAAGCAAAGGCGGTTATGGGAATTAGGTTTGAGGAATAGTAGAATTGAAGAAGATAGTGAGGGAGAGGGGGAGCCGTTACGTATTTATGTGAAAAGGATTTGAACCAAAGTTAATGAAAGAAGATAAACTTTGAAATCTGAATGTCGGTCCCACCTCTGAAAAAGTAGTTTACTTTTCCTCAAAAAGTAGTTTTCTTGGAATTCGAAAAGCTTCCGAAGGTAAATTATCTTCGGAAGTTTTAACGAAAATGCTTCCGAAGTTAAAATGACTTCGGAAGATTTTCCTGAGAGTCTTGAAAATTTTGCTTCGGAAGATAAATAAACACTTGAATGCTTTGTATATAAAACAACAAAGCTTCCAAGAGTTAATTTTTCTTCGGAAGGAAAAAGTCCTTAAAAACAAATAAGTGTCTGAGACAAGTATTTAAGCTTCGGAAGATAGATTTAGACTTCTTCCGAAGGTAAAATTTCTTAGACAGTTATTTATTTTGAAGACATGATTTTCTTCCGAAGGTAAAACTATATCTTCCGAAGGATCAGCAAATTTTCAAGAATCTAAGGAAAGTCTTCAAAAAGGATTTGATATCCAAAGAAAACATGAGCATATAAAAGTGATGAACTAGACAACTTAGGACACACATATTTTAAGAAATAATTGGAATTAGTTTTAAGAAAAGATCTACTCAAAGTTAATCATCCCAATAGCGGATATTAGATATTTAAATCTCTGTTCATCAAAAGGTTTTGTAAACAGATCAGCATATTGTTCATCTGTATGAACTTTGACTAGTTTAATTAATCTTTTTTCAAAGTTATCTCTTATTAAATGATACCTGATATTGATGTGTTTGGTCCTTGAGTGCTGCACAGGGTTCTCAGTGATAGAGATAGCACTATTGTTGTCTATGTGGATACGAGTCTCCTTGAAGTTAAATCCATAGTCTAGCATCTGATTTTGAATCCAAAGCACTTGAGCATAGCAACTTGCAGCAGGAATGTATTCAGCCTTAGCAGTTGATGCAGACACACAGGATTGTTTCTTACATTGCCATGACACAACCCTTCCACCAAGGAATTGACATCCCCCAGATGTAGACTTTGCGGTCATGTTGCTACTACCATAATCACTATCTGTATAAGCATGCAGATTGAAGTCAGGATTCTTTGGATACCATAAACCAAGTGTTGAAGCACCTTTGAGGTATCTTAAAATCCTTATGACAGTGATGAGGTGAGACATCTTAGGGTTGACTTGATATCTTGCACAAATACATGTAGAAAACATGATATCAGGCCTGCTAGCTGTAAGATACATAAGAGACCTAATCATAGCCCTATATAAATGTTCATCTACACACTCCCCCTCAAGATCAGGTCCAAGGGAGTGGTTTCTGGCTATGGGTGTCTTAGCAATCTTACAATCAGTCATGTTGAACCTCTTGAGTATATCCAGAACATACTTTGACTGACTTATGAGGATGCCATCTTCAACTTGCTTCACTTGAATTCCCAGAAAGAAATTGAGTTCTCCCATTGCACTCATTTCAAATTTGTCTTTCATCAGCTTCTCAAAGTCTTTGGAGAGCTTTGGATTTGTTGAACCAAAGATGATGTCATCTACATACACTTGAACTAGCAATAAGTCATTTCCCTGTCCTTGATGAAGAGAGTTCCATCTATAGTACCTCTCCTGTATCCATGTTTACAAAGATACTCAGACAATGTCTCATACGACTTCATAGGTGCCTGATGTAGTCCATAAAGAGCTTTGTCAAGCTTACAGACATAATCAGGATGATCATGGTCTACAAAACCAGGTGGCTGTTTGACATACACCTCTTCATCAATCACTCCATACAGGAGAAGCACACTTTACATCAAGTTGAAAGACCTTGAAGTTCTTGGATGCAGCAAATGCCAGGAATATTCTAACAGCTTCTAATCTTGCTACAGTACAGGAGCAAGACGTCAGTGTAGTCAATCCCTTCTTCTTGTGTGTATCCTCGAACAACTAGTCTTGCCTGTTCTTGATGATAATGCCTCTATCATCCTTCTTATTCCTAAACACCCATTTGGTTCCAATGGTAGTCTTCCCATAAGGAAGAGGACAAAGGTTCCAAACTTTTTGTTTTTTGAATTGAAGCAACTCTTGTTGCTTAGCTTCAACCCAACTTCCAACCTTTAGAGCCTCATCAACTTTCTTTGGCTCTATCTGGGATAAGAAACAAGAGTGAAGACAAACATTTGCTTCATGGGTTTGTCCTCTTGTTTTTACCCCTGTGACAACATTTCTAATGATGTTTGTGGTGGGGTGAGACTTGTGGATCCTAAGCTGAGGGATCACAACAAGTTGCTGAGAAAGATCCAAATTTGAGAAATTTAGATCTGGCATAGATGATTCACCCTCCACATCACCACACTTATCAAGATTAACTTGATCCAATGAGTGTGTGACATCATTGATGTTGTCATCTATGGTGTGGTTATTAGCATCAAGGAATACCTAATCACTTTCACCATCACCATTATTGTCTTCCATAATTGAGATATCTTTATCTGGTTGTGGAGCCTCTGAGCTGGAATTTGAAGTCACCCCAGATGTATCAGCTGAATTTGTCATTGTAGTGCTGATAGAAACCTCGTTTGCTGAAGTAGTAGTTCCAACTGGAGCTGAAGATGTATGAGTTGAAGGTCTTCCTAGCTCAAATCTTGGATCAGGATCACCTGTGTATTAAATTTTCTGCAGATCCTGAAACATTCTCACAAGATTTGTTTAAAACAATTGGTAACTAAATCAAGATCAAATAGCCAATCAGGACCAGAACCAGCCACACAGGGCGTGTGTTCATTGAAAGTCACATTGACTGACTCCTCAACAATTCTAGTTCTGAGATTGTATACTCTATAAGCCTTAGCTTGGGAAGTGTATCCAATGAAGTGTCCATCATCTGATTTCTCTACAAATTTGACAATTTGATATTTGGTATTCAAGATGGGGCAAGGACATCCAAATGACTTGATAAAACCAATAAAATGTTTTCTCTTATGCCAAAGTTCATAAGGAGTCTTACCATGTGTCTTAACTACTAAAACTCTGTTTTGCACATAGCAAGTAGTGTTTACTGCCTCTGCCCAGAAGGTGATGGGCAGTTTAGAGTCAGACAACATAGTTCTTGCAGCTTCAATTAGTGTCCTGTTTCTCCTCTCAGTAACACCATTTTGCTGAGGAGTCCTGGGAGCACTATATTGTCTTGTAATACCTTTTTCATCACAAAATGTATCAAGGATTTGATTCTTGAATTCCGTCCCTTGATCACATCTTATGGTTTTGACCTTGTGATCACTTTGATTCTCAATTTTTAAGATGAAATTCTTCAGAATCTCAGGGGTTCATCCTTAGTTCTAAGAAAGAAAACCCAACTGAATCTTGTAAAATCATCTGTGATCACCAAACAATAAGTGGTCCTTCCTAAACTCATTACACTGGTGGGGCCAAAGAGATCCATATGTAATAAGTGTAGGGGAGTAGTGATGGAGTTCCTTTCTTTAGGCTTGTGAGATACCTTATGTTGCTTCCCTTTCAGGCATGCAACACAATGATCATCACTTGTAAACTCTTTCTTTGGCATTCCAGTTACCAAATCATATTTAATTAGTTTATTCATGTTCTTAAAGTTTACATGGCACATTCTTTTATGCCATAGGAAAGACTCATCACTATTTGCTTTAGACAGAAAGCATGAAACTTCTCCAGAGGGAGATGTTTCTTGCAAATCCATCTTGTACATGTTCCCTTTCCTGGGGGCTCTAAGTAGGATGTGCTCATGAGGAATGACCACTCCAGGCTTGAGAACAATGCACTCATGCTCAGTAAAGAGCATGTTATGACTCTGATCACAAAATTGGGATACACTCAAAAGATTGTACCCAAGCTCCTTCACAAAGTTTACCTTTTCAATGCTGAGGTTACCATTTATGACCTTGCCCCTTCCAGAAATGTAACCACCTTCATCTCCTCTATAAGCAACTGGTCCTCCATCAATCCTCTCAAAGTTATGGAGTAGTGACCTATTGCCTGTCATGTGCCTGGAGCAACCACTATCAATGATCCAGACATTCTTGTTTGTCTTGAGCTGTTCCTGCATAAAGAAAATGATTAGTTACATTTGGAAACCCAAGCCTTACTTCTCTTGAGCTCACTAAGTATAATAGAAGGTAATGCAATAGTAATAGATCCTATGGTTGTGCTAGAAGGATCTTGAGCTGTTGTTGATGGAGAAACTTCAGTCATTTGGTCATTCTTAGACTTCCACACCACCTTTGGAGTCTTGGACTTGACCTTCAAAACCTCGGAAGCCTTTGGGACTTTGGAAGTTTTGATGACAGAACCTTCGAAAGATTCTACAGTCACTGCAGCAGACTTCAGTGCTTCGGAAGAATTACTTTCTTCCAAGACCAACTTCTCTTCCGAAGGTAATTTTCCATTTGCCTTCTTCTTTGATTTGGAGCTTCTGAAGGAAACAGACTTTCCTTTCGAAGCTTGAATCTTCTTAAAACTCTTTGAAGTCTTTGTCTTGGTCATATGGACAGTACTTTTAGGATTGTATGGACAATCCTTAGCAATGTGAGAGGCACTTTCACACATGACACACAACATTTTCTTCTTCACAAGAGTCTCTTTATGAGAGCAAGACAGTCTTTGGTCACATCCCTTCTCCACCTTCATCTTTGCAGATGCTGAAACAGTTCTTATGGGCTAGGATTTGTTCTTGGAGTTTGATGGTCCAGGCTGTGCAGTAGTGGTACATAGCAGATCAGTCTTCTTCTTGGTACTAAGATGATTTGAACAAGAACTAGAACTCTTAGCTGAGGAGTTTTGGTTGATGTCTTCAGTCTTTACTACTTCAAGCCCTGTAGAGATAAAAACTTGTTTTTGCTTAGAGTCAAAAGTAGCCTTGATCTCTTGAGCCTTCTTTGCTTTTCTTTTGCTCTTCCTGATCAAGTTCTTTCTCATTGACTTGGTCATCACAGTAGTCTTCTTCTCCTCAGAAGGATAGTGGCCCTTCTTAGAATCCTCCTCTTCACTCTTCTCAAAGGAATTCTTCACTATCTAGGAGATCTTACAGACAAGATTGTGTGTGGAGGAGCTATCTCATTGGATCCCAGTCCCTGTCTATTTTGATAACACACCTTGTTGTGCAGGGATGAGGATATCATGTTCTTGAAGGTCTCTTCTTCAAGAACACTCTTTTATGCCCTAGCTTTGCTGATCACAAGCTCAGCCTGGCACTCAGTCAACTTGGTTATGAGATCTTTGATTTGAGTCCTAAAATCTATATGCTCATGTTTTAGAACTGAAATGGTTTTCTCTAAGTCCTCTATCTTTAGTTTATAATCATTTTCAAACTTTCTAAAATCAGATTTTAAAATGTTTAAGGACTCAAGATCAGATCTCATTTCCACGTTATAGGACCTGTATCTGTTAACTTTAGCAATGCGTTCAGGAGTACAGAGATGTTCCAATACCTTGGCTTCATCATGATCTGCCGTTAGTGCTTGGTTTGGAGAAGCATCTTCCACCTGAAAGCTCAAGTCAAAGCCTCCTTCTTCAACAGAAACAACATCCTCTTCCTTTGGCTTCTCATTTTGAGGGGCTTTGTCAGTGTAGTTTGGTCTGGTTTGTGCTTGGCCACCATTTGTTTTAGGTGCATTACACTCTCAAGCAAAATGGCCCATCAAGTTACAGTTGTAACACTTGACTTTGCTTTTATCCAAGCCAAACTTCCCACTGGTTGCATTGCTTGGAAAACCTCCTTCCAGTTCTCTTGTAGAACCTCTTGGCTCTATGAGAAGAGAGAAGAGCATCTGCTGGACTATTTCCATATATATTCAGATCATCTGGATGGATACAATCTAAGTCTTCAAGAGTGAAAAGAGAGTTGCCACAACTTTCATCAGAAGACATAAAGGCTTGAGAAGAGCTTGTCTCTTAGAATAGGCTTCCTTGAGTGTAGTTCTCCCTGGGTGTCTCTGGGAAGGTCATGAAAGGACCCTTTGGTGAGTTCTCAGGGTAACATATGAGATGATGTTGGGGTTCTATGCTATCCCTTTCAACCACATGCAGGGCTGAACCCAATTGATTGTTGGAGTTGCCAAATGAACCTTGCATGTTCATCTCCATCTGGTAGCCACTGAGAATCCCATATAACTCTGTCAGAGTAAGAGTTTTGAGATTTTCGGTCCTCTTGATCACCACACAATAGTTTGTCCATTGCCTAGGAAGTGAGGACATGAACTTCCTTACAATGTCTCTATTTTCAAGAGGAACTCCTCCATCCACAAGGGTATCCACTATCTCAACATACCTAAAGTATTACTGAGTCATGGTTTCACCTGTTTGAAGGTGAAGTTTTCAAACTGCTACTTCAGGAGATCCTTCTTGTTCTCCTTGGCTTCAGAAGAGCCTTCATACATCAGTTTTATTGCATCCCACAGCTGTTTAGCTGTTTTGCACTTCTTGAAACCTCTGTACACAGAGTTTGGAAGGGCGGTTTGAAGAGCAGTCATGGCTTTTCTATCAATCTCTACTCTCTTCCTATCTTCATCATAGTAGTTAGCCATATCTTTGGGGATCATACCAGCACCAGTAGCAGAAGGAGTGCTGGGTATGAAAGGTCCATTTTCAACAGACTCCCACATTCTTAAGTCTAGAGACCTGATGAAACCTTCCATTCTCATACACCAGCTATCAAAGTCATCAAGAGTGATCAGTGGGGACTTGTTCATGGTTCGAGTTTCCATATCAGTCTTTGAAATGGATGCCATTTGAAAGTTTAGTATTTGTGTGTGTGAGGGATCTTAAGATGGTGAGATCTTATATCAAGATCCTGAAAAGCTCTGACACCAATTGCAGGACCGGTGAAGGGTGGTCAATTACAACACAACAACAACAAAGAGGAGATTAACCAAACTTAATCAAACAGTAAACTGGATTAACCACAATAATGATACTAAGAACACAAGTAACAAGTAAGAGATAGAACAAGAGATTGGGTTTCAAGGATGTAGTATATTGCTTTCTCAAGTTCTAATACAAGTGTTACAAAGCATAAAGAAAGATACTAGAACATGGAATACTTATACTACAACTACAGCCGCTATACTTTGAAAGCCAGCTGGATACAATTGACTAGACACAAACAAAATCAATTGTAGAATCAAAAGGCATGTCTGCCTTTTGATTTGTGACTATGACATGCCATAGCTCACATCCTAATATATTACAAAAAGGATAAAAGTACATAAAGTAGAAAGCATGGACTCAAGACCTCAATGTACAGTTACCAAAAGCATGGACTTTCACCAACTCATGTAAGTTGGTGACTTTACAGAGTTGCAGCAAAAAGGTGGTCCAGCTTTATGGTAAAGTACATCGGATAAAGACATATCTCTAAAAGTCTTCGGAAGAAATCTGTCTTCACTATTTGGCTTCGGAAGACTTTGTCTCTGAAGCTTCGGAAGACTTCACTTTTGGCTTCAGAAGATATTGGTCTTGGCTTCGGAAGATTTTACACTTAGAATATTTCTACTGCATGGTGTAAAACTTCCAAAGCAATTCTACTTCAGTTCTTTAGTGCATTGCTTGCAGAGAGACTTTGGATGTTTTGGTTTGCATCAGACTTATAGGAATCCTTACAAAATATATGCTTAAGGATGTCTGGATTTACGTAATCATTTTGGCCTGCATGAAAACTGAGTCCCGACAAAAATTGGATTGAGAATTGATCTTTAACCCACCATGATACAAATCATATAAGCCATATCTTTTGAGCCATGTTTGGTGTAATTTATGTGTCTTGTGTTTGTGCTAATCTCCTCTGCTGTACGGAAGTACTGACCTGGAGTGATGATCTCCTTTGTTGTACGATAGTACTGACCTGGAGCTCTCATTGGCACATGATTAAATGTTCATTTACTTTATTATACATGAGTATAGACCTAAAGCTCTCACCATTTTGGTCTAAATTGTGTCAAATCATCTATATCATAGTTCCTGGTCTTTAGGTAGTTAATCTTGACTGATCTTAACTCATCATTTTGAGTGTTTGCTTTGGGAGGTGCCCTGATTGCAGCTTCTATAAAGCTTGAAGACCCAGTGGAATTTTCTCCCCTTAGGTTCCTCTTCCTCTCTCTCATCCTCTTCAATCTCCTCAAGAGTCATTTTTCTTTTCCCTTTGTCACTCACAGACCTTTGTGACTCAGGGTGAGAGAGCTTTGGCCTTCATTGCTTGGAGTAGCGTCCAGGCTCTGGCCAGAGAGAGGTTGTGATACACCTTCACCAACAGGTGTTTTACTAAGGGATTGGAATGCTGAAGTTGCTGGTTCTGTGACAGTGCTCACAGGTTCTGTAACTAGGCCTTCAGTCAAGGTTTTCCCTTTAAAGCTAATCTTAGGGTCCACCTCAACATCCTGGTAAACCGATGACATTGCCTGCTCTCATTTGTCTTCTTGCTTTGAACACTTCAGCAATCCAGTCTTGAATCCTTTGAGCCATTCTGCTTGCTTGCCTGAATTGACTTCGGTTGGCAAGTGGCATGTTGACTAGATCAAGACCTTCATAGTAGTTCAAAGTCTGAAAATTTAGGATCTCTTGCTGCCCTTGAGCTCTTTTAAGTCTGAGAGCTCTTCTATCAGCATCATACCTCCACCTAATTATGTAATTTGAAGCTCCTTAGGGTGGGGATGATATTGCCCTTGGAATTCCCTCCTCAAACAGACTCTGAATGAGTGAGTCCACATCAATGTGAACTTGAGGAGGTTTGCTGAGTATGGACAACTATAAGTGAGAATGGTGAGTCCTCAATGTCCATACTCTATGAAGAACTACCAGGTTCTATGACAGTTGAGACTTTCTCCCCCTTTTTGGTAGCATCACCCACTTAATAGCTGAGCTAGGAGTTAGGTCTAGTACATCCACAAGTTCTTGTGTTCCTGGTTGAGCTCTCCTTAAAGGTCTCCCAACTAGTTTCTCCTTGAGATAAGAGATCTCAAGTTGCTGATCATTGAACCTATTTTGTAAGGTACTCACCTGAGATTCAAGGTGACTAACCTTAAAGACTAAATAGGAGCATGTTTATGACAATTTTTGCACACTTAGTCTCATGTTCCCATCATCTTCATCAGAAGAATCATGGGGGGATGAGAGACTTGGACCAAAGTCTTCTCTCTCACCACCAGTATGGTGGTATTCTTGGCTGTTGTATTTCCCCTACACATTGACAACTTCAGGTGAAGTGTTAATGGGCTGAGTTCCCATGGTTGAGGTCTTAGTGATGTAATCACTTGCAGAAATGAGAGCCTCTTCCATATGGATCTCCTGAATAGGTTCAGGTAGAGCCACCTCAGTGATGGGTGAATGATGTGGGCTAGACAAAGGAGAGGCAGGAGTACTCATCTATCTTTGAGTAGGGGAGGAATAGAGAGACTCATGATAATCACTGAATCCCATGTCTTCATCATCATAAAATTCTAGGTTAGGTATAGGTTGGTTTAGATCAAGAGGCTGGGGATTGTAACCATCTCTTGAAGGTTGTTCACTAGAGTTTTGAGACTCTAAGTGAAGGCTTAAGGCTATTTGGGTAATGAGCTCATCAGGCTGAGCATGAGTAACCTCAGCACTGATTCTTGATGAGATGGGAGTGGTTTGCTCCTTATGAGAAGTGGGAGATCTAGTGTCCACTTCCTCCCATGTGGGTTGTGGTATGGGGGCCTGCACAAGCTCAATAGCTTGAGCAGGGGTCATTTGGATTTTCTGTGGTAGGTGAGGAGTATATGTGGCTATGTAAGTGGTTGAGAAGTAGAAGGTGTGGGTTCAACACTAGCTTGTGTTGCTAGGTTGTCACCTTGAGCAACGAGCTCTAACATTTTTGGGACAATGGCTGTTTCTACCTTAGAGAAGCCAACATTTGTCTTCTTCATTGTTTTAAGGATGCCAGTTCGCAGTTGAGAATATTACCTGTTCCCTTCATCAGTCCCAATTTAAGAATATTAAATATTCCTTTCAACTGTGATCCTAGTTCATAGTTGAGAATATGTTGAACAAATCTAGGGAACATATAATACTCTAAGGAGTCTAAATTTTTAAGTAAATTGGTATACACAAATTGTGAGTACCTGAATTTCACCCCTTATACCATTCCATGTACTATGAAGGAGAATTCTTCAGGAATCTGGTGCCATCCCCCATGCTTGTTGGATAAGCTGTGGATCACTACATGAAGTAGGTACTTCCACTAGGATGAGACGTTCCCTTTTCTGAAGGTCTTTACAAAGAAATCTCCCTCATAGCCTATCTACTCAAAGGAATTATTTACAGCTTCCTTTGGAAAGGACAATTCACCTTCTACATCATCCAGCTAAAGATGTGTGTTGATGATGGCTGGAGTGATGAAGATTGTCCTCCCCTGCATTGTGGCAGAAAGTGCCTTCTACCCATCCATGATGACCTCTTGACAGGTCTTCCAGAATTCCAAAAGCTAATCCTCATAGAGAGGAGGATCAATGGTATGGGAGGTGAAGTAGTTGGACAAAGAAAGAAACAACAGACCTCTGAGAAACTTGAATCTTTCTCAGAGTCCAACAGAGCAAGTTGATTATGTTGCCTGTGGAGTTGTATGGAAAAATCTGGGTTGTTTCTGTGGTTGAGGTTGGCCATTTTGAGAAAGCTTAATGGTGAAGGAAGATAAGAACCAAGGCGGCTTGGGTTGATGAATTAGGTTAAGAGAGAATTGCATATGAAGAGAAAGTGAAAGAGGGGGGAAATGTTGGGATAATTTATATTAAATGGATTTAAGACAAAGTTAATGAAAGAGGATAAACTTTGAAATCCGGATGTCGGTCCCACCTCTGAAAAAGTTCCCAAAAAGGTAGTTTTTTTGGAAGTTGAAAATCTTTCAAAGGTATTTTGTCTTCAAAAGTTTTGATAGAAAGCTTTTGAAGCTAAAATGGTTTGAGAAGAAATTCAAAGATTATAGAGGATTTTGCTTGGGAAGATATTTGGACTTGGAAATTTTCATTCTAAGAGGAATAATAGCTTTCGAGACTTAAATTGCTTTCGGAAGGAATTTGTTCTTCAAAAAAATGTAAGTATTTATGTGCATTATGCTTCGGAAGAAATATGAAGAATTTCTTCCGAAGTTAAGTTGAAATAGATAGTTATTTGTTTTTGGATGGCATAAATTTCTTCTGTAAGTAAAGAGATATCTTCCGAAGTAAAAATATATCAAAATTCTAAGTAATCTAAGAGATAAAATTCTAAAAAACAATTTCTTCCAAAGTAAACAAGGGACTTATGAAGATGACGAAATAGGCAACTTAGGACACATAGATTTTAGAAATAATATGAATTAAGTTTAAGAAATCTACTCAATGTTAATCATCCAATAGCTGATATAAGATATTTAAATCTATTCATCAAAAGCTTGGTGAACAGATCAGCATATTGTTCATTTGTGTTAACTTGACTAGTTTGATTAATCCCTTTCAAAGTTATCTGTAATAAGATGATGCCTGATGTTGTTGTTTTGTCCTTGAGTGTTGCACATGATTCTCTATAATAGAGATAGCATTGTTGTTGTTATATGTATGGGGAGTTTCTTTGAAGTTGAATCCATAGTCCATCATCTGATTCTGAATCCAAAGCACTGAGCACAACATCTAGCAACAACAATGTATTCAGCTTCAACAGTTGATGCATACACACAAGATTGTTTTTTCATTGCCGAGAGACTATCCTTCCACCAAGGAATTGACATCCCCAGATGTAGACTTTGCAGTCATATCGCAGCCGCCATAGTCACACTCTGTACATGCATACAAGTTGAAATCAGAATTCTTTGGATACCAGAGGCATAACGTAGAAGCACCTTGATGATATCTTAGAATTCTCTTGACACGCGACTAGGTGTGACATCTTGGGGTTGTCTTGGTATCTTGCACAAATACATGTATCAAATATGATATCAGGGTCTGCTAACTATGAGGTACGTAAGAGACCCAATCATAGCCCTGTAAAGATGTTAATCTACACATCCCCCTCAGATCAGGTCCAAGGGAGTGGTTTCTGGCTATGGGCGTCTAGCAACCTTACAGTCAGTCATGTTGAATCTTGTAAGTATGTATTGTATATACTTTGTCTTACTTATGAAGATGGCACTGTCAACTTGTTTCACTTGAATTCCTAGAAAGAAACTGAGTTCTCCCATTGCGCTCATTTCAACTCTATTCTTCATCAGCTGCTCAAAGTCTTTGCAGAGCTTCGGATTAGTTGACCCAAAGATAATGTCATCTACATATACTTGAACTAGCATTAAGTCATTCCCTGTTCCTTTGATGAAGAGAGTTCCATTTGTATCCATACTGACGGAGATACTGAGACAGAGTCTCATACCACTTATTTGGAGCTTGATGTAGCCCATAAAGAGCTTTATCAAGCTTGCAGACATAATCAGGATGATCAGGATCTACAAATCTAGGTGGTTGTTTGACATACAACTCTTCATCAATCACCCCATATAGAAAAGCGTACTTGACATCAAACTGGTAGACCTTGAAGTCCTTGGATGCAGCAAAAGCTAGGAATATTATGATAGCTTCAAGTCTTGCTATAGGAGCAAAGACATATGTATAGTCAATATTTTCTTCTTGTGTGTACCCTTGGACAAATAGTCTTGCCTTGTTTTTGATGACAAATCCTCTATCATCCTTCTTGTTCATGAACACCATTTGGTTCCTATGGTAGTCTTCCCTTGAGGAAGAGGACATAGGTTCCAAACCTTTTGCCTTTTGAATTGAAGCAGCTCCTCCTGTATAGCTTCAACCCAACTTCCATCCTTTAAGGCCTAATCAACCTTTTTTGGCTCTATCTGGGACAAGAAACAAGAGTGGACACAAACATTTGCATCATGGGTTTATTCTCTTGTTCTTACCCCAGTGTCAACATCTCCAATGATGTTTGTGGTGGGGTGTGATTTGTGAATCCTTAGTTGAGGGATTACAGTAAGTTGCTTAGAAAGATCTAAATTAAAAAATTTAGATCAGTCATTGAAGTTTCTCCCACCACATCAGCACACTTATCAAGTGAAACTTGATCCAATGAGTGTGTGACATCATTTATGTTGTCTTCAATGGAGTGGTTGTCAGCATCAAGAAACTCTTGATCATTGTCACCACCATCATTTCCTTCCACATTTGAAGCTCCTTCATTTTAGTGTTGTGCCTCTGAGCTGGAATTTGGTGGCACCTCAGACGTACCATCTGAATTTGACATGGTTTTGATGATAGGAACTCCATCTGCAGGGTTAGTTACCATTGGAGCTGAAGTAGTATGACTTGATGGTCTTCTCAGCTCAAATGTTGGATCAAGATCACATGCTGATAAGATATCTTTGGACTCTAAAACATTCTCACAAGATTTGTTAAAACAGTTGGTAACTAAATCAAGATCAAATAGCCAATCAGGACAGAACCTTTCACACTAGGAGTGTGCTCATTGAAAGTCACATTGGCTGACTCCTCAACTACTCTAGTTCTGAGATTGTATACTCTATAAACCTTAGCTTGAGAGGAGCATCCAATAAAATGTCCATCATTTGATTTCTCAGCAAATTTGGCTATTTGGTCTTTGGTATTCAAGATGGTGCAAGGACATCCAAATGACCTGAGAAAACCAATAAAAGGTTTTCTCTTATGCCAAAGTTTATACGGAGTCTTACCGTAAGTCTTGATTACTAAAACTCTATTTTAGACATAGAAAGCAGTATTTACTGCTTCTGCCCAGAAGGTGATGCGCACTTTAGAGTCACACAACATAGTTCTTGCAGGTCCAATCTGTCACACCCCGTGCCCATGTAGGGTGGGACGTCACAGACTAGCAACAACATATGGCAGCGGAAACAAACCATTATAAGAGCTCAAAGGAGAGAATATCACATGGCATTAAAGTTTTTAAAAAAGGTAGTAGGGCTAGAGACACATCGAGCCCCAAATAAGTTTTACAATCATCCATAAAAATGAAATTGTACTTGTTCAACACAAAATATAAATTGTTCAACTGTTTCATCAAGGAAATATGCCAATGCCATGTCACGGGGATAAGCCTAGGTCTTCACAACTGCTGGGATCTCTTCATATGTTACCTGAAACATGCTCAAAAGAAAATTGTGTCAACTAAAAAGTTGGTGAATTCAAGTGCTTAAAGTTTTAAAAAAAAAGGACTTAATAAATCCTTCTTTGATTAAAAGAAAATAATCATTGTTTATCATCGTGGGAAGAATAAAATCATAATCAACCCTGCACTAAGTCCCGGTCAGCCTCTTCTAAAGTTGTGTTTTACCGGATATTCCCGAAGGAAGAAACTGAGCCCCATACCAGTGAACCCTCCCTGCCCGGATGGTTCACCATAGAATCTTAGCAAAACTTGTTACATGCCACAACGATCCCTCAGGATCTTAGTGGGGTAACCTTCCTGGAACGGAAGCCACTGTGTATGGGGGATTCCCCAAATAGATCTATCCATATAAATCAAGCGGTTCACGAAAGAATTAATGATCATGATATAAGAATCAGCAGGTAACCACAAATTCCACATAGAATCATCAAATAAAGCACAATCATAGTTCATAAAAAGTAGAGCATGTTTCATCCCAAAACAATAGTAAAAAGGGGGATCACTAGAACTCACCTTAGGTTTCCAAATCAAAGTCTCTTGGTGTGCCGGGAAGTGTCACAAGTCTAGCACCCTAACAAGTACATATTAAGCAATAAGCTACTGCCCTAAACTTATTCAAAGTGCAACATTGATGTCAAGAGTTTAGCTATAGGGTAAGGCTTTGGTTTCGTGAAGGTTTGTATAAAGAGTTTCCTTTTATGGCAAGTCAAGGCGTCTTCATGAAAATTGGGGATTTTCACTTCATTAGATTAAGTATATTAAGAGATTTTATTGTTCAAGTGTTTATTAGCTTCCTGGAAGTCGGTTATGAGGTTTGGAAAAATTTTACAGTTTAGTCCCTCAAGTTTTAAAATTGACAGTTTCTACCCTTAAGTTAGTTTCTTGCCTTTATGTCATTTAAGTCCAAAATCAGATTATTAGAGTCACATTATGATTATTATGGAGTATGTGATTCAAAACTTTAGTCTACGGGTTCGATTTAAAAACTGCGCGTTTAACGCTCCCGGTTACGGTAAAAGCCGGATAGTTTTAACAGAAATTTGGAGTTTTCATATATTTAAATCTTGGACAAGTAGGTATTTTTTTAAGAGATTTCTTTATAAATTTTTAAGTCCTTAAATTGTGTAAATTGGCCTTTTATAGTTAAAAATCTTGTTTTTACGTTTGACCCGTTAATACGTGGTTTTGACCGGGTTTGACCATTTAAAGCTCATTTGACCGAATTTTTAAATCTTTTAGGTCCTTTATCACTTATCTTACTGAAATCATATGATTTTTATGAATCTTAGTTTTCAACTCTATTTTTATAGTTTTTTCTCAAAAACTATGCTCGGTTTGCACCCGTTTTTAGTTAAAATGTCATTTATTTGAGTCTTTGACCATTTAAATTATCCATTGACTCCAGAGTACTTTATTTATCATTTTTGAGCCTGGAATACTTTTTAAGAATGTTAAATTCTAATTCTTACTATTTTTAAGTCATTTTACCATGTTTTCGGGTCCCGAAAATGACTAAAAGAGGGTAAATCACAACATGTCCTTTATTCCAGAGATTAAACATTGCTAACACTTCTAATATTCACTAAAACCTACTGTAATTTCAGTCCCAACATGTTGCCTAGTTGATCTATAAACCATATGATTCAAATATGTAGAAAATGCCATAACCGACAATTACACTAGTGTAAACCATCATAACTTGAGTCTAAATGTTACCAACACTTCATTTAACTTCATAAACAGATTGTTAAGGTGTCATTAAGTCGTTCATGAGTAGGTTATGGGTCTTGTTTAAAAGGATTTTTTAAACAAATGCTCAAGAGGGTGTTGTTACATGTAGAAAGGAGGGTTTCAAGGTGAAATCCATGTATCAACCGTGGGTTTGAGTATGTAGCCACTTGGAACTTTTAAAAACAGGTTCTTGGGAGTCCATTAAGTCATAAAAATGCAGGTCACAAGTTTGGTTTACAAGAGTTTAAGCTTTCACAACTTAGATGATGTCAAAACACTCAAAATGAGGGTTTTCATGGTGGAACTCGGTTTCCACCTAAAGAATGACTAACATAAACATGAAGTTTACCTTCAAGAACATTGGGAACTCCTTAAGAATGAGATGATGGTGAGATGTTTCTGCTACAACAAGGAAATACACGGTTCTTAGATGTTAGATGATGAAAACAAGAGAAATTTCACAAAACAGACATCTTGAGCTTACACTCGATGTAACTCACGGTTTAGAAGGTGTTGATGGCCGTGATTGGCTTGAAACTCCGTGGACTTGAATGGAGAAACTCGAACTAAGGCTGGAAAGGTGGAACAAACACGGTTGTGTGACCAAATCTTGCAAATAAGGTCACTCCTTTGCGGTTTTGCTCTTGGCCGAATGGTTTTTGGTGTAGTCTTCGAATTTCCTTCACAAGGCTAGAGAGAATAGTTGGAGAGTATTGTGAGATGTGTGTGAAGGTTGGATCAGCTGGTATGTTCGATTAAAGGGAGAGAGAGGGAGAGAGATGGAGAGAATGCATGAAAGATTAGTGGGTGATAGGGGTGGTGTGAAGAGGAGAGGAGAGTGGTGAGGGAGGGGGCGGCCGCTCTTGGAGTGTAGTGGGGAAGAGTTTTGATTTAATATTAATTGTAAATTAATATTGTGTAGTGTAATTTGTAGTATTGGGTATTATGTATGATTTAGTGGAAGGTGATTTGAGGTGTCTAATGCATACCCATGCATGCATGGCCGAAATTATGCAAGTGTGAGTGTGTATGCTCACATTTTAATTGCCTTCTCTTGAGTTTAATTTTGTAAGGGTGACTAGTGACATTCCCAGAACTCTAATTGGTTAAAAAATAATAAAAATCACATGAAATCATATTTACATCAAATAGTAAAAATCAATTGTTCCCAATTCCATTAGTAGGGTTGTATAGTTTCAATTATTAGCACTCATAACATGGATAACGATGCAAGTAATCTAGGGTTAGGGTAACAACCTGGAGGTCGGTTTGTCACATTCTCCCACCGTTTAGAAATTTCGTCCCAAAATTTAACTCTGATTAGAGACTGAACGGGTGGGTTTGAAGAGGTGTGGATAGTTCTTCCTCATTTCATCTTCACGCTCCCAAGTAAATTCAGGTCCTCGCTTGGAGTTCCATCTAACCTTAACCTTGGGTATGCGGCTCCGCCGGAGTTGTTTGACCAAACGATCCGTGATCTCCACAGGTTCTTCTACAAAGTTCAGTTTGTCGCTTATCCTTGCTTCTTTTAATGGTAGTTCCAGGGTTTTGTCTACCATGCTCTTCTTCAAGTTTGACACATGAAAGGTGTCGTGTATGTGACTCAATCCCGGGGGTAGTTTCAACTTATATGCCACTGGGCCAATTCTTGCCATTATCTCAAATGGTCCAATGTATCTAGGTCTTAGTTTTCCTCTTTTTCCGAACCTCACTGTTCCTTTCCACGGTGCTACTTTTAGCATCACTCTGTCGCCCACTTGGAACTCTAGAGGTTTCCGCCTCCTGTCGGCGTACTTCTTCTGTCGGTCTCTAGCTGCTCTCAGTCGTTCCTTTATCTTATAGATCTTATCGGTGGTTTCCAACACTATGTCGGGTCCCATCACTTGGCTGTCACCAATCTCATTCCAACTCAAGGGTGATCGGCATTTCCTGCCATAAAGGGCCTCGTACGGAGCGACTTTGATACTCGCGTGGTAACTGTTGTTATAGGCGAATTCCACCAAAGGAAGATGGTTATCCCAGTTTCCGCCAAAGTCCATCACGCAAGCTCTCAACATGTCTTCCATCGTTTGAATAGTTCTTTCGCTCTGTCCGTCGGTCTGAGGGTGGTAAGTCGTGCTAAGATCTAAACGGGTTCCTAAAGCTTGCTGGAACGATTTCCAGAAACGAGAGGTGAAACGGCTATCACGGTCTGAGATGATCGACAGAGGCACTCCATGCCTTGTTACAATCTCGTCGACATAAAGTTGGGCCAGTTTCGTCATGTCGTAGTCTTCTCTAATTCGCAAGAAGTGAGCTGATGTCGTTAATCTATCCACAACTACCCAGATAGCATCGTGACCTTTAAACGTTCTAGGCAACTTGGTAACAAAATCCATCGTAACATTATCCTATTTCCATTCCGGAATTTCAGGTTGCTGCAATGTTCCCGATGGTTTTTGGTTCTCAGCTTTTACCATGGCACAAGTTAAACATTTCCCCACATAAACATCGATTGATCTTTGATTCCCGGCCACCAGAAAAGTGTCTTTAAATCCTGGTACATCTTATCACTTCCAGGGTGAATTGAATACCTAGACTTGTGTGCTTCATCGAGGATTACTTCTCGAATTCCTCCGTGTTTTGGCACCTAAGTCCTTCCACCATATCTATATGTATCATCGTCCCCTATCTCCAACTGCTTTTCCATTCCAGTCAATCCTTCTTCCTTTAGTTTCTCTTCCATTAATGTCTCGCCTTGAGCTTCCTTCAGTTTTGCTATAAGGTTGGTATACACACTCATCCTTAAGGCTCGTACTCGAAGAGGTTTCTCTCTTTCCTTTCGGCTCAACGCATCCGCCACAACATTGGCCTTACCAGGATGGTAGCGGATCTCGCACTCGTAATCGTTCAATAGCTCAACCCATCTTCTCTGACGCATGTTGAGCATCTTTTGGTCAAGGATATGCTGCAGGCTTCTATGGTCAGTGTAGATAATGCACTTTGTGCCATAAAGGTAGTGCCTCCACATTTTAAGGGCAAACACCACGGCACCCAACTCCAGATCGTGCGTCGTGTAGTTCTTCTCATGATCATTCAGCAGTCTTGATGCGTAAGCAATCACCTAGTTGCGTTGCATCAATACACATCCTAGCCCTTGACGCGAAGCGTCACAATAGACCACGAAGTCTTCTACTCCTTCTGGAAGAGCAAGGATAGGTGCACTGCATAATTTCTCTTTAAGCGTTTCAAACGCCTCGTTCTGCTCTCGCTCCCACACAAAGGTTGTGTTTTTCTTGGTTAGTGTGGTCAAAGGTTGCACTATACGTGAGAAGTCCTTTATAAATCTTCGGTAATAGCCAGCCAGTCCTAAGAATTGCCTTATCTCCGTAGGAGTTTCAGGAATCTTCCAATTCTTTATGGCCTCAATCTTGGAAGGGTCAACTTGAATCCCATCCTTATTTACCACATGACCTAAGAATTGGATCTGGCGCATCCAGAATTCACATTTCAAGAACTTGGCATATAGTTGCTCATTCTTGAGCAATTCAAGAATTAGCCTGAGAGGCTTCTCGTGCTCGTCTTTACTTTGAGAATAGATCAGTATGTCGTCGATAAACACGATCACAAACTTGTCGAGGTAAGGGCGGCAAACGCGATTCATGAGGTCCATGAATGCTGCTGGAGCATTAGTCAGTCCAAAGGGCATGACCAAATACTCATAGTGTCCATACCTAGTTCGGAAGGCGGTTTTGGGTATATCTTCTTCTCCTATCTTCAGCTGGTGGTATCCTGACCTCAAGTCTATTTCGGAGAAATAACTTTCTCCTTGCAGTTGATCAAATAAGTCGTCTATTCTCGGGAGAGGGTAACGGTTCTTTATGGTCAGCTTATTCAATTCCCTGTAATCAATACACATTCGCAGGGTTCCGTCTTTCTTTTTCACGAATAGTACCGGGGCACCCCATGGAGAGACACTCGGACGTATAAATCCCTTGTCCAGTAGTTCTTGAATTTGTACCATTAGCTCCTTCATTTCAGGTGGGGCGAGCCGGTACGGTGCCTTCGCTACTGGTGCAGCACTAGACAACAAGTCTATCTGGAATTCAACTTGTCGATTCGGAGGAAGTCCTGGTAGTTCTTCCGGAAACACCTCTGGGTATTCCGAGACCACGGGAATCTCTTCGATCTTCTTCTCCTTTTGGGCTTTCATCACATATACTATAAAAGCTGGACATCCCTTCCTCAAGCTCTTGGTAGCTTTTAAGTGGGATATCATAGGGTATAGAGTGTTACTCCTTTCACCTTCTACCACTAATACTTCTCCGTCGCTCAATGGTATCTTGAGCAGTCGCTCATCACATATGATTTCAACTTATGCTTCGCTAACCAGTCCATACCCACGACCACATCAAATCCTCCTAACTTAATGGGCATCAAGTCAATCTTAAACATATTCCCTTTTAGATTCAGGGGGCAATTCCCTAATGATTTTGTTAGCTTCTAAAATATTACCGTCAGCTAATTCTACGGTAAATGTATCAGTCAAGGTACACGCGTCTAAGTCAATCAATGGCCTAAAGGTACTAGAGATAAAACTAGCAGTCGCTCCAGTATCAAACACTACAGTAGCGGGATGATTGTTTACAAGGAATGTACCGTTGACAACGTCGGGTTCCTTACGAGCTCCTGCTGGGTCCATAACGAAAGCTCTTCCCTTAGGCTTGTTGTGCTTGGCATCCTTGTCTCTACCCAGCTTAGGACACTTGTTCCTCATATGCCCTGGGTCTTCACACTCGTAGCATTGTTTCCCCGGTACATAAGTACAGTCTTTAATTAGATGGCCTGTTCTCTTGCACCTAAAACAGGGCATCGGGTTACATTCTCCTTGATGATGTAACTTGCACTTGCTGCAGAGTGGGCTTGTCCCCGTATACAATCTCCGGTTTTTGCTTCCTAGATCATCACGTCTCACTCCTTCAGAACTCCTTCTACTTGACCCACTGCTACTTCCAATTGCTCTTTTTGCTTCAAACCACTTCCTCTTTCTTCACCAACAAACTTCTTCTTCTCATCAGTCCTTCCTTGATCGGTCCATCCAGCCCTAATTAGATCATCAGTCAAACTGCTGGTAAGGTCGACAGCAGCTTGCAGGGTCACAGGCTGAGAGGCACGAACCATACCCCTAACTCTTGGGTGTAGTCCCCAGATGAACCGTGCTACACCTTTGGCTTCTGGCGTCACCAAATGTGGCACAAGTCGGGACAGGGCTAAGAAACGATTGATGTATTTGGTGTAGTTGGGTCCCTTCATCTCCAAGCTTAAAAATTCTGTCTCCAGCTTCTCGAGTTGATTGATGGGGCAATATTTGTTGGTCATTAGCTCTCGGAATTCAGTCCAACCCATTCGATTAGCCACGTTTCTTCCACGGCTCTGAGTAATGGACTTCCACCATTCAAGAGCTGATCCCTTGAGAGATTGTGATGCAAATCTCACCATATGCTCCATCTTGCACTCGCTGAGAAACTTGAATCTTTCTCAGAGTCCAACAAAGCAAGTTGATTATGCTGCCTGTGGAGTTGTATGAAAAAATCTCGGTTGTTTCTGTGGTTGAGGTTGGCCATTTTGGGAAAGCTTAAAGGTGAAGGAAGATAAGAACCAAGGCGGCTTTGGGTGAATTTAGGTTAAGAGAGAATTGCAGATGAAGAGAAAGTGAAGAGGGGGGACCTGTTGGGTATATTTATATTAAATGGATTTAAGACAAAGTTAATGAAAGAGGATAAACTTTGAAATCCGGATGTCGGTCCCACCTCTGCAAAAGTTCCCAAAAAGTTAGTTTTTTTGGAAGTTGAAAATCTTCCAAAGGTATTTTGTCTTCAAAAGTTTTGATAGAAAGCTTTTGAAGCTAAAATGGTTTGAGAAGAAATTTCAAAGATTATAGAGGATTTTGCTTGGGAAGATATTTGGACTTGGAAATTTTCATTCTAAGAGGAATAAAAGCTTTCGAGACTTAAATTGCTTTCGGAAGGAATTTGTTCTTCAAAAAAATGTAAGTATTTATGTGCATTATGCTTCGGAAGAAATATGAAGAATTTCTTCCGAAGTTAAGTTGAAATAGATAGTTATTTGTTTTGGATGGCATAAATTTCTTCTGTAAGTAAAGAGATATCTTCCGAAGTAAAAATATATCAAAATTCTAAGTAATCTAAGAGATAAAATTCTAAAAACAATTTCTTCCAAAGTAAACAAGGACTTATGAAGATGACGAAATAGGCAACTTAGGACACATAGATTTTAGAAATAATATGAATTAAGTTTAAAGAAAATCTACTCAATGTTAATCATCTCAATAGCTGATATAAGATATTTAAATCTCTATTCATCAAAAGCTTTGGTGAACAGATCAGCATATTGTTCATTTGTGTTAACTTTGACTAGTTTGATTAATCCCTTTTCAAAGTTATCTGTAATAAGATGATGCCTGATGTTGATGTGTTTTGTCCTTGAGTGATGCACACGATTCTCTATAATAGAGATAGCATTGTTGTTGTCTATATGGATGGGAGTTTCTTTGAAGTTGAATCCATAGTCCAGCATATGATTCTGAATCCAAAGCACTTGAGCACAACATCTAGCAACAACAATGTATTCAGCTTCAACAGTTGATGCATACACACAAGATTGTTTTTTGCATTGCCAAGAGACTATCCTTCCACCAAGGAATTGACATCCCCAGATGTAGACTTTGCAGTCATATTGCAGCCGCCATAGTCACACTCTGTACATGCATACAAGTTGAAATCAGAATTCTTTGGATACTAGAGGCCTAACGTAGAAGCACCTTTGAGATATCTTAGAATTCTCTTGACAGCGACTAGGTGTGACATCTTGGGGTTGTCTTGGTATCTTGCACAAATACATGTATCAAAGATGATATCAGGTCTGCTAACTGTGAGGTACATAAGAGACCCAATCATAGCCCTGTAAAGATGTTAATCTACACACTCCCCCTCAAGTCAGGTCCAAGGGAGTGGTTTCTGGCTATGGGCGTCTTAGCAACCTTACAGTCAGTCATGTTGAATCTTGTAAGTATGTATTGTACATACTTTGTCTTACTTATGAAGATGGCACTGTCAACTTGCTTCACTTGAATTCCTAGAAAGAAACTGAGTTCTCCCATTGCGCTCATTTCAACTCTATTCTTCATCAGCTGCTCAAAGTCTTTGCAGAGCTTCGGATTAGTACCCAAAGATAATGTTATCTACATATACTTGAAGTAGCATTAAGTCATTCCCTGTTCCTTTGATGAAGAGAGTTCCATTTGTATCCATACTGACGGAGATACTGAAACAGAGTCTCATACCACTTCTTTGGAGCTTGATGTAGCCCATAAAGAGCTTTATCAAGCTTGCATACATAATCAGGATGATCAAGATCCGCAAATCCAGGTGGTTGTTTGACATACAACTCTTCATCAATCGCCCATATAGAAAAGCGTACTTGACATCAAACTGGTAGACCTTGAAGTCCTTGGATGCAGAAAAAGCTATGAATATTATGATAGCTTCAAGTCTTGCTATAGGAGCAAAGACATATGTATAGTCAATATTTTCTTCTTGTGTGTACCCTTGGACAAATAGTCTTGCCCTGTTTTTGATGACAAGTCCTCTATCATCTTTCTTGTTCATGAACACCATTTGGTTTCTATGGTAGTCTTCCCTTGAGGAAGAGGACATAGGTTCCAAACCTTTTGCCTTTTGAATTGAAGCAGCTCATCCTGTATAGCTTCAACCCAACTTCCATCCTTTAAGGCCTCATCAACCTTTTTTGGCTCTATCTGGGACAAGAAACAAGAGTGGACACAAACATTTGCATCATGGGTTTATTCTCTTGTTCTTACCCCAGTGTCAACATCTCCAATGATGTTTGTGGTGGGGTGTGATTTGTGAATCCTTAGTTGAGGGATTACAGTAAGTTGCTTAGAAAGATCTAAATTAAAAAATTTAGATCAGTCATTGAAGTTTCTCCCACCACATCAGCACACTTATCAAGTGAAACTTGATCCAATGAGTATGTGACATCATTTATGTTGTCTTCAATGGAGTGGTTGTCAGCATCAAGAAACTCTTGATCATTGTCACCACCACCATTTCCTTCCACATTTGAAGCTCCTTCATTTGAGTGTTGTGCCTCTGAGCTGGAATTTGGTGGCACCTCAGATGTATCAGCTGAATTTGACATGGTTGTGCTGATAGGAACTCCATCTGCAGGGTTAGTTACCATTGGAGCTGAAGTAGTATGACTTGATGGTCTTCTCAGCTCAAATGTTGAATCAAGATCACATGCTGATAAGATATGTTGGAGCTGGAAAAGATAGTCTATATTATCAACACAGTAAAAGTCAACAAAAGTCAACGTCACGGGTCAAAGTCAACAAAAGTCAAACCCGACACGTTCGAGACGAGGAACCGAGACGAGACGTTGAAGATTTAGATGACTAGGAGTTCTATTGTAATAAATATATTTTGTGTGAACAAAATATATTTTATCTTGTTTTTAGTCATTTTTATGCTTAATATGTTATTTTGTATTAATTAGCCTAAGTCTAGGGAGTTAAGTGCAATTAGTGAATCTTAGTCTAGACTATAAATAGGTTAATTGTCATTAGTGTTGGTTAATGGTTGCATGACCAATTGATTGAGGGTTTTACTTGTAAACAATATTATTAGCAATCAATAGAGATCAAAGGGGTTTTGATTGTGATTATTATATTTTGATCTAATTCTTCATGATTTGATTCAAGTTTGATGTTCCTGGTTTTACAATTTGGTATCAGAGCCATTTTGGATCAAATTCACTGAAGATTTGAAGATTTTTAGAGAGAAAAGTTGAGGTTTTGGTTGTTTTTGTTCAATATCAAGTTTTCATCAAATTCGGATTAGATTTGAGTGTTATTGATATGGAAATTGATTGAAGTTTGCTTATTATTGGTTGGGAAAGCTCTGTTAATCATCAGATTTCAAATCCATTGAGATTTGGGCGATTTCAGATTGATTTTGAGGTGAAAAAGGGTTTTGAGATCGACCAGCGAAACTGCTGTTCTTACAGCGAAACTGTCATCTTCATTCAGCGAAATTATGGTTTATTTTGGATCTGAAGTTGTTTTCTAGAGTTTCAGCGAAAGTACTCCCTTGAACGAAAGTTCAATAGTGTTTTTGACCAATCATCAAGCGAAATTGCTGCCGAATTTATCTCTGAACGAAAGTTCAAGCTTGTTTCCTGCGAACTTATCAGCGAAACTAAGCCATTTGTGACATTCGGCTAGCGAAACTGCTGCCGAAATTTCCAGCGAAACTACTGTCGGCTAAGCGAAACTAGAGTTCACAGCGAAACTAGCTCTGCGAAACTATAATTTCAGCGAAACTATCATTTCTTCAGCGAAATTCGAATGTTAAAGATGACTTTTTTTTCCCCTAGTTGGGATTAATTGAGTTCATTCCGATAAAGAAATTTTCACTGATTTTCTAGCTTGACCCCAGTTGCTAAGATTTTCTAGCGTGACATTTACAAATAATATTTTTCCCGGGGGAGAATTATTTTACAATTTTTGGGAAAAATATTTTTGGGGCGTTTAATTGTTTAAACAAAATAAAAATAAATATGGCTTTTGCAGAATTGATTAAATCCTTCGAATCAGATGATCTCACAATTGCACAATGTCGGTTTGATAATTTTGCAGCTTTAAAGAATGAAAAGATGTCTGATTTTGTTGATCGGTTTCTGTTGGTGGCAAGTAATCTGAAGAAGTTTGATGCCCAACTGGGAAATCATGAACAAGTTCTAAGATTACTTGATTCCCTCTCATCAGAATGGAGCTCACACGGCAAGTCGATTCAACAAGATAGAGGCTTTCGGGATTACAAACTGATGGAGGTGATCAACAAACTGAAAGAGATTGAGTTGGATATCAAACGTCGTGAGTACTATGAATCAACATATCTAACTCCAAAGATCACTTCAAACTCCAAAGAGAAACCAGAAGAGAGATCAGATTCTGACACCAATTCCGACGGTTTACCGAAACCTGAAACTGAAGAGGTACAAGAAGAGCATAAGCAGACATCAATGGGTAAAGGTGGAGCTGAGTTGAATGAGGAAGTTTGTGATGCTGAGCAGGAAGAGGAATGGAAGCGAAATACCAGAGTTTGCAACTGCGACAAGGTTCTTACTGCTGAAAGAGTCATCTTGGATCTTCCATACGAGACAATTCAGGATATGTGTTCTTCTGCTTGCAAAATTCGTTTGTTTGGTGTGTATAAAGCTAATAGGTTAATTTTAGATAACCAAAAGGAGTTAACCACCATAAACGTAGAACTTAAAAAGAATGAAGCCAAGTATTTCAATAAATTAAATGAAGCTTTAAAAGAAAATGATCATTTAAAACGAACTCTTCTTGAAAGAAATGTTGAAATTAATCTTTTAAATGAAAGAGTCACTTTGGCTGAATTTGAAACAAGTAAGCTTAAAACAAAGCTTGATAGATGGACCATATCCGGAATGAAACATGAAGAGCTACTGTGTAAACAGAGGGGAGCTAGAATTAAAATGGGTGTGGGTTGTGGTGAAAATCCATACGTCTATCCTCCTCCTAGCACCCATTGTTACTCTCCTATGCCTCAACCTCATCCATCTAATGATTTGATTGAAGCTACAGAAACTAATAGTTTAAATGCAGGTTTAAGCAACGTTAATCTTAAAGAGGTTAGAGATGTGCAGGATTCTCCTGTAGGTTTAGGATTCCTTAGGCAAGGGTTTGATAAGAAGATTAATGCTAATTCCACTTCTGATGCTCCAACACCAATTTTAGTTGCTTCTCCAACTTTCTTCAACAAATTCAAATCAGGTAACATTCCTTCGTTTGTTCCCATCAGGTTTGTAAAAGAAGGAACAATTGTTGAATCATCAGACAATCAGAATCATATAAGCGAAGCCAACACAATAGGAGGTGTCAATCAAGATCCTTTGGAAGCAGATCTGTGTATACGAGACTGCATAAGCTCAGATGATGAATCAATCATAGAGGAGCGTGTTGATTCATCTCATATCAAGATATCTCCTGACAGTGTCAAGTCTCAAAAGCTTTCTAAAGTTGAATCAAGACCGATACGGATCTCTTCTCCAATTGCAAAGCAACCCAGTCAATCAGTGAAAATCCTATTCCCTGTTCAGCATAGCAAATGCCAAAACCAGCAAGAATCTGCTACAAGCTCAAAGCAATCCTTCTCAGCACTTACACAACACGGAACTACAAAGAATCAAAAGCCTTTCAAGGCTTGTTTTGAGTGCGGAAAAGAAGGTCATGTGGTAAAGAAATGTCCTCAAAGGCTTGCTACGAATGGTAAAGGCAAAACAAATTGCTTATCCGAATGTAAGTCTAAAAAGAATGTTCCAGACGGTAAAGGCAACACGGGTTGCTTCTCTGGATCAAGAGGTAAACAACACACATCTTTGAATGGCTGGATGAAAAACCCTCAATCCAAACCTTTTCATGTGAAGCCGGTTTCACATGATACAAAGATGAAAATGACCAAAGGTTCAAAACCAAATTCTTTTCCTTCCGGTCTTAAACAGAAATTGATTTCCAAATTTAGTTCATTCAAATCCAAATTAATTGAACCGAAACAAATTTGGCAAATTAAAAAGAAGGATACAGCAACCCCTGATTGTTTAAACGGTTGTGTGCCGAAGCAGGTTTCTTATATTGATGAAAAAGGAACTTCTAGGACTTCGATGGCCTGGGTTCCCCTTTCAAACTAATCTGTTAATGAGTGCAGGAACAATTCAGGAGGACTGTTAGTAATCCGGTTTACTGACAGAGATTGTTCTTGATTCAAATTTGAGGCGGAACAAACAGGTTAAGGTCATGGTATTTTATCCACAATCTGGATATTTATATGCACAATTACCGTTCTCACTTCACAATCACTGCATATTTCTTGAGAATTCATTTCTTATCTTCATATCAGTGTAGTTTGGAAGACCTTCTTTGATAAATTTTTATTTTTGTACAGTTTAAAAAAAATTTAAAAAAAAAATTAAATTAAAAAAATAAAAAAAATAAAAAAAAATAAATATAAATATAAAATAAAAAAAAAGTTTGCAAAAATAAAAATTTAGGGGGAGAGTATATGTAAATAAAAATGAAAAGAGAAGTGGGAACTTGATTTGAGATGATTGAGAAATGATTGTATATCTTCTTGCAATGCTTGTTTTTGCATGACTTGCGTTTTTAAAATGAGAAATGATAGTAACTGATGCTGTTATCTGATTTACATCTTATTTTTAATTGCAAATAATAGAAAAACAAACAGATTCTTTAATGATATGCTTGGTAGACTCAGCCTGAAGAATAAAGTAGACAGCAGCATAATGATTTAAATTAAAACATCATGATTAAGGATGTCTGGATTTACGCAATCATTTTGTCCTGCACAAAAACTGAGTCCTGACAAAAATTGGATTGAGAATTGATCTTTAACCTACCATGATACAAATCATATAAGCCATATCTTTGAGCCATGATTGGTGTATTTATGTGTCTTGTGTTTGTGCTAATCTCCTCTGCTGTACGGAAGTACTGACCTGGAGTGATGATCTCCTCTACTGTACGATAGTACTGACCTGGAGCTCTCATCGGCACATGATTAAATGGTCATCTCCTTTGTTATACGTGAGTATAGACCTGGAGCTCTCACCATTTTGGTCTAAGTAGTGTCAAATCATCTAATTCATCACAGAATGTAATATTCTGTTGATAATCACTTGCACACTAATGCACACGCCTTGCTCTATAAAGATCGTAACAAAATTCAAGAAATCCTGAGGTTGGGTGAGGGTTTTTGCCAAATGATTGTGGGGTCCTAGCATTCTAAAGCATTTAATCGAACCTTAATGAATCATCTTCTGCTTGTTGAAAAAGATAGGGCATGAGTTTAAGTGGACAAACATACCAGCAATCGTTATTGATCTGTTTGACAATTTCAAAATCATTCAAAGACTGTTATTAGATTCAGTTATCAGTGTGATCTCATTGCTTGTCGATGATTAAAGTCATCTTTGTGCTAAAGTATATCTTGAGGATGTGATCTCATGATCGATTAAGTTCTCGGTAATTAAAAATATACAAATAAAAAAAATGTTATAATAAATATATATACATTAAAAATAAAAAAAATATAATGAAATTTCATTTCAAAATTTTTTTAGGTCTTCCATATTATGCTGTTACAATATTATCATTTTCATGCATTTCACGGAAATTGCGCACAAACGAACACGGGTTCGCTTGTTTTTCACACACAAATAAACACGAGTTTATTTTGTTAAAATGAAATGATCTAATCAGAAATGTCGAGATTGTGTTTGAGAATGTGTTTCAGGTTTTTGCTGTAAGTGATGGCCGATCATCAGTCGAGCAATGTACCTGATCAGAGAACCTGTTCCTTAAGTTTGCAGAAGATACCAAACTAGGAATCCTCCTCCTACATCTTCTGAAGCACTCAAGATTAGAGATTTGGGAAAGCTGTTCCATATTCCTCACAAAGGATGCACTCAAAAAGGGGGAGCATATAAATAGGGGGAGCTTATGAGATGAATAAATTTTCTCATCAAATTCAAAAAGCTTTAATTTGAAGATCTTTCTATTGTTTACTTCTCGGGGCTGAATTCGTATGAAGACGTTGATAATGATAGACTAAGGGGGAGTATTGTTGGAGCTGGAAAAGATAGTCTATATTATCAACACAGTAAAAGTCAACAAAAGTCAACGTCACGGGTCAAAGTCAACAAAAGTCAAACCTGACACGTTCGAGACGAGGAACCAAGACGAGACGTTGAAGATTTAGATGACTAGGAGTTCTATTGTAATAAATATATTTTGTGTGAACAAAATATATTTTATCTTGTTTTTAGTCATTTTTATGCTTAATATGTTATTTTGTATTAATTAGCCTAAGTCTAGGGAGTTAAGTGCAATTAGTGAATCTTAGTCTAGACTATAAATAGGTTAATTGTCATTAGTGTTGGTTAATGATTGCATGACCAATTGATTGAGGGTTTTACTTGTAAACAATATTATTAGCAATCAATAGAGATCAAAGGGGTTTTGATTGTGATTATTATATTTTGATCTAATTCTTCATGATTTGATTCAAGTTTGATGTTCCTGGTTTTACAAGATATCTTTGGACTCTAAAACATTCTCCCAAGATTTGTTAAAACAGTTGGTAACTAATCAAGATCAAATAGCCAATCAGGACAGAACCTTTCACACTAGGAGTGTGCTCATTGAAAGTCACATTGGCTGACTCCTCAACTACTCTAGTTCTGAGATTGTATACTCTATAAACCTTAGCTTGAGAGGAGCATCCAATAAAATGTCCATCATCTGATTTCTCAGCAAATTTGGCTATTTGGTCTTTGGTATTCAAGATGGTGCAAGGACATCCAAATGACATGAGAAAACCAATAAAAGGTTTTCTCTTATGCCAAAGTTTATACGGAGTCTTACCATAAGTCTTGATTACTAAAACTCTGTTTTAGACATAGAAAGCAGTATTTACTGCTTCTGCCCAGAAGGTGATGCGCACTTTAGAGTCACACAACATAGTTCTTGCAGGTCCAATCTGTCACACCCCGGGCCCAGGTAGGGTGGGACGTCACAGACTAGCAACAACATATGGCAGCGGAAACAAACCATTATAAGAGCTCAAAGGAGAGAATATCACATGGCATTAAAGTTTTTAAAAAAGGTAGTAGGGCTAGAGACACATCGAGCCCCAAATAAGTTTTACAATCATCCATAAAAATGAAATTGTACTTGTTCAACACAAAATATAAATTGTTCAACTGTTTCATCAAGGAAATATGCCAATGCCATGTCACGGGGATAAGTCTAGGTCTTCACAACTGCTAGGATCTCTTCATATATTACCTGAAACATGCTCAAAAGAAAATTGTGTCAACTAAAAAGTTGGTGAATTCAAGTGCTTAAAGTTTAAAAAAAAAGGACTTAATAAATCCTTCTTTGATTAAAAGAAAATAATCATTGTTTATCATCGTGGGAAGAATAAAATCATAATCAACCCTGCACTCAGTCCCAGTTAGCCTCTTCTAAAGTTGTGTTTTACCGGATATTCCCGAAGGAAGAAACTGAGCCCCATACCAGTGAACCCTCCCTGCCCGGATGGTTCACCATAGAATCTTAGCAAAACTTGTTACATGCCACAACTATCCCTCAGGATCTCAGTGGGGTAACCTTCCTGGAACGGAAGCCACTGTGTATGGGGGATTCCCCAAATAGATCTATCCATATAAATCAAGCGGTTCACGAAAGAATTAATGATCATGATATAAGAATCAGCAGGTAACCACAAATTCCACATAGAATTATCAAATAAAGCACAATCATAGTTCATAAAAAGTAGAGCATGTTTCATCCCAAAACAATAGTAAAAAGGGAGATCACTAGAACTCACCTTAGGTTTCCAAATCAAAGTCTCTTGGTGTGCCGGGAAGTGTCACAAGTCTAGCACCCTAACAAGTACATATTAAGCAATAAGCTACTGCCCTAAACTCATTCAAAGTGCAACATTGATGTCAAGAGTTTAGCTATAGGGTAAGGCTTTGGTTTCGTGAAGGTTTGTATAAAGAGTTTCCTTTTATGGCAACTCAAGGCGTCTTCATGAAAATTGGGGATTTTCACTTCATTAGATTAAGTATATTAAGAGATTTTATTGTTCAAGTGTTTATTAGCTTCCTGGAAGTCGGTTATGAGGTTTGGAAAAATTTTACAGTTTAGTCCCTCAAGTTTCAAAATTGACAGTTTCTACCCTTAAGTTTAGTTTCTTGCCTTTTATGTCATTTAAGTCCAAAATCAGATTATTAGAGTCACATTATGATTATTATGGAGTATGTTATTTCAAACTTTAGTCTACGGGTTCGATTTAAAAACTGCGCGTTTAACCGCTCCCGGTTACGGTAAAGCCGGATAGTTTTAACAGAAATTTGGAGTTTTCATATATTTAAATCTTGGACCAGTAGGTATTTTTTTAAGAGATTTATTTATAAATTTTTAAGTCCTTAAATTGTGTAAATTGGCCTTTTATAGTTAAAAATCTTGTTTTTACGTTTGACCCGTTAATACGTGGTTTTGACCGGGTTTGACCATTTAAAGCTCATTTGACCGAATTTTTAAATCTTTTAGGTCCTTTATCACTTATCTTACTGAAATCATATGATTTTTATGAATCTTAGTTTTCAACTCTATTTTATAGATTTTTCTCAAAAACTATGCTCGGTTTGCACCCGTTTTTAGTTAAATGTCATTTATTTGAGTCTTTGACCATTTAAATTATCCATTAACTCCAGAGTACTTTATTTATCATTTTTGAGCCTGGAATACTTTTTAAGAATGTTAAATTCTAATTCTTACTATTTTTAAGTCATTTTACCATGTTTTCGGGTCCCGAAAATGACTAAAAGAGGGTAAATCACAACATGTCCTTTATTCCAGAGATTAAACATTGCTAAAACTTCTAATATTCACTAAAACCTACTGTAATTTCAGTCCCAACATGTTGCCTAGGATCTATACATCCATATGCTTCAAATATGTAGAAAATGCCATAACCGACAATTACACTAGTGTAAACCATCATAACTTGAGTCTAAATGTTACCAACACTTCATTTAACTTCATAAACAGATTGTTAAGGTGTCATTAAGTCGTTCATGAGTAGGTTATGGGTCTTGTTTAAAAGGATTTTTCAAACAAATGCTCAAGAGGGTGTTGTTACATGTAGAAGGAGGGTTTCAAGGTGAAATCCATGTATCAACCGTGGGTTTGAGTATGTAGCCACTTGGAACTTTTAAAAACAGGTTCTTGGGAGTCCATTAAGTCATAAAAATGCAGGTCACAAGTTTGGTTTACAAGAGTTTAAGCTTTCACAACTTAGATGATGTCAAAACACTCAAAATGAGGGTTTTCATGGTGGAACTCGGTTTCCACCTCAAGAATGACTAACATAACATGAAGTTTACCTTCAAGAACATTGGGAACTCCTTAAGAATGAGATGATGGTGAGATGTTTCTGCTACAACAAGGAAATACACGGTTCTTAGATGTTAGATGATGAAAACAAGAGAAATTTCACAAAACAGACATCTTGAGCTTACACTCGATGTAACTCACGGTTTAGAAGGTGTTGATGCCGTGATTGGCTTGAAACTCCTGGACTTGAATGGAGAAACTCGAACTAAGGCTGGAAAGGTGGAACAAACACGGTTGTGTGACCAAATCTTGCAAATAAGGTCACTCCTTTGCGGTTTTGCTCTTGGCCGAATGGTTTTTGGTGTAGTCTTCGATTTCCTTCCTCACAAGGCTAGAGAGAATAGTTGGAGAGTATTGTGAGATGTGTGTGAAGGTTGGATCAGCTGTATGTTCGATTAAAGGGAGAGAGAGGAGAGAGATGGAGAGAATGCATGAAAGATTAGTGGGTGATAGGGGTGGTGTGAAGAGGAGAGGAGAGTGGTGAGGGAGGGGGCGGCCGCTCTTGGAGTGTAGTGGGAAGAGTTTTGATTTAATATTAATTGTAATTAATATTGTGTAGTGTAATTTGTAGTATTGGGTATTATGTATTATTTAGTGGAAGGTGATTTGAGGTGTCTAATGCATACCCATGCATGCATGGCCGAATTATGCAAGTGTGAGTGTGTATGCTCACATTTTAATTGCCTTCTCTTGAGTTTAATTTTGTAAGGGTGACTCGTTGACATTCCCGGAACTCTAATTTTTAAAAAGGTAGAAACCTAAATTGGTTAAAAGCCAATAATAAAAATCACATGAAATCATAATTTACATCAAATAGTAAGAATTGTTCCCAATTCCATAGTAGGGTTGTATAGTTTCAATTATTAGCACTCATAACATGGATAACGATGCAAGTAATCTAGGGTTAGGGGTAACAACCTGGAGGTCGGTTGTCACATTCTCCCACCGTTTAGGAAATTTCGTCCCGAAATTTAACTCTGATTAGAGACTGAACGGTGGGTTTGAAGAGGTGTGGATAGTTCTTCCTCATTTCATCTTCACGCTCCCAAGTAAATTCAGGTCCTCGCTTGGAGTTCCATCTAACCTTAACCTTGGGTATGCGGCTCCGCCGGAGTTGTTTGACCAAACGATCCGTGATCTCCACAGGTTCTTCTACAAAGTTCAGTTTGTCGCTTATCCTTGCTTCTTTTAATGGTAGTTCCAGGGTTTTGTCTACCATGCTCTTCTTCAAGTTTGACACATGAAAGGTGTCGTGTATGTGACTCAATCCCGGGGTAGTTTCAACTTATATGCCACTGGGCCAATTCTTGCCATTATCTCAAATGGTCCAATGTATCTAGGTCTTAGTTTTCCTCTTTTTCCGAACCTCACTGTTCCTTTCCACGGTGCTACTTTTAGCATCACTCTGTCGCCCACTTGGAACTCTAGAGGTTTCCGCCTCCTGTCGGCGTACTTCTTCTGTCGGTCTCTAGCTGCTCTCAGTCGTTCCTTTATCTTATAGATCTTATCGGTGGTTTCCAACACTATGTCGGGTCCCATCACTTGGCTGTCACCAATCTCATTCCAACTCAAGGGTGATCGGCATTTCCTGCCATAAAGGGCCTCGTACGGAGCGACTTTGATACTCGCGTGGTAACTGTTGTTATAGGCGAATTCCACCAAAGGAAGATGGTTATCCCAGTTTCCGCCAAAGTCCATCACGCAAGCTCTCAACATGTCTTCCATCGTTTGAATAGTTCTTTCGCTCTGTCCGTCGGTCTGAGGGTGGTAAGTCGTGCTAAGATCTAAACGGGTTCCTAAAGCTTACTGGAACGATTTCCAGAAACGAGAGGTGAAACGGCTATCACGGTCTGAGATGATCGACAGAGGCACTCCATGCCTTGTTACAATCTCGTCGACATAAAGTTGGGCCAGTTTCGTCATGTCGTAGTCTTCTCTAATTGGCAAGAAGTGAGCTGATTTCGTTAATCTATCCACAACTACCCAGATAGCATCGTGACCTTTAAATGTTCTAGGCAACTTGGTAACAAAATCCATCGTAACATTATCCCATTTCCATTCCGGAATTTCAGGTTGCTGCAATGTTCCCGATGGTTTTTGGTTCTCAGCTTTTACCATGGCACAAGTTAAACATTTCCCCACATAAACATCGATTGATCTTTTGATTCCCGGCCACCAGAAAAGTGTCTTTAAATCCTGGTACATCTTATCACTTCCAGGGTGAATTGAATACCTAGACTTGTGTGCTTCATCGAGGATTACTTCTCGAATTCCTCCGTGTTTTGGCACCCAAGTCCTTCCACCATATCTATATGTATCATCGTCCCCTATCTCCAACTGCTTTTCCATTCCAGTCAATCCTTCTTCCTTTAGTTTCTCTTCCATTAATGCCTCGCCTTGAGCTTCCTTCAGTTTTGCTATAAGGTTGGTATACACACTCATCCTTAAGGCTCGTACTCGAAGAGGTTTCTCTCTTTCCTTTCGGCCCAACGCATCCGCCACAACATTGGCCTTACCAGGATGGTAGCGGATCTCGCACTCGTAATCGTTCAATAGCTCAACCCATCGTCTCTGACGCATGTTGAGCATCTTTTGGTCAAGGATATGCTGCAGGCTTCTATGGTCAGTGTAGATAATGCACTTTGTGCCATAAAGGTAGTGCCTCCACATTTTAAGGGCAAACACCACGGCACCCAACTCCAGATCGTGCGTCGTGTAGTTCTTCTCATGATCATTCAGCAGTCTTGATGCGTAAGCAATCACCTTGTTGCGTTGCATCAATACACATCCTAGCCCTTGACGCGAAGCGTCACAATAGACCACGAAGTCTTCTACTCCTTCTGGAAGAGCAAGGATAGGTGCACTGCATAATTTCTCTTTAAGCGTTTCAAACGCCTCGTTCTGCTCTCGCTACCACACAAAGGTTGTGTTTTTCTTGGTTAGTGTGGTCAAAGGTTGCACTATACGTGAGAAGTCCTTTATAAATCTTCGGTAATAGCCAGCCAGTCCTAAGAATTGCCTTATCTCCGTAGGAGTTTCAGGAATCTTCCAATTCTTTATGGCCTCAATCTTGGAAGGGTCAACTTGAATCCCATCCTTATTTACCACATGACCTAAGAATTGGATCTGGCGCATCCAGAATTCACATTTCGAGAACTTGGCATATAGTTGCTCATTCTTGAGCAATTCAAGAATTAGCCTGAGATGCTTCTCGTGCTCGTCTTTACTTTGAGAATAGATCAGTATGTCGTCGATAAACACGATCACAAACTTGTCGAGGTAAGGGCGGCAAACGCGATTCATGAGGTCCATGAATGCTGCTGGAGCATTAGTCAGTCCAAAGGGCATGACCAAATACTCATAGTGTCCATACCTAGTTCGGAAGGCGGTTTTGGGTATATCTTCTTCTCCTATCTTCAGCTGGTGGTATCCTGACCTCAAGTCTATTTTGGAGAAATAACTTGCTCCTTGCAGTTGATCAAATAAGTCGTCTATTCTCGGGAGAGGGTAACGGTTCTTTATGGTCAGCTTATTCAATTCCCTGTAATCAATACACATTCGCAGGCTTCCGTCTTTCTTTTTCACGAATAGTACCGGGGCACCGCATGGAGAGACACTCGGACGTATAAATCCCTTGTCCAGTAGTTCTTGAATTTGTACCATTAGCTCCTTCATTTCAGGTGGGGCGAGCCGGTACGGTGCCTTCGCTACTGGTGCAGCACCAGGCAACAAGTCTATCTAGAATTAAACTTGTCGATTCGGAGGAAGTCCTGGTAGTTCTTCCGGAAACACCTCTGGGTATTCCGAGACCACGGGAATCTCTTCGATCTTCTTCTCCTTTTGGGCTTTCATCACATATACTATAAAAGCTGGACATCCCTTCCTCAAGCTCTTGGTAGCTTTTAAGTGGGATATCATAGGGTATAGAGTGTTACTCCTTTCACCTTCTACCACTAATACTTCTCCGTCGCTCAATGGTATCTTGAGCAGTCGCTCATCACATATGATTTCAACTTTATGCTTCGCTAACCAGTTCATACCCACGACCACATCAAATCCTCCTAACTTAATGGGCATCAAGTCAATCTTAAACATATTCCCTTTTAGATTCAGGGAGCAATCCCTAATGATTTCGTTAGCTTCTAAAATATTACCGTAAGCTAATTCTACGGTAAATGTATCAGTCAAGGTACACGCGTCTAAGTCAATCAATGGCCTAAAGGTACTAGAGATAAAACTAGCAGTCGCTCCAGTATCAAACACTACAGTAGCGGGATGATTGTTTACAAGGAACGTACCGTTGACAACGTCGGGTTCCTTACGAGCTCCTGCTGGGTCCATAACGAAAGCTCTTCCCTTAGGCTTGTTGTGCTTGGCATCCTTGTCTCTACCCAGCTTAGGACACTTGTTCTTCATATGCCCTGGGTCTCCACTCTCGTAGCATTGTTTCCCCGGTACATAAGTACAGTCTTTAATTAGATGGCCTGTTCTCTTGCACCTAAAACAGGGCATCGGGTTACATTCTCCTTGATGATGTAACTTGCACTTGCTGCAGAGTGGGCTTGTCCCCGTATACAATCTCCGGTTTTTGCTTCCTAGATCATCACGTCTCACTCCTTCAGAACTCCTTCTACTTGACCCACTGCTACTTCCAATTGCTCTTTTTGCTTCAAACCACTTCCTCTTATCACCAACAAACTTCTTCTTCTCATCAGTCCTTCCTTGATCGGTCCATCCAGCCCTAATTAGATCATCAGTCAAACTGCTGGTAAGGTCGACAGCAGCTTGCAGGGTCACAGGCTGAGAGGCACGAACCATACCCCTAACTCTTGGGTGTAGTCCCCAGATGAACCGTGCTACACCTTTGGCTTCTGGCGTCACCAAATGTGGCACAAGTCGGGACAGGGCTAAGAAACGATTGATGTATTTGGTGTAGTTGGGTCCCTTCATCTCCAAGCTTAAAAAGTCTGTCTCCAGCTTCTCAAGTTGATTGATGGGGCAATATTTGTTGGTCATTAGCTCTCGGAATTCAGTCCAACCCATTCGATTAGCCACGTTTCTTCCACGGCTCTGAGTAATGGACTTCCACCATTCAAGAGCTGATCCCTTGAGAGATTGTGATGCAAATCTCACCATATGCTCCATCTTGCACTCGCTGATGTCTAAGACGGCTTCCATTTCGTCGATCCACCTGTAAGTCTCTATAGCACCCTCGGTGCCATAGAAGTCCTTGGGCTTGCATGCCATAATGGTCTTGTAAGAGCACCCATTCCTTATCTCCTCAGCTTCATCGTCGTGGCTCTCATCGTTTACCGGCCGTTCATTACCAGTAGTGTTATCCCGGTCTGCATTTATCTGTGCAATGATAGTCGGAATGGCGTTGGCCAGTTGCTGAGCTACGAGGTTAGCAATCCTTTCATCACTCTCTTGATTAGTATTCTCCCCATGGGGAGTCCCTGGTGGAGTAGGTTGGGTTCCAATATGCATTGCTTCCTCATGGCGGCCCCTGGTGGCTCCACGTCGACCAAAACGTGTTCCTCTGGTAGTCGGCATTCTGATAGTATCACAAATAGATTTGTTTAGCATCTCATAAATTTTGTTTCGGATAGCCTAGGCATCATTATCCTATCACACCATGCCTCGGAAGAGGGATCATGGCATGCACATATGTATCTACAACCCACTAAAGAATCTTAAAAAAAATCCAATTAAAAACATGACATAATAGTTGGGCAACAATTTAGTAAAGGCACAGACAATTTCAAAGCACGACAAAACATATAGCAATTCAATACAGATAGTTTAATAATTCTAGCATCTCAAAAGCAGTTAACAATAGTATCATCCAAACAAATAGAATCAGAGTCATGCTCTTACAACTTGGACGGTGCCATCACCCCCATAATGATAAAATAATAGTCTCGAATAAGAATTCAAATAGTTTCCTTCTACTGTCCACAGACAGATCAATCCCACTGAGTACTCCAGTTCTCACATCCACTTCCTCTTTAGCCATCCAAACCACCCTGTACCCTTCTTCCTCTGCTCCTGCTCCAAACGCTTCACTCCTTGTGTAGCCATCATCGCCTGGAACTGAGCCGACTGAGAAGTTCGAGTGGCGTGCTGAACAGTCAGCTCATGACGGTGAACAGTCCTCAAAATCTCATCTAATGTCGCATCGGAGGGTCCTACATCACTTGCCCGGTGACTCGACTGGGAGTACCTATCACCAGCCAGTACAGTAGGGCCGTCATACATACTATGTCTCGGCGGCATCAGGCGTTCGTCGCGAGGGTCAAACAGTGGGGGTACCGATGTCGGAATCCTAACAAGCGCGGGAGGAGGAAGAGGCATCCTAAAGGATACGGAGGATCCTGGCCTAACGCTTTTGCGAGGTCGGGTGACAGTACGCACACCCCTATTCCCAATAGGTGGGATAGGTGAGAGGGTCGGAGCAGCTACTTGAGGAGAGTGGGATCGCGTTCGGCTTCGGGAAGGTGATGTGGAGGAAGAGTCCTCGGAAGCCTCAGTGCCTTCAGACGTGACGGATATCCACCCTGGATGTCCGCATCTCCGGAAGTACGCCTCATACTTCGTCTGGGGTTCCTTTCTCCTCAGGTGTCCGGTAGGAGCGGTCTCAGTGTCGGGGTGAGCATGCGCCTTTCCTTTATCAGCCATTGACGTTGTCCTGTAAGAAATACATCATGAGTAATTTGGTTTCTTATAGCTCATGATTTACATAATAGTACTAATAATAGTAGTGATGGAAATAGTATCTGTTATTCCAACATATAGCTGTCTGTTTTGCCCAGATCAATAGTTTCTTCAAGTAGTATCGGATAACATAGTTCATCATAAAAATCATTTAAATCCCCTTTAAAAAAAATTAGTTTCAAATCATCAATATAAACCAGAAAAAGTCCAACCATAACCTAAAGATCAGTGATGGAAATTACGCGTCCGGTAAATTCATGATTACGTTGATCAAGTGTAATCATCAATTTACCCAACCCGATCATTCTAACACTTCCCACAAGGACAGTCCTAGGGTATCAGGGTTGTAGCCTAGGGTCTACTATGGCATTCCCAACTTCTCTACAACCTTTGGCTTTGATACAAATCTGTCACACCCCGGGCCCAGGTAGGGTGGGACGTCACAGACTAGCAACAACATATGGCAGCGGAAACAAACCATTATAAGAGCTCAAAGGAGAGAATATCACATGGCATTAAAGTTTTTAAAAAAGGTAGTAGGGCTAGAGACACATCGAGTCCCAAATAAGTTTTACAATCATCCATAAAAATGAAATTGTACTTGTTCAACACAAAATATAAATTGTTCAATCGTTTCATCAAGGAAATATGCCAATGCCATGTCACGGGGATAAGTCTAGGTCTTCACAACGGCTAGGATCTCTTCATATATTACCTGAAACATGCTCAAAAGAAAATTGTGTCAACTAAAAAGTTGGTGAATTCAAGTGCTTAAAGTTTAAAAACAAAAGGACTTAATAAATCCTTCTTTGATTAAAAGAAAATAATCATTGTTTATCATTGTGGGAACAATAAAATCATAATCAACCCTGCACTCAGTCCCGGTTAGCCTCTTCTAAAGTTGTGTTTTACCGGATATTCCCGAAGGAAGAAACTGAGACCCATACCAGTGAACCCTACCTGCCCGGATGGTTCACCATAGAATCTTAGCAAAACTTGTTACATGCCACAACGATCCCTAAGGATCTCAGTGGGGTAACCTTCCTGGAACGGAAGCCACTATGTGTGGGGGATTCCCCAAATAGATTTATCCATATAAATCAAGCGGTTCACGAAAGAATTAATGATCATGTTATAAGAATCAGCAGGTAACCACAAATCCCACATAGATGTTGGGTTTGTTGGACCAAATCAAACTAGTTTAACCATTTAAACTTGAAAACGCAGCGGATTAACATCAAATATTTTATCATTTGTTATCTGAAAATAAGGTTCATTTCATGACAATAACAAACCCAAGAACATAAGGATCTTATATATGTGTTTGAACTAGCTATCAACTACAAACAACAACCAAAACAAGCCATACATACTACCTTTAGTATGCTGCTGAAAATCGAGATGAAGATGGAGAGAATGATGTTCTTGAACAGCCAAAACACCAAGAAGAGGTGTCCTCAAGCTTCCATACCCACAAGCACCAAGCAAGCACCTTTGTTGCTAGGATTTCATCACCAAAACCGAACCTAATAGGCTGCTGAAAACCCATTTTCAGCCGAAATCAAGGCTGCTAAAAACCCCTATTACAACCGAGATATTCTTCTAGATGGGAGGGGTTTGTGCCTTGAGGTTCTTGCATATATGAGAGAGATCAGAGATTGGAGTGTATGTGTGTGTTCTTGGAGAGAATAAACTCAAGAGAAAACAAAACAAACAAAAGGAATGGGCTGCCATAAGGGGGGGGGGCGGCCGAAACCCCATATTAGGGTTGTTCCACTTTTGTTATTTTCCCAATAGGTCCTTATATATTAATCTTTTGTCAAACTAAAGATTAATAAAGATATATATATATAATTAACCTTTTAATTATATAACATACACACACTTTTATTATTTGATGTTATTTAACTAAATTAAACAATATTACAAATAATATCCATGAACAATATATTCGTATAAGTTGTTCAATCTCATATGCAACTTATTTAGAAAACCCATTTTCTAAATTGGTGTATTTATTTAATTGCATGATCATATCATCAATTAAATATTAATCGGTGTTTGCTAAGCTTGTTATTGGGTATGACCCGACTTGGATCATAACGTACTAACCACATCAATGTTCTATGTGTCTTGGGCATAAAGAATCCAACAATCTCCCACTTGCACAACATACATAGAAGATTGATGCAAGCAGTAAATACCGCCTAACAACGGTTTACTACCCTTAATACGCATGACTATAAGCCATTCAATAACATCATCCCCTTCAAGTTCCAAACTTGAAATGATTTAGGTGAATCGATCATCTATCCTTTTGTTACAGATGTCCTGTTAAATCCAAAGACACAGAATGATTATTCCTTGTTGATTTAACTTAATCAGGCCTTAGACATCTTGCTCTCAACGAATAAGAGGAACAAATCCCGTCTTGACTGCATACGTTTCTCATAATCACCTTGTGTCACACCTGAATATAGCCTTATGTACTGTCCATTATTTCAGAACAGTGAAGAACTAACTCAAGGTACAACATTTGGTGAATATCAAAACCCAATATGCATCTCAGGTCTGAGGATACTAAATGATATTCACCTTTACTCAAAATTACTTATGATCAATCAAAGAGATTCTATGTAGTAAAATTTTTAGACGCGGGTCAGTCCAATATTTGCATCCCACAAATATCTATGAACCTTGGTAGCAACCAATTGCTCTATATTCATACCTTATGAATATCTACCAATCCATGTTCATAATAGTCTTACATTCATATTTGTTCCCACAAATATGACCAACTACGGACATTTAGAATAATAAACATATTCATGGATATAAACATGCTAAAAGGAAACATAACTCAAATATATAAAAGAGTTAAATATTACAATTGTTCCATGTTTTATATGCTAAACAGATCAATTCTTATCACCAGTAAATCGAAGTCCTAAGGCACAAGTATGACCCTCATACTTTGCCCTTATCAAGGAGCTTCGTTAGTGGATCAGCAATGTTTTGATCTTTATGAACTTTACGAATACATATCTTTACCCTTTTCAACTCCATACCTTATGATGTTGAATCTTCGCCCAAGGTGCTTAGTCTTTTGATGAGTACGGGGTTCCTTGATTTTAGCAATCCCTCCCACGTAATTACCAAAGATTTCTAGGGGGTCTTGAATGGTAGAGACCACCCCTAGATAAGCAATGGACAAATTTATCCATGCAGCTTCCCAAGTTGCCAATGAAGCGGCTATGTATTCGGATTTTTGTAGTGAACAATGCTACCGTGTCTTGCTTTGAACCTTTCAAGGACACTTCTCCTCCATTCATAATGGAAGTATACCCCGATTGTGATCGAAAATCATCTCGATCAGTTTTGGAAGCCTGCATCCGTGTAACCCTTTACAACGACTTCCTTTTCAATAGATCCGTATATTAGAAACAAATCCTTAGTCCTACTAAGGTATTTCAATATACTTTTAAGAGCCATCCGATGGTTATTTCTATTGGTATCTACTTTGTCATACTTAATAAGCATGACTCGTCCGGTCTAGTGCATATCATCACACAAATGATGGATCCTATAGCAGATGCGTATGGGATATCATTCATTTGATTTTGCTCATCCTATGAGCTTGGACATTGAGACGTAGTCAACACTGTCCCTCCTTGAATAGGTACCATACCTTTCTAAGAGTTTTTCATCTTGAACCTTTTCAAGATTTTATCAATATATATGCACTTTGGTTTAACCCTATCAACCACTCGATCTATCCTTATAGATCCTTATTCCAAAATATGGGTGGCTTAAACGAGATCTTATATGAAAAACATCTTCCAAGCTAGGTTTTAACACCTTCCAAGGTTGAAATATTATTTCCAAATAGTAGTGTGTCATCAACATACAACACTAAGAATACAATTATGCTCCCACTAGCCTTCATATATATATACACAACCTTCTTGATGCTTGTTTCAATCCACAGATTGATCACTTTAACTTATATGCATTATTACGATGTCACGGATCGACAAAACCATCATGCTAAACTGTATGGACAGTTTCTTCGAGATGTTCATTAAGAAAAGCGGTTTTGACATCCATTTGCCAAAACTCATATTCAAAATATGAAGTTATGGCACATGATATCCTAATCGACTTTAGCATTGCCACGGGCGCAAGAGCTTCATCATAATCAACCAATTGAGTTTGATGGAAACCTTATGCTATAAGTCTTTGATTTATAAGTATTCAGGTCTCCATGCATATCTGTTTTCGTCTTGAAAACCCACTTGTATCCAACCGGTTTGGAGTTAAGTGGAGGGTCAACCAATTCTCAAACTTGGTTGTTATACATGGATTGCATCCTTACGTTCATGGCTTCTAGCCATTTGTCCCAATCCAAATTGGACATAGCATCTTGGTATATGGTTAGCCTACAGGGGTCAACCACATAGCATCCATTCTTGGAATATTCATATCACTTAGATGGAATACTAACTCTACCAGATTTGTGAACGTTTTGTGTATATTTATCAACCTCTTGATTATCATCAACAACCTCTTGTTGGTAGCTAGTGTCAACCAAAAGTGTACCGGCTTGTGGATTTTGATCCTTATCAAGTTCCACAGTTCTATACGTCATTCCTTCCATAAAGAACTCGGTTTCCAAGAACTTAGCCTTTCGAGCAATAACTACTTTTGCTTTGTTGAGTCGAAGAAACAGTATCCTATACAGTCTCTAGGATATTCAACTAATCCACACTTTCTTGGTCCGGGTCATATTCAAAATATGAGACTTAAAGAGCAATGCGAAAACCCAAAATGATAAAGATGGTAAGCTCATAGCCATAATAAATTGAACCATATCCAAATAGGGTTCAGTTTCTTCTTTATCAGAATGAAGAAAACAGATAGTTATGTAGAGTTGATATTCTACTTCATTATTAAAGATTTTGAACATTTCAAAAGCTTCATACTTGTGCGTCATCAAGTGCACACAATAATAGCGACTGTAATCGTCGGTAAAATAATGAAGTATCTTTCACCAATCTTTGTCATTGTCTTAAAAGGACTACATACATCCAAATGTATCATTCCTAGTAAGTCTTTTGGTTCATACTTATCAAATGAAACATTTTCATTTGTTTCCAAAAGACCATTCTTTTGAAATGTTTGAATCCAATTCTTGTTTATATGACTAATACGATAATGTCAAAGATAATAATAACTTAAACCCATTTTAAGTTTCTTGGTGCTTAATGTGTATAATAAGTCATTGTAGGACGAATTATCATGAACCAATTCATGGATATCATTAAAAGGTATGTCCTTAAAATGAAATACATCATCCATAAAACTTAATACCATTATTTACAAACTTTAAATCATGATCACATTGTTTTAATAGGAAACCTTAGTTATGTTCCTAGTCAAACAAGATGCATACAAAAGGTTTTGAGAACAACTTCCAAACAATTTGAAAGTCTCAAAATAGAGTTTCCTTCCTTGAAGCGCACATTTCTTTTGAACCCCTTTGCAACAATTGCAAGAATGAGTTTCACATCCGGTATCCAATACCCATGTGTTTGAAGAAATGACATTTAATACAATGTGTGAATCATGGAAATTGTATTTGAGGTTTGCTCAACATCCCTCTTGTCTTTCAACTCCTTGAGATAGGAGGGACAATTCCTTTTCATTGTCTTATCTCTCCATACACAAAGCATGGAACGTTCTTCGTTACCTTAGGCTTCATAAGCTTAGGCTTTTCGAGGTTTCGCATTAACCTTTGCTTTGATGTATTCCTTTCCTTTGGCAATAATTGCCTTAGGATTGGGATTGGCCATTTATTATAGCCTCCCTCATTGATCGAGAGAATAGGTAGAACCTCTCTACCCATCCCTGCCTCGGTTGCTTTGAGCATTGCGTGAAGTTCACCAATGCTCTTGTCCCACCCATTCATATTACAGTTTATTATGAATGTCTCAAACCTTTAGTTAGGCAATCAAGGATCAAATCCTTGGCTAACTACTTTGAGACAGGACAGTTAAGCATCTTGAGCCTATCAATGTGGCTTTTCATCTTAAGAATATATAAGATGATATCGATTGGGTTTCTTCCATGTGACATGTATAAAGTGCTCGAACCGTTTCGTAGCAATCTACTAAAGTTTGTTGAAGGAACATTTCCTTCAACTAGATTATCATGTCATATGCCCCATGATGCTCCAAACCCTTTTGGAGTTCGGGAATCATATTCCCAACATGAGGTAGGATACTTGCACAGAATCCTTAGTGTGCCTAAGCCAATCGTCAAAAGGCCTTAACATCAACAGCGTTGGTTGGTGAGGTATGGGATCGTCAAGGACATAGGCCTTTACTCATTTTTGAGAACGATTTCGAAATTGAGTCCATAAGTTTATTATGGTTAAGACGATCCCCTTTTAAGATGGTTCTCGGTGATAGGGTAGGGACGGTCGGGGTAGTAGAATCGTGGTTTGCGGCCATTATTACAAAATTACAAAGTTCATTTTAGTATTTCTGAAAAATTGCATTTTAACTATTAATACCCTTTACATGTCTCGTAGACAATTAATAATTAAAATCTAGAATCCAACGTTACATTTAAATGATGGTTAGGTGACCTTTATCCCATTATTTAAATTAACAAGGTAGTCAACAGTTGACAATTGCAACCTATTGCAACTTCTAGTCTTATGGGATCGGTTAAACATCATATGTTTAGTCGGCATGTTCAATCCCATCAACACCATTGTACGCCATGCTTCGGTGACCCTAATCACATGGTTTCCAATTCAAGTCGTCCTACTTACACACACGTGTGAGTTTTCACATACAAGCAGTTAGGTGACCTTTATCCCACAAGTACGTTAGACTCACCTCAAATATACAAGTTCCCTACAAGTGGTTAGGTGACCTTTATCCCACAAATAGTTCTCAAGAGATTTGAGTGTCGTGTAAAAGGATGGTGTTAGACTTGTTACCAACGGGATTTAAGTTTCCATTAATTCTAGTTATGAAAACTCTATGTACCTTGTATTCGCATGCTTTCAAATACATGGTACCCTATGGTTCTTCTTTCAATAAAACTTCTTTTATTTTGAAATCATTAATCCTTTTAATAACCTTTTATTAGTCACTTAATGATTAGGAACCAAAAATTCAGCTTGTTATGATAATTTATTTAGATTGTTAAGCATATCCATATATCAAACAATCAACATAAAATGAATAATCAAACAAGCATATTTTATACAACCACATGTGCATAACCATAGCCACTAAGTTGACTACACTTGTTTGCCATCACAAGTGTTGTCATAAGGTCTTTCCTAAGGGTTAACAATGACACATCATATGTGTCCATGAACTCCCACTTGATTCCACATCCAAATGCTTCAAGTGTCCATGTCTCTTGTGTCCTTCCTTTTGTGTCTTCATCATGTGCATCTTCTTTTACAAAATCATATCCTAATACAATTTTCTAATAAAAGAAATGCACCTATTCTATTTATTACATAACCAAATGAATAAATAAATTACAACCCAAATACAAACACAAAAGAATAATATTACAACCCTTTACGAATGAAATCAACCAACATGACAAAATCACAATCAACCAAATCCAAAACACACATGGTCAAGGCTATGTTATGCACTAAAATATGTATCCATATACATCATTTACAACATTCAAGAACCAAATAAATCCCCATATAACCAAATAAATCCCCATATGACCCTAAATTTTTAGCCAACATAAACCATGAATTTAGGGTCTTTTGTCCAAACAAAAACATAATCAACTACTTGATATATTACTTTCAAGGTTTAATCACTAGCATGTTAGATATAACCTTGAAAGGTTGGGGATTTATTATCATCACCACAAAACAGCCCCAAAATGGTTGTTAAAGCCTCATAAAACCAATTTTACAAGAACACATGAAGCTAGTCATCCACATATCCGGCTCTAGATGCCAATGTTGGGTTTGTTGGACCAAATCAAACTAGTTTAACCATTTAAACTTGAAAACGCAGCGGATTAACATCAAATATTTTATCATTTGTAATCTGAAAATAAGGTTCATTTCATGACAATAACAAACCCAAGAACATAAGGATCTTATATATGTGTTTGAACTAGCTATCAACTACAAACAACAACCAAAACAAGCCATACATACTACCTTTAGTATGCTGCTGAAAATCGAGATGAAGATGGAGAGAATGATGTTCTTGAACAGCCAAAACACCAAGAAGAGGTGTCCTCAAGCTTCCATACCCACAAGCACCAAGCAAGCACCTTTGTTGCTAGGATTTCATCACCAAAACCGAACCTAATAGGCTGCTGAAAACCCATTTTCAGACGAAATCAAGGCTGCTAAAAACCCCTATTACAACCGAGATATTCTTCTAGATGGGAGAGGTTTGTGCCTTGAGGTTCTTGCATATATGAGAGAGATCAGAGATTGGAGTGTATGTGTGTGTTCTTGGAGAGAATAAACTCAAGAGAGAACAAAACAAACAAAAGGAATGGGCTGCCATAAGGGGGGCGGCCGAAACCCCATATTAGGGTTGTTCCACTTTTGTTATTTTCCCAATAGGTCCTTATATATTAATCTTTTGTCAAACTAAAGATTAATAAAGATATATATATATATATATATATATATATATATATATATATATATATATATATATATATATATATATAATTAACCTTTTAATTATATAACATACACACACTTTTATTATTTGATGTTATTTAACTAAATTAAACAACATTACAAATAATATCCATGAACAAAATATCCGTATAAGTTGTTCAATCTCATATGCAACTTATTTAGAAAACCCATTTTCTAAATTGGTGTATTTATTTAATTGCATGATCATATCATCAATTAAATATTAATTGGTGTTTGCTAAGCTTGTTATTGGGTATGACCCGACTTGGATCATAACGTACTAACCACATCAATGTTCTATGTGTCTTGGGCATAAAGAATCCAACAATAGAATCATCAAATAAAGCACAATCATAGTTCATAAAAAGTAGAGCATGTTTCATCCCAAAACAATAGTAAAAAGGGGGAATCACTAGAACTCACCTTAGGTTTCCAAATCAAAGTCTCTTGGTGTGTCGGGAAGTGTCACAAGTCTAGCACCCTAACAAGTACATATTAAGCAATAAGCTACTGCCCTAAACTCATTCAAAGTGCAACATTGATGTCAAGAGTTTAGCTATAGGGTAAGGCTTTGGTTTCGTGAAGGTTTGTATAAAAAGTTTCCTTTTATGGCAAGTCAAGGCGTCTTCATGAAAATTGGGGAATTTCACTTCATTAGATTAAGTATATTAAGAGATATTATTGTTCAAGTGTTTATTAGCTTCCTGGAAGTCGGTTATGAGGTTTGGAAAAATTTTACAGTTTAGTCCCTCAAGTTTCAAAATTTGACAGTTTCTACCCTTAAGTTTAGTTTCTTGCCTTTTATGTCATTTAAGTCCAAAATCAGATTATTAGAGTCACATTATGATTATTATGGAGTATGTGATTCAAAACTTTAGTCTACGGGTTCGATTTAAAAACTGTGCGTTTAACGCTCCCGGTTACGGTAAAAGCCGGATAGTTTTAACAGAAATTTGGAGTTTTCATATATTTAAATCTTGGACCAGTAGGTATTTTTTTAAGATATTTCTTTATAAATTTTTAAGTCCTTAAATTATGTAAATTGGCCTTTTATAGTTAAAAATTTTGTTTTTACGTTTGACCCGTTAATACGCGGTTTTGACCGGGTTTGACCATTTAAAGCTCATTTGACTGAATTTTTAAATCTTTTAGGTCCTTTATCACTTATCTTACTGAAATCATATGTTTTTTATGAATCTTAGTTTTGAACTCTATTTTTATAGATTTTTCTCAAAAACTATGCTCGGTTTGCACCCGTTTTTAGTTAAAATGTCATTTATTTGAGTCTTTGACCATTTAAATTATCCATTGACTCCAGAGTACTTTATTTATCATTTTTGAGCCTGGAATACTTTTTAAGAATGTTAAATTCTAATTCTTACTATTTTTAAGTCATTTTACCATGTTTTCGGGTCCCGAAAGTGACTAAAAGAGGGTAAATCACAACATGTCCTTTATTCCAGAGATTAAACGTTGCTAACACTTCTAATATTCACTAAAACCTACTGTAATTTCAGTCCCAACATGTTGCCTAGTTGATCTATACATCCATATGCTTCAAATATGTAGAAAATGCCATAACCGACAATTACACTAGTGTAAACCATCATAACTTGAGTTTAAATGTTACCAACACTTCATTTAACTTCATAAACAGATTGTTAAGGTGTCATTAAGTCGTTCATGAGTAGGTTATGGGTCTTGTTTAAAAGGATTTTTTCAAACAAATGATCAAGAGGGTGTTGTTACATGTAGAAAGGAGGGTTTCAAGGTGAAATCCATGTATCAACCATGGGTTTTAGTATGTAGCCACTTGGAACTTTTAAACACAGGTTCTTGGGAGTCCATTAAGTCATAAAAATGCAGGTCACAAGTTTGGTTTACAAGAGTTTAAGCTTTCACAACTTAGATGATGTCAAAACACTCAAAATGAGGGTTTTCATGGTGGAACTCGGTTTCCACCTCAAGAATGACTAACATAACATGAAGTTTACCTTCAAGAACGTTGAGAACTCCTTAAGAATGAGATGATGGTGAGATGTTTCTGCTACAACAAGGAAATACACGGTTCTTAGATATTAAATGATGAAAACAAGAGAAATGTCACAAAACCGACATCTTGAGCTTACACTTGATGTAACTCACAGTTTAGAAGGTGTTGATGGCTGTGAATGGCTTGAAACTCCTTGGACATGAATGGAGAAACTCGAACTAAGGCTGGAAAGGTGGAACAAACACGGTTGTGTGACCAAATCTTGCAAATAAGGTCACTCCTTTGCGGTTTTGCTCTTGGCCGAATGGTTTTTGGTGTAGTCTTAGAATTTCCTTCACAAGGCTAGAGAGAATAGTTGGAGAGTATCGTGAGATGTGTGTGAAGGTTGGGTTGTATAGTTTCAATTATTAGCACTCATAACATGGATAACGATGCAAGTAATCTAGGGTTAGGGTAACAACCTGGAGGTCGGTTGTCACACAATTAGTGTCCTGTTTCTCCTCTCAGTAACACCATTTTGTTGAGGAGTCTTGGGAGCACTATATTGTCTTGTAATACCCTTTTCATCACAAATTGTATCAAGGATTTGGTTTTAAATTCAGTTCCTTGATCACATCTTATGGTCTTGACCTTCAATCGCTGATTCTCAATCTTTAAGATGAATTCCTTAGGATCTCAGGGGTCTCATCCTTAGTTCTAAGAAAGAAGACCCAAGTTTGTAAAGTCATCTGTGATCACCAAACAACAAGAGGTCTTTCCTAAACTCATTACACTGGTAGGGCCAAAGAGATTCATGATGTATTAAGTGTAGGGGAGTAGTGATAGAGTTTCTTTCCTTTGGCTTGTGAGATACTTTGTGTTGCTTCTCTTTAAGGCATGCAACACAGTAATCATCACTTGTAGACTTTTTCTTTGGCATTCCAGTTACCATATCATTCTTAATCAATTTATTCATGTTTTTAAAGTTTACATGGCACATTCTTTTATGCCATTGGAAAGACTCATCACTATTGGCTTTAGTAGAAAGCATGAAACTTCTCCTGAGGGAGATGTTTCTTGCAAGTCCATCTTGTACATGTTCCTTCTCCTGGGGGCTCTGAGCAAGATAGATATTAAGGTATAACCACCCAGGGCTTGAGAACAATGCACTCATTCTTAGTAAAAAGCATGTTGTGACTCTGATCATAAAATTGAGATACACTGAAAAGCTTGTATCCAAGCTCCTTAACAGCCACTATCAATGATCCATACAATCTTGTTTGTGTTGAGCTGTTCCTACACAAAAAAGATGGTTAGTTACATCTGGAAACCCAAGCCTTGTTTGTCTTGGGCTCATCAAAAGAAGTTAAAGACAATACAACAGTAATTGATCCTATTGTTATGTTTTGAGGATCATTTGCTGATTTTGATGAAGAATTTTTAGTCACATGGTTTTTATTTGTCTTCCACACCACCTTTGGAAGCTTAGTCTTGACCTTCAATGCTTTGGAAGTTTTGACAACTTCGGAAGTTTTGGAGATTGGACCTTTGGAAGATCTTGCTAACACTGCAGCAGGCTTCAGTATTTCAGAAGTATTCCTTTCTTTTGAGACCAACTTTTTTTCCGAAGGCAAGTTTTCACTTGTCTTCTTCCTCATTTTGGAGCTTCCATAAGGAAAAGATTTTCCTTTTGAAGCTTGCTTCTTCTTCAAACTCTCAGAAGTTTCTTTATTGGTCATGTGGACAATAGTTTTTGGATTGTAGAGGCAATCCTTAGCAAAATAGAAAGTACTACCACACATAACACAGTCTATTTTCTTCTTTCTAAGAGTCTTCCTTTGAGAACAAAGCTGAACTTGATCACTTTCCTTCTCCATCTTCATCTTTGCAGATGATGTGATAATTCTTTTGAGGTGAGAGCTACCTTTGGAGCTAGATGGTTCTACTTGTGTAACAGTGGTACACAACTGATCAACCTTCTTCATGATGCTAGGATAATTTGAACATGAACTAGAACTCTTGTACTAGAGTTCAAGTTTGAGTCTTCAACCTTAACCACTTCAAAATCTGCATAGATAAAAACTTGTTTCTGCATAAAGTTCAAAGTGGCCTTGATCTCTTGAGCCTTCTTGGATTTTCTTTTGGCCTTCCTAATCAAAATATTCCTTTTAGACTTGGTCATCCCATCTTTCTTTCTCTCCTCAGGAGAATAGTGACCCATCTTAGAATGTTATTCTTTACTCTTATCAGAGACATCCTTCACTATCTCCTCTTCATCCTCTTCACTCATGGGGTCAATGAAAGAAAGCTCATCTTCACAAGTTCGACACTGTGACATCCGTCACCTTAAGGTCCGTCAATTAACGTGGCTTTCCGTTAATTATTCTTTGATCAATCATCCCTCATCTTTATTAACTCCTTATGTGGATATCATGCTTGCTTTATCATCATTTTGCTTGTGCTTTTATTGTGAATGTGTATTATCTTTAAAAACTTTTAAAACTTTCATCATCGTAACCGCCAAATATATCATTTTTATATAAAATTAACGTCACTAATAAAACCATTTTTAAGTTATAAATATCATTAAATACATTTTTATAATTAATACAATTAATCTAATAAAGTCGTTTTTCAACCGAAACAAATTTGGGAAACTCGGGGGTTAAGTGCAGGGACTAAACTTGTCATTTTGCAAACTTGGGCTGGGTATATAAACCCATTTTCCCAGCCCTAGCCTCATTTACTACTCCTCCTTCTTCATCATCTTCTTCTCCTCTCATCTTCATTCTAGCACCAAATCCGACCCGCTTGGTCTTGTTTTCGTCATCTAGACTTCATCTACAGCCTAGTCTACTCCATTCTAGCAGGTAGACGACCTTGGTTGTCCCTTTTCTTGCTTATTCACGGCTGTCCATTTTAGGGTTTCGGGTGTTCGAGTTCAACCCGAACACATGAGGTCGTGTGGGTGCGTGTGAGGTCTTTCTGCGTGTGCTTCTTGTTTGTGTATGTATGTAGAGTGTTTCTGGAAGTCCTTGTTGTGTAAAACTCGTGTTTGGAGCAACCGAAGGCTGCTCAGCCCGTCCACAGTCGCGATTCTGCTGTCCAGGCGACTGGGTCTGTCATGCGATTGAGTCGTGCGACTGGATGAGTCGTGCGACTGAGCCATGCGTCTGAGTCAATCGTGCGACTGTGTGTATGTGTGCGATTGAGTCATGCGAACGACTGAATGTATGCGATTGTGCGTGTATCGCTCGACTGGGGTCCAATCTTACGAATGAAGGTTCAATCGTACGAATGTAGCTGATTCGCACAATTGAAGGTTGATTCGTTCGTATGGTGGTTGAGTCGTGTGATTGAGTGTTGTGTGGTACGACTGAATGCCAGCCTTACGAATGAAGGATCAATCGTACGAATGAAGCTGATTCGCATGATTGTGGGTTGATTCGTGCGAATGGAGTGTTGACGTCTGGACCTGCCGTGTGACTGAAGTTGTTGTGTGTGATTTTCCTTTTTGAGCGTGGTGTGTGTATGTCGTGTGATGTTGAGGTAACATTAACACAGTTGCCATTGTTCGGCCACAAAGATTAAAGTCTACGCTAAAAAGGCCACAAATACTATTAAAAATCAAATCAGTCTAACATTTTACAATTACCAACCGACTTATAACTACCGATATTTACCTAATACTTCTTCAATAACAATGAAACTTTTACTCAAATATCATCAGCAATGGCTACAATGTCTAGTACTTGGATCTACATAAGATCTAGTACGTGTGTCTGTATGTGTGTGTTACACACGACCCAACCGATACAACCCGAACCAACTGATCATTATTATGTGCTTATCTCATATTATTAATGCTTAACAATAACTGTCAATAGTGTTTGACCGTTCATTTGCATACAACATTTGGATACATTGATCTTACATACTTACCACTTAACAAGTGAGTTTCGTGGCCCCCCTTTTTACGCTTATATAATGTTTCAATCATTTACAACTTGGGGGAAAAGTATGCTCACCCATTTTCAATGTTGTACCTCTTACTTACATTTTACATACATGGAATCAACGTGATAATGTTCTACAAGTATTTATCTGATACATGCTTGGGTCTGCTGTGTGGTTCTATCTTTGCAATTATTTAATTCCAGTGTGGGAACCGACGGTTAGGTATTAGTAGTACTACTAGGTTGACACCCCCACCCTTGTTCGTTGGTATACTAGTTGGTACCATCAATGGCCAGGAACGGGCCCTTGGGTGAATATATGCCGACAATATCTGTGACATCTCTTAATTTCGTTAAATTAAAAGTAAACTTTATTAAATTTTAAAAGGGCCTTTTAATGCCATTTTGAAACCTTAGGGTTTGTTATACATATTTGGTGATTAACAAATTAATATAATAATAATAACATTATAAGTGTTATAATGTTTGTTTATTATTATAAAATTTAAGGTGTTAATAATCTTAAATAAAATAATAACTAATATTATTATTATAATAAAGATAATAATAATAATAATAATAATAATACTAATAATAATACTAATGTTACTAGCTAAAATAATAGTCATAACACTAATAATAATATTAACTTATAACATTATTAATCTTTGAAAAATGTTAAAACTTAAAGTTTTTTCAAGTTCAGGGGTTGTTTTGTCATTTTTATAAACTTTAAAAGTAAACTATTTATATAAAATAATAACAACCCAAACTGCAGGGACTATTTGTGTAAATAATCGAAACTTTTTCTTTTTTTTTTCGCAAATCCGGTGGGTCTCTCCGGCCACCGCCGGCGACCTCTCCGGCGACGTCTAAACCTCCCAAAACGCTCGATTTCAATGAAATTAAACCGGTACCTAACCCCCGTGCATCAGTTTCGAACATAAAGGCATCGTTAATTGAATTAAATGGGTGTTTAATGTAGTGTTCTTGAAACCGAAACAGTTTGTAAAAAAATGAACTTGATCGTGTTGAAACAGCCTTAATCGGTTAATACAAACGTGATAAAACCTTCAACACAACTTACCTAAGTTTTCTGTAACAACAATTCCACTCGAATCAAACACTTTCACCTCGTTCGATTGTCGTTTTCATTTCGGACCTGCAACATGGTCGACAGTGGTCTTTGAAGCATTTTAACTTAAAATTAACAGAGGGCTTTCCATCCTTGAGTTCATTAGAAACTACCTGTGCAATGAATTGGCCTGTAATCATCGTTTGATCAACAATCAAGCTCCACATTGGTCGCGGTTGTTCTTCGAGTCATGTTATTGAAATCAAACAACCACCGGGTAAATTAAACACATCTTCTTACTCGATTTCATTCACTAATCAAAAGCCCTAACAATGATTTGATTATTAACATCGTTTGATGCTTCGATTTGGGGATTTACCGAATCTAGGGTTCTTGAGATTTGGAGGATTTTTGCAACTAATAGTTTTAAACATTATAATGGGACTTATTCGTAGATTTGGGCTCTAGCCCAACTGGTAACACCTCACCCTTGTATGCAGGAGGTCTCGGGTTCGAACCCGGCCTCCCGGTTGTATTTTTTTTAAAGGCTTTTCAGCCATAACTAGTTTATAGAAATTTTTCTATAAATATAAAATATTTTTTATAAACTCCAAATATTGTTTTAAGGACACCAAATATTTCTGTAATTTTCCTAAAAAATAAATAGTTAAATATCTTTGTGGTAAATAATTCAAATGTTGTTCTTGGATTATTCTCTATAAATAAAAAAGGAAATTTTGAACAATAAATTTATAAATTATACTTGGTCCAAATGCTCCTTTAAATATCCATCGTTTAAAATCACGTTATTTTAAATGGATATTATTTTCAAAACATTATAAATTTATATGATAAATATTAAATTATTCGTTAAATCTTTTAGGTATGTTATATCATAATTAGTAAATAAAGTTATTCGTTAACTTTTATTTTTATATTTTGAAGGTTATGAAACAATATAATTTTCAATGATTCTTTATTCTTATTTTAACAGTTTCAATATTTTAAAGATCATTTAAAGGGTTAAAAACTTAATAAAATGATTTAAGTAATTATAAATTATCCTACAAGTCATTTAAAAAGGTATTCAATTATATTTACCAAAATTTAAATAATTAAATAATGAATTAATTACTTCTTTTCACACATTGTAATTATTCTTTATGAAATTAATAAATTCAATCATTAAATCTTTCATTATCATTCTTAATCTTAAATATATTATATATATATATATATATATATATATATATATATATATATATATATATATATATATATATATATATATATATATATATATATATATATATATTAAATCAAAACGTAAACGATTGTATTATAATATATCTATAAAATGTAATTATTAAAACTCTCCAAATTCCAATCGAAACCCTAATCATTATTTGAATGTTAATCATATTATTAATCTTCATTTTGTAACACATATTTAGGTGCCTTGTAATGAATACTTGGGATTACTTTGGATCACCCTTTAATCTTTAATTATCATCTTGTAATGCTTATATCAATGTGAGTATTTCCATACCCCTTTTTGTTTATTTTCACACTTTGGGGTGAAACATGTTAACTTATACTTTGCACTTGTAAACTTATTTGAGACTTGTAAACTTTATGGCAATTCATCATGTTAAGTTGTGGTTAGTTGAACTTTTGTGGTTACCATGTTATGGCGTTATATGTACAATCATTAACTATTGCTAGCCCAGCGAAGTCATAGATCTATGGGTAAGACAAGCCTGCTTGGTTGATCCAAGTACACTTAGCTGATCGTATATACTTTTAACGCTTGAGACTTGTAAAACTATTGTCAAGGTTTGATTGTTGCATTGTTCATAACATCCCTAATCACTTTATTCACTAACTTATGACTTGAATTGCCATCTTTTATATACTTATGTATTGAAAACTATGGAATGCTCACCAATATTTTTATGTTGACCTTTTATTTTTAACATGTTTCAGGAATACCTCAAGTGTGTGATCTACTCTTTAAAGCTTGCACATCTAGGAATGGAACTAGATAAATAAATAAAATAAGAATGACTTGTTACATTTTATGTTATGCTTTTATTCTTTTTGAGATTTATGTTTGTAATGTGACAATTGAAACTTATGATAAATTTATATTTGAGTTATTAATAAGCGTTATGTGGCTGTGAACGATCTTAACTCTCACTCCTCGACGTTTCCGCCGTCAAGGTTGGGGTGTGACAATATCTTTGTGTACGTCGCTAGGTTTGGTTGCAAAGCTCATTGTCATGTGATTTTACTTGTTTATATAACTATATTCACGGTATTCCACATCGCTTACTATATACAGCATCACTTACTTATTTATTACTTAAACGTGCAAGCTCACCAACAATTTTGTTGACCATTTTGAGCATATCTTTTCAGGTGATCATGCAAATTCAAGAATCTAGGTGTGCTGCCTTAGTGGAGACCCTAGGATGCATTTTGGGACTAAACATATTTAACAAACATTTATTTTGATACAATTGTTGTAGTCTGAATTAAACAATTACAATCTTTTGATACTTGTTCCCGGGTTGTGGGAATTTACATCACAAAGTTATCTTCATGTGATTATGTGAATCGTTTATCATGTTTATGCTTATGGCTATGTTGTCGTGAATATTGACTAAACACGACACAAGTCCCCTTGTTGTCGGGTGTCGTCATGACACTCTTGTCATCATTTATTATATTGCATCTCTATCGCTTACCATGTGTTATGACGATCCCGATCTCGTTACATCCCCGTGTTTCCGCTTTTAGCGGGGGTGTGATAGATTGGTATCAGCGCCATTGGTTATAGAGAATTAGGCAATACGCTTGACCTAGATTATAACCTAGGAACCTTCATGTAGATTTGCATGCTAGGATCTGTATGCATATTATATCTCGTGCATGTGTTCCTTGTTGCTTGATTTGTTCATCTATCTGTTATGTGATCTTTTCACCCTGTGAGAGAGCCCTTGTACTCATTCCTTATGGGATGCTTCTATTAGATCTTCTGTTCCCTCTGCGCGCCGAGTTAGTTTATCAGATCCGGGTATTAAACCCAAAGAGATCTTCACAGATCATAATATTGCGCTTGACCTTGGACATTGAGATTAACCATGTGGAGGTTATGTCTGAAACCTCGAAAGAGGAAGAAATAGACAACCTCCGCCAGACTAAACGTGATTACATACATGAATTTACAATTGATATGATGGACTATTGTTGAGTCATTATCAATACATGGTGTGAGAACCACACATCTTGCATGTGACATGTAATGACAATAAGTGTGATATTAACTTGGAATACTGGACTTGATGAGTGTTGTGGATAATGCACTTTGAAATGATTTAGGCTTACGTGTTTACTATTTCCATGATTAGAAAATGTCGCCTCGAAGAGTTACCCGCAGCAATAGTGGTGGGAGTGAAGCCCCAAGGGGCAGAGGCAGGGGCAGAGGTAGAGCACCAAGGACAAATGATGGTCCTGCCAGTAAGAATCAGGATACAGGAAACTCTGATATGGCAGCTCTGATCGCTCAACAGTTGGCCGCACTGATTCCTACTATCGTGAACCAAGTGAGCGACGCACTCCAGCAACACCACCCCCACAGGGATGGTGGAAATGATAATGGAGATAATGGAGAAAGAGCCCAAGGTGGGATCGAAACTGAAGTGGGAAATGGAAACCTGATCGGAAATGAAAGCAACCAGGAGACCGGGAATGGTGGTACAGCCGGTATTGAGACTGGGGTTGTTAACGCAAGACGGGGGTGTTCATACAAGGAGTTTGTGGCCTACAAACCGAGAGAATCCGATGGGAAAGGTGGGGCGATAGCCCTAACCAGGTAGCTAGAAAAGATGGAGGTAGTGATCAACATCAGCAAGTGCCTCGACAGTCAGAGAATCAAGTATGCCATGTGTTCACTGCAGGGCAAGGCCCTAACCTGGTGGAACACCTAGGTCCAAGCTAGAGGAAGAGAATCTGCGATGCAGATGTCATGGGATAAATTTAAAACTTTGATTACCGTGGAATACTGCCCCCTCCACAAGATGCTGAAATTAGAGCATGAGTTCTGGAATCATGCCATGGTGGGGCCCGGGCATGCAGCTTATACTGACCGTTTTCATGAGCTGGCAAGATTGGTTCTGCATCTGGTCACGCCGGAATCAAAAAGAATCGAGAGGTATATTTGGGGACTTGCGCCTCAAATTCGAGCAATGGTTACAGCAGCTGCTCCTCCTACTATCCAGAGCGCAATTCTGAAGGCTGGCGCTCTAACTAATGAAATGGTGAGAACGGGGGTTTAGGGCGGATGAGCTGAAAAGAGAAAAAATGTTGGGGAAACGAGCCGGTCGAGTGCCGGCAAGTTTGATAAAAGGGCCAAGACGACCAGAAATTTTGTGGCCGTGACTCAGGGCAAGAGAGTGTATGTGGGGCCACACCCCAAATGTGACAGGTGCAACTATCATCATCCCCCAGGAATGAAGTGTCGGGTGTGCGCGAATTGTAGACGCCCTGGGCATTTGGCGAGAGGTTGTAGAACTGCGCCGAATCTTGTGGCACCAGTCAACGCGGTTAACCCTGCCGGGAATGCCAGGGCCTGTTTTGAGTGTGGAGGCCTTGATCACTACAGAAACATGTGCCCTAGGCTGAATCGGGCACTGGGTCAGCAAGGAAACAACCAGCAGCAGGTGATGGCTATAGCTGGAAATCAAGGCCCGACCAATCAAGGGAATGCAGCTCGGGGACGTGCATTTGTCATTGGAGCCAACAATGCCCGTCAGGACCCGAATGTTGTCACGGGTACGCACTTACTCAATCATCACTTCGCATCTATATTATTTGATACTGGAGCAGACAATAGCTTTATATGTTCTGAGTTTGTGCATTTGCTTGATTTGAGTCCTAGTAGGCTAGAAACTAGCTACTCAGTAGAAATGGCCAATAGTAGGGTTGTTCAGGCCGATGAGATTATTAGGAAGTGCTCGTTGACATTGGAGGACCATGCCTTCGATATAGACTTGATACCCTTTGAGTTAGGAAGTTTCGACGTGATTGTGGGTATGGATTGGTTGTCGCAAAATGGAGCAGAGATTGTCTATCGTTGACATTGGAGGACCATGCCGAATGGGGAAGTACTCAAGGTTCAGGGAGAACGACTGGGAAGGAACTTAATGCTTATTTCCTGCATGAAAGCACGCCGAAGTTTACGAAAGCAGTGCTACGCTTTTCTGGCTCATGTGGTAGAAAAGAAGGACGAAGAGAGGAAACTAGTAGATATTCCGGTGGTGCGGGATTACCCAGATGTATTTCCTGATGACTTGTCTGGTTTGCCTCCTCCACGACAGGTGGAATTTCGTATAGAGTTGGTTCCTGGAGCTACACCGGTAGCAAAGACGCCATATCGGTTAGCGCCATCCGAAATGCAAGAGTTATCTAGTCAGTTACAAGAGCTACTGGAGAAGGGTTTTATTCGACCGAGTCATTCACCATGGGGAGCATCGGTATTATTTGTCAAAAAGAAGGATGGGTCGTTCCGTATGTGCATCGATTACCATGAACTGAACAAGTTAACCGTGAAGAATCGATATCCTCTCCCCAGGATCGACGATCTGTTTGATCAGCTGCAAGGAGCTTCGTATTTCTCAAAGGTCAACCTTCGTTCTGGATATCACCAGCTAAGAGTTTTCGAGGACGCCATACCAAAAACAGAGTTTAGAACTCGCTATGGGCACTATGAGTTCTTGGTCATGCCGTTCGGGCTGACTAACGCACCAACCGTGTTTATGGACCTAATGAATCGGGTGTGCAAACCTTACATGGATAAATTTGTGATCGTGTTCATAGACGATATACTTATCTACTCCCGATCAAAGGAGGATCATGAAGAACCCCTTCGGGCAATCTGGAGTTGCTATGGGAAGAGAAACTTTTCACCAAGTTCTCGAAGTGTGAATTTTGGTTGCGGGAAGTGAAGTTTTTGGGTCATGTGGTTAATGAGGACAGGATTCATGTAGATCCCGGCAAGATCGAAGCGGTGAAGAAATGGGATGCGCCCCAGACACCATTAGAGATACGGCAATTTTTAGGATTGGCCGGTTACTGTCGTCGCTTCATCGCGAATTTTTCAAATATTGCGCAACCATTAACCCTGCTTACTCAGAAAGACAAGAAGTTTGATTGGGGACATGCACAAGAACAAGCGTTCCAAACATTGAAAGAGAAGTTGTGTAACGCGCCTATACTGTCCCTCCCAGACGGAACTGATGATTTTGTGGTATACTGCGATGTTTCACATCAAGGATTGGGATGTGTGCTAATGCAGAAGGATAAGGTGATTGCCTACGCTACGCGACAACTTAAGGTGCACGAAAAGAACTATACAACTCATGATCTTGAGTTGGGCGCTGTAGTATTTGCACTCAAGATATGGAGGCATTACTTGTATGAAACCAAATGCATCATCTTCACTGATCGTAAGAGCCTCCAACATATTTTGAATCAGAAGGAACTTAATATGTGTCAACGACGTTAGGTAGAGCTTCTTAGTGACTACGATTGTGAAATCCGGTATCATCTGGGGAAAGCTAACGTGGTGGCTGATGCTTTAAGCCGCAAAGAACGCGTGAAACCACTACGTGCTCGAGCGTTAGGATTGACCATTCAAACGAATTTGAAAGCTCAGATCCAAATTGCACAAAGTGAGGCATTGAAAGAAGAAAACCTTGCGGGAAAAGAATTTCGAGGGTTAGATAAACAGATGATTTGCAAGGACGACGGTATACAATACTTCTTGGATCGCATATGGGTACCCAGATGGGGAGGTGTACGTACCTTAGTCATGGATGAAGCCCACAAGACGCGATATGTTATTCATCCTGGTGCAGAGAAGATGTATCATGATCTTAAAGATATGTACTGGTGGCCAGGCATAAAGAAACACATTGCCTTGTACGTCAGCAGATGCTTGACATGTTCGAAGGTTAAAGCCGAACATCAGAAACCATCGGGATTATTACAGCAACCTGAAATTCCTGAGTGGAAATGGGAGAATATAGCTATGGACTTCATTACCAAACTCCCAACAACAAGCAGCTGTCATGACTCGATATGGGTCATAGTGGATCGAATGACAAAATCAGCACATTTCTTGCCTATCCGGGAAGACTACAAGATGGATAAGTTGGCGAGATTGTACATCAAAGAGGTCGTGACACGGCACGGGGTGCCGGTGTCAATCATATCCGACCGTGATAGCCGATTCACTTCACGATTTTGGCAGACACTACAGAAAGCAATGGGCACTCGATTAGATATGAGTACCGCCTATCACCCTCAGACAGATGGCCAAAGTGAACGGACTATACAAACGCTAGAAGACATGTTGAGAGTGTTTGTAATCGACTTTGGTGGTAGTTGGGATGCTCATCTACCGCTGATTGAGTTCTCTTACAACAACAGCTACCATACAAGCATTGGGTGTTCTCCGTTTGAAGCGTTATATGGAAGGAAATGCAAATCACCTGTTTGTTGGGCCAAGATTGGTGAAAGTCAGTTAACAGGCCCCGAGATCATTCAAGAAACAACTGACAAGATCTTTTAAATCAAAGACTGACTGAAAGCTGCTAGAGATCGCCAAAAGAGCTATGCCGACAACCGTCGGAAGCCTCTAGAATTCAACATTGGGGATCGAGTTTTGCTTAAAGTCTCCCCTTAGAAAGGAGTCATTCGATTTGGAAAGAAAGGGAAGTTAGCCCCAAGATAGGATGGACCATTCGAGATCACAGAAAGAATCGGTCCAGTGGCTTACCGATTAAGGTTGCCACAAGAACTCAGCGGTGTGCATGATACTTTCCACTTGTCAAACCTCAAGAAGTGTTTGGCTGATGAATCCTTTCACGTGCCAATTGAGGAAATCAAAATTGACGAGAAGCTTCATTTTATTGAGGAACCCATTGAGATCATGGATCGAAAGGTCAAGCAACTGAAGCGCAGTAGAATACCTATTGTTCGCGTAAGGTGGAATTCAAAACGAGGGCCAGAGTTTACATGGGAACGAGAAGATCAGATGAAACTCAAATATCCACATCTATTTGAGGATGACACTCTTGGACCTAACTCCAGCTGAATTTCGGGACGAAATTCTCTCAACTGGGGGATACTTTGATATCCGTCACCTTAAGGTCCGTCAATTAACGTGGCTTTTCGTTAACTATTCTTTGATCAATCATCCGTCATCTTTATTAACTCTTTATGTTGATATCATGCTTGCTTTATCATCATTGTGCTTGTGCTTTCATTGTGAATGTGTATTATCTTTAAAAACTTTAAAAACTTTCATCATCGTAACCGCCAGATATATCATTTTTATATAAAATTAAGGTCACTAATAAAACCCTTTTTAAGTTATAAATATCATTAAATACATTTTTATAATTAATACAATTAATCTAATAAAGTCGTTTTTCAACCGAAACAAATTTGGGAAACTCGGGGGTTAAGTGCAGGGACTAAACTTGTCATTTTGCAAACTTGGGCTGGGTATATAAACCCATTTTCCCAGCCCAAGCCTCATTTACTATTCCTCCTTCTTCATCATCTTCTTCTCCTCTCATCTTCATTCTAGCACCAAATCCGACCCGCTTGGTCTTGTTTTCGTCGTCTAGACTTCATCTACAGCCTAGTCTACTCCATTCTAGCAGGTAGACGACATTGGTTGTCCCTTTTCTTGCTTATTCACGGCTGTCCATTTTAGGGTTTCGGGTGTTCGGGTTCAACCCGAACACATGAGGTTGTGTGGGTGCGTGTGAGGTCTTTCTGCGTGTGCTTCTTGTTTGTGTATGTATGCAGAGTGTTTCTGGAAGTCCTTGTTGTGTAAAACTCGTGTTTGGAGCAGCCGAAGGCTGCTCAGCCCGTCCATAGTCGCGATTCTATTGTTCAGGCGACTGGGTCTGTCATGCGATTGAGTCGTGCGATTGGATGAGTCGTGCGACTGAGCATTGCGTCTGAGTCAATCGTGCGACTGAGTTGTGTGACTGGGTATGTCATGCGACTGAGTCGTGCGACTGTGTGTATGTGTGCGATTGAGTCATGCGAACGACTGAATGTATGTGATTGTGCGTGTATCGCACGACTGGGGTCCAATCGTACGAAAGAAGGTTCAATCGTACGAATGTAGCTAATTCGCACAATTGAAGGTTGATTCGTGCGTATGGAGGTTGAGTCGTGCGATTGAGTGTTGTGGTACGACTGAATGCCAGCCTTACGAATGAAGGCTCAATCGTACGAATGAAGCTGATTCGCACGATTGAGGGTTGATTCGTGCGAATGGAGTGTTGAGTCGTGCGTCTGGTCCTGCCGTGCGACTGAAGTTGTTGTGTGTGATTTCCATTTTTGAGTGTGGTGTGTGTATGTCGTTGTTCGGCCACAAAGATTAAAGTCAATGCTAAAAAGGCCACAAATACTATTCAAAATCAAATCAGCCTAACATTTTACAGTTACCAACCGACTTATAACTACCGATATTTACCTAATACTTATTCAATAACAATGAAACTTTTACTCAAATATCATCAGCAATGGCTACAATGTCTAGTACTTGGATCTACATAAGATCTAGTACGTGTGTCTGTATGTGTGTGTTACACGCGACCCAACCGATACAACCCGAACCGACCGATCATTATTATGAGCTTATCTCATATCATTAATGCTTAACAATAATTGTCAATAGGTGTTTGACCGTTCAATTGCATACAACATTTGGATACATTGATCTTACATACTTACCACTTAACAAGTGAGTTTCGTGGCCCCTTTTTACGCTTATACAATGTTTCAATCATTTACAACTTCAGGGAAAAGTATGCTCACCTATTTTCAATGCTGTACATCTTACTTACATTTTACATACATGGAATCAACGTGATACTGTTTTACAAGTATTTATCTGATACATGCTTGGGTCTGCTATGTGGTTCTATCTTTGCAACTATTTAATTCCAGTGTGGGAACCGACGGTTAGGTATTGGTAGTACTAGTGGGTTGACACCCCCACCCTTTTTCGTTGGTATACTAGTTGGTACCATCAATGGCCAGGAACGGGCCCTTGGGTGAATATATGCCGACAATATCTTTGTGTACATCGCCAGGTTTGGTTGCAAAGCTCATTGTCATGTGATTTTACTTCTTTATATAACTGCATTTACGGTATTCCACATCGCTTACTATATACAGCATCACTTACTTAATTATTACTTAAACCTGCGAGCTCACCAACAATTTTGTTGACCATTTTGAGCATATCTTTTCAGGTGATCATGCAAATTGAGGAATCTAGGTGTGCTGCCTTAGTGGAGACCCTAGGATGCATTTTGGGACTAAACATATTTGACAAACAATTATTTTGATACAATTGTTGTAGTCTGAATTAAACAATCACAATCTTTTGATACTTGTTCCTGGGTTGTGGGAATTTACAACAGAATGTTATCTTCATGTGATTATGTGAATCGTTTATCATGTTTATGCTTATGGCTATGTTGTCGTGAATATTGACTAAACACGACACAAGTCCCCTTGTTGTCGGGGGTCGTCATGACAGGCTTGTCATCATTTATTATATTGCATCTCTATCGCTTACCATGTGTTATGACGATCCCGATCTCGTTACATCCCCGTGTTTCCGCTTTTAGCGGGGGTGTGACACACACCTAGGAGATCTTACGGACAAGATTGTGTGTGGAGGATCTATCTAAGTAGATCCTAGTGCCCGCTTATTCTAATAACAAAGTTTTGCATGTTGGGATGAGGATATTATATTCTTGAAGGTCTCTTCTTCAAGAACATATTTTTTTGCCCTATCTTTGCTGATCACAAGCTCAACATGGCATTTAGTTAACTTAGTGATGAGATCTTTGATTTGAGTCTTGTAACTGGTATGCTTATGTTTAATAGTTGAAATGGTTTTCTCTAGAACTTCTATTGTAAGTTTATAGTCACTTTCAGCTCTTTTGAAATTACATTTTAAGATATTTAAGGACTCAAGATCAGATCTCATTTATAAGTTATTGGACCTATATCTGTTTACCTTAGCAATACATTCAGGTGTACAAAGATGTTCAATACCTTTGCTTCATCATGGTCAGCCTTTAGTGCTTGGTTTGGAGATCCATCTTCCACCTGAAAGCTCCAGTCAAAGCCTCCTTCTTCAACAGCAACTGCAACTTGCTGCTTTGGCTTCTCATTATGGTTGGCTCTATTAGTGTAGTTTGGTCTGGTTTGTGCTTGGCCACCATTTGTCCTTGGTGCCTTGCACTCTCTAGCCATGAATCTCTCTTAAACTCTCTGATTTAATGGATTTTGTATGATTTAATTGGTTTTGCAAGCAATCGGAAGGTGAATCTTCAATTCATTATGAAATCAAAGATCTTTTGTTTGAATGATTAGAGTATTAAAATTTTGATTACCAATCAAATGTGTAAAACATACTGAATTGCAAATCAATCAAAATATTGATAAAGCACAATACCAACTAGTGGGTTTTGGATTGAATTTAAGAGCCAAGGCTCTAATACCAATTGACTAGGTTAGAATCAGTAGGATCGAATATACAAGATTGAATTCAATGCATAATTGTAGGGGAATTACAATAATCAAATATCAAACACAATGAAAACTCAAAATTAATTGTATATTGATAGTAAATGATTAAAAATACAGCAAGGTTAAGCTCTTCTATTTATAAGTCTTATACATGATCTGTACAATTGTATAAAGTACCCTGGCAAAATATATCTAAGAATATAAGTACAAAAGTTTATAACTAAATATATATATTTCTATTTTTCTTCATCAGCATTTGTTTAGTTCATTCATATTGACAAATGCGGATGACCAAACTTCGGTTGTATTTTTTCTTGTTCTTGTACTTAGCATTTGTATATTCACATCCGAATTAGTCATATGCGAATGTACAAATGTTCACCTTCATTTGTCTAAGTCATCCGTATTTAACTAATGCAGATGTGCACTTCTTAGACAATTTCTTCATCGGCATTTCATCTTCATCAACCACATTGACTTCAACACTTGTAATAAATCCAACTAGAATAACTTACCACTCACCACTTGAATTGGCAAGCATGATCCTTTAAGTGTCCAACAAAATGATATTCTATCAAGCAATATATTGGTTTTATATAGATTTATAAAATGTAAAAGTTCAACCTCAATTGGCTAATATGAATACATGTGAAATCATACACATTGTATGGGATTAAATCTCCACGTATTTAGTTATTTATTTGCATAAGCCATCAGTGCAGGACCGTAGAAGGGGGTCAATGCAACAGTTTCATAATGAGGAGAAACTTAGAACACTTGACAGATCAAATAGGGAACCAGTTAGGATGAAAGAATGAACACAGGTAACAAGAACAATAAACAAGAACACTCAAATATGTTTTCCAAGAATTGTGTATATTGCCTCAAGTTCTTGTTACAAACCTTATCAAAAGATATAAGTACTTGAGATACTTTAAACTACATCCTACATTCGGTCATACTTTGAAAGCCAACTAGAAGTACTAATCTAGACAACAAGATCAATGCAAAATCAAAACGTATATTGCCTTTTGACATGCCATAGCTCACATCCTTATCTATTACAAAAAAGATAAAAGTATAAAAGTAGAAAGTGCAAGACCGGTGAAGGGTATGCACTTACAACACAACAACACAATGAGGAGAGTTGTTTAGAACACTTAACTGATCAAATATGGAACCGGTTAACTTGTTAATAAAAGATGCTAAGAATACAAGTAAATATGAGACAGAACAAGATTGCAAACAACACAAGTAATTGGTTTTCAAGAATGATGTATATTGCTTCTCAAGTTTTATTACAAATGTTACAAAGCATACGATAAAAGTTACAAGAACTTGTGATACATATACTGTAATATCGTGTATTTTTGGGTTAATTAAATGTTATCGTCGTTAATTCTTGTAAGGGTTATTGTTGGCATTTAAGAAACTTAGGGGTTACCTATGTTTGTTCTTTAATCATTATTAAATGTTAATTTATAAAAGTTAATAATTAAAGTAATAAATTGTATAATAATAATGATAATAATAACAATAATAATAACATTATGAACAAAATTAATAATAATAATAATAATAATAACCAAAGATAATAATAATAATAACAATAAATTGTAAGAATTATTAGACTTGAAATGTTTAAAATTGGATTTAATAAGTTAAGGGGGCCATATTGTTATTTTATAAACTTTAAAAACAAAGTTTAAAATATAAAAGGATAAAATAAAAAACTGAGGGACCAAAGCTGTAAGTTTTGAAATCTAAACCAAACCCCCACCCTTAACCCCCGTGAATCCGGCAGCCGTCGCCGGCAGAGCTCCGGCGAGCTCCGGCGAGGCTTAAAATGCCACAAAACGTCTGTAATCAATACTCCAAATCATCCCAATCGCATTATTAACATGATTCGAAAGCCGTTACGAACTTTAAACCCATCTAAACACCGGTTACAAGCTCGAAACAATGTGGGTAACCGAAACCTTCAATGACATAGCCGTTCGAACAATTAAGATCAATAATAATCAAATTAATTGAACCTAAACGTTCATCTATCTACTCTTAATCGAATGAAACTCCTAATTTCACCTGCAACCTACGCAAATCTCTCATTCGTATACCAAACTTGTTGCGAAACCACCATTAATCGAACACCATCATTCGGGTCTTTTCAATCGAAATTAACAGAGGGCTTTTGATTGTCGTTGTCTTTGGAAGTTGTCTGTGAATCGAATTGGATTATTAATCGCATTTGCATCGTGAACGTCTTCGCTCAAGTCGCGACTGTTCTTCGATCGTAAACACATCAATCCGCTATTAATCAAGTAAGTATATTATACCATTCAACTCGATTACATTGATGGAACAAAAGCCCTAAGATTAATCGGGTTGAATCATTGGAATTAAGTTTCAATTTGGGGATTTAACGAATTAGGGTTCATGTGTTTTGGGGGTGTTTGGTATCAATGGTTTTAGTAATTTAAAACCAACTTACAACGCGGCTGAGGCCTTAGTTCCACTGGTTAAGACGAAGTTCCCCTTAACATGCGGTCCCGGGTTCGAAATCCAGGAACCTCATGTTTTCTTTTTAAGGCTTTTAGCCTTCAAAACCAATTTTAAATCTTTTAAACATTATATAAAAACTCATTTATAAAAGCTGCGTTTTTCTAAAATATTTTTAATTGTTGAGAATTATTTCTTTAAAAATAAACATTTTTTTTACTTTTGATAAATAATCAAGAAATAATATAATTAGTTTAATTGTTTATATATAAAAAAAACACATATTATATTTCACAAATATGATTATTTCAAATGTAGTTTTTAAATTATTGTTTAAATTATGTTTATGGACCTTATTTAAATCTTTATATACCAAAATTGTTATTAATGTTATATTTATATATAAAACTTTATATAGAATGTAATTTCTTTGAATTTAATAAATATAATTGATTCCATATTGTTAAAACATAATTATTTGACAAGCACTAAATACCAAATTGCAACCCTAGACCTCAAATTAAATCGTTAAATTTATTATCAAACTTAAAATCTTGTAAATATATATAGGTATCTTGTGACGGATTACGTTGGAACAACGGCTTTTATTTCTTATTAATCATCCATTTATACATTTATTGAAACAAGTGAGTATTTCCATACTCCTTTTGTTTACTTTCACACTTTGGGGTGAAACATGTTAACTTATACTTTGCACTTGTAAACTTATTTGAGACTTGTAAACCTATGGCAATTTATCTTGTTAAGTTGTGGTTAGTTGAACTTTCGTGGTTACCATGTTATGGCGTTATATGTGCAATCATTAACTATTGCTAGCCAAGCGAAGTCATAGATCTATGGGCAAGACAAGCCTGCTTTGGTTGATCCAAGTACACTTAGCTGATCGTATATACTTTTAAACGTTTGAGACTTGTAAAACTTTGTCGAGGTTTGATTGTTGCATTGTTCATAACATCCCTAATCACTTTATTCACTAACTCATGACTTGAATTGCCATCTTTTATATAATTTATGTATTAAAAACTATGGAATGCTCACCAACATTATTGTTGACCTTTTATTTTTAACATGTTTCAGGAAACGCCCAAGTTTGATATCTACACTTTGAAGCTTGCACATCTAGGAATGGACCTAGATAAATAAATAAAATGGAATGATTTGTTACATTCTATGTTATGCTTTTATTTTCTTTGAGACTTATGTTTGTAATGTGACAATTAAAACTTATGTTTAAATTATATTTGGATTATTAATAGTGTTATGTGGCTGTGAACGATCTTAACTCTCACTCCTCGACGTTTCCGCCGTCAAGGTTGGGGTGTGACAGATTGGTATCAGAGCCCATAACTATAGGGATCTAGGTTATTAGAAATGGTGACCTAGGCTATAGTATGCATGAACCTTATAGAATTATATTTCTATCTTGTAAATTATATACTTTTCATGCTACATAATGCTATGTCTCTTATGTGCAATTTGATTGCCTTAGCATAGGATTGCCTAAACATTGTTATTTGTCACCCTAAATTTAACTTTGACTCTTTGACTCTCCCCGAACATGAACTCTCTTAACCTTATTCTCGTCGACACGTGGAATCTTATGCTTATGTTATGACTTGGATCTTTAGACGTTATGTCTAATCTATATAAATCTCATCAAGGTTTTGATTCTATGAACCTAAGAAATATTGTGTGACACATAGACACTTGTATCCTGGTTTTCCTGGCAAAAGGCCCTCGGGCTAAGGCAAGCATATCGCATAAATCCTACGGGACTAGTTATGCTTACCTGGGGATTTCAGGGATGAGTGATAACGTTTCCACATGGTAATGCGTTACCAAATGGAATCATTCCGTGTACCTTATAACCCTTAGCTCATCTTTGTTAAACTACTATCCTTTGTTATCCTCACTCCTGTAACTAACTCATTTTTGTATATCCAGCATGTCTCGTCACCATGGAAAGCGTGGAAGTTCCGACCGTAAGCTGGCTGCCATGATTGCCCGACAAATGGCTGCCGTTCTTCAGACTATGGTTGCTGAACTTAATAGCACACTAATGGCTAATAGCAACAACAACAACACCAATGGGAACAATAGTGGTGCTAATGGAGACAATAGCAACAATCAAAATGGGAACAATCAACAAGGGAACAACCGTACTTGTACTTTCAAACACTTCAACTCGTGCAAACCCACTAGCTTTAGTGGAAAAGAAGGAGCCACTGGACTTCTCGAGTGGTTTGAAAGTATGGAGAATACGTTCATTGTTAGCGAGTGTCCCAACGAGTTCAAGGTTCGCTATGCCACGAGTGTTCTTCAACAATGGGCATTAACATGGTGGAATAGTGAAAAGAGGAACCGTGGAACTGAGATTGCTTTGGCATTGCCCTGGAAGGAATTTAAGGAGATTATGATTCAAAAGTTTTGTCCAAGGAGCGAGTTACAAAAGCTAGAGGAGGAATTCTGGAATCTCAAACAAGATGGTGGGAATCACTTGGCTTATTCCACCCGGCATCATGAGTTGAGTATGCTCCTACCACACATGGTGGACACTGTGCCCCGTAGCATTGAGAAATTTATCAAGGGGGTGCCACCTCAAATTCAAGATGCCGTGGTGGGTAGTAGGCCCACAACTTTGGAGGAAGCAATTACTATCACTGCACAGCTCACCGAGAATCATATAAGAGCTGGCACTATGTCGGCAAAGGGTTCCAAGTCTGTTACAAAGGTGATACCCGAGGCAACAAAGGAGGTAAGGGCCGAGTCATCTTCTCAAAACAAAAAGCGTAAGTTCATCCCGACACGCAACTACGCTGTGACCGCCCTGAATGTTCCTCAAAAACAAATGGTGGTTGCGAATCAAGCTCCCATGGCTAAAGTTTATGCTGGTCCACATCCTATGTGTAACACGTGCAAGTACCATCATTCAAGCAACATTCCATGCCGAGTCTGCTCGCTGTGTGGAAAGTATGGTCATTTGGTGGCTACCTGTCTTCGTGCGCCAAACAACACTGCCATGCTTACCAACCGAACCTGCTACAACTGTGGCGAGGCTGGCCATATTCGCCCTCAATGTCCTCGCAATGCGGCAACCGTGCCACCGGCTCGTGGAAGGGCTTTCAACATCAACGCCAACCAAGCACAAGCCAACAATGACGTGGTGAATGGTACGTCGTTGAATTTCTTTTAGTCCTTTCTTGACTTGTAAAAAATTCCTATCTATGTTCATCATACCAATAATAGGTTGTTACCAAACAGGTATGTATCTTGTAAATAATCGTTATGCATCTGTATTTTTTGATTCGGGTGCCGATAGGAGTTTCGTGTCCCTGGAATTCGAGCCTTTACTTTCTAAACCGCGCGTCAACCTAGAAAGATCTTTCACGGTCGAAATCGCCGATGGAAAATCTATTGTCGTGGACGTCGTAATACGTGACTGCACTTTAATTCTTAACGAACACGAGTTCTTCGTCGACCTTATTCCTATGCAATTGGGAAGCTTTGATGTTATCATTGGAATGGATTGGTTAGCCAAGCATCGTGCGGAAATTCTATGCTTCGAGAAGTGTATCCGAATTCCTTTACCGACTGGTGATACCTTGAAGGTCTTTGGGGAGAAATCATCCCAAAGACTCAAACTCATGTCTTGCATCCAGGCCCGAAATGCTTAAGTAAAAACTACATGGCTTTCATGGCATATGTAGTTAATACGAAAGCCAAGGGTAAGGAGTTGAAAGACATTCCTGTTGTGCGAGACTTTCCCGAGGTTTTTCCCGAGGATCTTAAAGGGTTACCTCCCGTGCGGGAAGTTGAGTTCAAGATTGACTTAATCCCTGGCGCAAACCCTGTGGCAAAATCACCTTATCGTCTTGCACCGTCTGAAATGCAAGAATTAGCTAGTCAATTGCAAGAGTTGACCGATAAGGGTTTCATTCGTCCTAGCTCATCACTGTGGGGTGCACCTGTACTGTTTGTGAAGAAGAAGGATGGTTCATTTCGTATGTGCATCGACTACCGGGAACTCAACAAGCTTACTATCAAAAACCGATACCATCTTCCTCGAATCGATGATCTCTTCGACCAACTTCAAGAAGCAACTCAATTCTCAAAGATCGATCTACGTTCTGGGTATCATCAACTACTTGTCCACGATGATGACATTCCAAAGACCGCTTTTCGTACTCGATATGGGCACTACGAGTTCATGGTTATGCCTTTTGGTTTGACCAATGCACCTGCCGTGTTCATGGATCTCATGAATCGAGTATGTAAACCGTATTTGGATAAGTTTGTAATCATGTTCATTGATGACATTCTTATCTATTCCAAGACGAAAGTCGATCACGAGACACACTTGCGACAAGTTCTTGAACTCTTGAAAAAGGAACAATTGTACGCTAAGCTTTCCAAGTGTGAATTTTGGTTGGAAGAAGTTCAATTCTTAGGGCATGTGGTGAATAGCCAAGGAATTCACGTTGATCCTGCTAAAATTGAAGCCGTGAAGAATTGGAGTGTTCCCACAACCCCATCCGAGGTTCGTTCTTTTTTGGGTTTGGCGGGATATTACCGTAGGTTCATAACAAATTTCTCGAAGATTGCTAAACCACTAACGGCGCTAACTCAAAAGAATCGACTCTTTGAATGGGGACCCAAGCAAGAAGAGGCTTTCGAGACATTAAAACGCAAGTTGTGTAACGCTCCTATTTTCACACTTCCCGATGGAAATGATGACTTCACTGTATATTGCGATGCTTCTAATCAAGGTCTTGGTTGTGTACTCATGCAACGAGGCAAGGTTATAGCATACGCGTTGAGACAATTGAATGTTCATGAAGTGAACTACACAACTCACGATCTCGAACTTGGTGATGTGGTTTTCGCATTGAAGATTTGGCGACACTATTTATATGGGACGCAATGCATAGTCTACACCGATCATAAGAGTCTCCAACATGTGTTTAACCAAAAGGATCTCAACATGAGACAAAGACGATGGATCGAGTTAATTAGCGACTACGACTGCGACATTCGCTACCATCCTGGAAAGGCGAATGTTGTAGCCGACGCGTTAAGTCGCAAGGTTCACAATAAGACTGTCTCGCTTCAAGAAATTCGAGATCGAAGGCAATGGTTTGATACGTTAGAAGAATTTGATACCGAGATCCATGTGGATGTCAACGAGGCTACTATCATGCTCCAAAACATAAGAATCGATAGTGACCTCGAGTTATGCATTCGCGAGGCTCAACAAGCGGCATTAACCGATGAAGGGAAGGATGAAGATTTGATGTCTAACGTTCGGTCACAACTGGAGACAAAACCGAATGGCATGTGGTATTTCTTGAATCGACTTTGGATCCCGAATCGTGACAATCTTCGACACTTCATTATGAACGAAGCTCATCAAACCCGATATTCCATTCATCCTGGCTCCGATAAGATGTACATGGACTTGCGTGGTCAATATTGGTGGCCTGGAATGAAGAAAGATATTGCGTCTTATGTTTCTAAGTGTCTCACGTGTGCAAGGGTCAAAGCCGAGCATCAACGACCAAGTGGTTTACTTGAGCAACCTGAAATCCCTATGTGGAAATGGGAACATATATCCATGGATTTCATAACCAAGTTACCTCGTACACCTCGTGGTCATGATAGCATATGGATCATTGTTGACCGTTTGACCAAGACAGCACATTTCATACCCATTCGAGATACGTACAAGGTTTCAAGGTTGGCTCGAATCTACATTGACGAAATTGTGAGCCGTCATGGCGTGCCCTTACACATTATTTCCGATAGAGATGCTCGCTTCAGTTCACACTTTTGGTCTTCGATGCAAGAACTTTTGGGTACTCAATTGGATTTAAGTACGGCTTACCATCCTCAAACCGATGGTCAAACCGAACGAACAATCCAAACTCTCGAGGATCTGCTGCGTCTTTGTGTCCTTGATTTTGGTGGTGATTGGGATACGCATTTACCGCTCGCGGAATTTTCATATAACAATAGTTATCACTCAAGTATTAAGATGGCACCATTCGAGGCTTTGTATGGTCATAAATGTCGTTCTCCGATCTGTTGGACTGACATTGGGGAAAATCTTATCACTGGTCCGGAACTTATTCAAGAAACGACTGACAATGTTTCCAAGATCCGAAATAACCTTGAGGTGGCTAGAAGTCGTCAAAAGAGTTATGCCGATAAAAGACGCAAACCGTTGGAGTTTCAAGTCGACGACATGGTTCTTCTTAAGGTCTCTCCATGGAAGGGTGTTGTACGTTTTGGGAAGAAGGGTAAGTTAGCCCCAAGTTTTGTAGGACCTTTCAAGATTCTGAAAAGAATTGGGAAAGTGGCTTACAAACTGTAACATCGTGTATTTTTGGGTTAATTAAATGTTATCGTCGTTAATTCTTGTAAGGGTTATTGTTGGCATTTAAGAAACTTAGGGGTTACCTATGTTTGTTCTTTAATCATTATTAAATGTTAATTTATAAAAGTTAATAATTAAAGTAATAAATTGTATAATAATAATGATAATAATAACAATAATAATAACATTATGAACAAAATTAATAATAATAATAATAATAATAAACAAAGATAATAATAATAATAACAATAAATTGTAAGAATTATTAGACTTGAAATGTTTAAAACTTGGATTTAATAAGTTAAGGGGGCCATATTGTTATTTTATAAACTTTAAAAACAAAGTTTAAAATATAAAAGGATAAAATAAAAAACTGAGGGACCAAAGCTGTAAGTTTTGAAATCTAAACCAAACCCCCACCCTTAACCCCTGTGAATCCGGCAACCGTCGCCGGCAGAGCTCCGGCGAGGCTTAAAATGCCACAAAACGTCTGTAATCAATACTCCAAATCATCCCAATCGCATTATTAACATGATTCGAAAGCCGTTACGAACTTTAAACCCATCTAAACACCGGTTACAAGCTCGAAACAATGTGGGTAACCGAAACCTTCAATGACATAGCCGTTCGAACAATTAAGATCAATAATAATCAAATTAATTGAACCTAAACGTTCATCTATCTACTCTTAATCGAATGAAACTCCTAATTTCACCTGCAACCTACGCAAATCTCTCATTCGTATACCAAACTTGTTGCGAAACCACCATTAATCGAACACCATCATTCGGGTCTTTTCAATCGAAATTAACAGAGGGCTTTTGATTGTCGTTGTCTTTGGAAGTTGTCTGTGAATCGAATTGGATTATTAATCGCATTTGCATCGTGAACCGTCTTCGATCAAGTCGCGACTGTTCTTCGATCGTAAACACATCAATCCGCTATTAATCAAGTAAGTATATTATACCATTCAACTCGATTACATTCAGGGAACAAAAGCCCTAAGATTAATCGGGTTGAATCATTGGAATTAAGTTTCAATTTGGGGATTTAACGAATTAGGGTTCATGTGTTTTGGGGGTGTTTGGTATCAATGGTTTTAGTAATTTAAAACCAACTTACAACGCGGCTGAGGCCTTAGTTCCACTGGTTAAGACAAAGTTCCCCTTAACATGAGGTCCCGGGTTCGAAACCCAGGAACCTCATGTTTTCTTTTTAAGGCTTTTAGCCTTCAAAACCAATTTTAAATCTTTTAAAAATTATAAAAAACTCATTTATAAAAGCTGCGTTTTTCTAAAATATTTTTAATTGTTTTCTGAGAATTATTTCTTTAAAAATAAACATTTTTTTACTTTTGATAAATAATCAAGAAATAATATAATTAGTTTAATTGTTTATATATAAAAAACACATATTATATTTCACAAATATGATTATTTCAAATGTAGTTTTTAAATTATTGTTTAAATTATGTTTATAGACCTTATTTAAATCTTTATATACCAAAATTGTTATTAATGTTATATTTATATATAAAACTTTATATAGAATGTAACAAATTTCTTTGAATTTAATAAATATAATTGATTTCATATTGTTAAAACATAATTATTTGACAAGCACTAAATACCAAATTGCAACCCTAGACCTCAAATTAAATCGTTAAATTTATTATCAAACTTAAAATCTTGTAAATATATATAGGTATCTTGTGACGGATTACGTTGGAACAACGGCTTTTATTTCTTATTAATCATTGTTGGGTATTCTACCTTGGAAGAAATTGAAGATTTCAATATTATTGAAGTTGAAGACTTGAAGCACAAAATCAACAAAAATATTAGTATAGGGTTTATTTTGTAATTATTGTAAATACTAGACTAGTATATATATTAGAACATATTATCATTGTAAGTGTGACTAATTCACCACTTGTTAGGGTGAATTAAGTTCATCATCAACAACAATATATCATCATCCCTCAAGGATGATGATTTCAACAATAGATCAATAAACATCAAACATTAAACACGTTGGTGTTCTTCGTCGTGTTCATCATTATTATATTCTTCATCACGTTCATCATTATTATATTTTAGCAACTAATCATTGAATTCTTGTTATCATCAACATGAATCCTAAGATCCAAGCTCATGTTCATGTTCAAATCGGGAACACACAATTGGTATCAGAGCTGGAGTTGATGGATTCATATTAATTTTGATGAGATTTCATGGTTAGATTGCTGAAATCATTGAAGATCTGAAGAAAACAATTCAACACTCAATTCAACATTCATGTTTGCGGTCAATCGAAGCTGTCTTTTGCGATTGGAAGAGGGCTGCGGATTAGGCTTCTTTCGAACCAATTGTGGCTGCGAAGTGAGGCTGCAAATTAGGGTTTCTTGCGGCCGAAGGGGCATCTTGCGGCCGAATAGGGCTGCCAAAAATGGCTGCCGAAGGTAGGCTGCATTGGGCACTTTGCGAACCACAAGAAGCTGCCAAAGGCAGCCCTTGCGAACCAAAAGAGGCTGCCGAATAGGGGCTGCCAATTAGGGATGCTTGCGGACGAATGGGGACGCCCTAATTAGGGTTGTCGAACCAAAATTCGTTTGCGGCCACATTAGGGTTGCAAAATTAGGGTTTGCAACCTAGGGTTGCAAATGGGCTTGAGAACACAATTGGGTTGATTTCTTGGGCTCCATCATTAAACAAAAACATTAGTTGGAATTGGGCTCAAGTGTTGAAGATTGGGCTTATTGATTAACAAAACAAATTTGGGCTTCGTATTCGGGCTCTCATCAACAAAAACAAGTGACATTGTTACATAATATAGTGGTACCAAAGCTTTGAAGACCTCGCTTCCGCATCAACAACATAATTTCATAACTTTGGACAACTATTCAACAAAAACAAGATCAAGCTTCAATTCACATTGGAAATCTACAATTTAGGGGGAGTATTGTTGGGTATTCTACCTTGGAAGAAATTGAAGATTTCAATATTATTGAAGTTAAAGACTTGAAGCACAAAATCAACAAAAATATTAGTATAGGGTTTATTTTGTAATTATTGTAAATACTAGACTAGTATATATATTAGAACATATTATCATTGTAAGTGTGACTAATTCACCACTTGTTAGGGTGAATTAAGTTCATCATCAACAACAATATATCATCATCCCTCAAGGATGATGATTTCAACAATAGATCAATAAACATCAAACATTAAACACGTTGGTGTTCTTCGTCGTGTTCATCATTATTATATTCTTCATTATGTTCATCATTATTATATTTTAGCAACTAATCATTGAATTCTTGTTATCATCAACATGAATCCTAAGATCCAAGCTCATGTTCATGTTCAAATCATGAACACACAATTGGTATCAGAGCTGGTAGCAGAGTTCTCTTCATCAATTTCCCAAACAAGCTCTTGAGGTATGTCTGCATTAGCATCAATCACATGAGCAAACATGTCTATGTCACCTCCTTCATATTTCCCTGAGATTTTGTTAGGTCTAGATTGAGCTTGGTTTAAATGCACCACTTGTTAGTACTTGAATTAAACATCTGATCATTTTGACAATATTGTTGAATTACACAATCGACCCTTCAAGAAATTGAAGATTTCCAACATTATTGAAATTGAAGATTTGAAGAACAATAGCAACAAAATATTAGTCTAGGGATCGTTTTGTAATTATTGTAAATGCTAGACTAGTATATATATTAGCACATATTATCATTGTAAAGGGTGACTAATTCACCACTTGTTAGGGTGAATTATGTTCATCATCAACAACAATATATCATCATCCCTCAAGGATGATGATTTCAACAATAGATCAATAAACATCAAACATTAAACACGTTGGTGTTCTTTGTCGTGTTCATCATTATTATATTCTTCATCATGTTCATCATTTATTATATTTTAGCAACTAATCATTGAATTCTTGTTATCATCAACATGAATCCTAAGATCCAAGCTCATGTTCATGTTCAAATCGGGAACACACAATTGGTATCAGAGCTGGAGTTGATGGATTCATATTGATTTTGATGAGATTTCATGGTTAGATTGCTGAAATCATTGAAGATCTGAAGAAAACAATTCAACACTCAATTCAACATTCATGTCTGCGGTCAATCAAAGTTGTCTTTTGCGATTGGAAGAGGGCTGCGGATTAGGCTTCTTTCGAACCAATTGTGGCTGCAAAGTGAGGCTGCAAATTAGGGTTTCTTGCGGCCGAAGGGGCCTCTTGCGGCAGAATAGGGCTGCCAAAAATGGCTGCCGAATGTAGGCTGCATTGGGCACTTTGCGAACCACAAGAAGCTGCCAAAGGCAGCCCTTGCGAACCAAAAGAGGCTGCCGAATAGGGGCTGCCAATTAGGGATGCTTGCGGCCGAATGGGGACGCCCTAATTAGGGTTGCCGAACCAAAATTCGTTTGCGGCCACATTAGGGTTGCAAAATTAGGGTTTGCAACCTAGGGTTGCAAATGGGCTTGAGAACACAATTGGGTTGCTTTCTTGTGCTCCATCATTAAACAAAAACATTAGTTGGAATTGGGCTCAAGCATTGAAGATTGGGCTTATGATCAACAAAACAAATTTGGGCTTCGTATTTGGGCTCCATTATTAAACAAAAACATTAGTTGGAATTGGGCTCAAGTGTTGAAGATTGGGCTTATGATCAACAAAACAAATTTGGGCCTCGTATTTGGGCTCTCAACAACAAAAACAAGTGACATTGAGTTACATAATATAGTTGTACCAAAGTTTTGAAGACCACGCTTCCGCATCAACAACATATTTCTTGACTTTGGATAACTATTCAACAAAAACAAGATCAAGCTTCAATTCACATTGGAAATCTACAATTTAGGGGGAGTATTGTTGGGTTTTCGACCCTTCAAGAAATTGAAGATTTCCAACATTATTGAAATTGAAGATTTGAAGAACAATAGCAACAAAATATTAGTCTAGGGATCGTTTTGTAATTATTGTAAATGCTAGACTAGTATATATATTAGCACATATTATCATTGTAAAGGGTGACTAATTCACCACTTGTTAGGGTGAATTAAGTTCATCATCAACAACAATATATCATCATCCCTCAAGGATGATGATTTCAACAATAGATCAATAAACATCAAACATTAAACACGTTGGTGTTCTTTGTCGTGTTCATCATTATTATATTCTTCATCATGTTCATCATTTATTATATTTTAGCAACTAATCATTGAATTCTTGTTATCATCAACATGAATCCTAAGATCCAAGCTCATGTTCATGTTCAAATCGGGAACACACAAAAAATTGAAGAAATCATCAGATGTTTAATCATAATTGTGTGTTAAACACAATAGTTGATGATTTCACTAGATTTAATGTTTGATGTTTATTGATCTATTGTTGAAATCATCATCCTTGAGGGATGATGATATATTGTTGTTGATGATGAACTTAATTCACCCTAACAAGTGGTGAATTAATCACCCTTTACAATGATAATATGTGCTAATATATATACTAGTCTAGTATTTACAATAATTACAAAATAAACCCTATACTAATATTTTTGTTGATTAGTGAATAATGAATTAGTTGGATTCACAGGAACACAACATTCATGATACTGATTCTATAGCAACAAACATAATACGTTGATTATTTGATTCATTTGATACCACCTGTGAATCCAAGGATCGTCAACAAGAATTATCAGTGTGAATCGATGTCAAGTCAACGTTAGCGGAATTAACGTTGATTTGGTTTAATTGTGTTTAAGCAACTTTAAATATCAATGAAATATCAAGAACACACGAAACAAAACACAATTAATGATTAATCAATATTTTATTATAATGTGTTGGTGATTACAAAAGAATTGAATGTACGATATCAATGAATGCTATGATGTTGTGTATGTTTTTGTTGATCGAAAGACTTTTGATGATTGTTGTATTGATATTGCTGTTCTCAATCAATCAATCGTCTGACTCAATCTTCAACACTTGAGCCCAATTCCAACTAATGTTTTTGTTTAATAATGGAGCCCAAATATGAAGCCCAAATTTGTTTTGTTGATCATAAGCCCAATCTTCAATGCTTGAGCCCAATTCCATCTAATGTTTTTGTTTAATGATGGAGCCCAAGAAATCAACCCAATTGTGTTCTCAAGCCCATTTGCAACCCTAGGTTGCAAACCCTAATTTTGCAACCCTAATGTGGCCGCAAACGAATTTTGGTTCGGCAACCCTAATTAGGGCGTCCCCATTCGGCCGCAAGCATCCCTAATTGGCAGCCCTATTCGGCAGCCTCTTTTGGTTCGCAAGGGCTGCCTTTGGCAGCTTCTTGTGGTTCGCAAAGTGCCCAATGCAGCCTACATTCGGCAGCCATTTTTGGCAGCCCTATTCGGCCGCAAGAGGCCCCTTCGGCCGCAAGAAACCCTAATTTGCAGCCTCACTTCGCAGCCACAATTGGTTCGAAAGAAGCCTAATCCGCAGCCCTCTTCCAATCGCAAAAGACAACTTTGATTGACCGCAGACATGAATGTTGAATTGAGTGTTGAATTGTTTTCTTCAGATCTTCAATGATTTCAGCAATCTAACCATGAAATCTCATCAAAATCAATATGAATCCATCAACTCTGGCTCTGATACCAATTGTGTGTTCCCGATTTGAACATGAACATGAGCTTGGATCTTAGGATTCATGTTGATGATAACAAGAATTCAATGATTAGTTGCTAAAATATATTAATGATGAACATGATGAAGAATATAATAATGATGAACACGACGAAGAACACCAACGTGTTTAATGTTTGATGTTTATTGATCTATTGTTGAAATCATCATCCTTGAGGGATGATGATATATTGTTGTTGATGATGAACTTAATTCATGCTAACAAGTGGTGAATTAGTCACCCTTTACAATGATAATATGTGCTAATATATATACTAGTCTAGCAATACAAATAATTACAATATAAACCCTAGACTAATATTTTTGTTGATTTTGTGCTTCAAGTCTTCAACTTCAATAATATTGAAATCTTCAATTTCTTCCAAGGTAGAATACCCCCAATACTCCCCCTAAATTGTAGATTTCCAATGTGAATTGAAGCTTGATCTTGTTTTTGTTGAATAGTTGTCCAAAGTTATGAAATTTTGTTGTTGATGCGGAAGCGAGGTCTTCAAAACTTCGGTATTGATATTATGTAACAATGTTACTTGTTTTTGTTGATGAAAGACAAAACTTATTATTGATATTTAAAACACAATGTTACTCGTGTTCATCATTATTATATCACCACTTATTATTGATATTTAAAACACAACTAACATGATAATTCATTCAAACAACATGCTGTGTGCAATAATGCATCAGTATGACTTATGCATGGGAAATGATAGTACACTATAGCTTTGCCTATTTCTGCATAAACAAATAACAATATATCTCAACAAGTTTCTTGATATGTGAGTAGGTTCATCTTGAGTGGAAACAAAACTTAGTGCATGCAAAACATAATACTATAATAATTGTCTGTGGGAAACTTCATTTTGAGAAAACAAAGTGAGTCTTATCCTAATGTGATCAAATCATTCATCTAAACACACTATGTAAAACACTTTATACTATCTATCTTTGCAAATCATACTCCCTCTGTTTTGTGTGAACAAAGACCTGGGTGTATGATCACCATACTGAATATCAGTATCAAAGGTGAAAAGATCATGCTCATCATCATCCCTCTGTTTTGTGTGAACAAAGACCTGGGTTAAAGGCACCTCTGTTTTACGTGAGTAAAGACCTGGTGACCTGATGATGATCATATCTAAAGCTCTCAAAAGAATCCTAAGTGATCAACTGTATATTATCTTGAGCTTTATCAACATCGCATCAATGAGATGCCAAATACATCTCAAGATAGCTATTATAATTTAAAGTACATAGTCTTAAGTGTGAAAAAGTGATGATTTGACTTGCAAAGGGAGGACAACACCTTTGTGAATCAAATGTGAAGCCCGTGACAGTTATTTCTAAAACAATAAAACATGATAAACAGCATGCCTAGTTGATACATGAGCTCTTGTATGGATTTATATGGACAATATACTTGCAATCAGAACTTGTTCTAGTATCAACTATACAACATAACTAATCAGGAAGAGGCTTAGCATTATAGTATGATCCCATCTTATGTGTATCTGATCATTATCATATATTTAAAGTTCATGTTATTCCTCTTAAAGAAATTTATGATAAATGCTTATGTTCATCATTAATCACAAATTTAGGGGGAGTAGGATTCATGAAAAAGCATCTAAATCAGCAGCAGCAATGTCTATATCTTTATCAATTTGAAGAAATTGAAATCTGAGCATCATCTTAGCCGTTGGTTACATGAAATTTTTTTTAGTAAAAATATCTATTTTAAATTTTCTTGTACTAAATTGTCATGTATACAAAGCCAACGAGGTCCTATAGCAATAATTGGTTCAACCAATGGAGTTGTGCCATACATACAACTGTGTGTAAATCAATATTAGTATATTAATGTTTATCCGTAGATTGGTAAACTACGGATGAATAAAGATCAATAAATTAATGATTACAATTTATCAGTAGAAGTTGTTGATCTGTAGATGTACTACGGAAGAGTAAATTGTGGATCACACAATTAATGAGAAATTACTTCTACGGAAGATTACAATGTGGGACCCACTGAATAAATCAGAGAAAATTAATATGTCTGAGGGTATAAATAAAGAGATTTGACTTGTCAAATTCATTATTCACTTTTTCAGCTCACCTTTTCAGACCTAGAAAATCTCACTCAACAAATTTTTCCCACTTTCTCAACATTCAAAATTTACCAAATCAAAACCTTAAGCAAACATATATCTATGTTCTTAATCAGCGTTTATTAAGGTAAAACATGTCGTAATCATCAAGAATGAACCAGTTGATTCTTGTTTTATCTCACAACTGTTCGTATTCTCATATCAATAATGTGATTCTAACGAAGTCTTTTCTTATGAACAGATGGATCAACGATTTGCAAAAGAACATAATGTGTGTGCTTTCTTGAACCCTGACGATCCTATGTCAGAAGGATGTCAAGAAATTATGAGATATTTGAGAAGATCAAGGATATTCTATGCCTTATCTGCGGAGCCAACGATTTATCGCTCGCATATCAGTGATTTCTGGAATTCTGCACATATAGAAGAAGATGATGAAGGCATTATTGCAGAAGTAAAGAATCGAAGGCTGAGAATATGTATATGTTTCCAAGGTTCATTCAACTCATCATTAATGCAGACCTGCCTGGAACATCTGTGGAGGGTGGTGTGTTTATCCAAGCACACCTTGGCAGATCTGTGCTGAACAAAATCTCAGGGAAATATGAAGGAGGTGACATAGACATGTTTGCTCATGTGATTGATGCTAATGCAGACATACCTCAAGAGCTTGTTTGGGAAATTGATGAAGAGAACTCTGCTACCAGCTCTACTCAAGACACTCCATCACCAGAAATATCACCACAACAACAACAAACACCCCAAACACAATCACCAGCCAGCCAAAATACAGAACCTTTCTCTCCAATCCTCCACCTATCACCACAACAACAACAAACACCCCAAACACAATCACCAGCCAGCCAAAATACAGAACCTTTCTCTCCAATCCTCCACCTATCACCACAACAACAACAAACACCCCAAACACAATCACCTGCCAGTCAAAATACTGAACCAATATCTCCCATTCAACCCCAATCACCAAATCAGCTTCAGATGCAACTTTACCAACAACTTAAAAATTCAGATACTGAGAGCATCTACACTGGAGAGACAGAATTAGTCTCAGAAGCAAGTACAGTTAAACTGTCATTATCCAAGACTGAATCCCCTGTGCATTCAAATGAAACTGAACAAGTTTCTCCAGTGACTGACCAGCAACAACAACAAACTCTTCAAGAGCATGAAGATCAAGCCACTGAACCAAAGTCAAGCTCAGCAAGTGTTGATCATGAGGAAGTAAAAGAAGATGAGATTGAGTCTCAGCATCAGGAAGTAGACACAGAAGCAGATCAGGTTGATGTGATTGCTTATAATGAAGATGATCTGAGTGAAGATGACATTCCTGTGAGCAAAAGTTATCTGGTGGCTGAGTACAACAAGCTGGTGCTCAAATCAAATAAAAGAAAGGAAAGAATACAAGAGCTGAAGGGGATGATAAAAGAAAAGGATGAAGAATTGATAAGACAGCAAGCAAGAATAAAGAGACTGAGAGAAGATGCTCAAAGTGATAAAGAACTCATTGATGCTCTGCTAGACAAGGAAGCTGAGCTTAAAGAGTCAGCAGAGTCTGAGAAGAAAGAAAAAGAAAAGATCATGAAGAGACTTGAACAAGCATCTGGCACTATGACTGCTCAGTCAAACATTATAAAGAGAAAAGAAGAAGAAATTGAGCAACTTAAATTGAAGATCAGTTCATTGGAATCACATGCTAAGGCTTCAACTGCTCAAACAAAACAAGGTCCTGAGGCATCAAAAGAAATGATCTTGTACTCAAGGAAAAGAAAGTACCTTGGTACTGCTGAGAAGAAGCCAACTACTTGTGAAAGTGTTTCAAAGAAACAAAAGCTGACTTCTCCTGAACACACCCCCTCAATAGATTTATCTACTGAGAAGCCCATCTCTCAAAAGGAAGATGAAAGTGATAAAGAGTGGGAAGAATTAATCAAAGAAGACTCTCCACCAAAACAAGAAGTCTCAAAGGCTGATGATCTTCTGACTACAAGTGACATATTTGAAGAGAGGCCTGAATCAACCATGTTCATGACACTTATAAACCATGGTTTCCCTTATGACATGGTTGAAAGACTAAACATGACAGAGATGAAGAACCTGTTAAAAGAATTTGAGCTTGCATGCTTTATGATTCCAAATTGTGATTATGAAGCCTTCAGCACCTTTCAATCAATTCAGAAAACAAAGAAGGAGTTGGGACATTGTGACACAGCCAAGCTAAGCAAATACAACATGACTTGCTGGTTACAAGGACATAATTACAAACCTTATGAGCTTAAAGGAAGATCAGTAGGGGAACTCAGAAGGATGATGGAGCATGTGATGAAAGTTGAGCTAGATACTGGAGTAAAATTCAGAACTGAAGCTCCACATCCATCTTATGAACAACAAAGCAAACTTCCTGCTGAACCTATAACAGTTGAACCTAAAGATCAGCACAAAAGAAAGGAGAAATTGATTAGAGAGCCAAGAGAAGTTATACCCGGAAAAGTATGGCCACTTGGGACTGCAGTTAGAGAGATAACTGAGCAAAAGTCCACTCTAATACAACTGATAGATCACCTCACAACTCCCAGCTCTGTGGAAGAAAACAAGATCATGGCCTGGAAATATGATCCAGACTGGGATTGTGCTGTTATTAAAAGAACATCTGGAAGAGTTGAATACTTCCATGATGTACTCTCAGTGGTGAGTCTGCCAGAGAATGACATCAAAGATCTTCAAAGTTTAATCATCAGCAATTATCCAATTCACCCTAGAGGAAGAGATTTCTCAACCCTAGTGGGAAAGTTGAAAACAAAATTTAAAGATGATGTGCTTATAGAAGCCAAAAGAGAAGATGTAGAACATCAAAAGAGAATCAAAGGGCTCAAAAGATTCAAGACCAATGCCTCAGAATATGTAGATGATGAATTCTTGAAGAGGATTGGCTACAACAACAGAAACAAAGCAGCACTTAAATGCATTGAAGGGACTCAATTCACATACCCAATCACTGAATGGGGATATGTTGAGAAGACAAAAGAGTTGGTCCTACTGAGGAATACTGAGAACAAGAAAGCTGAAAAGATCAGAATCTTTGATCCTGTGGAAATCAAACTGCTCCATCCCAGCTACACCTCATACCTTAATGACAAATTCTTTCCCAAGCTGACTGATGAAAAAGCACAAAATGATCTGTTCCTACATGTCCATGTGATTCAAGTAATAGACAAACTACATGCCAAAGCATATAAAAGAAAAAGATTTAATGCTGGACTACTGAAGGGAACAACCTTTGATGAAGTAACAGAACTCAGAATAACAGAACAAGATGAGCTAGAAGTGGTAAATAACCACAAGGTGTTAGACACACTCACTACAGAGGAAGATGTTCTGGGAATTAGTTATGAGACTCTGAAGAAGATCATCAAGATGAAGATCCAATATAAGTATGATGATCAGAAGACTGTTGTTTCCTACTTCTACAACAAGATGATTGCCAGAATCAAGGATCTTGCAGTTTTGAAGAACTGATTGCAAGTAGCTAAGCCTAAGGGGGAGTATTGTTAGGTCTAGAATCAGTATATCTAGTCATTATGTATAGGCTTAGTACTTGAATTAATATCTGTAATGAACTTTTGTACTTCATTATTGTGTATGCATTAAATATATAGGTTAACCCATTTATATATGTGTTGGTTTATGTATGGTTGCAGGTACAAACATAATACTTGGTCAATTACTGAAATTGACCAAGTGTAAGAAACATCTACGGATGAACATTTCGTTCTTCCGTAGATATATTTTACAAGTAACAAAACATCCGAAGATGATCTACGGATGAACAAATCAACTGGAGTTCCAAGTGAATGAGTTCAAGAAATGCTGCGGAAGAACAAGAATTCTGCGGAAGAACAAAACATCTGCGGAAGAACAAAACATCTACGGAAGACAATATTTCTGCGGAGTCCAAACACTTGTATAATACAAGTGTTACGAGTCAACAAGTCAACAAGGCGGTTATACGAATCCCGAGAAATCCGATGATTCCTTAACAGAAACAAATCAAATCCCAAGAGATCCGGTGTTTCCTATAACTGAAACACCTTTGTCTGTAAATATGGATCCTAGGTTTCGATTCAAGGACGATTGAGTCAGACGATTGATTGATTGAGAACAGCAATAGCAATACAATAATCATCAAAAGTCTTTCGATCAACAAAAACATACACAACATCATAGCATTCATTGATATCGTACATTCAATTCTTTTGTAATCACCAACACATTATAATAAAATATTGATTAATCATTAATTGTGTTTTGTTTCGTGTGTTCTTGATATTTTATTGATATTTAAAGTTGCTTAAACACAATTAAACCAAATCAACGTTAATTCCGCTAACGTTGACTTGACATCGATTCACACTGATAATTCCTGTTGACGATCCTTGGATTCAAAGGAATTGTGTGTTCATGATTTGAACATGAACATGAGCTTGGATCTTAGGATTCATGTTGATGATAACAAGAATTCAATGATTAGTTGCTAAAATATAATAATGATAAACATGATGAAGAATATAATAATGATGAACACGACGAAGAACACCAACGTGTTTAATGTTTGATGTTTATTGATCTATTGTTGAAATCATCATCCTTGAGGGATGATGATATATTGTTGTTGATGATGAACTTAATTCACCCTAACAAGTGGTGAATTAGTCACACTTTACAAAGATAATATATTCTAATATATATACTAGTCTAGCATTTACAATAATTACAAAACAAACCCAAGACTAATATTTCGTTGCTATTGTTCTTCAAATCTTCAATTTCAATAATGTTGGAAATCTTCAATTTCTTGAAAGGTAGAATACCCAACAATACTCCCCCTAAATTGTAGATTTCCAATGAGAATTGAAGCTTGATCTTGTTTTTGTTGAATAGTTGTCCAAAGTTAAGAAATTTTGTTTTTGATGCGGAAGCGAGGTCTTCAAAGCTTTGGTACCATTATATTATGTAACAATGTCACTTGTTTTTGTTTATGAGAGCCCGAATACGAAGCCCAAATTTGTTTTGTTGATCAAAAGCCCAATCTTCAACACTTGAGCCCAATTCCAACTAATGTTTTTGTTTAATGATGAAGCCCAAGAAACAAAACCCAATGGTGTTCACGAGCCCATTTGCAACCCTAGGTTGCAAACCCTAATTTTGCAACCCTAATGTGGCCGCAAACGAAATTTGGTTCGGCAACCCTAATTAGGGCGTCCTTAACGTGGCCGCACAAGCCACTTGCGGTAGCCTCTTAGTCGCACAAGCCACTTTGTTCGGCAGCCCTATTTGAGTCCCTATTCGGCCGAAACACTTGGTTCGCAAGGCATCCTCATTCGGCTGCCCTAATGAGCATGAAACCCTAGTTTGTTTGAAGCTTGAGGCAACCGCAAACATGAATGTTGAATTGATTGTTGATGAAGTTGCTTTCTTCAAATCTTCAATAATTTCAGCAGTCTAAACATAAAATCTCATCAAAATCAATATGAATCCATCAACTCCGGCTCTGATACCAATTGTGTGTTCATGATTTGAACATGAACATGAGCTTGGATCTTAGGATTCATGTTGATGATAACAAGAATTCAATGATTAGTTGCTAAAATATACTAATGATGAACATGATGAAGAATATAATAATGATGAACACGACGAAGAACACCAACGTGTTTAATGTTTGATGTTTATTGATCTATTGTTGAAATCATCATCCTTGAGGGATGATGATATATTGTTGTTGATGATGAACTTAATTCACCCTAACAAGTGGTGAATTAGTCACACTTTACAATGATAATATATTCTAATATATATACTAGTCTAGCATTTACAATAATTACAAAACAAACCCTAGACTAATATTTCGTTGCTATTGTTCTTCAAATCTTCAATTTCAATAATGTTGGAAATCTTCAATTTCTTGAAAGGTAGAATACCCAACAATACTCCCCCTAAATTGTAGATTTCCAATGAGAATTGAAGCTTGATCTTTTTTTTGTTGAATAGTTGTCCAAAGTTAAGAAATTTTGTTTTTGATGTGGAAGCGAGGTCTTCAAAGCTTTGGTACCATTATATTATGTAACAATGTCACTTGTTTTTGTTGATGAGAGCCCGAATACGAAGCCCAAATTTGTTTTGTTGATCAAAAGCCTAATCTTCAACACTTGAGCCCAATTCCAACTAATTTTTTTGTTTAATGATGAAGCCCAAGAAACAAAACCCAATGGTGTTCACGAGCCCATTTGCAACCCTAGGTTGCAAACCCTAATTTTGCAACCCTAATGTGGCCGCAAACGAATTTTGGTTCGGCAACCCTAATTAGGGCGTCCTTAATGTGGCCGCACAAGCCACTTGCGGCAACCTCTTAGTCGCACAAGCCACTTTGTTCGGCAGCCCTATTTGAGTCCCTATTCGGCCGAAACACTTGGTTCGCAAGGCATCCTCATTCGGCTGCCCTAATGAGCATGAAACCCTAGTTTGTTTGAAGCTTGAGGCAACCGCAAACATGAATGTTGAATTGATTGTTGATGAAGTTGCTTTCTTCAAATCTTCAATAATTTCAGCAGTCTAAACATAAAATCTCATCAAAATCAATATGAATCCATCAACTCCGGCTCTAATACCAATTGTGTGTTCATAGTTGCTAAAATATAATAATGATGAACATGATGAAGAATATAATAATGATGAACACGACGAAGAACACCAATGTGTTTAATGTTTGATGTTTATTGATCTATTGTTGAAATCATCATCCTTGAGGGATGATGATATATTGTTGTTGATGATGAACTTAATTCACCCTAACAAGTGGTGAATTAGTCACACTTTACAATGATAATATATTCTAATATATATACTAGTCTAGCATTTACAATAATTACAAAACAAACCCTAGACTAATATTTCGTTGCTATTGTTCTTCAAATCTTCAATTTCAATAATGTTGGAAATCTTCAATTTCTTGAAAGGTAGAATACCCAACAATATTCACCTTTACAAGTGGTGAATTAGTCACCCTTTACAATGATAATATGTGCTAATATATATACTAGTCTAGCATTTACAATAATTACAAAGCGATCCCTACACTAATATTTTGTTGCTATTGTTCTTCAAGTCTTCAACTTCAATAATATTGAAATCTTCAATTTCTTGAAGGGTCGAAAACCCAACAATACTCCCCCTAAACCAAACAAACAACATATATCAGTGTTGTCATAAGTCACACAGCATGAGTCAGACGATTGATTGATTGAGAACAGCAATAGCAACACAACAATCATCAAAAGTCTTTCAATCAACAAAAACATACACAACATCATAGCATTCATTGATATCGTACATTCAATTCTTTTGTAATCACCAACACATTATAATAAAATATTGATTAATCATTAATTGTGTTTTGTTTCGTGTGTTCTTGATATTTTATTGATATTTAAAGTTGCTTAAACACAATCAATTCATTATATCAGCATTATTTCCTCATAATGATTAGTTGGATTCACAGGTGGTATCAGAGCCAACTGCTCATTGATTTAGATCAATTGATCTATCAGTGTTAGTTGTGTTTTAATTGTGTTTGATTTCGCTTAACAGCAATCGTTTTTAATTAACTTGTTTCTATATTCAAATCAATTGAATAGTAGATCTTGTTAACATCATGAGCAACTTCAGTGGTTCATCTTACCAACCTCCGAAGTTGGAAACAAAAGCAGATTTCAAGTCTTGGAAAATCAAGTTCAGGAATCATGTAAACTATACTGATTCTGACTTGTGGATTTCCATCACTGAAGGTCCTTATATTCCACCCACTCTTGGGCCGGATTATAATGACAAAAATCAACCAATCAGTACGAAAGATCTATCACCTGTTGATGTCAAAAAGATTAAAGTCGATATAAAAGCATACAGTCTGCTTAGTATGGCTTTACCTGAAGAGATATTAATCAGGTGTGAGAACTATAAAACAGCTCACTCCTTATGGAAGATACTTCACACTCTCTGCGAAGGGAGTGATGAGATAAGAAGTATAAGGAGAGACACCCTCAGATCACAATATGAAACTTTTCATCATATTGAGGGTGAATCAATTCCTCAGCAACTTCATAGATTCATGCAGTTGGTCACTGAGATGAATATTCTAGAGTTGAAGTATACTAGTGAGGAATTAAACAAGAAAATGCTCCACACTTTGCCAGAAAGTTGGAAGCATATTGTGTCCATGTTCAAGAACACTATAGATCTGAAAGCTACTGGCTTAGATACTCTGGTTGCAAAAGTGGAAGCTCTTGAAATGGACGAAAAATCAAGAAACAAGAGTGTGAGAACTCATGTCTCACCCTATCACTTCAAAGAAACAAATAATGTAGGAAGTGCTTTTATTTCAAACAATGAAAGTGATAAATCTTGTGCTAGGAGTGATGATGAGGAGGAAGTTAGCTTCTATGTTTCAAAACCCTCAAAGAAATCATCTCAAGACAAGCAGCAGAAGAATAAAGGAAGAACTACTGATAGACAAGATACAACTGCAGCAACAACTAAGTCTTCCTTTTCAGCAAATCAGTCAGAACCAATAACTGCGATATTGGACTCTGAAGAACAAAGAGCAGCCTTTGCAGCTTTTAGCTCAAGTTTTCAAGCATATCTGGGAAGCTCTCTAACATCAGCCAATATCTGCCAACAAGACTTAGAAGAATTACCTCCAGATGTAGTGGAAGAGATGGATCTACAATGGCAGATGGCCATGATTGCTTATAGAGCTAAGCAATATCTCAAGAGAAATAAGAACTTGGCTTCAGCAAGCAAAACATCATAGATTGGTGTTGACAAATCAAAAGTGAGATGCTACAAATACAATCTCTATGGACATTTCTCAAGAGAATGCAATCAACAGTCTTATCCAGAGATGAGACAACATCAGCAACATCAACAACATCAGATTCAAGCAAATCAACAATCTTCTCAAAGACCTCTGCACAAGCAATCTCAACTGATCAATGCTTCCCCACCAGCCACCAAAGAATCAGCAGAACCTAGTAACTCAAAGGAGACAGGGCCGATCATACTTCAAGATGGAACGTGTGATTGGAGTTTGTATGAGAAGGAAGTTTTGGAAGAGAATCAAGCTTTGATGACCTATATGGATCAAACAGTTCCCCTAATGGCAAAAGAGGTAAAAGAAAGATTGTGTTCATCAACTTGTGTTGAGGAAGTTGAACGATATAGAGTCCATGCTCAACAGTTGGCTGATAAAGTAAAAGAAACAATGATTTTGAATGAATCCCATGTTAGAGAACATAAATTATATCAAATAAAAATTAATTCCTTGCAAAAGGATTTAGAAAAATTTGTTTCTGAAAATTATAGCCTAAAAGCCCAAGTTGAGCATTTGACTTCTTCCTTAACAAAATCCATGGGTGATCATGCATCAACTGAAGTGAAACTTCAGAAGTTTCAATTATCATCTCAGCAATATGAGAAATTACTAAATTCTCATATTGAATCAAAGAAAAGGTCTGGGTTGGGTTATAATGTGGTTGCACCACCTATAAATGATTATTACACATCCTTACCTACAACAATGACAAACACTCTGTCAAAACATTTTGTGCCTGGCACTAAGTTTGAAAAGGAGTCAACTAAAACTACAATTAATGATAAAGCTGAGGTGAGTGAAACTGAATCATCTGAATCAAAATCATTAGATCAAAATGATTCAGAATTTGATTATGATAAGTGTGATGACTTGGATGATTCTGATGAACATGATGTTGATCAAACAAGCACTGGTAAAAATTTTCAACTGAAAGCCCATATCGCAAAAGTTCTTGAAGAAACAAAGTTGCCATACCCTCCTAAACAAAGAAACATGCTGAAGACCATCTGCAAGAGGATAGCTCAATTGAATGAAGGTCTTCAAGAACTAAGTATGCAAGACTCCTCCAAGAAATTGACTGATGAATCTGTCATCACTGAGAAAAGAGGAAAATTCAAAGGAAAGAAAAAGTCTTCAGTAGATCATCAACTGAACAAGAAAACTTCAGCTGCTGATCTACGAAAGAGAAATTCAGCCCCAAACAATCAAAATGTGCACAAAATTGAAAAAGGTGAAGCACATTCAAAGCTAAAGAAGAAAGAGCTACAACAAAGATCAGCAAACAAAAGGAATGATTCTGAGAAAGAATCAGAAGAAAAGTATTGCAAATGGTGTGACATGAAAAATCACAACACTGAAGACTGTTACTTCAGCAGCTACTGTTCTATTTGCAATATGAACAATCATATGACTGCTGATTGTTACTTCAACAAACATTGTTCTATCTACAACAAAAATAATCATTCCACACAGGAATGTTATTTCAACAAAAAGAACAAGACAAAAAGCTCAAAGAAGAAAGAATCAGACAAATCTGAATCAGATTCTCAATCCACGGATTCTGACAAGAGCTCAAAACTGAAGAAGTTTGAACAAAAATCAAAGGATGATGATTCATTCTTTGATAAATTGACAAAGGCATTCATATACCTATTTCAAAAACAAAAGATAGTGAAACATTTAAAGGTTCAGTGTCAAAACAAAAGACTCAAACAAATGAAGTTACTCTGAGTAAAGCAGACAATGTGAATCATGAATCTACTTCATCAACATCAAATTCAACAGAATCATCCTCATCTAAATCAAATCAGAATGAATCAATTAAATCTGAAACTGAAACTTCAAAAATTGTTCATGAAAGAATAACTGTTTTAGATCCTGTTGATAAACCCAAGATCACTAAGACTTGGGTTGTCACTTCTAACTGATTTTCATTTCTGATTGCAGGAACAATATTGGAGAGCTGACAACATGTGGTATGTTGACAGTGGTTGTTCCAGGCATATGACAGGAAACTGTTCTCTTCTCCATGATTTTAAACATAAAAATGCTTCTTATGTGGCATTTGGTGGGAATAAAAAGGGAGGTAAAATTGTTGGTGAAGGAATGATAACTAATGGTGTACTTATATTTGATAAGTAAATTACTGTAAAAACTTAAGTATATAATTTACTTAGTGTATCTCAAATCTGTGATCAAAACTACACTACATTGTTTGATGACACTAACTGTTACATTCTTAAGCCAGGATTTAGTGTCCTCCTGAGATCGAATACTCCTCAAAGCAGCAAGAAAAGGAAACACTTATGTTTTGGATATGAACAACACTTCACTCACAAAACATGAACTTGTCTTATATCTAAACTTTCAGAAGATTTGTCACAATTATGGCATAGAAGGCTTGTTCATTCTAACATGAAGAACATGAATAAACTGGTAAAACATGACCTGGTCATTGGATTACCAAATAAAGAGTTCCATTGCTCAACTCATTGCTCTTCTTGTTACAAAGGAAAACAACACAGAGTGTCACATAAACCAAAAACAATCAATACTAAATACTACATACCCACCCTCAAATTGCTTCACATGGATCTTTTTGGTCCAACCCATGTTGAGCATTGGAAAAAGGCAATATTGTTTGGTGATAGTTGATGATTTCCCTAGATTTACATGGGTTTTTTCTAAAACAAAAGAGTGAAACATCAGAAACATTAATGGACTTTGTCATCAAAATTGAGAATCAACTTGATACAAAAGTCAAAATTTTCAGGAGTGATAATGGTACTGAATTTGTTAACTTTGAACTTGATTCTTTTTGCAGGAGCAAAGGTATTGCAAGACAATTCAGTGCCCCAAGGACTCCACAACAAAATGGAGTTGCTGAAAGAAGAAACATAACTCTCATTGAAGCAGCAAGACAATGCTAGCTGATTCACAACTACCTATCCTTTTGGCTGAGGCTGTGAATACTGCATGCAATGTTCAAAATAGAACGTTAATTGTCAAAGAACATAACAAACTCCTTATGAGCTCCTATTTAAAAGAAAACCTTACATAGGATATCTAAGAGTAGTTAGATGTCAAGTACTGTTTTGAACATAAAAGAGTCATTAGGAAATTTTCAGAAAACACATATGATGGTTTCTTTGTTGGATATTCTTCAACATCAAAATCATATAGAGTGTATATCCACAACATAACATGTGGAAGAGACCCCTAATGTATCTTTTGATAAAATGTGTTTACTAAGTCAGTTAAAGGTTCATCATGGTTATTTGACATAGATGCTTTGTCTAAATCTTTTAACTATGATCATTTGACAATGCAGGAGGATCTGATGAAGTATGCTATCCATTTGTTCCACCTATTATGACTGAAGTAACTTTATCTTTGATCCCCCAAGGATACATCCATCTTCAGGTGAAAATACTTCAGCAGAAGCAGATATTACATGTGGAACTGAACAAAATATATCCGGAGAAATTCCTTCGGAAGAACAAAATGCATCCGGAGTTCCTTCGGAAGATCAGCATGTATCCGGAGAACTTCCTTCGGAAGACCAAAATATATCCGGAGAAATTTCTTCGGAAGAACAAAATGCATCCGGAGTTCCTTCGGAAGATCAGCATGTATCCTATCCGAGAACTTCCTTTGGAAGACCAAAATGTATCCGGAGCAGCTCCTACGGAAGAACAAAATACTTCCGCAGAAGTTCCTGCGGAGAGCAAAATCCAACTGCAGATACTACTGTAGCTCAATTTGATTATTTCTTGAATTCTCAAATTGAGATGAATCAGTCAGAGGCAATGGAAATGACTAATCTGGAATCATCCATTCCAGTTGAGTCAACTCCATCAATGAGAATTCATAAGTCTCATCCACTTAACAATATCATTGGAAATCCTGACAAGAGAACTACAAGGAGCCAAAGTGGTACAGCCAACCTTTGTCTTTTCAACTATTTTCTTTCTCAAGTGGTGCCTCCAACAGCTGCTTTAAAAGACAATAGCTGGATTGAAGCTATGCAAGAAGAGCTTCAACAGTTCAGAAAGCAAAAGTATGGTGTCTTGTTGATTTACCTGAAGGTCAACATCCTATTGGAACTAGATGGCTATACAAAACAAACTGGATGATAGAGGATTATTGTCTGAAACAAAGCAAGGTTGATAGCACAAGGATACACTCAAGAAGAAGGCATAGATTATGATGAAGTTTTTGCACCAGTTGCAAGAATTGAGGCAATAAGAGTATTCTTGGCATATGCATCATACAAGAAATTTACTGTGTATCAAATGGATGTCAAGTGTGCATTCTTATATGGGAAAATTGATGAGGAAGTTTATGTGTCTCAACCCCCCGGATTTGAAGATCCTCATTATCCTCACAGGGTATACAAACTAGATAAAGCCTTATATGGTCTTCATCAAGCACCAAGAAAATGGTATGAAACACTATCATCTTTCTTACTCAAGCATGGCTACAAAGAGGACCTATTGATCAGACACTCTTTCTCAAACAAGAACATCAAGATCTCTTAGTAGTTCAAGTATATGTTGATGACATTATATTTGGATCAACAAATAAGAGATTGTGTGTGAATTTTGAAGAACTGATGAAATCTGAATTTCAGATGAGCTCAATGGGTGAATTAACATTCTTCCTTGGCCTTCAAGTTCATCAAAGCAGATGGAATATTCATCAATCAAGAAAAATACATACATCAAATACTAAGAAATACAATCTTGCTGAAGTATCCTCATGCAAAACACCAGCATCAACAATTGATAAGATTGCTCCTGATCCCACTAGAAAATCTATTGATCAAAAATTTTTAGATCCATGATAGGTTCACTTATGTACTTAACTGCCAGTAGACCTGATATTATGTTTGCTGTGTGTGTATGTGCTAGGTACCAATCTGATCCAAAGGAGTCACATCTCAATGCTGTCAAAAGAATTTTCAGATACCTCAAGGGAAAACCAGGACTTGGTCTATGGTATCCCAAGGATGGAGACTTTACACTCTACTCATACTCAGATAGTGACTATGGTGGATGTAACAGCAATAGAAAATCAACAACCGGTGGATGTCAATTCATTGGACCCAGGCTAGTGTCATGGCAGTGCAAGAAACAAACAAATGTTTTTGTATCCACAGCTGAGGCTGAGTACATTGCTGCTTCAGCTGGGTGTTCTCAAGTACTTTGGTTACAATACCAATTGCTTGACTATGGTTACAACTTTCTTCAAACTTCAATCTATATAGACAATTCTGCTGCTATGTTTATCACTGCTAATCCTGTGCAACATAGTAAAACAAAACATATAGAGATTAGGTATCATTTTCTGAGAGATTGCTCAGAAAAGGGATTGATTAAGTTAGTCAAAGTGGATACATCAAATCAGCTTGCTGATTTATTCACTAAAGCCTTTGATTCAGTCAGATTTAATTTTCTGATTGAGTCTCTAGGTATGATTAACTTAGATTAAATCAAGTCCAAACAAACAACATGTTGTGTGCAATAATGCATCAGTATGACTTATGCATGGGAAATGATAGTACACTATAGCTTTGCCTATTTCTGCATAAACAAATAACAATATATCTCAACAAGTTTCTTGATATGTGAGTAGGTTCATCTTGAGTGGAAACAAAACTTAGTGCATGCAAAACATAATACTATAATAATTGTCTGTGGGAAACTTCATTTTGAGAAAACAAAGTGAGTCTTATCCTAATGTGATCAAATCATTCATCTAAACACACTATGTAAAACACTTTATACTATCTATCTTTGCAAATCATACTCCCTCTGTTTTGTGTGAACAAAGACCTGGGTGTATGATCACCATACTGAATATCAGTATCAAAGGTGAAAAGATCATGCTCATCATCATCCCTCTGTTTTGTGTGAACAAAGACCTGGGTTAAAGGCACCTCTGTTTTACGTGAGTAAAGACCTGGTGACCTGATGATGATCATATCTAAAGCTCTCAAAAGAATCCTAAGTGATTAACTGTATATTATCTTGAGCTTTATCAACATCGCATCAATGAGATGCCAAATACATCTCAAGATAGCTATTATAATTTAAAGTACATAGTCTTAAGTGTGAAAAAGTGATGATTTGACTTGCAAAGGGAGGACAACACCTTTGTGAATCAAATGTGAAGCCCGTGACAGTTATTTCTAAAACAATAAAACATGATAAACAGCATGCCTAGTTGATACATGAGCTCTTGTATGGATTTATATGGACAATATACTTGCAATCAGAACTTGTTTTAGTATCAACTATACAACATAACTAATCAGGAAGAGGCTTAGCATTATAGTATGATCCCATCTTATGTGTATCTGATCATTATCATATATTTAAAGTTCATGTTATTCCTCTTAAAGAAATTTATGATAAATGCTTATGTTCATCATTAATCACAAATTTAGGGGGAGTAGAATTCATGAAAAAGCATCTAAATCAGCAGCAGCAATGTCTATATCTTTATCAATTTGAAGAAATTGAAATCTGAGCATCATCTTAGCCGTTGGTTACATGAAATTTTTTTTAGTAAAAATCTCTATTTTAAATTTTCTTGTACTAAATTGTCATGTATACAAAGCCAACGAGGTCCTATAGCAATAATTGGTTCAACCAATGGCGTTGGGCCATACATACAACTGTGTGTAAATCAATATTAGTATATTAATGTTTATCCGTAGATTGGTAAACTACGGATGAATAAAGATCAATAAATTAATGATTACAATTTCACATCAGTAGAAGTTCTTGATCCGTAGATGTACTACGGAAGAGTACATTGTGGATCACACAATTAATTAGAAATTACTTCTACGGAAGATTACAATGTGGGACCCACTGAATAAATCAGAGAAAATTAATATGTCTGAGGGTATAAATAAAGAGATTTGACTTGTCAAATTCATTATTCACTTTTTCAGCTCACTTTTTCAGACCTAGAAAATCTCACTCAACAAATTTTTCCCACTTTCTCAACATTCAAAATTTACCAAATCAAAACCTTAAGCAAACATATATCTGTGTTCTTAATCAGCGTTTATTAAGGTAAAACATGTCGTAATCATGAAGAATGAACCAGTTGATTCTTGTTTTATCTCACAACTGTTCGTATTCTCATATCAATAATGTGATTCTAACGAAGTCTTTTCTTATGAACAGATGGATCAACGATTTGCAAAAGAACATAATGTGTGTTCTTTCTTGAACCCTGACGATCCTGTGTCAGAAGGATGTCAAGAAATTATGAGATATTTGAGAAGATCAAGGATATTCTATGCCTTATCTGCGGAGCCAACGATTTATCGCTCGCATATCAGTGATTTCTGGAATTCTGCACATATAGAAGAAGATGATGAAGGCATTATTGCAGAAGTAAAGAATCGAAGGCTGAGAATAGACGAACAAACAATAAGAAGGGTACTAGAACTGGGAGATGTTGAAGTTGGACACCCTGATGTATTTGATAATGAATACATAGAAAAGGTTTTTCTCCTAATGGGGTATGATGGAGACTTTGAAAAGGGAGAAATTAAGAAGGGAAGACTCTGTAAGCCATACAGCTTTTTGTGTCACACTTATCTAAAGTGTATGTCAAACAGAAAATCTGGGCTTGACAGATTTTCAAGACATATATCATCTGGTATCATTGGCATCTTTGAGGGAAGGACCTACAACTATTCAAAGTACATCTTCAATTGTTTGTGTGATCACATTCGAGTACAGAAGGCTGATAAGATGTATATGTTTCCAAGGTTCATTCAGCTCATCATTAATGCAGACCTGCCTGGAACATCTGTGGAGGGTGGTGTGTTTATCCAAGCACACCTTGGCAGATCTGTGCTGAACAAAATCTCAGGGAAATATGAAGGAGGTGACATAGACATGTTTGCTCATGTGATTGATGCTAATGCAGACATACCTCAAGAGCTTGTTTGGGAAATTGATGAAGAGAACTCTGCTACCAGCTCTGCTCAAGACACTCCATCACCAGAAGCATCACCTCAACAACAACAACCACATCAACCACCATCTCCTCACAGCCAAAATACAGAACCTATCTCTCCAATCCTCCACCTATCACCACAACAACAACAAACACCCCAAACACAATCACCAGCCAGCCAAAATACAGAACCTTTCTCTCCAATCCTCCACCTATCACCACAACAACAACAAACACCCCAAACACAATCACCTGCCAGTCAAAATACTGAACCAATATCTCCCATTCAACCCCAATCACCAAATCAGCTTCAGATGCAACTTTACCAACAACTTACAAATTCAGATACTGAGAGCATCTACACTGGAGAGACAGAATTAGTCTCAGAAGCAAGTACAGTTAAACTGTCATTATCCAAGACTGAATCCCCTGTGCATTCAAATGAAACTGAACAAGTTTCTCCAGTGACTGACCAGCAACAACAACAAACTCTTCAAGAGCATGAAGATCAAGCCACTGAACCAAAGTCAAGCTCAGCAAGTGTTGATCATGAGGAAGTAAAAGAAGATGAGATTGAGTCTCAGCATCAGGAAGTAGACAGAGAAGCAGATCAGGTTGATGTGATTGCTTATAATGAAGATGATCTGAGTGAAGATGACATTCCTGTGAGCAAAAGTTATCTGGTGGCTGAGTACAACAAGCTGGTGCTCAAATCAAATTAAAGAAAGGAAAGAATACAAGAGCTGAAGGGGATGATAAAAGAAAAGGATGAAGAATTGATAAGATAGCAAGCAAGAATAAAGAGACTGAGAGAAGATGCTCAAAGTGATAAAGAAGTCATTGATGCTCTGCTAGACAAGGAAGCTGAGCTTAAAGAGTCAGCAGAGTCTGAGAAGAAAGAAAAAGAAAAGATCATGAAGAGACTTGAACAAGCATCTGGCACTATGACTGCTCAGTCAAACATTATAAAGAGAAAAGAAGAAGAAATTGAGCAACTTAAATTGAAGATCAGTTCATTGGAATCACATGCTAAGGCTTCAACTGCTCAAACAAAACAAGGTACTGAGGCATCAAAAGAAATGATCTTGTACTCAAGGAAAAGAAAGTACCTTGGTACTGCTGAGAAGAAGCCAACTACTTATGAAAGTGTTTTAAAGAAACAAAAGCTGACTTCTCCTGAACACACCCCCTCAATAGATTTATCTACTGAGAAGCCCATCTCTCAAAAGGAAGATGAAAGTGATAAAGAGTGGGAAGAATTAATCAAAGAAGACTCTCCACCAAAACAAGAAGTCTCAAAGGCTGATGATCTTCTGACTACAAGTGACATATTTGAAGAGAGGCCTGAATCAACCATGTTCATGACACTTATAAACCATGGTTTCCCTTATGACATGGTTGAAAGACTAAACATGACAGAGATGAAGAACCTGTTAAAAGAATTTCAGATTGCATGCTTTATGATTCCAAATTGTGATTATGAAGCCTTCAGCACCTTTCAATCAATTCAGAAAACAAAGAAGGAGTTGGGACATTGTGACACAGCCAAGCTAAGCAAATACAACATGACTTGCTGGTTACAAGGACATAATTACAAACCTTATGAGCTTAAAGGAAGATCAGTAGGGGAACTCAGAAGGATGATGGAGCATGTGATGAAAGTTGAGCTAGATACTGGAGTAAAATTCAGAACTGAAGCTCCACATCCATCTTATGAACAACAAAGCAAACTTCCTGCTGAACCTATAACAGTTGAACCTAAAGATCAGCACAAAAGAAAGGAGAAATTGATTAGAGAGCCAAGAGAAGTTATACCCGGAAAAGTATGGCCACTTGGGACTGCAGTTAGAGAGATAACTGAGCAAAAGTCCACTCTAATACAACTGATAGATCACCTCACAACTCCCAGCTCTGTGGAAGAAAACAAGATCATGGCCTGGAAATATGATCCAGACTGGGATTGTGCTGTTATTAAAAGAACATCTGGAAGAGTTGAATACTTCCATGATGTACTCTCAGTGGTGAGTCTGCCAGAGAATGACATCAAAGATCTTCAAAGTTTAATCATCAGCAATTATCCAATTCACCCTAGAGGAAGGGATTTCTCAACCCTAGTGGGAAAGTTGAAAACAAAATTTAAAGATGATGTGCTTATAGAAGCCAAAAGAGAAGATGTAGAACATCAAAAGAGAATCAAAGGGCTCAAAAGATTCAAGACCAATGCCTCAGAACATGTAGATGATGAATTCTTGAAGAGGATTGGCTACAACAACAGAAACAAAGCAGCACTTAAATGCATTGAAGGGACTCAATTCACATACCCAATCACTGAATGGGGATATGTTGAGAAGACAAAAGAGTTGGTCCTACTGAGGAATGCTGAGAACAAGAAAGCTGAAAAGATCAGAATCTTTGATCCTGTGGAAATCAAACTGCTCCATCCCAGCTACACCTCATACCTTAATGACAAATTCTTTCCCAAGCTGACTGATGAAAAAGCACAAAATGATCTGTTCCTACATGTCCATGTGATTCAAGTAATAGACAAACTACATGCCAAAGCATATAAAAGAAGAAGATTTAATGCTGGACTGTGAAGGGAAAAAACTTTGATGAAGTAACAGAACTCAGAATAACAGAACAAGATGAGCTAGAAGTGGTAAATAACAACAAGGTGTTAGACACACTCACTACAGAGGAAGATGTTCTGGGAATTAGTTTTGAGACTCTGAAGAAGATCAGCAAGATGAAGATCAACTATAAGTATGATGATCAGAAGACTGCTGTTTCCTACTTCTACAACAAGATGATTGCCAGAATCAAGGATCTTGCAGTTTTGAAGAACTGATTGCAAGTAGCTAAGCCTAAGGGGGAGTATTGTTAGGTCTAGAATCAGTATATCAAGTTATTATGTATAGGCTTAGTACTTGAATTAATATCTATAATGAACTTTTGTACTTCATTATTGTGTATGCATTAAATATATAGGTTAACCCATTTATATATGTGTTGGTTTATGTATGGTTGCAGGTACAAACATAATACTTGGTCAATTACTGAAATTGACCAAGTGTAAGAAACATCTACGGATGAACATTTTGTTCTTCCGTAGATATATTTTACAAGTAACAAAACATCTGAAGATCATCTACGGATGAACAAATCAACTGGAGTTCCAAGTGAATGAGTTCAAGAAATGCTGCGGAAGAACAAGAATTCTGCGGAAGAACAAAACATTTGCGGAAGAACAAAACATCTACGGAAGACAATATTTCTGCGGAGTCCAAACACTTGTATAATACAAGTGTTACGAGTCAACAAGTCAACAAGGCGGTTATACGAATCCCGAGAAATCCGATGATTCCTTAACAGAAACAAATCAAATCCCAAGAGATCCGGTGTTTCCTATAACTGAAACACCTTTGTCTATAAATATGGATCCTAGGTTTCGATTCAAGGACGATTGAGTCAGACGATTGATTGATTGAGAACAGCAATAGCAATACAACAATCATCAAAAGTCTTTCGATCAACAAAAACATACACAACATCATAGCATTCATTGATATCGTACATTCAATTCTTTTGTAATCACCAACACATTATAATAAAATATTGATTAATCATTAATTGTGTTTTGTTTCGTGTGTTCTTGATATTTTATTGATATTTAAAGTTGCTTAAACACAATTAAACCAAATCAACGTTAATTCCGCTAACGTTGACTTGACATCGATTCACACTGATAATTCCTGTTGACGATCCTTGGATTCACAATCATCCATTTATACATTTATTGAAACAAGTGAGTATTTCCATACCCGTTTTTGTTTACTTTCACACTTTGGGGTGAAACATGTTAACTTATACTTTGCACTTGTAAACTTATTTGAGACTTGTAAACCTATGGCAATTTATCTTGTTAAGTTGTGGTTAGTTGAACTTTCGTGGTTACCATGTTATGGCGTTATATGTGCAATCATTAACTATTGTTAGCCCAGCGAAGTCATAGATCTATGGGCAAGACAAGCCTGCTTTGGTTGATCCAAGTACACTTAGCTGATCGTATATACTTTTAAACGTTTGAGACTTGTAAAACTTTGTTGAGGTTTGATTGTTGCATTGTTCATAACATCCCTAATCACTTTATTCACTAACTCATGACTTGAATTGCCATCTTTTATATAATCTATGTATTAAAAACTATGGAATGCTCACCAACATTATTGTTGACCTTTTATTTTTAACATGTTTCAGGAAACGCCCAAGTTTGATATCTACACTTTGAAGCTTGCACATCTAGGAATGGACCTAGATAAATAAATAAAATGGAATGATTTGTTACATTCTATGTTATGCTTTTATTTTCTTTGAGACTTATGTTTGTAATGTGACAATTGAAACTTATGTTTAAATAATATTTTGATTATTAATAGCGTTATGTGGCTGTGAACGATCTTAACTCTCACTCCTCGACGTTTCCGCCGTCAAGGTTGGGGTATGACATATACTACATCCTACAGCCTTCCATACTTTGAAGGCCAGCTGGATACAATTGACTAGACAACTACAAAATCAAATGTAGACTCAAAAGGCAGATTTGCCTTTAGACTAGTGACTATGACATGCCATAGCTCACATCCTAATATATTAGAAAAAAGGATAAAAGTACATAAAGCAGAAAACATGGACTCAAGACCTCAATGTACAGTTACCAAAAACATGGACCTTTTCACCAACTCATGTAAGTTGGTGAATTTACAGAGTTGCAGCGGAAAAGTTGTCCAGTTTTATGGTAAAGTACATCAGATAAAGGCATATCTCTAAAAGTCTTCGGAAGAAATCTGTCTTCACTCTTGGCTTCGGAAGACTGTCTTTGAAGCTTTAGAAGACTACACTTTTGGCTTCGGAAGATGTTGGTCTTGGCTTTGAAGATTTTACACTTAGAATATTTCTAGTGCATGGTGTAAAACTTCCGAATCATTTCTACTTCTGTTCTCCAGTGCATGCATGTAGAGAGACTTTGGATGTTTTGGCTGCATCAGACCTATAGGAATCCTTACAAACTCCTCCTAGGCTGATGCTACCGAAACATTTAGAAGATCTTTAGATGTTGGTAGTCTTCAGGATGATAATGGCCATACCTTTCTTCATCAGATGGTCAGGATCACTCATATTCTCATAATATCTTCTCATCTAAAAGAGATCATGTAGAGTTAAGTTGATTATGTCTTGCCATGTATAGACATTCTTAACACCTTGATCTCTGATCACATGCCATCTCTCTTGATTAGTAGTGAAGGTCCAGGATAAAATGGGTCTCTCAGTTGCAAGAGGTGCCATTTGAATTGGAGTTGATTGGGCTGCCTCTTCATGCACTTCCTCAGGTTGATTTGACTCAGCCTGAGGTGTAGAGGTGGATGATTCAGGCTTCTTCTTCTTTGACTTTGGTTTGGAAGCCATCCTCTTCTTCCTCTTAGAAGACTTCAACAAAGAAGACTTGTCTGCAGCACCTTGTTGATCATCCTTGTCTTTCTCAGTTGGGTGTTCCTCCCTCACAGGTTTAGAAGAAGAGAGAGTTTGACCCTGCTGTGGATCAGAAGATGAAGCTTGCTGAGGCTCAGCAGGAGGTCCAGGTTGTGTTGTCTGAGGTTGTTCAAACTTAACCTCCACTTCAGGTGGGATTTGACTTGGAGGGGAGTGTAAGTCAATCAGCTCTCCACTCTTGATCTTCTGCTTGATTACCCTGTTATGATCATCCATTATGGATAGAGACATAGGGCCAAGTCTCCTTCTAGAGAATCCATACAGCTTCAAGAAGCTCATCATCCTTTGTCAGTCAGCAGACTTCTTCATACTCTTTTGGATGATGTCTCTTGACTTTGCATCATTTTCCCTCATCTTTTTCTTTGTTGCCTTTTGTTCTTTAAGCACTTGAAGTTCAAGCTCTTTGAGATACTCAAACTCAATGTACTCAAAAGGACAAGGGAAGAAGTGCAGATGCCTGGTAGGGACCTATGGCACTCAGGTAGTTGATCATGTTTTGATTATCTGTTTCCTTGTCTACCTGAGGTTCTTGTGTAGTTGCCACATCCTCTTGCACATGGCTTCCATGAACTGAAGAGAGAGTTGGAACATGCTTGTATAACCTTTTCTGTCTCTTCTCCTCTTTGAATTGGAGAAGTAGCCTTGCATCCTCTGCTTCCTTCATCTCTCTTGACACTTCCATGTCAGCCAGTTCATTTAATTGTTGTAAGGGGAGAGATATAACCTCATCTATGTCATAGTTCCTGGTCCGCAGGTAAGTAATCCTGACTGCCCTCAACTCATCTTCATGAGTGTTTGGTCTGGGGGCAGCCTTGATTTCAGCTTGCATAAAGCCTGTAGACCCAAAGGAACTTTCTCCCCCTCCTCAATCTCCTTAGGAGTTAAAATTCTTTTCCCTTTGTCACCCACATACCTTTGTGTCACAGGGTGGAGAGAGCTTTGCCCTTCATTGCTTAGTGTAGCATCCAAGCTCTAGCCAGAGAGAGGTTGTGAGACACCTTCACCAGCAGGTGTTTCACTGAGCGGATGAATTTCTGAAGTAGTTGTTGGGGTGAAAGGGCTCTCAGGCTCTATCACTGGGCCTTCAGCCAAGATTTTCCCTTTGAAGCTAATCTCAGGGTCTGCTCAACATCCAGTTGACCAATGATATTACCTAATTGCCTTTGTCTCCTTCTAAGGCTGAACTCCTTAGTAATTCTGTCTTGAATCCTGAGTGCTCACCTGTCAGCTTGTCTTGATTGACTTGGGTTGACAAGTGGTATGTTGATCATGTTTGAAAATCAAATACTTCTTGTTGCCCTTGAACTCTGTGAAGAATAAGGGCTCTTCTATCAGCATCATACCTCCACCCAATAGTGTAGTTTGAAGTTCCTTGAAGTGGAGATGACATATCCCTTGGAATGCCTTCCTTAAAGAGACTTCTAATGACAGAGTCTATAATGTCCATATTAATGTGAACTTGAGGAAGTTGCTGAGTATGCACAACTGCAAGTGAGGATGGTGAATGCTCAATGTCCATACTCCCTAAGAACTCCCAGGTTCTATGAATGTAATGACTTTCTCCCCATTTTTGGTAGCATCACCCTCTTGCATAGGTGAGCTAGGAGTTAGGTCAATCACATTCAGAGGTTCTTGTGTTCCTGGTTGAGCTCTTCTTAAAGGTCTCCCAGCTAGTTTTTTCCTGAGATAAGATATCTCAAGTTGCTGATCATTGATCCTATTTTGCATGGTAGTCACCTGAGATTCAAGGTGACTAACCTTAGAGACTAAATAGGAGCATGTTTTTGACAGTTTTTGCACCTTTAGTCTCATATTGCCCTCATCTTCATCAGAAGAATCATTGGTGGATGAGATGATTGGACCAAATTCCTCTCTCTCACCACCAGCCTCAGGTTCTTGGCTGCTGTGTTGGACCAAAAGAACCAATGAGCCAGATCAGAAAAACCTTTAAGTCCCACAGACAGCATAACAACTGAAGTGGTCTACAACAGCTGAAGACAAAGTCTGGAGATAAAGTCTGAAGACAAAGTCTGAAGATAAAGTCTGAAGACAAAGTCTGAAGATAAAGTCTGAAGACAACTTGTTGGGTTTTCGACCCTTCAAGAAATTGAAGATTTCCAACATTATTGAAATTGAAGATTTGAAGAACAATAGCAACAAAATATTAGTCTAGGGATCGTTTTGTAATTATTGTAAATGCTAGACTAGTATATATATTAGCACATATTATCATTGTAAAGTGTGATTAATTCACCACTTGTTAGGGTGAATTAAGTTCATCATCAACAACAATATATCATCATCCCTCAAGGATGATGATTTCAACAATAGATCAATAAACATCAAACATTAAACACGTTGTTGTTCTTCATCGTGTTCATCATTATCATATTCTTCATCATGTTCATCATTTATTATATTTTAGCAACTAATCATTGAAGTATTGTCATCATCAACATGAATCCTAAGATCCAAGCTCATGTTCATGTTCAAATCATAAACACACAATTGGTATCAGAGCTGGAGTTGATGGATTCATATTGATTTTGATGAGATTTCATGGTTAGATTGCTGAAATCATTGAAGATCTGAAGAAAACAATTCAACACTCAATTCAACATTCATGTTTGCGGTCAATCAAAGCTGTCTTTTGCGATTGGAAGAGGGCTGCGGATTAGGCTTCTTTCGAATCAATTGTGGCTGCGAAGTGAGGCTGCAAATAAGGGTTTCTTGCGGCCGAAGGGGCCTCTTGCGGCCGAATAGGGCTGCCAAAAATGGCTGCCGAATGTAGGCTGCATTGGGCACTTTGCGAACCACAAGAAGCTGCCAAAGGCAGCCCTTGAGAACCAAAAGAGGCTGCCGAATAGGGGCTCCCAATTAGGGATGCTTGCGGCCGAATGGGGACGCCCTAATTAGGGTTGCCGAACCAAAATTCGTTTGCGGCCACATTAGGGTTGCAAAATTAGGGTTTGCAATCTAGGGTTGCAAATGGGCTCGAGAATACAATTGGATTTGTTTCTTGGGCTCCATCAGTAAACAAAAAAAAAACATTAGTAAGGAATTGGGCTCAAGCATTGAAGATTGGGCTTATGATCAACAAAATAAATTTGGGCTTCGTATTTGGGCTCCATTATTAAACAAAAACATTAGTTGGAATTGGGCTCAAGTGTTGAAGATTGGGCTTATGATCAACAAAACAAATTTGGGCCTCGTATTTGGGCTCTCAACAACAAAAACAAGTGACATTGAGTTAGATAATATAGTTGTACCAAAGTTTTGAAGACCACGCTTCCGCATCAACAACATATTTCTTGACTTTGGATAACTATTCAACAAAAACAAGATCAAGCTTCAATTCACAATGGAAATCTACAATTTAGGGGGAGTATTGTTGGGTTTTCGACCCTTCAAGAAATTGAAGATTTCCAACATTATTGAAATTGAAGATTTGAAAAACAATAGCAACAAAATATTAGTCTAGGGATCGTTTTGTAATTATTGTAAATGCTAGACTAGTATATATATTAGCACATATTATCATTGTAAAGTGTGACTAATTCACCACTTGTTAGGGTGAATTAAGTTCATCATCAACAACAATATATCATCATCCCTCAAGGATGATGATTTCAACAATAGATCAATAAACATCAAACATTAAACACGTTGGTGTTCTTTGTCGTGTTCATCATTATTATATTCTTCATCATGTTCATCATTTATTATATTTTAGCAACTAATCATTGAATTCTTGTTATCATCAACATGAATCCTAAGATCCAAGCTCATGTTCATGTTCAAATCGGGAACACACAAAGTCAAGTCCCACCTGAAGTGGAGGTTAAGGTTGAACAACCTAAGACAACACAACCTGAGACAACACAACCTGGACCTCCTGTTGAGCCTCAGCAAGCTTCATCTTCTGATCCATAGCAGGGTCAAACTCCCTCTCCTTCTAAACCTGTGAGGGAGGAACACCCAACTGAGCAAGACAAGATTGATCAACAAGGTGCTTAGACCAGTCTTTTCAGTTAAAGTCATCTAAGAGGAAGAAGAGGATGGCTTCCAAACCAAAGTCAAAGAAGAAGTAGAAGCCTGAATCATCCACCTCTACACCTCAAGCTGAGTTAGATCAACCTGAGGAGGTGCATAAAGTGGCCGCCCAATCAACTCTAATTCAAGTGGCTCCTCTTGCAGCTGAGAGACCCATCTTATCCTGAACCTTCACAACTAATCCAGAAAGATGGCATGTGATCAGAGATCAAGGTGTTAAGAATGTCTACACATGGGAAGACATAATCAACTTACCTCTGCATGATCTCTTTGAGATGAGAAGATATTATGAGAGTCTGAGTGATCCTGACCATCTGATGAAGAAGGGTATGGTCATAATCATCCTGAGGACTGTCAATATCTGAAGATCTTCTAAATGTTTTGGTAGCATCAGCTTAGGGGGAGTTTGTAAGGATTCCTATAAGTCTGATGCAACCAAAACATCCAAAGTCTCTCTGCATGCATGCATTGAAGAATAGAAGTAGAAATGCTTCGGAAGTTTTACATCAAGCACTGGAAATATTCTAAGTGTAAAATCTTACGAAGCCAAGACCAACATCTTCCAAATCCAAAAGTGAAGTCTTTCGAAGCTTCAAAGAAAAAGTCTTCCAAAGCCAAAGAGTGAAGACAGATTTCTTCCGAAGACTTTTAGAGACATGCTTTTATCTGATGTACTTTATCATAAAGTTGGACCACCTTTCCACTGCAACTCTGTAAAGTCACCAACTTACATGAGTTGGTGAAAGGTCCATGATTTTGGTAACTATACATTGAGATCTTGAGTCCATAGTTTCTACTTTATGTACTTTTATCCTTTTTGTAATACATTAGGATATGAGCTATGGCATGTTATAGTATCTAGTCAAAAGGCAAATTTGCCTTTTGACTCTACATTTGATTTTGTAGTTGTCTAGTCAATTGTATCCAGATGGCTTTCAAAGTATGGTCGGCTGTAGGATGTTTTATAAAGTATCTCAAGTACTTGTAACTTTTATCGTATGCTTTGTAACATTTGTAATAGAACTTGAGAAGCAATATACAGCGTTCTCGAAAACCAATTGCTTGTGTTGTTTGCCATCTTGTTCTGTCTCACATTTACTTGTGTTCTTAGCATCTTTCACTACAAGTTAACCAGTTCCCTATTTGATCTGTTAAGTGTTCTAAGCAACTCTCCTCATTGTGTTGTTGTATTGTAAGTGCATACCCTTCACCGGTCCTGCATGAGGGCTCTTCTATCAGCATCATACCTCCACCCAATAATGTAATTTGAAGTTCCTTGGGGTGGGGATGATATAGCCGTTGGAATGCCTTCCTCAAAGAGACTCTGAATGAAAGAGTCTATGGAGTCCACATCAATGTGAACTTAAGGAAGTTGCTAAGTATGTACAATTGCAAGTGAGGATGGTTAGTCCTCAATGTCCATACTCCCTGAAGAACTGTAGGTTCTATGACTATAATGACTTTCTCCCCCTTTTTGGTAGCATCACGCTCTTGCATAGGTGAGCTAGGAGTTAGGTCAATCACATTCACAGTTTCTTGTGTTCCTGGTTGAGCTCTCCTTAAAGGTCTACCAACTAGTTTTTCCCTGAGAGAAGATATGTCAAGTTGCTGATCATTGACCCTGATATGCAGGGTAGTCATCTGAGATTCAAGGTGACTAACCTTAGAGACTAAATAGGTGCATGTTTTTGACAGTTTTTGCACCTTTAGTATCAAGTTCCCCTCATCTTAATGAGAAGAATCTTTGGGGGATGAGATAATTGGACCAAAGTCCTCTCTCTCACCACCAGCTTCAGGTTCTTGGCTGCTGGAATTCCTCTGCTTATTGACAACCTCAGTTGAAGTGTCAGTGGGCTGAGTTGACATGGTTGAAGTCTTAATGATGTAATCACTTGCAGAAGTAAGAGCCTCTTCCATATGGATTTCCTGAACATGTTCAGGTTGATCCACCTCAGTAATGGGTGATTGATATGGGCTAGACATAGGGAACTCAGAAGCACTCGTCTCTCTTTGAGTGGGGCAAGAGTAGAGAGACTCATGGTACTCACTAAAACCTAAGTCTTCATCAGTATAAAAATCAATGTTGGGAATTGGTTGATTTAAGTCTGAAGGTTGGGGATGGTAACTATCCCCTGAAGGTTGTTCACTTGAGTGTTGAGACTCAGAGTGAAGGCTTAAGGCAGTTGGGCTTGTGATCTCATCAGGCTGAGCATGAGGAATCTCAGCACTGATTTTTGAAGAGATGGGAGTGGTTTGCTCCTCAGGGGAAGTAGGAGCTCTAGTATCCACTTCCTCCTGTATGGGTGAGTGTATGAGGGCCTGCACAAGCTCAATAGCTTGAGCAGCGGTTCGTTTGGATTTTCTTTGGTAGGTGAGGGTGATTTGTGGTCTTTTTGGTGGTTAGGAGGTAGAAGGTGTGGGTTCAACACTAGCTTGTGTTGCTAGTATGTCACCTTGAGCAATGAGCGCTAACATTTTTGGGACAAGGGCTGTTTCTACCCCTGAGAAGCCTATAATTGGCTTCTTTATTATAAAGATGTCGGGCTTCATTTGTCCCAATTTAAGAATATTACCTGTTTCCCTCAACTGTGAGCCCAGCTCACAGTTGAAAATGTATTGAACATATCTAGAAAACATGTAATACTCTAAGGAGTCCAAGTTAGCAAGAAAATTTGTGTAAACAAACTGAGAGTACCTGAACTTGACCCCTTGAACTATTCCATGCACTATGATAGAGAGATCCTCAGGAATCTGGTCCTACCCTCCATGCTTGTTTAACAAGATGTGGATAACCACATGAAGTATGTATTTCCACTGGGATGAGACCTCCCCTTTGCTGAAGGTATTTACAGAGAAATCTCCCTCATAGCCCATCTGCACAAAAGAATGATTAGCAGCTTCCTCGGGAAGGACATCTCACCATCTTCATCATCCAGCTGTAAATAAGTGTTTATGATGGCCGGAGTGATGAAGATTGTCCTCCCCTGCACTGTGGCAGACAGTGCTTTCTCCCCATCCTTAATGACCTCTTGGCAGGTCTTCCAAAATTCAAGAAGATGATCCTCATAGAGAGTAGGATCAATGGTTAGGGAGTTGAAGTAGTTGGATAGAGCCAGAAAAAGGCAAACCTCTGAGAAACTATCATCTTTCTCAGAGTTCAACAGAGCAACCTGGTTGTGTTGCCTGTGAAGTTGCATGGAGAAGTCAGGGTTGTTTCTGTGGTTTAGATTGGCCATTTTGAGAAGTTGAAAGCTGAAGGAAGGTGAAGAACAAAGGCGGTTTGAGAGAATTTTGGTTTAAGGAATAGTGTAATTGCAGAAGATAGTTAAAGAGGGGGGAACCGTTGGGTATTTATGTGAAAAGAATTTGAGACAAAGTTAATGAAAGAGGATAAAATTTGAAATCCGGATGTCGGTCCCACATCTGAAAAAGTAGTTTACTTTTGCCCAAAAGTAGTTTTATTGGAAGTCGAGAAATCTTCCGAAGGTTATTTAGCTTCGGAAGTTCTGAAGAAAAAACTCCCAAAGGCAAATTGGCTTCGGAAGATATTTCAAAGGTTTTTGAGAATTTTGCTTTGGAAGAGATTTAATACTCAGAGTTTTTTATTCATAAAAGAATGAAAACTTCCGAAGGTAAATTGCTTTCGGAAGAAAATTGTTCTTTTAAAACATAAAAGTACTTAAGTTGATTTTAAGCTTCGGAAGATATTTCAGAAATTTCTTCCGAAGGTTAAATTACTAAAGTAGTTATTTGTTTACTAAGACATAAGTTTCTTCTGAAGGTAATTTTAAATCTTCCGATAACTAAAGAGATCTAAATTTTAAAAAATCTAAGGAATATATTTTGAAATGATTTTCTTCCAAAGAGAACAAAGGCTTATGAAGGTGGTTAAAAAAACAACTTAGGACACACAGGTTTTAGAAATAATATGATTAAGTTTTAAGAAAAGCTATTCAAAGTTATTCATCCCAATAGCTGATACAAGATATTTAAATCTTTGTTCATCAAAAGCTTTGGTGAACAGATCAGCATATCGTTCATTTGTGTGAACTTGACTAGCTTGATTAATCACTTTTCAAAGTTATCTATAATCAAATGATACCTGATATTGATATATTTTGTCCTAGCGTGCTGCACAGGATTTTTTGTGATTAAGATAGCACTGTTGTTGTCTATGTGGATGGGAGTCTCCTTGAAGTTGAATCCATAGTCCAGCAACTGATTTTGAATCCAAAGCACTTGAGCACAGCAGCTTGCAGCAGCAATAGATTCAGCTTCAGCAGTTGATGCAGACACACAAGATTGTTTCTTACATTGCCAAGAGACTATCCTTCCACCAAGAAACTGACATCCCCATAATGTAGACTTTGCAGTCATGTTGCAACCACCATAGTCACTATCTGTATAAGCATACAGATTAAAGTCAGAATTCTTTGGATACCAAAAGCCAAGTGTGGGAGCACCTTTGAGATATCTTAAAATTATTTTGACAGTGATCAAGTGTGACATCTTAGGGTTGGCTTGTTATCTTGCACAAATGCATGTAGCAAACATGATATCAGGCCTGGTAGCTGTGAGGTACATAAGAGACCCAATCATTGCCCTATAGAGATGCTCATCCACACACCCCCCCCTCAAGATCAGGTCCAAAGGAGTGGTTCCTGGCTATGGGTGTCTTAGCAACCTTACAATCAGTCATGTTAAACCTTTTAAGTATGTCTTGTACATACTTTGACCGACTTATAGAGATGCCATTGTCAACTTGCTTCACTTGAATTCCTAGAAAGAAATTGAGTTCCCCCATGGCACTCATTTCAAACCTGTCCTTCATCAGCTTCTCAAAGTCTTTGTAGAGCTTTGGATTAGTTGACCCAAAGATAATGTCATCCACATATACTTGAACTAGCATTATGTCATTTTCTGTTCCTTTGATGAAGGGAGTTCCATCAATAGTATCCCTTTTGTAGCCATGCTGACAGAGATACTGAGATAGAGTCTCACACCACTTCCTTGGTGCTTGGTGCAGCCCATAAAGAGATTTATCAAGCCTGCAGACATAATCAGGATGATTAGGATCTGCAAACCCAGGTGATTGTCTGACATACACCTCTTTATCAATCACCCCATAGAGAATAGCACACTTGACATCAAGTTGGTAAACCTTGAAGTTCTTGGATGCAGCAAAAGGTAGGAATATCCTAACAGCTTCAAGTGTTGCTACAAGAGCAAAAACATCTGTGTAGTCAATTCATTCTTCTTGAGTATACCCTTGAACAACTAGTCTTGCCTTGTTCTTGATGACAAGTCCTCTATCATCCTTCTTATTCCTAAACACCAATTTGGTTCCTATGGTAGTCTTCCTTTGAAGAAGAGGACATATGTTCCAAACCTTTTGCCTTTTTAATTAAAGTAGCTCCTCTTGCATAGCTTCAACCCAACTTCCATCCTTTAGAGCCTCATCAATCTTCTTTGGCTCTATCTTGGACAAAAAACATGAGTGAAGACAAACATTTGCATCATAGGTTTGTCCTCTTGTTCTCACCCTTGAATCAACATCTCCAATGATGTTTGTGGTAGGGTGAGACAGATCTAAATTTGAGAAATTCTTATCTTGTAAGGAGGATTCACCCTTCACATCAACACACTTATCAAGATTGACTTGATCCAATGAGTGTGTGACGTTATTGATTTTGTCTTCAATGGAGTGATTATAAGCATCAAGAAATTCCTGATCACTTTCACCACCACCATTTTCTCAGCATTTGAAGCTCCTTCATCTAAGTTTTGTGCCTCTAAGCTAGAATTTGAAGGCACCCCAGAAGTATCAAGATTTGTCATTAATGTGTTGGTAGAAGCTTCATTTGTAGGATTGGTTACCACTGGAGCTGAAGATGTGTAGCTTGAAGGTCTTCATTTGTGGACCCTGAAACATGCTCACAAGATTTGTTAAAACAGTTGGTAGCTAAATCAAGATCAAATAGCCAATGTGGACCAGAACCTTTCACACTGGTTGTATGCACCTTAAAAGTCATATTAGCTGACTCCTCAACTACTCTAGTTCTGAGATTGTATACACTATAAGCTTTAGCTTGAGAAGAGTATCCAATAAAATGTCCATTATCTGATTTCTTAGCAAACTTAGCAATTTGATCTTTGGTATTCAAGATGGTGCAAGGACATCCAAATGACCTGAGAAAACGAATGAAAGGTTTTCTCTTGTGACAAAGTTCATAAGGAGTCTTACCATGGGTCTTTATTACTAAAACTCTATTTTAAACATAGCAAGCAGTGTTCACTGCCTCTGCCCAGAAGGTGATGGACAGCTTAGATTCAGACAACATAGTTCTTGGAGCTTCAATTAGTGTCATGTTTCTCATCTCAGTAACACCATTTTGCTGAGGAGTCCTGCGAATACTATATTGTCTTTTAATACCTTTTTCATCATAAAATTTATCAAGGATTTAATTCTTGAACTTTGTTTCTTGATCACATCTTATGGTTTTGACCTTGTGATCACATTGATTCTAAATCTTTAAGATGAAATTCTTTATAATCTCAGGGGTCTCATCCTTAGTTCTAAGAAAGAAGACCCAAGTGAATCTTGTAAAGTCATCTATGATCACCAAAAAATAAGAGGTCAAAGAGATCCATATGTAATAAGTGTAGGGGATTAATGATGCAATTTCTTTCCTTTGGCTTGTGAGATACCTTGTGTTGCTTCCTCTTCGGGCATGCAACACAGCGGTCATCACTTATAAACTCTTTCTTTGGTATTCCAGTTAACCATTTATTCTTAATTAATTTATTCATATTTTTAAAGTTTACATGGCACATTCTTTTATGCCAGAGGAAAGACTCATCATTATTTGCTTTAGATAGAAAGCATGAAACTTCTCTTGAGGGAGATGTTTCTTGCAAATCCATCTTGTAGATGTTCCCTTTCCAGGGGGCTCTGAGCAGGATGTGCTCATGAGGAATGACCACCCCGGGCCTGAGAACAATGCACTCATGCTTAGTAAAGAGCATGTTATGACTGATCATAAAATTAGGATACACTAGATGATTGTACCCAAGCTCCTTGACAAAATTTATCTTCTCAATGCTGAGCTTACCAATTGTGACGTTGCCCCTTCCTGTAATGTAACCTCCTCTATCTCCTCCAAAAGCAACTGGTCCTCGTCAATTCTTTCAAACTTTTAGTGTAGTGACCTATTTCCTGTCATGTGCCTGGAACAACCACTGTCAATGATCCATACATTTCTCTTTGTCTAGAGTTTTTCCTGCACAAAAGAGATGGTTAGTTACATTTGGAAACCCAAGCCTCATTAGTCTTGGGCTCATCAAAAGAAGTTGAAGACAATGCAATAGTAATTGATCCTATAGTCATTCTAGAAGGATCATTTGCTAAAGTTGATGAAGAACTTTCAGCCACTTGGTCTTTCTTTGTCTTCCACACCACCTTTGGAAGCTTAGACTTGACCTTCAATACTTCAGAAGTTTTGATGACTTCGGAAGTTTTGATGGCTGGACCTTCGGAAGATCTTGCTTCCACTGCAGCAGGCTTTAGTGGTTCGGAAGTATTCCTTTCTTCCGAGACAAAATTTTCTTCCGAAGGCAAGTTTCCACTTGTCTTCTTCTTCATGTTGGAGCTTCCGAAGGAAAGAGATTTTCCTTCCAAAGCTTGCTTCTTCTTTTCCAAACTTTTAGAAGTTTCTTTGTTGGTCATGTGGAGAGTACTCTTTGGATTGTAAACACAATCCTTAGCAAGATGAGAAGTACTCCCACACATAACAAAGTCCGTTTTCTTCCTTCCAGGAGTTTTCTTTTGTGAACAAGGCTGAACTTGATCACTTTCCTTCTCCATTTTCATCTTTGTAGATGCTATGGTAATTCTTTTAGGGATAGAACTACCTTTGGAGTTGGATGGTTCAGGTTGTACAGCAGTGGTGTACAACTGATCAGCCTTTTTCTTGATAATTGGATGATTTGTACATGAACCAGAACTCTTGTTGATGGAGTTCAGGTTGGTGTCTTCAGTTTCACCACTTCAAATCCTCAGAAATGAAAACTTGTTTCTGTGCAGAGTTGAAGGTGGCCTTGATCTCTTAAGCCTTTGACTTTCTTTTGGCCTTCCTAATCAAGTTCTTTCTCTTGGACTTTGTCATCCTAACAGCTTTACTCTCCTCAGAGGAATGGTGACTCTTCTTAGAATGCTCTTCTTCACTCTTCTCAAAGCCATTCTTCACCATTTCCTCTTCATCCTCTTCAGTCAAAGGGTCTATGAGGGGAAGCTCATCTTCACAAGTTCCACACCTAGGAGATCTTACAGACAAGATTGTGTATGGAGGAGCTATCTCACAAGTTCCACACCTAGGAGATCTTACAGACAAGATGGAGTGAGAAGAGCCATCTGCTGGACTATCTACATGTACTCCAGATCATATGGATGGATACAGTCCATATCTCCAAGGGTGAAGAGAAAGTTGCATGAGGGTTTCATCAGCAGAGAATAGGCATGAGAAGAACTTGTCTCTGGAAAGGACTTCCTTGAGTGTAGCTTTCTCTTAGAGTCTCTGGGAAGGTGATGAAAGGGCCCTTTTGTGAGTTGTCAGGGTAGCATATAAGATGATGTTGTGATTCAATGCTTTTCCTTTCAACCACATGGATGGTTGAACTCAGTTGATTGCTGGAGTTACGAGATGAGTTTTGCATATACATCTCCATCAGGTAGCCACTAGGAATACCATACAACTATATGAGAGTAAGAGTCTTAAGGTTCTCAGTCCTCTTGATAACAACACAATAATGTATCCATTGTCTAGGAAGAAAGGACATAAACTTCCTTACAATGTCCATGTTCTCAAGAGTTACTCCAACATCCATTATAGTATCTATAATCTCAACATACCTGAAGTATTGTTGAGTCATGGTTTCACCTACCTTAAAAGTGAAGTTTTCAAACTGCTGCTTCAGGAGATCTTTCTTGTTCTCCTTTGCTTCATTGGATCCCTCATACATCACCTTAGTGCTTCCCATAGTTGCTTGGCAGTTTTGCACTTCTTGAAGCCTCTGTAGATGGAGTTTGGAAGAGCAGTTTGAAGGGCTGTCATGGCTTTCTGATCAATCTCTATTCTTTTCTTGTCTTCTTTAGAGTAATCACCAACAGCCTTTGGAATCATACCACAACCAGTAGCAGAAGTGGTGCTTGGTATGTAAGGTCTTGCAACAACAGAGTCCCACATCCTGGAGTCTTGAGACTTGATGAAGCCTTCCATTCTTTGACACCAAGTATCAAAGTCTTCAGGAGTGATCAGTTGAGACTTTGTCATTGTCCCAGTTTCCATATCAACTTTGGTAATAGCTGCCATTTGAGTTGTTATGTATTTTGTGTGTGTGAGGGATCTTAAGATGGTGAGATATTATATCAAGAGCCTGGAATGCTCTAATACCAAATGCAGGAACAGTGAAGGGTGTGCAATTACAACATAACAACACAATATGGAGGGTTCCTTAGAACACTTAACAGATCAAATAGGGAACTGGTAACTTAAGTGAAAGATGCTAAGAACACAAGTAAAAATGAGACAGAACAAGATACCTAACAACACAAGTATTTGGTTTTCAAGAATGTTATATATTGCTTCTCAAGTTCCTTTACAAATGTTACAAAGCACCGACTGAAACTTACAAGTACTTGAGATACTTTATACTACATCCTCCAGCTGGCCTACTTTGAAGGCTAGCTGGATACATAAGACTAGACAACAACAAAATTAATGTAGAGTCAAAAGGCAGATTGCTTTTTGACTAGTGACTATGACATGCCATAGCTCACATCCTAATATATTACAAAAAAGATAAAATACATAATGTAGAAAGCTCAGACTCAAGACCTCAATGTACAATTACCAAAAGCATGGACCTTTTCACCAACTCATGTAAGTTGGTGACTGAACAGAGTTGCAGCGGAAAGCTGGTCCAGCTTTATGGTAAAGTACATCAGATAAAAGCATGTATCTAAAAGTCTTCGGAAGAAATCTGTCTTCACTCTTTGGCTTCGGAAGACTTTGTCGTTGAAGCTTCGGAAGACTTCATTTTTGGCTTCGGAAGATGTTGGTCTTGGCTTCAAAAGATTTTACACTTAGAATATTTGTAGTGCAAGGTGTAAAACTTCCGAAGCATTTCTACTTCTGTTCTTCAGTCCATGCATGCAGTGAGACTTTGGTTGTTTTCGCTGCATCAGACTCATAGGAATCCTTAAATCTACATATATACTAAACCGGTGATCATGATCCAAGATTTGAGCTGAGAAGACCTTCAATCTACACTACTTCAGCTCTAGTTGTAATTAATTCTGTAAATGGAGTCCTTATCAGCAAGACAATGACAAATTTAGCTGATACTTTTGGGGTGCCTTCAAATTCTAGCATAGAGGCACAAAACTCAGATGAAGGAGCTTCAAATGTAGGAGGAAATGGTGGTGGTGGAAGTGATCAAGAGTTTCTTGATGCTGATAACCACTCCATTGAAGACAACATCAATGATGTCACACACTCATTGGATCAAGTTACACTTGATATGTGTACTGATGTGGTGGGAGAAACTTCAATGCCTGATATAAATTTCTCTAATTTAGATCTCTCCAAGCAACTTGTTGTGATTCCTCAACTGAGGATCCACAAGTTACACCCCACCACAAACATCACTGGAAATGTTGACTCTAGGGTAAGAACAAGAGGAAAAACCCATGATGCAAATGTTTGTCTTCAATCTTGTTTTCTATCCCATATAGAGCCAAAGAAAGTTAATAAGGCTTTAAAGGATGGAAGTTGGGTTGAAGCTATGCAAGAGGAGCTGCTTCAATTGAAAAGGCAAAAGGTTTTGAACCTATGTCCTCTTCCTCATGGGAAGACTACCACAGGAACCAAATGATTGTTTAGGAATAAGAAGGATGATAGAGGACTTGTCATCAAAAACAAGGCTTGACTAGTCGTTCAAGGACACACACAAGAAGAAGGAATTGACTCTACATATGTCTTTGCTCCTGTAGCAAGACTTAAAGCTGTTAGAATATTCTTAGCTTTTGCTGCATCCAAGGATTTCAACGTCTACCAACTTGATGTCAAGTGTGCTTTTCTTTATGGGGTGATTGATGAAGAGGTGTATGTAAAACAACAACCTGGGTTTGCAGATCATGATCATGCTGACTATGTCTGCAAGCTTGATAAAGCTCTTTATGGGATGTACTATGATCCTATGAAGTGGTATGAGACTCTATCTCAGTATCTCTATCAACATGGAATCAAAAGGAGTACTATAGATAGAACTCTCTTCATCAAATAGACAGGGAAAGACTTAATGCTAGTACAAGTATATGTAGATGACATTATTTTTGGGTCAACCAATCGAAAGCTCTGTAAAGACTTTGAGAGGCTGATGAATAATAGATTTGAAATGAGTACAATGGGAGAACTCAATTTCTTTCTAGGAATTCAAGTGAAGCAGGTTAACAGTGGCATCTTCACAAGTCAGTTAAAGTATGTGCAAGACATACTTACAAGATTCAACATGACTGATTGTAAGGTTGCTAAGACACCCATAGCAAGAAACCACTCCCTTGGACCTAATCTTGAGGGGGAGTGTATGCATGAACACCTTTACAGGGCTATGATTGGGTGTCTTATGTACCTCACAGCTAGCAGACCTGATATCATGTTTGTCACATGTATTTGTGCAAGATATCAAGCCAACCTTAAGATGTCACACCTGGTTTCTATCAAGAGGATTTTAAGATATCTCAAAGGTGCCTCAACACTTGGCCTTTAGTATCCAAAGAATTCTGACTTCAATTTGTATTCATATACAGATAGTGACTATGGTGGTTGCAATATGACTGCAAAGTCTACATCAGAGGGAAGTCAGTTCCTTAGTGGAAGGATAGTCTCATGGCAATGCAAGAAACAATCCTGTGTATCTGCATCAACTAGCTGAATACATTGCTGTTGCTAGATGCTGTGCTCAAGTGCTTTGGATTCAGAATCAGATGCTGGACTATGGATTCAACTTCAAAGAGACTCCCATCCACAGACAACAACAGTGCTATCTTTATTACAGAGAATCCTGTGCAGCACTCAAGGACAAAACACATCAATATCAGGTATCATTTGATTAGAGATAACTTTGAAAAGGGTTTGATCAAACTAGTCAGAGTTAACACAAATGAACAATATGTTGATCTGTTCACCAAAGCCTTTGATGAGCAGAGATTTAAGTATCTTATATCCGCTATTGGGATAATTAACTTTGAGTAGCTTTTCTTAAAACTAAATCATATTATTTCTAAAACCTATGTGTCCTAAGTTGTCTATTTTATCACCTTCATAAGCCCTTATTACTCTGGAAGAAAAATCTTTTATATGATATTCCTTAGAATGTTGAAAATTTTTGATCTTTTTATTCTTCGGAAGATATGCATTTACCTTTGGAAGAAATTTACGTCTTCTAAACAAACAACTACTTAAGTGAATTTACCTTTGGAAGAAATTATCAAAATATCTTCTGAAGCTTAAAACTACTCTTGAATACTTGTATGTTTTAGAGAACAATTTTTTTCCGAAAGCAATTAAGTCTCAAAAGCTTTATTCTTCTTAGAATAAAATTTCTTAAGTCTTAATCTCTTCTGAAGCAAAATTCTTTAAACTCTTTGGAATATCTTCCAAAGCCATTTTGGCTTTGGAAGTTTTTTATCAAAACATCAAAGTGAAATTACCTTTGGAAGATTTTAGACTTCCAAGAAAACTACTTTTTGGGCAAAAGAAAACTACTTTTTGTTAGATCAAGTAAGGCTGGTGCAACCAAAACAAACACTTAAACAATTTTGGTGCAACTGATGAAGAACTTCCGAAGTCAAATGCTGAACTTTCGAAGGTCAAGTCTCAAAGAGCTTCCGAAGAGGAACTCCAACTTCCGAATGTTGGATCTTATATGCCCAAGACACATACAAGATTGATGTGGTTAATACGCTATGATCCAAGTCGGGTCATACCCAATAACAAGCTAATCAAACGCCAAAAAATATTTATTTGTTGATGAGATCATACAAATAAATATTGACACCAATTTAGAAAATGGGTTTTCTATATCGTTGCTTTTGTAATAGAACAACATTATATGGATAATTTGTTCATGAGAAATTATTTGTTTCATTATTTAAGTGAGTTAAATAATAACAAATAAATATGTGTTAATGTTATAAAATTAAAAGAGGTTTTAATTTTATAATTCTTATGAGTTTGAGAATGTAAAATTTTATAAAATAAAATGGGAGGGAACCCATTTTCAAAAGGGTCCATCCGGCCGCCCCTTTAGGGCATGGGGAACCTCTTTTGTCTTGGTTTTATACAAGACTTAATTTTCTTGAACTCCTCCTCCTAACACTCTCTCTTAGACACACAAGCAAAGGTCTTTTCTCTCTCTCTCTCTCTCTCTCTTCTTGGCTGAAAATCGATTTTGAAGGCTGAAAATTTTGTTTTTGGCTTGGCTGATTTCGGATTTACAAGAAGGAGGAAAGAATTGGTGTTAAACTACCTAACAAGTTAGGTGTTTGCTAAGGCTTGTGGGTATACAAGCTTGAGGACTTCTCTTTTGGAGGCTTGACATTCAAGAAGCATCATCATCTTCTTTTCAGCCATACTACATCATCTTGTTCTTGAAAGGTAGTTTCAAGAACACCCTATGGTTGTTCTTTTCCTTTTGATAGCATTTTATTTCACATACATATGATCCTTTGTTCTTGGGTTTTGTTTTGGTTTAAAATGGTTCAAATTTTCAGATTGTTAACCCCCTTTTAAACCCTTATATCCACTGCGTTTTTGTAGTTTAATGGTTAAACTAGCTTTGATAAACATGCTGCAAAACCCAACAATGGCATCTAGAGCCGGTTATGTGGAATACTTGCTTCAAAAGTTCTTGAAAAGTTAGTTTTCATGGACTTTTTTAGCCCATTAGGGGCTGTTTTGTTATGGATCAATGAATCCCTTATGTTTCAAGGTTTTATCCTACATGCTTAAGTATAAACCTTGAAAGATTAACATCAAATGGTTGATTATATTGTTTGGACAAAACCCTAAAGTTTTGGTTCATGTTGGCCGAAACTTTAATGTTGAAGAAAGGGGTTCATGGTTGTTCTTGGATGTTGTATATGGTACATATTTTGGTGCATAACATAGTCTTGACCTTTTGTGTTTTGGATTTGGTTGATTGTGATTTTGTCATGTTGGTTTGTTCTTGAAAGGGTTGTAATATTTTGTGTTTGTATTTTGGGTTGTAATTTATTTATTCATGGACACTTGAAGCATTTGGATGTGGATTCAAGTGGGAGTTCATGGACACATATGATGTGTCATTGTTAACCCTTAGGAAAGACCTAATGACAACACTTGTGATGGCAAGCAAGTGTAGCCAACTTAGTGGCTATGGTTATGCAGTTGCTTATGTTTATGTTTGTGTGATTATGCTTGTTTGGTTGTTTGTTGTATGGTTTTTGTTTGATATTTGGATATGCATAACAAACTTATTAACAAACATAACAAGCTGAAAATTGATGGTTCGTTATCATTAAATGAATAATAAAATATTATTCAAAGGATTAATGATTTTAATAAAAAGGGTTTTATTAAAAAGTGAACCATAGGGTACCTTGTATTTGAAAGCATGCAAATACAAGGTACATAGAGTTTTCTAAACTAGAATTGTGAAAACTTTAAATTTCTTTTATAAACAAGTTTAATGTCAGGATCAGTGATCACAAGTTTGATAGTTTAGAGTGTAACGCAGCGGAATAAGATCAAGAATTAGACAAATTGTAGCAAGAATTTGATATTCGTATGCATTAAAAACAAAATACGGATATACGAGAGAATATATTTCTGTGACAAGGAATGTTTCAATTATAACAAATATTTCTGCTCAATCATTCACCAATTACAATAAGGTTGACACTCCTTATATAGAGTGCAATCACTGCTGTTATCACGGGATAGTGACAACTGGCAGATCTATTACAAAAATAACTAACACTTAACAAACTACTGAAATGTTCACAATTACTGAGAACATATCAGAGTGCTAAGTACAAAATATAAAACTACAGAAACTAAACTACTGAAACTACAACGACTGAAGAACAAGCTCTTCAGTCGTTTTACAAAACTACTGAAAACTAAAACAAAAACTACTGAAAGTAAACCGTCACAACTACTGAAGAAGCCCTCTTCAGCTGTTATGACAACGTCTGATACTTGGTCTTCAGCACTTGTGTCTTTAGACTTTGTCTTCAGCACTTGTGTCTTCAGACTTTGTCTTCAGCACTTGTCTTTAGACTTTGTCTTCAGCACTTGTCTTCAGACTTTGTAATCAGTTGTTGTCTTCAACTGTTGTGGACTTCAGCGGTTGTTGTCACGTCTGTGGGACTTAAAGGTTTTTCTGATCCGGCTCATTGGTTCTTTTGGTCCAACAAACTCCCCCTGAACCAATGCAGCCAAAACCTTTAACTTTATTGAGGTCCCACTTATTGTTGGCAGAATGGTTGGTCTTTTTCCTTCTTGATCAGTTGAGAAGATGACCCATTATAAGCACTGGCCTGGGAATGAGTCTCTTATGATTTGGTTGGCCATGTATGGATGGGAGCTCTATATTGGGGAATTGGACACTGAGCTATTCCCCCATCCATGACACTCACTTCCCATGTATAAGCCTGTAGGATTCTCTGGTGTATGCTCTGAGAAACAAAATTTGTTCTTCCATGGTAAGATTTTCTGCTTCACCATCAAACAATCCTTCACGCCCATACAGCTCTGAAATGTACTTAGCCTGTTTGCCATTTTTGAGCTCAACTGTTGTAATCTGTCTGTATGCAAACTCATCTGGGTGAGTACCTTCAAGTAATAGACTGAGCTTATTTTGTTTGAAGTTCTCAAGCCTTTGTAGACTAACCCCTTTTTAATTACTCTGTTCTCTAACATCTTTTGGGGTGGCTGTTTAGTCTCATAGGCCTTCTTGAAATCTTCTACAATTTCCCAGGGTGATACTACCAGGACCACTGTGATCTCTTCATCTACGATCCTTTTTACTTGGCCCTTGTATCTCGCAGGAATGTCTTTCTTTACAATTCTGTGAGTCACCCTAGGATCAGGCCATATTCTCACCTTTTCCTTTTGATATTGAAATGTTTTAGCAAGGGTGTACAATCTCAGAGCTTCTTTCTTCATATGATTATTGATGAAGAAGAGCAGCATAAGTTTTGTCTATGCTTTTCAGCATCTCATCATCATGAAGCCTTTGCTGCTGTTCTTCTTCTATCTTTACTCTCACAGTTTCCATCTGTGAGGTGGGAGTGATGGGCATAGGTTTGGCTTTAGGCAAAGTTAGGACTGCGGAAAGAGGCAGCCTATCTTCTTCCTCATCATCCTCTTCTTCTTCTTCTTCTAGCCTCAACATCCTTCTCTTCTTCTTCTTGGGTGCATCATTAGCTGTTGGTTTTGAGGGTAAAGGAGTTGGTTTAGTGGGTTGTGGTAGTGGTGATTTTGAAGTGGGGAGTTTTGCAGGTTGTTCTAGCATTCTTGTAGTGAGTGAGGCTTTTGAGTGTTTTGCTAGTTCCTTTCTATTCCCAGCACCTGCCTTATTTAGTGCTTCAATCACCAATCCCTTAGTGTATGCTTCAGACGAACAGATCTTGGTGGTTATTGCCAAGATACTGTCCCTGGTCCATGACTTAATCTCGATCAATGATCTCCCAAGGTACTTTGCAATGAATCTGATCATGATCTCTAGTCTTTCTCTTTCTAATGCATCATAACTTGCCCATCTTGAGTTAATTTTTCATCTTCAAGTCTCCTAATCTCTGAGTCAAGCTGTGCAGTATCGAACCCCTGTCTATACAGTTGATTATAATGGAGTCCATTGATTTACTATGTGTAGCATCCGCCATTTTGATCATCTCATCGAGTTCGAGTTCTTTTTATTTTCCTTCAACCTTCCTCTTCTTATATGTGACATGAAAGTCTTTGTGACTTTCACCCACTTGTTCAACCTTCCTCTTCTTATATGTGACATGAAAGTCTTGTGACTTTCACCCACTTGGTCATGTCGGCTCCCTTCACAAACTCCTCTTCCTTCTCAGTCTCCTTTTCTTTCTTCCCCTCTATGCTCTTCCTCTTTGCTTTCACTGACTGACTCTCCCCCTTTTTGGTTGCATTGGTTGCAAGGATTTGAGTAGCAGAAAGCCTTGTGCTCACAGTCTCCTCCACCAGGGGTTGTATGATTGAGGGAAGCCTCTCATCCATGGTTTTGATCACAATGTCTGTGATCATTGGGGTGATGAGAGGTAGGGATTGCTGAAAGATAGTAGCTGTTTGCTCAGAGGGGTTCTGTCCCTGAGAAGCAGTGCCAGAAATAGAAGCTGGTGGCTTGGAAGTTTTGAGTGGCTGAGTGTGTGGGAGACCTTCAGGTGAAGGTGCCATCTGTGGGTTTATGTTGGTGGCAGATGGGCTTGCTTCTTGAGAGAATTGGTCAAGTAGTCTTTGTAGTCTACGGACTTCTTCCTCAAGAATTGTGTTCTGGGCCAGAACATCATAAAAGAAGCCCAGGTCATCATTAGTAGATGCTGAATCACCTGACCTCCTGCTTGTAGCAGGATGTACATGCACTGGGTGTAGACCAGTTTTAGCATGTGCCCCTTTTTCTTGGAACTGGGGACTTCCAGCCTCAGGACGATGTCCTTCATCAGCTGTTGCCTCTGGTGAGGTCTTAGCTATGTTACCAGCCTCAGTCTGATCATGTGCTGATTCAGAAGAGGTGGCAGCCTCACTAGATGTTCTGATCTCCATATCCACACCATGACGTTTAAACCCCGGTGCTGTGGGTTGTCAGAAGCATGGTGATCCTCTTCCTCAATGGCTGTGGTTCTCCCCTTTGTTGGTGGTTGTTGGGGAGGAGGAGAGGCATGCAGCTGAGTCAGCACGTTTGCAATTATAATGGTTGGACTTAGGGGGGCATTTGCATGGGGAGATGGGGTAAAAGCAGTATGCACCTGGGGAGAATGGTGCTCTTCAATGGCAATCTCCTCAAATGAGGAAGATTCCAGATTAGTGGGTACCCCTTCTTTGGTTGCTGCAGGCTCCTTTTGAGAGGAATCCTGAGCGGCTATGGCTGGTAGAGTCTGTGATACTGCTGGTGGGTTTAAACCAGCAAGTATATACTGCCTTTGTGGTACAAGAGCATCTTCAGGGGACTCATCTCCCTGAATAGCTGTTTTGGGGCGTTTGGTTTTTGGTTTGGTGGGGACTTTGGATCTGGTGGTGGTGGCTATGGGTTCCAGCTGCGTGGGTTTGCGCAGCTTGGCAGCCATTTTTAGTGATTGGTCAGAGTTGTGCCGGGAGTATACTTCAGGCAATACAGCCATAGCAGGGACTCCCAGGCCAACAAGTCCCTCAGCTTGAAGCTGGTTTTCAATTATGGCCATTATGAACCGATGATATAATATCCAACGGTTAGCAAGTTGTTTTTGGGCCATATCCTTGAGCTCTAAAAATAGTATTTCAGAAAAGTTTAAAGGTTGTTGCTCAAGGATGGAGTACATTACCTGTTGCCACCTTGTGGACATTTGATCCCATGATGAAGTCTTGGGGGCAAGGCAGACATTTACCATATGAAAGATGAGACGTTCGGCATCCTGGAAATGTTTCTTCAATATGGTAGATGCACTCAGGTTACCCTGGTATCCTTGGTGGGCAAATGATTGATCTGTTGTGCCCTTTGGATAACCAGTTGGGAAAGTGGCATCATCCAGATTGAGGGTTTGGCGAAGAGTGTCTGGAGTAATGACCACTTTTTGACGATGGACAAACGATTGAAGAGACTCTGTGTCATTCTCCTCAGAGACGAGAGTGATGTTTGTCCAGAATTGGTTAAGAGATTCGGCATATATGGTGGGATTTAATAGAAAAGCCGTTTGGTAAGGTGACTGAACCATTAAATCAATGGCGTTGTGAAACTTGGTCCAGTATGGCGATTTTGTGAGATGTGCGACATAGTTGTGTCGTGGTTTTAGTTTCATGGTCGCCATTGATGAAGAGAGGTTACATAGTTTTTTAACGTTAGGTTTGAGAAGAGAGGAGAGAAAAACTCTGAAGGTGGGATAAGGTATTTAAAGGGTAGGGTTAGAAAACGACTGAAGGTTTTGGTGTTAGTCATCAGTTGTTGAAACTATTGATGACGTGGTATTAACTTTCAAAGGTTTGAAATGACTGACCGTATTGGTGTGATCAGCAGTTGTTATAAAACAACTGAAGATTTGGTTTTAGCCGGCAGACGTTGAAACAGCTGAAGTCTCTGATTTAGTCATCAGTAGTTATAAAACTACTGAAGACAGTTTTGACTTCAGGTGGTGAAACAACTGAGGACATGGTGTTTGTCATCGGTAGTAGTGAAACTACTGAAGACAGTGGTTTTGTCATTAGTTGTTGTAAACAGCTGAAGACTTGGTGTTAGTCTTCAGTAGTTGTAAACTACTGAAGACATAGGTTTGGCTTCAGTTGTTTAGAAACAGCAGTTGTAGAAACAACTGAAGAGAAATTACTCATCAGCTGTTTTCGTCAATTCATAGCTTTTCAGCTGTTTCAGTCTGACCTCCACACTTACCCGTCAGACTTAAATCTGAGTTTCAGATGTTTCATTGGTCATCAGTACTTATCTGCATTTCTGACATCAGTAGTTGTAGGTACATCAGCTGTTGTGATTTCATCAGCTGCTGTAACTACATCAGCTGTCTTAACAAATAAAGTACTTCAGTACTTGTGAGGCATGTAGCCTTCAGTAGTTATAAAAACTACTGAGGGTAAAAGAACTCATCAGTACTTATATGTGACATGGTTACCAATGATCATCAGTACTTATTACTGAGATCATCAGTAGTTGTCACTTATTCTAGCTGCAGCATACCAAGCCTTAACACCAGGTTGTGGAAAGTTGAACTATCCAAAGGCTTAGTAAAAATGTCTGCAAGCTCATCAGCACTAGGAACAAATTTTGGATCAATCAGACCTTTTTCAAAACAATCTCTAATAAAATGGTGTCTGATTTCAATATGTTTAGTCCTAGAGTGCTGGACAGGATTCTTGACAATACAAAGAGCTGAAGAGCTGTCCATTAACAATGGGGTCTTAGTCTCTGTTATGCCATAATCCAATAATTGGTTTTGAAGCCAGAGTACCTGAGATGTATAGCTTGCAGCAGCAATGTACTCGGCTTCAGCAGTTGATGTAGCAACTGAGGTTTGTTTCTTACTCTGCCAAGAAATCAAACAGTTGCCTAGGAATTGACATCCACCAGAAGTTGATTTCCTGGTCAACTTACACCCTGCATAGTCACTGTCAGAAAAGGCAACTAATTTACCAGAATGTCTAGAAGAATACCATAATCCTAGAGATGGAGTGCCTTGCAGATATCTAAAGATCCTCTTGACTGCAATCAAATGAGACTCCTTAGGTGCAGCCTGAAATCTAGCACAAACACATGTAGCAAACATAATATCTGGTCTAGAAGCTGTTAAATACATCAAGGACCCAATCATACATCTGTAAAGTGTTTCATCAACCACTTTACCTTTCTGATCTGTATCCAGTTGTGTGGTGTTGCACATGGGAGTAGAACAGGGCTTACAGTTTTGTAAATCAAACTTTTCCAAAAGATCTTTTGTGTATTTGGACTGATGAATGAAAATTCCATCAGCCTTTTGTTTGATTTGCAAACCCAGAAAGGACTGTAACTCTCCCATGGCACTCATTTCAAACTTTTGTTGCATCAACTTTGTAAAGGCATCACACACTGTGGATCAGAGGATGCAAAAATAATATCATCTACATAAATTTGAACAAGTATATTATGCTACCCAGCTTTCTTGATGAATAAAGTCTTATCTATGGAGCCTCTAGTGAAATTATTTTCCAGAAGAAAGTTTGATAATGTCTCATACCAGGCTCTAGGAGCTTGTTTCAACCCATAAAGAGCCTTATCACGCTTATACACCCAATTAGCATGTTTATTGTCCTCAAAACCTGGTGGTTGACATACATAAACCCCTTCTTTAATTTTCCCATACAAAAATGCACTTTTGACATCCATTTGAAAAACTTTAAGATTTTGATAAGCAGCATAAGCTAAAAACAATCGAATTGCTTCCAGTCTGGCTACAGGGGCAAAGGTTTCATCATAATCAATACCTTCTTCTTGTGCAAACCCCTGAACAACCAGTCTGGCCTTGTTCTTAACAATAAGCCCATTTTCATCAGTTTTGTTCCTAAACACCCATTTAGTGCCTATTGCACACTTACCTGGAGGTAGAGGAACCAGTTCCCACACTTGTTGTTTCTTGAACTGAAGAAGCTCAAGCTGCATGGCATCAACCCATCCATTGTCCTTTAAAGCAATGTGATAATTCTTTGGCTCTTGCTGACTGATGAAGAGAGCATAGAAGCAGAAATTTTACAATTGACTTCTTGTTGATACGCCAGCAGTGATATCACCAATGATTTGAGACATAGGGTGATTCTTCAGATCTTGGTACACAATGAGATCAGTGCAAGTGTTTGTAGCAGGCTCAGCAGCAACAGATGGTGATGGTGAAGCATTTCCTTGAAACAAATCAGTAGATGGTAATTCAAAGGAAGTTGAAGTTGTCGAAATCTCATCAGCATTTGTTGTGGATTGTGCTACTGGAGCTACAGGAACATTAGGTCTAGCTGAATCAGGCAGTTGATCACTAAACTTGAAGAGGTGAGTACTGCTATCATCATCATCATCAGCACCAGCAGTACCACCAGGTGGTGAACTGTTGACAGGAGCAACAGCAGGAGTTTGATAAGGAACATATTGCAGTATGTCCAAATCAAATATCTCCACAGGGCTTTGTGGAATCTTGTCCTTTGGAGATTCATTAAACTTAACAAGTAGAGTCTCTTCAACCATCTTTGTTCTACAGTTGAAGACTCTGTATGCTTTGCAAGTTGATGAATAACCAACAAAGTACCCTGCATCCACCTTAGGATCAAATTTTTGGAGTTGATCCCGTGTGTTGAGAATGAAACAAGGACACCCAAAAGCTCTAAAGAATGAAATTAGAGGGGCCAAATGATGAAGAACTTCATATGGGGTTTTCATCAACCTCTGATTTACTAGAGCTCTATTCTGTACATAGCAAGCTGTATTGACAGCTTTAGCCCAAAAAGTCATTGGCAGTCCAGAATCAGCTGTTGGACCAAAAGAACCAATGAGCCGGATCAGAAAAACCTTTAAGTCCCACAGACGTCACAACAACTGCTGAAGTCCACAACAGCTGAAGACAACACCTGAAGACAAAGTCTGAACACAAGTGCTGAAGACAAAGTCTGAAGACACAAGTGCTGAAGACAAAGTCTGAAGACACAAGTGCTGAAGACAAAAGTGCTGAAGACAAAGTCTAAAGACAAGTGCTGAAGACAAAGTCTGAAGACAAGTGCTGAACACAAAGTCTGAAGACAAGTGCTGAAGACCAAGTATCAGACGTTGTCATAACAGCTGAAGAGAACTTCTTCAGTAGTTGTGTGACAGGATCAACGATCACAAGTTTGAAGTATTAGAGTGTAATGCAGCGGAATGAAGAGAAGAATTAGTCAAATTATAGCAAGAGTTTGTTACTTGTAAACAAATGCGAGAGAATATTTTTCTGTGTTTTGGAATGTTTCAATAATGCCCAATATTATTGCTAAATCATTCACAGTTACAATAAGGTTGGCACTCCTTATATAGAGTGCAATCACTGCTGTAATCACGGGATGATGATTACTAGCAGATCCAGTACAAAAATAACTAATTCTTAATAAACTACTGAAATGTTCACAACTACTGAGAACATGTCAGAGTGCTAAGTATAAAACATGAAACAACTGAAGAGAAACTACTGATACTACAACGACTGAAGAACAAACTCTTCAGTCGTTTTACAAAACTACTGAAAAGAGAAAATATAAAACTACTGAAAGCAAACCGTCACAACTACTGAAGAAGTCCTCTTCAGCTGTTGTGACAACATCTGATACTTTGTCTTCAGCACTTGTCTTCAGACTTTGTCTTCAGCACTTGTGTCTTCAGACTTTGTCTTCAGCACTTGTGTCTTCAGACTTTGTAATCAGTTGTTGTCTTCAGCTGTTGTGGACTTCAGTAGTTGTTGTGACGTCTGTGGGACTTAAAGGTTTTTTTGATCCGGCTCATTGGTTCTTTTGGTCCAACAAACTCCCCCTGAACCAATGCAGCCAAAACCTTTAACTTTATTGAGGTCCCACTTATTGTTGGCAAAATGGATGGTCTTTTTCCTTCTTGATCAGTTGAGAAGATGACCCATATAAGTACCGGCCTGGAAGTAAGTCTCTGATGATTTGGTTGGCAAAGTGTGGATGGGAGCTCTGTATTGGGGAATTGGACACTGAGCTGTTCCCCCATCCATGAAACTCACTTCCCATGTATAAGCCTATAGGATTCTCTGGTGTATGCTCTGAGAAACATGATTTGTTCTTCCATAGTAAGATTCTCTGGTTCACCATCGAACAATCCTTCACGCCCATACAGCTCTGAGATGTATTTGGCCTGTTTGCCATTTTTGAGCTCAACTGTTGTGATCTGTCTGTAGGCAAACTCATCTGGATGATTACCTTCAAGTAACAGACTGAGCTCATTTTGTTTGAAGTTCTCAAGCTTCTTGTAGACTAACCCCTTCTTGATTACTCTGTTTTCTAACATCTTTTGGGGAGGCTGTTTAGTCTCATAAGCCTTCTTGAAGTCTTCTACAATCTCCCAGGGTGATACTACAAGGACCACTGTGATCTCTTCATCTACGATCCTTTTGATCTGGCCCTTGTATCGTGCAGGAATGTCCTTCTTCACAATTCTGTGAGCCACCCTAGGATCAGGCCAGATCCTCACCTTTTCCTTTTGATATTGAAATGTGTTGGCGAGGGTGTACAGTCTCAGAGCTTCTTTCTTCATACTTATTATTGATGAAGAGGCAGCATAAGTTTTATCTATACTCTTTAGCATCTCCTCATCATGAAGCCTTTGCAGTTGCTCTTCTTCGATCTTTACTCTCACAGTTTCCATCTGTGAGGTGGGAGTGATGGGCATAGATTTGGCTTTAGGCAAAGTTAGGACTGCAGAAAGAGGCAGCCTATCTTCTTCCTCATCATCCTCTTCTTCTTCTTCTTCTAGCCTCAACATCCTTCTCTTCTTCTTCTTGGATGCATCATCGGCTGTTGGTTTTGAGGGTAAAGGAGTTGGTTTAATGGGTTGTGGTAGTGGTGATTTTGAAGTGGTAGGTTTTGCAGGTTGTTCTAGCATTCTTGTAATGAGTGAGGCTTTGGAGTATTTTGCTAGTTCGTTTCTTTTTCCAGCACCTGCTTCATTTAATGCTTCAATCACTAATCCTTTTGTATATGCTTCAGACGTACAGATCTTGGTGGTTATAGCCAAGATACTGTCCCTGGTCCATGACTTAATCTCTATCAATGATCTTCCAAGATACTTTGCAATAAATCTGATCATGATCTCCAGTCTTTCTCTTTCTAGCACATCATAACTTGCCCATCTTGAGTTAATTTCTTCAACTTCAAGTCTTCTAATCTCTGAGTCAAGCTGTGCAGTATCGAACCCTTGTCTGTATAGTTGGTCAATAATGGAGTCCATAGATTTACTATGTGTAGCATCCGCCATTTTGACCATCTCATCAAGTTGGAGTTCTTTTTCTTTTCTTTCAATCTTCCTCTTCTTATATGTGATGTGAAAGTCTTTGTGACTTTCACTCACTTGATCAGTGTCAGCTCCCTTCACATACTCTTCCTCCTTCTCAGTCTCTTTCACAACAACCTCTTCTTCCTCCTGTTCTCTCTCTATCAATATGCGCTTCCCTTTGTCTTTCACTGACTGACTCTCCCCTTTTTGGTTGCATTGGTTGCAAGGGTTTGAGTAGTAGAAAGCCTTGTGCTCACAATCTCCTCCACCAGTGGCTGTATGATTGAGGGAAGTTTGTCATCCAAGGTTTTGATCACAATGTCGGTGATCATTGGGGTGATGAGAGGTAGGGATTTGTGGAATATAGCAGCTGTTTGCTCAGAGGGGTTCTGTCCCTGAGAAACAGTGCCAGAAGTAGAGGCTGGTGGATTGAATGTTTTTAGTGGCTGAGTGTTTAGGAGACCTTCAGGTGAAGGTGCCATCTGTGGGTGTATGGTGGTATCAGATGGACTTGCTTCTTGAGAGAATTGGTCAAGTAGTCTTTGTAGTCTACTGACTTCTTCCTCAAGAATTGTGTTCTGGGCTAGAACATCATAAAAGAAGCCCAGGTCATCATCAGCAGATGCTGAATCACCTGACCTCCTGCTAGTAGCAAGATGTACATGCTCTGGGTGTAGACCAGATGTAGCATGTGCCCCTTTTTCTTGGAACTGGGGACTTCCAGCCTCAGGACGATGTCCTTCATCAGCTGTTGCCTCTGATGAGGTCTTAGCCATGTTACCAGCCTCAGTCTGATCATGTGCTGATGCAGAAGAGGTGGCAGCCTCACCAGATATTCTTGTCTCCGTATCTACACTAGGAGACTGAACATTTAAACCCCTGTGCTGTGGGTTGTCAGAAGCATGTTGATCCTCTTCCTCAATATCTGTGGTTTTCCCTTTAGGTGGTTGTCTGGGAGGAGGAGAGGCATGCAGCTGAGTCAGCACATTTGCAATTATAAGTGTTGGACTTTGGGGGGCATTTTCATTTGGAGATAGGGTATTATGCACCTGGGGAGAATGGTGAGTTTCAATGGCAATCTCCTCAAATGAGGAAGATTCCAGATTTGTGGGTACCCCTTCTTTGGTTGCTTCAGGTTCCTTTTGAGAGGAATCCTGAGCGGCTGTGGCTGGGTGAGTCTCTGATACTACTGGGGGGTTTACACCAGTAAGTATATCCTGTCTTGGTGGTACAGGAGCATCTTCAGGGGACTCATCTTCCTGAATAGCTGTTTTGGTTCGTTTTGTTTTTGGTTTGGTGGGGACTTTGGATTTTGTGGTGGTGGCTGTGGGTTCCAGCTGCGTGGGTTTGCGCAGCTTGGCAGCCATTTTGAGTGATTGGTCAGAGTTGTGCCGGGAGTATACTTCAGGCAATACAGCCATAGCAGGGACTCCCAGGCCAACAAGTCCCTCAGCTTGAAGCTGGTTTTCAATTATGGCCATTATAAACCGAGGATATAATATCCAACGGTTAGAAAGTTGTTTTTGGGCCATATCCTTGAGCTCTAAGAATAATATTTCAGAAAAATTTAAAGGTTGTTGCTCAAGGATAGAGTACAGTACCTGTTGCCACCTTGTGGACATTTGATCCCATGATGAAGTCTTTGGAGCCAGGCAGACATTTACCATATGAAAGATAAGCCGTTCAGCATCCTGGAAATGTTTCTTCAATATGGTAGAGGCACTCAGGTTGCCTTCGTATCCATGGTGGGCAAATGATAGATCAGTGGTGCCCTTTGGATAGCTAGTCGGGAAAGTGGCATCATCCAGATTGAGGGTTTGGCGAAGAATCTCTGGATTGATGACCACCTTTTGGCTATGGACAAACGAATGAAGTGACTCTGTGTCATTCTCCTCAGAGACAAGAGTGACGTTTGTCCAGAATTGGCTAAGGGATTCGGCATATATGGTGGGGTTTATCAGAAAGGCTGTTTGGTAAGGTGACTGGACCATTAAATCAATGGCGTTGTGAAACTTGGTCCAGAATGGTGATTTAGTAAGGTGAGCGACACAGTTGTGTCGAGGTTTTAGTTGCATGGTCGCCATGGATGAAGAGAGGGTACAGAGTTTTTGAACGTTAGGTTTGAGAGTAAAGGTGAGAAAAACTCTGGTGAGATAAGGGATTTATAGGGTAGGGTTATGAACCGACTGAAGGTTTTGTGAGTCATCATTTGGTGAAACTGGTGATGACGTGGCATTAACTTTTAGAGGTTTGAAATGACTGACCGTATTGGTGTGATCATCAGTTGTTATAAAACAACTGAAGACTTGGTTTTAACCGTCAGACATTGAAACAGCTGAAGTCTTTGATTTAGTCTTCAGTAGTTATAAAACTACTGAGGACCATTTCGACTTCAGGTGGTGAAACAACTGAGGACATGGTGTTTGTCATCAGTAGTTATGTAACTACTGAAGACAGTGGTTTTGTCATCAGTTGTTGTAAACAGCTGAAGACTTAGTGGTAGTCTTCAGTAGTTGTAAACTACTGAAGACATAGCTGTGGCTTCAGTTGTTTAGAAACAGCAGTTGTAAAAACAACTGAAGAGAAATTACTCATCAGCTGTTGTCGTCAATTCTTAGCTTTTCAGCTGTTTCAGTCTGACCTCCACATTTAAATCCGTGTTTCATTGGTCATCAGTACTTATCTGCATTTCTGACATCAGCAGTTGTAGTTACATCAGAGTTGTGATTTCATCAGCTGTTATAACTACATCAGCTGTTTTAACAAATGAAGTACTTATATATGACATGGTTACCAATGATCATCAGTATTTATTACTGAGATCATCGGTAGTTGTCACTTATTCTAGCTGCAGCATACCAAGCCTTAACACCAGGTTGTGGAAGGTTGAACTATCCAAAGGCTTAGTAAAAATGTCTGCAAGCTCATCAGCACTAGGAACAAATTTTGGATCAATCAGACCTTTTTCAAAACAATCTCTAATAAAGTGGTGTCTGATTTCAATATGTTTAGTCCTAGAGTGCTGGACAGGATTCTTGACAATACAAAGAGCTGAAGAACTGTCCATTAACAATGGAGTCTTAGTCTCAGTTATGCCATAATCCAATAATTGGTTTTGAAGCCATAATACCTGAGATGTACAACTTGCAGCAGCAATGTACTCGGCTTCAGCAGTTGATGTAGCAACTGAGGTTTGTTTCTTACTCTGCCAAGAAATCAAACAGTTGCCTAGGAATTGGCATCCACCAGAAGTTGATTTCCTGGTCAACTTACACCCTGCATAGTCACTGTCAGAAAAAGCAACTAATTTACCAGAATGTCTAGTAGAATACCATAAACCTAGAGATGGAGTGCCTTGCAAATATCTAAAGATCCTCTTGACTGCAATCAAATGAGACTCCTTAGGTGCAGCCTGAAATCTAGCACAAACACATGTAGCAAACATAATATCTGGTCTAGAAGCTGTTAGGTACATCAAGGACCCAATCATACATCTGTAAAGTGTTTCATCAACCACTTTACCTTTCTGATCTGTATCCAGTTGTGTGGTGTTGCACATGGGAGTAGAACAGGGTTTACAATTTTGCAAATCAAATTTTTCCAAAAGATTTTTTGTATATTTGGACTGATGAATGAAAATTCCATCAGCCTTTTGTTTGATTTGCAAACCCAGAAAGAATTGTAATTCCCCCATTGCACTCATTTCAAACTTTTGTTGCATCAGCTTTGTAAAGTCATCACACAACTGTGGATCAGAGGATGCAAAAATAATATCATCTACATAAATTTGAACAAGTAGATTATGCTGCCCTGCTTTCTTAATGAACAAAGTTTTATCTATGGTGCCTCTAGTAAAATTATTTTCAAGAAGAAAGTTTGATAATGTCTCATACCAGGCCCTAGGAGCTTGTTTCAACCCATAAAGAGCCTTATCAAGCTTATACACCCAATTAGGATGTTTGTTGTCCTCAAAACCTGGTGGTTGACATACATAAACCTCTTCTTTAATTTTCCCATACAGAAAAGCACTTTTGACATCCATTTGAAAAACTTTAAGATTTTGATAAGCAGCATAGGCTAAAAACAATCGAATTGCTTCCAGTCTGGCTACAGGAGCAAAGGTTTCATCATAATCAATACCTTCTTCTTGTGCAAACCCCTGAACCACCAGTCTGGCCTTGTTCTTAACAATAAGCCCATTTTCATCAGTCTTATTCCTAAACACCCATTTAGTGCCTATTGCACACTTACCTGGAGGTAGAGGAACAAGTTCCCACACTTGTTGTTTCTTGAACTGAAGAAGCTCAAGCTGCATGGCATCAACCCATCCATTGTCCTTTAATGCAATGTGATAATTCTTTGGCTCTTGCTGACTAATGAAGAGAGCATAGAAGCAGAAATTTGACAATTGACTTCTTGTTGATACTCCAGCAGTGATATCACCAATGATTTGAGACATAGGGTGATTCTTCAGATCTTGATACACAATGAGATCAGTGCAAGTGTTTGTAGCAGGCTCAGCAGCAACAGATGGTGATGGTGAAGAATTTCCTTGAAACCAATCAGTTGATGGTAGTTCAAAGGAAGTTGAAGTTGTAGAAATCTCATCAGCATTTGTTGTGGATTGTGCTGCTGGAGCTGCAGGAACATCAGGTCTAGCTGAATCAGGCAGTTGATCAGTAAATCTGAAGAGGTGAGTACTACTATCATCATCATCAGCACCAGCAGTACCACCAGGTGGAGAACTGTTGACATGAGCAACAGCAGGAGTTTGATGAGGAGCATATTGTAGTATGTCCAAATCAAATATCTCCACAGGATTTTGTGGAATCTTGTCCTTTGGAGATTCATTAAACTTAACATGTAGAGTCTCTTCAACCATCTTTGTTCTACAGTTGAAGACTCTGTATGCTTTGCAAGTTGATGAATAACCAACAAAATATCCTGCATCCACCTTAGAATCAAATTTCTGGAGTTGATCCCTTGTGTTGAGAATGAAACAAGGACATCCAAAAGCTCTAAAGAATGAAATTAGAGGGGCCAAATGATGAAGAACTTCATATGGAGTTTTCATCAACCTCTTATTCACTAGAGCTCTATTTTGTACATAACAAGCAGTATTGATAGCTTCAGCCCAAAAAGTCATTGGCAATCCAGAGTCAGCCAACATGGACCTTGCAGCTTCAATAAGGGTCCTGTTCTTTCTCTCCACTACTCCATTTTGTTCAGGAGTTCTTGGAATGCTAAAATGCCTCTTGATTCCCTTTGAGAGGTAGAACTCATCAAGTGTATTGTTTCTAAATTCAGTTCCATTATCACTTCTAACACACTTGACTGAGAGGGAATACTGCTTCTCAACATACAACACAAAGTTGATAATCTTCTGAGGTGCTTCATCCTTTGAATGCAAAAAGAAAGTCCATACAAATCTGGAGTAATCATCCACAATTACTAGACAGTATTTCTTCTTAGCCATACTCATCACTCTCACAGGACCAAAGAGATCCATGTGAAGAAGCTGTAAGCAGGCTGTGGACTTAGGTTCTTCTATGGAAGGAAATGAAACTTTGTGCTGTTTTCCTTTTAGACAAGCAGTGCAGTCATCTTCACATTTGAACTCCTTCATAGGCAATCCCCTTACTAAACCATGGTTAATCAGCTGATTTATGTTTTTGAGATTAACATGACCCAGCCTTCTATGCCATAGTGTAGATTCTTGAGGGGAAGCCTTGGAAAATAGGCAAGGATGGCCTTTGAGATCTATTTTCTTAGAAAGATCTAAGGCATACACTCTTCCTGTCCTGTTGGCCTTAAGGAGAGTGTTTTATCCAACACCTTGTCAATCAAACTCAGAACTTTGGATGACAGAATCCGGCAGTTCTGACTTGTGAAAAGAGCAACATGGCCTTTGTCACACATTTGACTGACACTCAAGAGGTTGTACTTGAGATTTTCCACATGGTTAACATCATCAAACTTTATTTCCCCATTGGAAACAAAGCCTTTGCCGATGATGTAACCCTTTGCATCATTGCCAAAAGATACAAATCCCTTCCTTCCTTGAGAGTAGTCATTAAGAAGTGATCTGTTTCCTGTCATATGCATGGATCCTCCACTGTCTACATACCAGATGCCTCTGTGGCATGTTGAAGAACCCTGCAGAACAAAGCAAATTAGTTAGATTTTGAGACCCAAACCTTTTTGGTTTTGGGCCTATTCACATCAACAGATGGTGGACTAACAAGTTTGCTAGAAATAACAGCTTGAGAGGAAGAAGATGGTGGAAAAGAGGAATCCTTTGGCTTGGACCTCCTTTTCTGTGGATTCAACATAGGAACATCTAATTGGTTGACTCTTCCCAATAGATGTTGAACCATCATAACCAGCTGTGTCTGATTTTGTGATAAAGCTTTCAGCTCTTCAGACACATTAGCACTGGAGTTTGATAAGTTCTTATGTTGCACCTTCTTCTTTTGAGCAACCTCAGCTGTTACCTGTTTAACCCCTTCCTTTTTGGATTTCTTTTTGGACTTAAGGATTACAGGATTTGATGTTGCTGGTACAAATGTGGCTTTAAACTCATTTTTCATTTTAACCATTTTCTCTTTAATTTCATCTTTATGTTTGAGTTTGGATCCTCTTTTGTACCAACAATCATCAGTGAGATGATTAAACAAACCACATACTTCACATGGTTTCTTTTTCATCTTATGTTGATCATCAACTAAAGAGGATGAAACTACTGAAGACTTGCTCTTCAGTACTTTGGAAGCACTATTTGCTTTCTTGACTTCCTCTTTAGTAGTCTTCAAACTCTTTCTACTGACAGTTTTCTTCTTTTCAGTGCTGTCAGTAGTTGGAGCTTGAACTTCAGGAGTTAAATCTTGCTCTCCAGTCCTTTCAGGGCTTTCAGAAATAACTCCTGAGTTGACCAACTCTTTGATCGTGTGTGTGTCAGCAATTGAACTATCAACATTAGCTGATAGGTTCTGAGAGGGCTTATTGCTGACTTCAACTTTTGATGATGCCTTATCAGAAAGTGAATCACATGATGAGGTGGATTGGTTATTGCTTTCTCCATCAGATTTCACCTCTACTCTTGGAGCAAAATCTGTAGGAGGAGCAGTGTGATTATAACCAATGCCAAACTTCACATTGGAAGCTGATTGCTTACTAAGAAGCATCTCAAAACCTTTGCATGATTTCACCCATCGATCACACTCTACTTGGGTGACTGCAAGGGTTTCTTTAAGACTTTTCTGGTCCTCCAGAATAACCTCTAGCTTAGCCTTTTCATCATTTAATTGGCATTTAAGCTTATAAATCTCATCATTTTTACTATTAAGAGCAGACTCATACTCAGCTGTCTTTTGGAAATGTTTTCTCAAACTCAAGTTTTTCATTTATTAATGCTACATTTGCCTCTCTAATAGAGACAAAGGCAGCAATGCAAGATTCAGAACATAACTTGGCTTTGGCCTCTGAAGATACCTGAGTTACCTGTGAAGATGATGCAGTTGAGCAGGAACCCTCAGTTGATTCCAGAGCCATAAGTGCAAGATTTCCAAAAGGACTATCACCACCATGTTGATCAGCACTTGTGAACAGTTGTTCATGACCAGACATGTCATCTGGCAAGCTGCTCCAATCAACAACTTCTGGGGTGAAGAAGCTATGTTGTTGAGGTTGAGGGGGGGTTGATGAGATGGTTGAGGTTCTGGAAGTGCATGAGGTTGTGGTACCATAGGAGCTTGAACTTGACTGGTTTGTGGCATGTAATAACATGGGTAAGGGTAAGGCATTTGACCCTGAGGAACAAAATATGCAGGAGATTGTAGTTGAGACTGATGACTAGAATTGACAGGATGTTGCCCTTTGTTTTGTTGACTATTGCTAGGAAAAGTCACAAAAGGTGCAGAGGAATTAGATCCAGATGATCTACATTCTCTAGCAAAGTGTCCAAGCCTTTGGCATCTGTGACACCTCAACTTACTCTTGTCAAAACCAACTTTGGTTTTGCCAGAGAGTCCTGGGAACTTTCTTCCAGTTCTTTTGTAAAACTTCTGAGATCTGATATTTATCAAGGCCATTTGGCTCAAAATATCCATCTCTTCTAAGTCATCATCAGCAATCCCCTTGAGATCATCCATGATGAAGCATAGATTGTCATTATTACACCCAGAAAATTGACTATCAACACTCACAAATGCTGAATCAGAAATGTTTGAAGAGAAATCAATATGCTCATCATACTGGCATTCAGATGAAGCATATTCTGACTCATGACTAACCAGAGCAGTGTTGCCTGGTACAAAGTCCTCAGTGAGCTTACCAGATGAAGACAGTTTTCTCTTTTGTTCTATCTCTCTCTCAAATGTGAGCAATTTCCCATGAAGTTGGGTGAGAGATAGTTTGTCCAAATTTGCACTGGAGCGTAGGACAATGGTATATGTATCCCATCTCTCAGGCAGTGATCTGAGAAATCTGTTATTCATCTGAACATTAGTATACTCATGTTTGACCATTTTCAATTCAGAGATCAAACAAGAGAACCGCTCAAACTGTTGAGTCAGTGTCTCACCCTTCCTATGAGAGAATGTCTCATATTGTTGGGCAAGGATCTCTCTATTATTTGCCAAGACCTCATCTGTTCCTCCAAATTGTTCTTTCAAGGCATTCCAGAGGTCATGGGCAGATTCATAATGCATTAACCCAGAATAAATTTCATTGGGTAGTGCCATGGCCAGAATTCCATGAGCTTTTGCATCTATCTCAAACAATTTCTTATCCTCATCTGAGTATTGATCCTTCCTCTTCGGAACCATTTGATTGGTTTCCGGGTTATTCACCATAGGCTTGTGTGGACCATGTACCACTGATGTCCAACAACCTGAGCTGTTAACAGACAGGTGATGGAGCATACGACGTTGCCATATGTTATACTCATTCCTAACCAGCATTGGAGGCTTGGTTGAGGAACCAGTATTGTGAGGATCATTGGAAGGAGTAGTCATTTTGAAACTAAAAACAATTTTATTCAAGCAAAAATTTAGACACACCATAACAGACTCAATGAAAACCAAGAATAAGTCTCAGGATGAATGATTAAAAGCACAGAAAATTCAATCTCTATAACAGTTTCTTGCAAAAGAATGCTAATTCACTCAAACTTGGATCTTGAAGAGCAGTTTCAATGATCAATTATTAGATCGATCAATGATTAACCTGCTCTGATACCATTTGACAGGATCAACGATCACAAGTTTGAAGTATTAGAGTGTAATGCAGCGGAATGAAGAGAAGAATTAGTCAAATTATAGCAAGAGTTTGTTACTTGTAAACAAATGCGAGATAATATATTTCTGTGTTTGGAATGTTTCAATAATGCCCAATATATTGCTAAATCATTCACAGTTACAATAAGGTTGGCACTCCTTATATAGAGTGCAATCACTGCTGTAATCACGGGATGATGATTACTAGCAGATCCAGTACAAAAATAACTAATTCTTAATAAACTACTAAATGTTCACAACTACTGAGAACATGTCAGAGTGCTAAGTATAAAACATGAAACAACTGAAGAGAACTACTGATACTACAACGACTGAAGAACAAACTCTTCAGTCGTTTTACAAAAACTAGAAAAGAGAAAATATAAAACTACTGAAAGCAAACCGTCACAACTACTGAAGAAGTCCTCTTCAGCTGTTGTGACAACATCTGATACTTTGTCTTCAGCACTTGTCTTCAGACTTTGTCTTCAGCACTTGTGTCTTCAGACTTTGTCTTCAGCACTTGTGTCTTCAGACTTTGTAATCAGTTGTTGTTTGTCTCAGCTGTTGTGGACTTCAGTAGTTGTTGTGACGTCTGTGGGACTTAAAGGTTTTTCTGATCCGGCTCATTGGTTCTTTTAGTCCAACATTGTGACGGTTTACTTTCAGTAGTTTTATGTTTTCTCTTTTCAGTAGTTTTGCAAAACGACTGAAGAGTTTGTTCTTCAGTCGTTGTAGTTTCAGTAGTTTCTTATCAGTAGTTTATATTTTATACTTAGCACTCTGATATGTTCTCAGTAGTTGTGACATTTCAGTAGTTTGTTAAGTGTTAGTTATTTTTGTAATAGATCTGCCAGTTGTCACTATCCCGTGATAACAGCAGTGATTGCACTCTATATAAGGAGTGTCAACCTTATTGTAATTTGTGAATGATTGAGCAGAAATATTTGGTGTAATTGAAACATTCCTTGTCACAGAAATATATTCTCTCGTATTTGTTTACAAATATCAAATTCTTGCTACAATTTGTCTAATTCTTGAACTTATTCCGCTGCATTACACTCTAATCCATCGAACTTGTGATCACTGATCCTAACAAATGGTATCAGAGCAGGTTAATCATTGATCGATCTAATAATTGGTCATTGAAACTGCTATTCAAGATCCAAGTTTGATTGAATTAGCATTTTGAGCAAGAAACGGTTATAGAGATTGAATTTTCTGTGTTTTTGGCATTCATCCTGAGATTTATTTCTGGTTTTTATTGAGTCTGTTGTGGTCTGTGTAAAATCTTTTAAAATTGAATTAAATTATTTTTTAGACCTAAAATGACTACTCCTTCCAATGATCCTCACAATACTGGTTCCTCAACCAAGCCTCCAATGCTGGTTAGGAATGAGTATAACATATGGCAACGACGTATGCTCCATCACCTGTCTGTTAACAGCTCAGGTTGTTGGACATCAGTGGTACATGGTCCACACAAGCCTATGGTGAATAACCCGGAAACCAATCAAATGGTTCCGAAGAGGAAGGATCAATACTCAGATGAGGATAAGAAATTGTTTGAGATTGATGCAAAAGCCCATGGAATTCTGGCCATGGCACTACCCAATGAAATCTATTCTGGGCTAATGCATTATGAATCTGCCCATGACCTCTGGAATGCCTTGAAAGAACAATTTGGAGGAACAGATGAGGTCTTGGCAAATAATAGAGAGATCCTTGCCCAACAATATGAGACATTCTCTCATAGGAAGGGTGAGACACTGACTCAAAAGTTTGAGCGGTTCTCTTGTTTGATCTCTGAATTAAAAATGGTCAAACATGAGTACACCAATATCCAGATGAATAACAGATTTCTCAGATCACTGCCTGAGAGATGGGACACATATACTATTGTCCTACGCTCCAGTGCAAATTTGGACAAACTATCTCTCACCCAACTCCATGGGAAATTGCTCACATTTGAGAGAGAGATAGAACAAAAAACGAAAACTGTCTTCATCTGGTAAGCTCACTGAAGACTTTGTACCAGGCAACACTGCCTTGGTTGGTCATGAGTCAGAATATGCTTCATCTGAATGCCAGTATGATGAGCATATTGATTTCTCTTCAAACATTTCTGATTCTGCATTTGTGAGTGTTGATAGTCAGTTTACTGGTGTAATAATGACAATCTATGCTTCATCATGGATGATCTCAAGGGGATTGCTGATGATGACTTAGAAGAGATGGATATTTTGAGCCAAATGGCCTTGATAAATATCAGATCTCAGAAGTTCTACAAAAGAACTGGAAGAAAGTTCCCAGGACTCTCTGGCAAAACCAAAGTTGGTTTTGACAAGAGTAAGGTGAGGTGTCACAAATGCCAAAGGCTTGGACACTTTGCTAGAGAATGTAGATTATCTGGATCTAATTCCTCTGCACCTTTGTGACTTTCCCTGGCAATAGTCAACAAAACAAAGGGCAACATCCTGTCAATTCTAGTCATCATTCTCAACCACAATCTCCTGCATATTTTGTTCCTCAGGGTCAAATGCCATACCCTTACCCTTGTTATTACATGCCACAAACCAGTCAAGTTCAAGCTCCTATGGTACCACAACCTCATGCACTACCAGAACCTCAACCATCTCATCAACCTTCCCACCTCAACAACATAGCTTCTTCACCCCTGGAGTTGTTGACTGGAGCAGTTTGCCAGATGACATGTCTGGTCATGAACAACTGTTCACAGATGCTGATCAACATGGTGGTGATAGTCCTTTTGGGAATCTAGCACTTATGGCTCTGGAGTCTACTGAGGGTTCCTGCTCAAATGCATCATCTTCACAGGTAACTCAGGTATCTTCAGAGCTAAAGCAAGTTATGTTCTGAATCATGCATAGCTGCCTTTGTCTCTATTAGAGAGGCAAATGTAGCATTAATAAATCAAAAACTTGAGTTTGAGAAAACCATTTCCAAAAGAAAAGCTGAGTATGAGTCTGCTCTTAATAGTAAAAGTGATGAGATTTATAAGCTTAAATGCCAATTAAATGATGAAAAGGCTAAGCTAGAGGTTATTCTGGAAGACCAGAGAAGTCTCAAAGAAACCCTTGCAGTCACCCAAGTAGAGTGTGATCGATGGGTACAATCATGCAAAGGTTTTGAAATGCTTCTTAGTAAGCAATCTGCTTCCAATGTGAAGTTTGGCATTGGTTATAATCACACTGCTCCTCCTACAGATTTTGCTTTAGAGAAGAGTGAAGTGATTGATGGAGAAAGCAATAACCAATCCACCTCATCATGTGATTCACTTTTTGATAGAGCATCATCAAAAGTAGAAGTCAGCACTAAGCCCTCTCAGAACCAATCAGCTGATGTTGATGGTTCCATTGCTGACACTCACATGATCAAAGAGTTGATCAACTCAGGAGTTATTTCTGGAAGTCCTGAAAGGACTGGAGAGCAAGATTTAACACCTGAAGTTCAAACTCCAACTACTTCAGCACTGAAAAGAAGAAAACTGTCAGTAGAAAGAGTTTTGAAGACTACTAAAGAGGAAGTCAAGAAAGCAAATAATGCTTCCAAAGTACTGAAGAGCAAGTCTTCAGTAGTTTCATTCTCTTTAGTTGATGATCAACATAAGATGAAAAAGAAACCATGTGAAGTATGTGGTTTTTTTAATCATCTTACAGATGATTGTTGGTACAAAAGAGGATCCAAACTCAAACATAAAGAGGAAATTAAAGAGAAAATGGTTAAAATGAAAACTGAGTTTGAAGCCACATTTGTACCAGCAACATCAAATCCTGTAACCCTTAAGTCCAAAAAGAAATCCAAAAAGGAAGGGGTTAAACAGGTAACAGCTGAGATTGCTCAAAAGAAGAAGGTGCAACATAGGAACTTATCAAACTCCAATGCCAATGTGTCTGAAGAGCTGAAAGCTTTATCACAAAATCAGACACAGCTGGTTATGATGGTTCAACATCTATTGGGAAGAGTTAACCAATTAGATGTTCCTATGTTGAAACCACAGAAAAGGAGGTCCAAGCCAAAGGATTCCTCTTCTTCACCATCTTCTTCCTCTCAGGCTATTGTTTCCAACAAAACTGTTAGTCTACCATCTGTTGATGTGAACAGGCCCAAAACCAAAAAGGTTTGGGTCTCAAAATCTAACTACTAATTTGGTTTTGTTTTGCAGGGTTCTTCAACATGCCACAGAGGCATCTGGTATGTAGAAAGTGGAGGATCCATGCATATGACAGGAAACAGATCACTTCTTAATGACTACTCTCAAGGAAGGAAGGGTTTGTGTCATTTGGCAATGATGCAAAGGGTTACATCATCGGCAAAGGCTTTGTTTCCAATGGGAAATAAAGTTTGATGATGTTAACCATGTGGAAATCTCAAGTACACCTCTTGAGTGTCAGTCAAATGTGTGACAAAGGCCATGTTGCTCTTTTCACCAGTCAGAACTGTCGGATTCTGTCATCCAAAGTTCTAAGTTTGATTGATAAGGTGTTGGATGAATACACTCTCCTAAAGGCCAACAGGACAGAAGAGTGTATGCCTTAGATCTTTCCAAGAAAATAGATCTCAAAGGCCATCCTTGCCTATTTTCCAAGGCTTCCCCTCAAGAATCTACTCTATGGCATAGAAGGCTGGGTCATGTTAATCTCAAAAACATAAATCAGCTGATAAACCATGGTTTAGTAAGGGGATTGCCTATGAAGGAGTTCAAATGTGAAGATAACTGCACTGCTTGTTAAAAGGAAAACAGCACAAAGCTTCATTTCCCTCCATAGAAGAACCTAAGTCCAATGCCTGCTTACAGCTTCTTCACATGGATCTCTTTGGTCCTGTGAGAGTGATGAGTATGGCTAAGAAGAAATACTGTCTGGTAATTGTGGATGATTACTCCAGATTTGTATGGACTTTCTTCTTGCATTCAAAGGATGAGGCAGCTCAGAAGATTATCAACTTTGTGTTGTATGTTGAGAAGCAGTATTCCCTCTCAGTCAAGTGTATTAGAAGTGATAATGGAACAGAATTTAGAAACAATACACTTGATGAGTTCTACCTCTCAAAGGGAATCAAGAGGCATTTTAGCATTCCAAGAACTCCTGAACAAAATGGAGTAGTGGAGAGAAAGAACAGGACCCTTATTGAAGCTGCAAGGTCCATGTTGGCTGATTCTGGACTGCCAATGACTTTTTGGGCTGAAGCTGTCAATACAGCTTGCTATGTACAAAATAGAGCTCTAGTAAATAAGAGGTTGATGAAAACTCCATATGAAGTTCTTCATCATTTGGCCCCTCTAATTTCATTCTTCAGAGCTTTTGGATGTCCTTGTTTCATTCTCAACACACGGGATCAACTCCAAAAATTTGATTCTAAGGTGGATGCAGGGTACTTTGTTGGTTATTCATCAACTTGCAAAGCATACAGAGTCTTCAACTGTAGAACAAAGATGGTTGAAGAGACTCTACATGTTAAGTTTAATGAATCTCCAAAGGACAAGATTCCACAAAGCCCTGTGGAGATTTTGATTTGGACATACTGCAATATGTTCCTTATCAAACTCCTGCTGTTGCTCCTGTCAACAGTTCACCACCTGGTGGTACTGCTGGTGCTGATGATGATGATATGTAGTACTCACCTCTTCAAGTTTAGTGATCAACTGCCTGATTCAGCTAGACCTGATGTTCCTGTAGCTCCAGCAGCACAATCCACAACAAATGCTGATGAGATTTCTACAACTTCAACTTCCTTTGAATTACCATCTACTGATTGGTTTCAAGGAAATGCTTCACCATCACCATCTGTTGCTGCTGAGCCTGCTACAAACACTTGCACTGATCTCATTGTGTACCAAGATCTGAAGAATCACCCTATGTCTCAAATCATTGGTGATATCACTGCTGGCGTATCAACAAGAAGTCAATTGTCAAATTTCTGCTTCTATGCTCTCTTCATCAGTCAGCAAGAGCCAAAGAATTATCACATTGCTTTAAAGGACAATGGATGGGTTGATGCCATGCAGCTTGAGCTTCTTCAGTTCAAGAAACAGCAAGTGTGGGAACTGGTTCCTCTACCTCCAGGTAAGTGTGCAATAGGCACTAAATGGGTGTTTAGGAACAAAACTGATGAAAATGGGCTTATTGTTAAGAACAAGGCCAGACTGGTTGTTCAGGGTTTGCACAAGAAGAAGGTATTGATTATGATGAAACCTTTGCCCCTGTAGCCAGACTGGAAGCAATTCGATTGTTTTTAGCTTATGCTGCTTATCAAAATCTTAAAGTTTTTCAAATGGATGTCAAAAGTGCATTTTTGTATGGGAAAATTAAAGAAGAGGTTTATGTATGTCAACCACCAGGTTTTGAGGACAATAAACATCCTAATTGGGTGTATAAGCTTGATAAGGCTCTTTATGGGTTGAAACAAGCTCCTAGAGCCTGGTATGAGACATTATCAAACTTTCTTCTGGAAAATAATTTCACTAGAGGCTCCATAGATAAAACTTTATTCATTAAGAAAGCTGGGCAGCATAATCTACTTGTTCAAATTTATGTAGATGATATTATTTTTGCATCCTCTGATCCACAGTTGTGTGATGCCTTTACAAAGTTGATGCAACAAAAGTTTGAAATGAGTGCCATGGGAGAATTACAATCTTTCTGGGTTTGCAAATCAAACAAAAGGCTGATGGAATTTTCATTCATCAGTCCAAATACACAAAAAATCTTTTGGAAAAATTTGATTTACAAAACTGTAAGCCCTGTTCTACTCCCATGTGCAACACCACACAACTGGATACAGATCAGAAAGGTAAAGTGGTTGATGAAACACTTTACAGATGTATGATTGGGTCCTTGATGTACTTAACAGCTTCTAGACCAGATATTATGTTTGCTACATGTGTTTGTGCTAGATTTCAGGCTGCACCTAAGGAGTCTCATTTGATTGCAGTCAAGAGGATCTTTAGATATCTGCAAGGCACTCCATCTCTAGGTTTATGGTATTCTACTAGACATTCTGGTAAATTAGTTGCTTTTTCTGACAGTGACTATGCAGGGTGTAAGTTGACCAGGAAATCAACTTCTGGTGGATGTCAATTCCTAGGCAACTGTTTGATTTCTTGGCAGAGTAAGAAACAAACCTCAGTTGCTACATCAACTGCTGAAGCCGAGTACATTGCTGCTGCAAGCTGTACATCTCAGGTACTCTGGCTTCAAAACCAATTATTGGATTATGGCATAACAGAGACTAAGACTCCATTGTTAATGGACAGCTCTTCAGCTCTTTGTATTGTCAAGAATCCTGTCCAGCACTCTAGGACTAAACATATTGAAATCAGACACCATTTTATTAGAGATTGTTTTGAAAAAGGTCTGATTGATCCAAAATTTGTTCCTAGTGCTGATGAGCTTGCAGACATTTTTACTAAGCCTTTGGATAGTTCAACTTTCCACAACCTGGTGTTAAGGCTTGGTATGCTGCAGCTAGAATAAGTGACAACTACTGATGATCTCAGTAATAAGTACTGATGATCATTGGTAACCATGTCACATATAAGTACTGATGAGTTCCTTTCCCTCAGTAGTTTTTATAACTACTGAAGGCTACATGCCTCACAAGTACTGAAGTACTTTATTTGTTAAAACAGCTGATGTAGTTACAACAGCTGATGAAATCACAACAGCTGATGTAGCTACAACTACTGATGTCAGAAATGCAGATAAGTACTGATGACCAATGAAACCTCTGAAACTCAGATTTAAGTCTGATGAGTAAGTGTGGAGGTCAGACTGAAACAGCTGAAAAGCTATGAATTGACGAAAACAGCTGATGAGTAATTTCTCTTCAGTTGTTTCTACACTGCTGTTTCTAAACAACTGAAGCCAAACCTATGTCTTCAGTAGTTTACAACTACTGAAGACTAACACCAAGTCTTCAGCTGTTTACAACAACTGATGACAAAACCACTGTCTTCAGTAGTTTCACAACTACTGATGACAAACACCATGTCCTCAGTTGTTTCACCACCTGAAGTCAAAACTGTCTTCAGTAGTTTTATAACTACTGATGACTAAATCAGAGACTTCAGCTGTTTCAACGTCTGCCGGTTAAACCAAGTCTTCAGTTGTTTTATAACAACTGCTGATCACACCAATACGGTCAGTCATTTCAAACCTCTGAAAGTTAATACCACGTCATCAGTAGTTTCAACAAATGATGACTAACACCAAAACCTCAGTCGTTTTCTAACCCTACCCTTTAAATACCTTATCCCACCTTCAGAGTTTTTCTCACCTCTCTTCTCAAACCTAACGTTCAAAAACTCTGTAACCTCTCTTCATCAATGGCGACCATGCAACTAAAACCACGACACACTGTGTCGCTCATCTCACAAAATCGCCATACTGGACCAAGTTTCACAACGCCATTGATTTAATGGTTCAGTCACCTTACCAAACGGCTTTTCTGTTAAATCCCACCATATATGCCGAATCTCTTAGCCAATTCTGGACAAACGTCACTCTTGTCTCTGAGGAGAATGACACAGAGTCTCTTCAATCGTTTGTCAATCGTCAAAAGGTGGTCATTACTCCAGACACTCTTCGCCAAACCCTCAATCTGGATGATGCCACTTTCCCAACTGGTTATCCAAAGGGCACAACAGATCTATCATTTGCCCACCATGGATACCAAGGTAACCTGAGTGCCTCTACCATATTGAAGAAACATTTCCAGGATGCCGAACGTCTCATCTTTCATATGGTAAATGTCTGCCTGCCCCCAAGACTTCATCATGGGATCAAATGTCCACAAGGTGGCAACAGGTAATGTACTCCATCCTTGAGCAACAACCTTTAAATTTTTCTGAAATACTATTTTTAGAGCTCAAGGATATGGCCCAAAAACAACTTGCTAACCGTTGGATATTATATCCTCGGTTCATAATGGCCATAATTGAAAACCAGCTTCAAGCTGAGGGACTTGTTGGCCTGGGAGTCCCTGCTATGGCTGTATTGCCTGAAGTATACTCCCGGCACAACTCTGACCAATCACTAAAATGGCTGCCAAGCTGCGCAAACCCACGCAGCTGGAACCCACAGCCACCACCACAAGATCCAGAGTCCCCACCAAACCAAAAACCAAACGCCCCAAAACAGCTATTCAGGGAGATGAGTCCCCTGAAGATGCTCCTGTACCACCAAGGCAGGATATACTTGCTGGTGTAAACCCCCCAGCAGTATCAAAGACTCTACCAGCCACAGCCGCTCAGGATTCCTCTCAAAAGGAGCCTGCAGCAACCAAAGAAGGGGTACCCACTAATCTGGAATCTTCCTCATTTGAGGAGATTGCCATTGAAGAGCACCATTCTCCCCAGGTGCATACTGATTTTACCCTATCTCCCCATGAAAATGCCCCCCAAAGTCCAACCATTATAATTGCAAACGTGCTGACTCAGCTGCATGCCTCTCCTCCTCCCCAACCACCACCAAAGGGGAAACCACAGCCATTGAGGAAGAGGATCAACATGCTTCTGACAACCCCACACACCGTGGTTTAAATGTTCTGTCTCCTGGTGTAGATATGGAGATCAGAATATCTGGTGAGGCTGCCACCTCCTGAATCAGCACATGATCAGACTGAGGCTGGTAACATTGCTAAGACCTCATCAGAGGCAACAGCTGATGAAGGACATCGTCCTGAGGCTGGAAGTCCCCAGTTCCAAGAAAAGGGGCACATGCTAAAACTGGTCTACACCCAGTGCATGTACATCCTGCTACAAGCAGGAGGTCAGGTGATTCAGCATTTGCTGATGATGACCTGGGCTTCTTTTATGATGTTCTGGCCCAGAACACAATTCTTGAGGAAGAAGTCAGTAGACTACAAAGACTACTTGACCAATTCTCTCAAGAAGCAAGTCCATCTGCCACCAACATAAACCCACAGATGGCACCTTCACCTGAAGGTCTCCCAAACACTCAGCCACTCAAAACTTCCAACCCACCAGCCTCTACTTCTGGCACTGCTTCTCAGGGACAGAACCCCTCTGAGCAAACAGCTGCTATCTTTCAGCAATCCCTACCTCTCATCACCCCAATGATCACAGACATTGTGATCAAAACCATGGATGAGAGGCTTCCCTCAATCATACAACCCCTGGTGGAGGAGATTGTGAGCACAAGGCTTTCTACTACTCAAACCCTTGCAACCAATGCAACCAAAAAGGGGGAGAGTCAGTTAGTGAAAGCAAAGAGGAAGAGCATACTGAAAGAAAAGGAGACTGAGAAGGAAGAGGAGGTTTGTGAAGGAGACTGAGAAGGAAGAGGAGTGTGTGAAGGGAGCTGACATTGATCAAGTGGGTGAAAGTCAAAAGACTTTCATATCACATATAAGAAGAGGAAGGTTGAAGGAAAAGAAAAAGAACTCCAACTTGATGAGATGATCAAAATGGCGGATGCTACACATAGTAAATCAATGGACTCCATTATTGATCAACTGTATAGACAAGGGTTCGATACTGCACAGCTTGACTCAGAGATTAGGAGACTTGAAGTTGAAGAAATTAACTCAAGATGGGCAAGTTATGATGCATTAGAAAGAGAAAGACTAGAGATCATGATCAGATTCATTGCAAAGTACCTTGGGAGATCATTGATCGAGATTAAGTCATGGACCAGGGACATTTTCTTGGCAATAACCACCAAGATCTGTACGTCTGAAGCATACACTAAGGGATTGGTGATTGAAGCACTAAATGAGGCAGGTGCTGGGAACAGAAATGAACTAGCAAAACACTCAAAAGCCTCACTCACTACAAGAATGCTAGAACAACCTGCAAAACTTCTCACTTCAAAATCACCACTACCACAACCCATTAAACCAACTCCTTTACCCTCAAAACCAACAGCCGATGATGCATCCAGAAGAAGAAGAGAAGGATGTTGAGGCTAGAAGAAGAAGAAGAAGAGGATGATGAGGAAGAAGATAGGCTGCCTCTTTCGCAGTCCTAACTTTGCCTAAAGCCAAACCTATGCCCATCACTCCCACCTCACAGATGGAAACGGTGAGAGTAAAGATAGAAGAAGAACAGCAGCAAAGGCTTCATGATGAGAGATGCTGAAAAGCATAGACAAAACTTATGCTGCTTCTTCATCAATAATCAGTATGAAGAAAGCTCTGAGATTGTACACCCTTGCTAACACATTTCAATATCAAAAGGAAAAGGTGAGAATATGGCCTGATCCTAGGGTGGCTCACAGAATTGTAAAGAAAGACATTCCTGCGAGATACAAGGGCCAAGTAAAAAGGATCGTAGATGAAGAGATCACAGTGGTCCTGGTAGTATCACCCTGGGAAATTGTAGAAGATTTCAAGAAGGCCTATGAGGCTAAACAGCCACCCCAAAAGATGTTAGAGAACAGAAATTAAAAAGGGGTTAGTCTACAAGAGCTTGAGAACTTCAAACAAAATGAGCTCAGTTTGTTACTTGAAGGTACTCACCCAGATGAGTTTGCATACAGCCAGATTACAACAATTGAGCTCAAAAATGGCAAACAGGCTAAGTACATTTCAGAGCTGTATGGGCGTGAAGGATTGTTTGATGGTGAACCAGAAAATCTTACCATGGAAGAACAAATTATGTTTCTCAGAGCATACACCAGAGAATCCTACAGGCTTATACATGGGAAGTGAGTCTCATGGATGGGGGAACAGCTCAGTGTCCAATTCCCCAATACAGAGCTCCCATCCATACATTGCCAACCAAATCATCAGAGACTCATTTCTAGGCCAGTGCTTATATGGGTCATCTTCTCAACTGATCAAGAAGGAAAAAGACCAACCATTTTGCCAACATAAATGGGACCTCAATAAAGTTAAAGGTTTGGCTGCATTGGTTCAGGGGGAGTTTGTTGGACCAAAAGAACCAATGAGCCGGATCAGAAAAACCTTTAAGTCCCACAGACGTCACAACAACTGCTGAAGTCCACAACAACTGAAGACAACACCTGAAGACAAAGTCTGAACACAAGTGCTGAAGACAAAGTCTGAAGACACAAGTGCTAAAGACAAAGTCTGAAGACACAAGTGCTGAAGACAAAGTCTGAAGACAAGTGCTGAAGACAAAGTCTGAAGACAAGTGCTGAAGACAAAGTCTGAAGACAAGTGCTGAAGACAAAGTCTGAAGACAAGTGCTGAAGACCAAGTATCAGACGTTGTCATAACAGCTGAAGAGGACTTCTTCAGTAGTTGTGACGGTTTACTTTCAGTAGTTTTATGTTTCTCTTTTCAGTAGTTTTGTAAAACGACTGAAGAGTTTGTTCTTCAGTCGTTGTAGTTTCAGTAGTTTCTTATCAGTAGTTTTATATTATACTTAGCACTCTGATATGTTCTCAGTAGTTGTGAACATTTCAGTAGTTTGTTAAGTGTTAGTTATTTTTGTAATAGATCTGCCAGTTGTCACTATCCCGTGATAACAGCAGTGATTGCACTCTATATAAGGAATGTCAACCTTATTGTAATTTGTGAATGATTGAGCATAAATATTTGGTATAATTGAAACATTCCTTGTCACAGAAATATATTCTCTCGTATTTTTTTACAACTATCAAATTCTTGCTACAATTTGTCTAATTCTTGAACTTATTCCGCTGCATTACACTCTAATCCATCGAACTTGTGATCACTGATCCTAACATCAGCCAACATGGACCTTGCAGCTTCAATAAGGGTCCTGTTCTTTCTCTCCACTACTCACATTTTGTTCAGGAGTTCTTGGAATGCTAAACTGCCTCTTGATTCCCTTTGAGAGGTAGAACTCATCAAGTGTATTGTTTCTGAATTCTGTTCCATTATCACTTCTAATACACTTGACTGAGAGGGAATACTGCTTCTCAACATACAACACAAAGTTGATAATCTTCTGAGCTGCCTCATCCTTTGAATGCAAGAAGAAAGTCCATACAAATCTGGAGTAATCATCCACAATTACCAGACAGTATTTCTTCTTAGCCATACTCATCACTCTCACATCTCTCAGGACCAAGAGATCCATGTGAAGAAGCTGTAAGCAGGCAGTGGACTTAGGTTCTTCTATGGAGGGAAATGAAGCTTTGTGGTGTTTTCCTTTTAAACAAGCAGTGCAGTTATCTTCACATTTGAACTCCTTCATAGGCAGTCCCCTTACTAACCATGGTTTATCAGCTGATTTATGTTTTTGAGATTAACATAACCCAGCCTTCTATGCCATAGAGTAGATTCTTGAGGGGAAGCCTTGGAAATAGGCAAGGATGGCCTTTGAGATCTATTTTCTTGGAAAGATCTAAGGCATACACTCTTCCTGTCCTGTTGGCCTTTAGGAGAGTGTATTCATCCAACACCTTATCAATCAAACTTAGAACTTGGGATGGCAGAATCCGACAGTTCTGACTGTGAAAAGAGCAACATGGCCTTTGTCACACATTTGACTGACACTCAAGAGGTTGTACTTGAGATTTTCCACATGGTTAACATCATCAAACTTTATTTCCCCATTGGAAACAAAGCCATTGCCGATGATGTAACCCTTTGCATCATTGCCAAATGACACAAACCCCTTCCTTCCTTGAGAGTAGTCATTAAGAAGTGATCTGTTTCCTGTCATATGCATGGATCCTCCACTGTCTACATACCAGATGCCTCTGTGGCATGTTGAAGAACCCTACAAAACAAAACAAATTAGTTAGATTTTGAGACCCAAACCTTTTTGGTTTTGGGCCGGTTCACATCAACAGATGGTAGACTAACAGGTTTGTTGGAAACAACAGCCTGAGAGGAAGAAGATGGTGAAGAAGAGGAATCCTTTTGCTTGGACCTCCTTTTCTATGGTTTCAACATAGGAACATCTAATTGGTTAACTCTTCCCAATAGATGTTGAACCATCATAACCAGCTGTGTCTGATTTTGTGATAAAGCTTTCAGCTCTTCAGATACATTGGCATTGGAGTTTGATAAGTTCCTATGTTGCACCTTCTTCTTTTGAGCAATCTCAGCTGTTACCTGTTTTACCCTTCCTTTTTGGATTTCTTTTTGGACTTAAGGGTTACAGGATTTGATGTTGCTGGTACAAATGTGGCTTCAAACTCAGTTTTCATTTTAACCATTTTCTCTTTAATTTCCTCTTTATGTTTGAGTTTGGATCCTCTTTTGTACCAACAGTCATCTGTAAGATGATTGAACAAACCACATACTTCACATGGTTTCTTCTTCATCTTATGTTGATCATCAACTAAAGAGAATGAAACTACTGAAGACTTGCTCTTCAGTACTTTGGAAGCATTATTTGCTTTCTTGACTTCCTCTTTAGTAGTGTTCAAACTCTTTCTACTGACAGTTTTCTTCTCTTCAGTGCTGACAGTAGTTGGAGTTTGAACTTCAGGTGTTAAATCTTGCTCTCCAGTCCTTTCATGACTTCCAGAAATAACTCCTGAGTTGATCAACTCTTTGATCATGTGAGTGTCAGCAATGGAACCATCAACATCAGCTGATTGGTTCTGAGAGGGCTTAGTGCTGACTTCTACTTTTGATGATGCTCTATCAAAAAGTGAATCACATGATGAGGTGGATTGGTTATTTCTTTCTCCATCAGATTTCACTTCTGCTCTTGAAGCAAAATCTGTAGGAGGAGCAGTGTGATTATAACCAATGCCAAACTTCACATTGGAAGCAGATTGCTTACTAAGAAGCATTTCAAAACCTTTGCATGATTGTACCCATCGATCACACTCTACTTGGGTGACTGCAAGGGTTTCTTTGAGACTTCTCTGGTCTTCCAGAATAACCTCTAGCTTGGCCTTTTCATCATTTAATTGGCATTTAAGCTTATAAATCTCATCACTTTTACTATTAAGAGCAGACTCATACTCAGCTTTTCTTTTGGAAATGGTTTTCTCAAACTCAAGTTTTTGATTTATTAATGCTACATTTGCCTCTCTAATAGAGACAAAGGCAGCTATGCATGATTCAGAACATAACTTGGCTTTAGCCTCTGAAGATACCTGAGTTACCTGTGAAGATGATGCATTTGAGCAGGAACCCTTAGTAGACTCCAGAGCCATTAGTGCCAGATTCCCAAAAGGACTGTCACCACCATGTTGATCAGCACCTCTGAACAGTTGTTCATGACCTGACATGTCATCTGGCAAACTGCTCCAGTCAACAACTCCAGGGGTGAAGAAGCTGTGTTGTTGAGGTTGAGGAGGTTGATGAGATGGTTGAGGTTCTGGTAGTGCATGAGGTTGTGGTACCATAGGAGCTTGAACTTGACTGGTTTGTGGCATGTAATAACAAGGGTAAGGGTATGGCGTTTGACCCTGAGGAACAAAATATGCAGGAGATTGTGGTTGAGAATGATGATTAGAATTGACAGGATGTTGCCATCTATTTTGTTGACTATTGCCAGGGAAAGTCACAAAAGGTGTAGAGGAATTAGATCCAGATGATCTACATTCTCTAGCAAAGTGTCCAAGCCTATGGCATTTGTGACACCTCAACTTACTCTTGTCAAAACCAACTTTGGTTTTGCCAGAGAGCCCTGGGAACTTTCTTCCAGTTCTTTTGTAGAACTTCTGAGATCTGATATTTATCAACGCCATTTGGCTCAAAATATCCATCTCTTCTAAGTCATCATCAGCAATCCCCTTGAGATCATCCATGATGAAGCATAGATTGTCATTATTACACCCAGTAAACTGACTATCAACACTCACAAATGCAGAATCAGAAATGTTTGAAGAGAAATCAATATGCTCATCATACTGGCATTCAAATGAAGCATATTCTGACTCATGACCAACCAAGGCAGCGTTGCCTGGTACAAAGTCTTCAGTGAGCTTACCAGATGAAGACAGTTTTCGTTTCTGCTGCTCTATCTCTCTCTCAAATGTGAGCAATTTCCCATGGAGTTGGGTGAGAGATAGTTTGTCCAAATTTGCACTGGAGCGTAGGACAATAGTATATGTGTCCCATCTCTCAGGCAGTGATCTAAGAAATCTGTTATTCATCTGGATATTGGTGTACTCATGTTTAACCATGTTTAATTCAGAGATCAAACAAGAGAACCGCTCAAACTGTTGAGTCAGTGTCTCACCCTTCCTATGAGAGAATGTCTCATATTGTTGGGCAAGGATCTCTCTATTATTTGCCAAGACCTCATCTGTTCCTCCAAATTGTTCTTTCAAGGCATTCCAGAGGTCATGGGCAGATTCATAATGCATTAGCCCAGAATAGATTTCATTGGGCAGTGCCATGGCCAGAATTCCATGGGCTTTTGCATCAATCTCAAACAATTTCTTATCCTCATCTGAGTATTGATCCCTCCTCTTCGGAACCATTTGATTGGTTTCCGGGTTATTCACCATAGGCTTGTGTGGACCATGTACCACTAATGTCCAACAACCTGAGCTTTTAACAGACAGGTGATGGAGCATACTTCGTTGCCATATGTTATACTCATTCCTAACCAGCATTGGAGGCTTGGTTGAGGAACCAGTATTATGAGGATCATTGAAAGGAGTAGTCATTTTAGGTCCAAAAACAATTTAATTCAAGCTTTTAAAAGATTTTACACAGACCACAACAGACTCAATGAAAACCAAGAATAAATCTCAGGATGAATGACCAAAAACACAGAAAATTCAATCTCTATAACCGTTTCTTGCAAAAAAAAATGTTAATTCAATCAAACTTGGATCTTGAATCGCAGTTTCAATGATCAATTATTAGATCGATCAATGATTAACTTGCTCTGATACCATTTGTCAGGATCAGTGATCACAAGTTTGATAGTTTAGAGTGTAACGCAGCGGAATAAGATCAAGAATTAGACAAATTGTAGCAAGAATTTGATATTCGTATGCATTAAAAACAAATACGGATATAACGAGAGAATATATTTCTGTGACAAGGAATGTTTCAATTATAACAAATATTTCTGCTCAATCATTCACCAATTACAATAAGGTTGACACTCCTTATATAGAGTGCAATCACTGCTGTTATCACGAGATAGTGACAACTGGCAGATCTATTACAAAAATAACTAACACTTAACAAACTACTAAAATGTTCACAACTACTGAGAACATATCAGAGTGCTAAGTACAAAATATAAAACTACTGAAACTAAACTACTGAAACTACAACGACTGAAGAACAAGCTCTTCAGTCGTTTTACAAAACTACTGAAAACATAAAACTACTGAAAGTAAACCGTCACAACTACTGAAGAAGCCCTCTTCAGCTGTTATGACAACGTCTGATACTTGGTCTTCAGCACTTGTGTCTTCAGACTTTGTCTTCAGACTTTGTCTTCAGCACTTGTGTCTTCAGACTTTGTCTTCAGCACTTGTCTTCAGACTTTGTCTTCAGCACTTGTCTTCAGACTTTGTAATCAGTTGTTGTCTTCAGCTGTTGTGGACTTTAGCGGTTGTTGTGACGTCTGTAGGACTTAAAGGTTTTTCTGATTCGGCTCATTGGTTCTTTTGGTCCAACATTTAACACCGTCCTTTTGCACAACACTTGAGTCACTTGGAAACTCTTAATAGGATAAAGGTCACCTAACCATTTTGAGGGAACTTCTGATTTGAGGTGGGGATACCATATTTGTGGGATAAAGGTCACCTAACCACTTATGTTGGAAAAATCACATGTGTGTGCAAGTAGGGTGACTTGATTTGCAAACCATGTTAAATTGATCACCTAAAATGTGGTTTACAAAGGGTGTTGATGAGATTAACATGCCGACTATACATATGATGTTCAAAGTCGATCCCATATTTCTAGAAGTTGCAAAGAGTTGCAATTGTCAAAATGTTGACTACCTTGTTAATTTAAATAATGGGATAAAGGTCACCTAACCACTATTTAAATGTAACATTGGATTCTAGAATTTTAAAATTGTGTAAGACACATAAAAGGCTTTAATTATTAAAATATGATAATTTCGAAAATACTAAAATTGAACTTTGTTAAATTTTATAGATGGCCACCAACAACAATGAAAATAATGATATCCCGTCCACTCACTCACTATCACTAAGGACCATTCTCCAAAAGGAGCGTCTAAACCATAATAACTTTATAGATTGGTTTGGAAACTTGGGAATTGTTCTCAAGAAAGAGAAACGATCATATATTTTAAACGATTAGATTCCCGATCAACCTAATGAGGAGGATTTGGAGGCCTATAATAATAGGGTGAAATACACTGAGGACTCGGTCCAAGTGTCTTGCCTCATGTAGGCAAGTACGACTCCGGATCTCCAAAAGGAGTATGAACATCATGGAGCGTACGACATGATTACCCAGTTGAAGGAAACGTTTCAACAACAACCAAGGGTAGAGCGCTTCGAAACGGTTCGAGCACTCCATGCATTTCGTATGGATGACACCCAATCTGTTTCATCTTATGTACTTAAGATGAAAGCGACATTGACCGCCTCGAATGGCTGAATTGTCCCGTCTCGAAAGAGTTGGCTACGGATTTGATCCTCAACTCTTTGTCAAAAAGGTTTGACAACTTTGTCATGAATTATAACATGAACGGGTGGGACAAGAACATAAGTGAGCTTCACTCTATGATCAAAACTGCCGAGGCGGCCATGGGTAAAAAGGTTTTACCCGTTCTTACCATCAATGAAGGTGGGAACAAGAAGAGGCCTCACCCCGCACCCAAGGCAAATGTTGCCAAGGGTAAAGGGCACGTTAGGGGAAAGGAAAACGGAGTGGTAAAAGCGCCACCACCAAAACCCATGGAGAAGAAGCAAAAGTTTGCTTCAAATGACCCATGCTTTAAGTGTGGGGAGATTAGACATTGGGCAAGAAATTGTCCAGTCCATCTCAAAGAGTTGCATGCTAAGAGGGATGCCGGGCAAACCACAGGTACAAGTTCAAGATTCATATTGATCTCAATTTAATATCCTCTAACACATGGGTGTTGGATACCAGATGTGGAACTCATATTTGCAATTTGTTGCAGGGGTTCAAAAGAAGTAAGGACATCAAGAAAGGGGATGTAAGCCTCTACATGGGGAATGGGGCAAACGTTCAAGTTGAATGCCGAGGGGACTACATCTTCAAGCTTCCAAATGGTTTGGAAGCAATTTTGAACAATGTTTTGTATGCTCCTAGTTTGACTAAGAACATTATTTCTGTTGCCCAATTAGGTCAATATGGTTATGTTTTAACATTTATTGAAAATGAAATTCATGTTTCTTTAAATGACATATTTTATTTTAAGGCTATTCCTATTAATGGTATTTATGAATTGGTTCGTGAAAACACATTATATGATAGCTCATTGTACCAAACCACCACCAAGAAACTCAAATTGGATTTGAGTGATACCTATCTTTGGCATTGCCGTCTTGGTCATATAAACAAGAAGCGCATACAATCACTTCAAAAGAACGGTCTTTTAAAAGCAAGTGAATTATGATTCATTTGATGTATGTGAATCTTGTTTACAGGGTAAAATGACTAAGGCACCTTTTAGTGGTAAAACCGAAAGGGCAAAAGATTTATTAAGAATCATACATTCGGATGTATGTGGTCCTTTTAAACCAATGACTAGGTACAATGAAAGATACTTCATTACCTTTACCGAAGACTATAGTCGATATAGTTATGTGTAATTGTTAAGACACAAAGATGAAGCTTTTGAAATGTTCAAAATATTCCAGAATGAAGTAGAAAATCAACTCAACAAATAAATAAAAATTCTCCGCACCGATAGAGGAGGTGAATACCTAAGTGATGCTTTTAGAGATCATCTTAGAAGTTGTGGTATTGTCTCACAACTAACTCCACCTGGAACACCACAACACAATGGTGTGTCTGAGAGGAGAAATCAAACCCTATTGGATATGGTTCGATCTATGATGGCTAGAAGCTCATTGCCTCTATCATTTTGGGGTTTCGCTTTGCTCTCAGCGGCCCGTATTTTGAATATGGCCCCAACCAAGAAAGTGGAAAAGACACCTTTTAAAATATAGCATGGAAGGGTTCCATCACTATCATATTTAAAGGTATGGGGTTGTGAGGCTTATGTTAAGACTCCCACCTCTAACAAGTTAGAAAACCGTTCCACTAAGTGTATCTTCATTGGATATCCTAGAGATTCTATGGGATATTATTTCTATGATCCATTGGAACAAAAGGAGAGTTCTTAGAAGCTAAGTTCCTTATGGAAGGAACTAACAATAGAATAGTGGATCTTGATGAGGATCAAGAACCACAAACCGATACACGTTTGGTTGACACTAGCACTCAACATGAGGATGTTGAGGGTGATCAAATAGTTGATCAATAAACTCCAAACGTTCGCAGATCTGGTAGAATTAGTAATCCACTTGAAAGATATGGATTTTTCGTAGATGGATGCTATGTGGTAGATTCCGATGAACCAACCACTTATCGTGATGTAATGTCCAATTTGGATTATGACAAATGGCTTGAAGCCATGAATGTTGAGATGCAATCCATGTATGACAACCAAGTATGGGACTTGGTTGAACCACCTCTTAACTCCAAGATAGTTGGAAGTAAGTGGGTTTTCAAGAAGAAAACCGATATGCATGGAAACTTGGATACTTATAAAGCTAGACTTGTGGCAAAAGGTTTCACTCAAACTCAAGGGGTTGATTATGATGAGACCTTCTCACCGGTTGCAATGCTAAAGTCTATTAGGATATTATTTGCCATAGCTGCTCATTTTGATTATGAGATTGGGCAAATGGATGTCAAAACCCCTTTTCTAAATGGATATCTTGAGGAAGATGTCTATATGGTTCAGCCAGAAGGTTCTGTCGATCAAAAACATCCTAACAACGTATGCAAGTTAAAAAATCAATCTATGGATTGAAGCAAGCATCAAGAAGTTGGAATCACCGTTTCGATGAAGAGATAATCAAATTTGGGTTCATCAAAAACGCTGATGAAGCATGTGTATATAAAAAAGCTAGTGGGAGCATCATCACTTTTTTAGTATTGTATGTTGATGACATTCTACTATTTGGAAATGACATTCCAAACTTGGAGGTTGTAAAAGCCTGGCTTGGAAGCTGTTTCTCCATTAAGGATCTTGGTGAAGCCGCCTATATTTTGGAAATAAAGATCTATAGGGATATATTAAAGCAGTTGATAGGTTTAAACCAAAGTGCATACATTGATAAGATCTTGACAAGGTTCAAGATGGAAAACTCGAAGAAAGGTACGGTACCTGTCCAAAGAGGAATGATATTGAGTAAGACTCAATGTCCAAGCTCAAAGGATGAGCAAGACAAAATGAAGGGAATCCCGTATGCATCTGCCATAGGATCCATCATGTATGCAATGATAGGCACTAGGCCGGACGTGTCATGCGCTCTGAGCATGACAAGCCGATACCAGCAAAATCCTGGAAACAGTCATTGGATGGTTGTTAAGAACATACTTAAGTACCTAAGGAGGACCAAAGATATGTTCCTAATCTATGGATCTGGTAAGGAGGAACTCGTAGTAAAGGGTTACACTGATGCGAGTTTCCAAACTGATCGGGATGATTCACGATCACAATCGGGGTACATTTTCATATTGAATGGAGGAGCAAACTCTTGGAAGAGCTCTAAGCAAGATGTGGTGGCATTATCAACTACAGAGTCAGAATACATCACCGCTTCATTAGCAGCTCAGGAAGCTGCATGGTTAAAGAAATTTATTGCCGATCTTGGGGTGGTCCCTTCCATTCAGGACCCCCTAAAAATTTTTTGTGATAACGAGGGTGCGATTGCTCAAATTAAGGAACCCCATGCACATCAAAAGACTAGGCACATTGAACGGAGATTCAACTACATAAGGGATGAAGTTGAAAAGGGAAAGATATGTATTCGCAAAGTTCACACGGATCAAAACATTGCGGATCCACTCACGAAGCTTCTTGAAAAGGCAAAGCATAAAAGTCATACTTGTGCCATGGGACTTCAATATTCTAGTGACTGGATTTGATCTTTAATTTTGTATTTAGATATTGTAACCCTTTATTACTTGAATGAGTTATTTGGTTATAATGGTTCAACTAATATTCCTATTTTGCATGTTTAAAATCCATGAGTAAATCATTTACTTAGAACGTACGTAGTCGTTCATACTTGTGGAAACAAGTATGATGGTAAGATTAGTATGAACTTGGATTGGTAGATATTCATATGGATGAATATAGAGCAAAGGGTTGCTGCCAAAGTTCATAGATATTTGTTGGATACAAATATTGGACTGACCTGCATCTCAAATATTACTACATGGAATCTTCCTGATTGATCATAAGTAATTTTGAGTAAAGGCGAATATCATTTGGTATCCTCTGACCTGAGATACATATTGGGTCTTGATATTTATCAAATATTTTGCTTTGACTTAGTTCTTCGCTGTTCTGAAGTATGGCAGTACATAAGTCTGAGTTCAGGTATAATGCAAGGTAATTGTGAGAGATGTATGTAGTCAAGATGGAATTGTCTAAGGCCTGATAAAGTTATATCAATGGAGAATGATCATTTTATGTCTCTGGGATTTAACATGACATCTGTGACAAAAGGATAGATGATTGATTCACCTAAAACAATTTGAGTAAGGTACTTGAAGGGGATGATGTTATTAAATGGAACTTAGTCATATGTATTAAGGGTAGTGAACCGTTGTTAGGCGGTATTTACTGCTTGCATCAATCTTCTATGAATCTTGTGCAAGTGGGAGATTGTTGGATCTTATATGCCCAAGACACATACAAGATTGATGTGGTTAGTACGCTATGATCCAAGTTGGGTCATACCCAATAACAAGCTAATCAAACACCAATAAATATTTATTTGTTGATGAGATCATACAAATAAATATTGACACCAATTTAGAAAATGGGTTTTCTAAAACATTGTTTTTGTAATAGAACAACATTATATGGATAATTTGTTTATGATAAATTATTTGTTTCACAATTTAAGTGAGTTAAATAATAACAAATAAAAGTGTGTTAATGTTATAAAATTAAAAGAGGTTTTAATTTTATAAATCTTATGAGTTTGAGAATGTAAAATTTTATAAAATGAAATAGGAGGGAACCCATTTTCAAAAGGGTCCATTCGGCCGCCCCTTTGGGGCATGGGGAACCTCTTTTGTCTTGGTTTTATACAAGATTTAATGTTTCTTACACTCCTCATCCTAACACTTTCTCTTACACACACAAGCAAATGTCTTTTCTTTCTTTCTCTTCTTGGCTGAAAATCGATTTTGAAGGCTGAAAAATTCGTTTTTGGCTTGGCTGATTTCGCATTTGCAAGAAGGAGGATAGATTTGGTGTTAAACTACCTAACAAGTTAGGTGTTTGCTAAGGCTTGTGGGTATACAAGCTTGACGACTTCTCTTTTGGAGGCTTGACATTCAAGAAGCATCATCATCTTCTTTTCATCCATACTACATCATCTTGTTGTTGAAAGGTAGTTTCAAGAACACCCTATGATTGTTCTTTTTCTTTTTATACCATTTTATTTCACATACATATGATCCTTTGTTCTTGGGTTTTGTTTTGGTTTAAAATGGTTCAAATTTTCAGATTGTTAACCCCCTTTTAAACCCTTATATCCGCTGCATTTTTGTAGTTTAAATTGTTAAACTAGCTTTGATAAACATGCTACAAAACCCAACACCGAAGACAAAGTATTCCTTCTTCTAAAGTTCAACACTTAGAAGAATTCAAGACAATGACTTCCGAAGCATGAATGCCTGAAGAATGACTCAAACTTCGAAAGAAGTAGCCTTTTCCGAAGTATAAGTAGCTTCGGAAGAACTTGTTCTTCTAAAGACAATTAACCTACGGAAAAACCTACTATAAACCAGTGGACATAAGTATGGTCTCTCTGACACTCCGCTGCAATTCTCTGAGACACTGCATGGTGCTTTTCCCATGCCCATGTAGTTGACCATATTTTATTCCACTATTCATTTCTTATCAGTTAGTATAGTTACCAACTTTAGTTGGTGACAAAAGCTAAGTCATGGAACGTCATGAGTACGAAATCTTAGATAGTATTTTATCTAAGATATCTTACTTCTAGTAATGTAGTGTTTCTCTAGTTGTAAGTTCCAGCTGTAATCAAAGTATGAAGATCAAGTATAGGTTGGACTCACCTTAGATTAGATTATGTTTATTTTACTTTGTAATAGGTTTAATGTTAGTTTACTTTTGAATGTAGTTCATTTAGTTTAGTTTTGTAGTCCAGCGAAACTATGAGCGAAACTACAATTTCGCAAATAGTCAGCTGTTTAGTTCACCCGGCGAAACTGTTGTGTCTGCCGGGCAAAACTATAGTTTCGGAAGCACAGTTTCGCTGACAGCGAAACTGTCTGCGAAACTAAGACTGCTATATATAGTTTTGCTCTTGTTCATTGTTGGGTATCCTTGCAAAAACCCTAATCGATTATCATTGTTGCAAGAGACCTATTGTAAGTAGTTTATTCACTGAAATACATTTGTGCTTTGTTAATGTTGATTGTATTGATCATTATTGTTCTTATTTGATTGTCATTATGGTTGTTCTTAGTGTTCTTCATCTTTGTTATCCCTGATTGTATCTGATATTGAACGAATCAACATCTCATTTGTACTACAAATCGTTCAAATGGACCAACAACATGGTATCAGAGCCTTAGTGCTCATGATTTGTTGAGGTGTTTGGTTGTTTTTGTTCAATATCCAGTTTTCATCAATTCTAGATCAAATTTGAGTGTATTTGATATGGAATTTGCATGAATTTTGTTTGCTTTTGGTTGGGGAAGCTTTGTTAATCATCAGATCTCAAATCCATTGAGATTTTTGTGATTTTAAATTGATTTCGTGTTGAAAAAGCTTTTCAGCTTCATCCGGCAAAAGTACCAGTTCATCCAGCGAAACTGTGCCAATCATCCAGCCAAACTACCAGTGTTATCCACTTTGAAGTAGTTTTCTGTATTCCAGCGAAACTAGTATCATTGAACAAAAGCTCAAGCTTGTTTCGTGCGAAATTTCCGGCGAAACTAAGCAATTTTAGCCAATTGGCTAGCAAAACTGCTGCCGAAATTGCCTGCCAAACTACGACGACTTAGCGAAACTAGTTCTCTCTGCCGAAATTGTTCTGCGAAACTGTTTCTTCCTCAGTGAAACTAGTATGTCAAAGATGACTTCCCTCACCCTTGCAGATCTTGATAGTGTAGCTCCCAACAGACCTCCGAGACTCATAAACGGGGATAACTTCGAAGATTGGAAATGACGTCTCAAAGCCTTTTTCTTCTACACCGACCACAATCAATAGGAATCTATCATTTCTGGTCCACAGATACCAACTGTCACTGTTGGTGATGTTGTATCTCAAAACAAGGAAGCCACATTCAATAGGAAGGATCTAAAGCTGATTGATCGAGACTCAAAAGCTTTCGTTGCATTAACTCTCTGTCTTGCACCAGACATCTGCAATCGATTCGCTGAGCATAAGAATGCTAAGTCTCTCTTCGATGCTCTGTGTGAGTTCTATGATGGCAATGATGAGCTGGTGAAGGATAAGTCTATTCAATCTGAGAAGGAATTTAACTCCTTTATGGGATACAAGAACAAGAGTCTTGTTGATACATGTATGTCCCTAGATCATGATTTGTAATGTAATGAACTTGTCTGTCTGATTTTGATATAATTGTAATCGATTAATGAAATGATATGAATTGGTTGTTACTTGTAATGTTTAATATTTCATTAATGAGTGTGATTGAATTGATTGGGTTTATGATTGTTTGAATGATAGCACATTATGTTATATGAATTGAAACATTCAAACTTAACTTAATGAAGTTCTCATGCGGATGGCCCATGCGAATGGACCACACGCATGAATAACTTCATACGATTGACTCAATCGCACGACTGAACCAGGAGACTGGATCAGTCGTATGATTGACACATAAGATTGACTCAATCGCACGACTGAACACTCAGTCGTGCGGATGAATCAACCGCATGGTTCAATCGCACGACTGAACCATACTTATGGCCCAGTCGCACGATTGAACAATACTAACCTATAAATAGACCCAATTCGTGGGAAAACGTAAGCATTCATCCCATTACGATTCCAGACGTACCCTAGCCGTCCAGAAGCCTCCCAAATCGTTCTCCAAGTTCATAGAACACATCAGATCGGTTCCTAATCGATTTCTGACGTTGATTTCAATTCTTGATTGATTCATCGTGTGTTCTCACTGATTGGATCGCCAATCAAATAGGATTCCGCACTATTTGAGTTGGTTTAACACGCAATCACTCGGTATTTCGTTCAAATACCAGGTCCTAACAAGTGGTATCAGAGCTTTGGCTCTTGATTTCGTGTTGATTCAATCAAGATTGCATAAAAGTTTGTGTTTTTGCACGAAAAACGCAATTTTTTTGCATCAAAAGTGATCTTGGACGTTCCCTGCTCATTGAAGTTCAGTTTCTACGGAATTAGACGATTTGGACTTGCAAAATTTCGAATTTTTACGGCTGAAACCCGTCAAACCTAGAAATTTTCGCAAAACAGCAGCTTCAGTCGCACGAGTGACTCATTCGCACGACTAGACTCATTCGCAGTGTTCATTCGCACGACTGGACCTAGTCGCACCCTCATTCGGCCGACTGAACCGTTCGTTCGCATAGCTCATACGCACCAGATTCATTCGCACGACTGAACCATTCGCCCTGTTCAGTCGCACGGTTGAACCAATCGCAGAGTTCATACGCACGATAAGACCATTCGCATCCTTCAGTCGCATCAGTTAAAGTTGATTTGATTAGACTCTAAGTTTATTAACCATGGAAGATCAGATGTCAGCCTTTACTGCGGGGAAGGACTCAAGAATTCAGAACCTGCTGCTGCTTGAGAGTGAGGTGGGTATTCACAATAAACCACCAAAGCTCTTGACTTTAGATGAGTTTCCTCACTGGAAACAACGTTTTGAGATCTACCTCAATGGAGTAGATCCTAATCTGTGGGAAGCTATCGAGGTTGGGTATAGTACACCGGTGGGAGCAGATGGAGTAAAATTAACGTTAAGTGGGATGACTGACGCACAGAAAGTAAAGTATAATGCAGAGAAAAGAGTTTATGCGATGATAACTCAGTCGATCCCCAAAGATATATTCCACCAGTACTCAGAGAACAAGCAGTCCAAGAAACTGTGGGATGAGCTAGAGAAAAGGTATGATGGGAATGCATCGTTAAAGGCAATCAAGGCAAAGGAGTTAAAGAAGGAATTCGATAACTTCTCATCGATTGGTAACGAGAGTTTAGATGAAGTCATAGACAGATTCTACCATTTGATGAGCGAGTTGCATACACATGGAGTGGAAACAACTATGGAAGAGAAAGTAAGCAACTTCGCAGATGGATTGCCTGATAAGTGGGCTTCATTCGTGTCTAATCTTAGACAGAATGGTATACTTATAAAGCTGGATATAAATGACTTTATTCTCAGGCTGCGTGAAGAAGCACTAAGGATGAAGTATAGAGCACAGAAGTCTTCATATACACAAAACCCAGCTTTATACAATGCCACGCCTCAAGCTAAGACATCTGGAGCACCTCTCCAGACAGCATTTGTGTCTAGCTCGTCAGGTCCTTCACATGCTTCTACTTCTGGATCAGACACGTCAGGGTCGTCATGTACCCATTTATTGGATCAGAAGCAAGTGCTACCAAATTGAAGACCGAGAACCTCGGTAATGTGACCGTAGAAGTAGCACGAGAGCATATGGATCTTCTCGCCGCAGTAGTTCATTCATATGATGGACTTGTGGCTGGGAAGATTGGAAACTGTCATTTGGCAGATGAAGACTACGAGCAGGTAGATGAAATGGAGCTTGAAAGAATGGATATAATGTGGGCCTTAGCTAGCGCTGTCCGAAGGGCGAAGAAGTTTGTTAAGAAGACAGGACAAAATTTGATAGCTACTAAGGATACCACATTTGGTTTTGACAAGAGCAAAGTGACCTGCTTCAACTGTGGAGAGAAAGGGCACTTCAAGAGGGAATGTGTCAAGCCAAAGAAGACGGGTAATGGGAACCCGTTCTCATCCTTTACTCGCCAAGACAAGCAAGCCTCTAGTTCTACTTCATCAAACAAGGACCCAAAAGCCTTGACTGCTCATGATGATGAAGGACAGGACTGGAGTTTTAGATTTGTCTCCCCAGAATCTAACATTGCCAGTGTTGAAGATATTGATGATGATTCTGCGAGTGAAGGTGATTTAGCAGTTGATATAGCGATGTCACACAGTGAAGAAACAACTGCAGCTGAAGTCAGTTACATACCAAAGGAGGAGACTTCCACGTCAGATACAGAAAAGTCAGAATCACCAGAACCAGAGACGTCTGATGCTGCGTTGATGGCTAACTCTTCTGAAACAACACAGGTAAGTACAACTGACCAAATGTTTAATAATCATGCTTGTTCTAACTGTGATATGTTTAGGAATAGCATTGATGAAAAATTTGCTAGGTTATTAGATCACAATGATAACTTAGTAAAGGACTTACAACTATGCACTGAGGCCAATAGAGTTCTAAAACAAAATGAGCATAGTTATAAAGAAAAGATAGACCTATTGACTAAACAACTTAGGGAAACCGAAGTAGTTGCCTTTAATCAATCAAATGACATTAGGTACTATCTAAACTCCCTAGAGGACACTAAGAAACAAAAGGCAGTTCTAGAAGTAGAAGTTAATTCCTTAAAACAGAAACTGCATAGTTGGACTAGTTCTTCACACATAGTTCAACACTTAGTGAGAGAAAGAAATAATGGGGAGGGATTAGGCTACAAAGTGGTTCCACCACCACCTGAGACCTTGATGAACACCAAGTCTAAACCAGTTAACAACAACCCAATCAAGGATCATGTGGTGACCACTCCTCTTGTTACTGATCCAGACACATCATGTTCATCTACTGAATCTGGACAGAAACAAAAGGAGGCCACTTCAAAGGCAAAGGGTAAATTGCCTTGTGTTAATCTGGAAAATGAATTTGAAAAAGTTAACTTAAAGTCAGGGTCAAACAGAGTCAAATCAGAACCCAAAAAGACTTCAAACGTTAATTTTTCACATGCTACAAGTCAAAAACCAGTTAACCAAAAAGTTGAACAAGTTAAACAGGTTAAAACAGTTAAATTTGTTAAACCAGAGAAAACATCAAACATGCAAGAGTCAAAACCTAAAGTGATTGATGTTACTAAAGTGTCACGCATTTCTCCACAAAGAAAGTCAAATTATAAGGTTGATAGCAGATTGTGCTACAACTGTGGAGAATGTGGACATATTGCTTCCTATTGTCCTTTCTATCAGACACCTAGGAAGAAGATTGATCTTCAGGACTCTAGACCTAGGTCTTCTAAGAGGAGTTCTCTAACTCCACCTAGAAGATCTAGTGAACCTAAAGTCCAACCTGTAAGCCAGACGACTGTTTATCATAAACAGGCATTGCACAAATCTGGCTTATGGAAAGAGAAGACTACCTGTGTGACTGATACTGATGACAAGAAGGAATCTGAGTTACCCTCACCTTCTAAAGGTCAATGGGTAGAGTTTATGATGTGTGATGCCTCTGGGAAACCCAAGACAGTAAAGGCTTGGGTTCCTAACCTAAACTAATACATTTACTTGATATGTGCAGGGTGTTCGGTATAGCGCTGAGACTAACACGTGGATTATAGACAGCGGAGCATCCAGGCACATGACAGGAAATAGAGCCCTTTTATCAAATGTCAAACAAATAAAAGGAGGGCATGTTTCCTTTGCAGGAAACAAGGGAGGATACATCACAGCACAGGGAGAAGTGGGAAATCAGAAAGTTAAGTTTGATAAGGTGAACTACGTTCAACAACTTCAAAATAACTTGCTTTCTGTTTCCCAAATCTGCGATAAAGGATTTAAAGTCATCTTCGACAACAACAAGTGTTACGTGCTGAAGAAAGACTATATGATTCCAGAGGACCAAGTTCTGATGACTGCTTCAAGATATAAGGACCTATATGTCTTGGATCTGTCAACAGCTGCTCCAACGGATCATGAAGTGCAGTGCTTTCTATCTAAAGCTACTGAGAAGGACTCAATCTCCTGGCATAGGAGAATGGGACACATTAGTCAAAGGAAGATGAATCACTTGATTCAGAAGGACTTAGTGAGAGGAGTAAATGTCAAGAACTTCCAACTTCCTGACTTTTGTGTAGCTTGCAAGAAAGGCAAACAGACAAAGAAGTCTCATAAGGAAAAGAAAGTTCATTCAATAGAACTTCCTCTTGAACTTCTTCACATGGATCTGTTTGGTCCAGTCAGTACAAGGAGCATTGCAGGCGATCTGTACTGTTTTGTGGTCACTGATGACTACTCAAGGTTCACTTGGGTAATGTTTCTGAAATCCAAATCAGAAACATTTGAGTCATTCAAGGAATTAGTCACCACTCTGGAATCTCTCTACAAGCTAAAGGTTAGACAAGTACGCTCAGACAACGGGACCGAATTCAAGAATCAATGGATGGAGGCATACTGCAAGGAAAAGGGAATTGTTCATCAATTCACTTCAGCATACACGCCTCAGATGAATGGTGTTGCTGAGAGAAAAATAGGAGCTTGATAGAGACTGCACGGACTATGCTGGCGGACTCGAAACTGCCTATCCAATTCTGGAATGAGGCAGTAGCAAATGCATGTTATACACTGAATCGAGTCCTAATAGTCAAGCGCCACGGAAAGACATGTTATGAGCTACTACAAAGACGCAAACCGAATTTGGAGTATCTTGAACCCTTTGGCGCGCCGTGTACACTTCTGAAGAAGACACAAGAAGGAAAATTCAGCGAGAAGGCAGATGAAGGAATCTTTCTAGGATACAACATACCGAATAAGCGAGTTTACAATAACTCAACGGGTCTTGTAGAAGTGTGGTGTAATGTCGACGTTCAGAGATATACCACACCACCTACAGGCAAAGGACCTGCCTACTTCTTCGATTATGATGGATTCTTCAAATCCTTCAACATACCTCTCTCTCCCTCGGACGATGAGCTAGCTACTAGGATGATGTATGATATTCTGAATACACCATCTAGCACACAGGGAGAATCATCTACTCAGTCAGGGGGAGTAGTCGACGACAGTGACTCCTCCTCTGAAGATGAAGCTGAAGCAGATGACCAGAACAGTCAGGAGGAACAGGTTCCAGTTCCAGCAAGTCCACAAGCATCTACGAGTGATGCACCTTCGACTTCAGAACCTCAAACTCCAACTACCTCAGATGCAGAACCAAATGTTCATAATCTTGGCTCTGAGGTAGCTGTTCCTACTACTCCAGGATCACGACTAAACGTCTATCATCCCCTTGACAATGTTATTGGGGATGTCAGATCAGGAGTACAAACCCGAAATCAGTTGTACTCAGCTGATTACGCCTCGGTTATGGAGAAAGGTTACATTCATGATGGTGCCTATCGATGTTTTGTCTCGCAGGTTGAGCCAAAATATGTCAGTGAGGCACTCAATGATGAGGCGTGGGTGAGTGCCATGCAAGAAGAACTTCTGCAGTTTAAGAAGTTAGGTGTATGGACACTGGTTGATAAACCTAAAGGTGCTAAAGTCATTGGCACTAAATGGGTACTAAAATGCAAGAAGGATGACCAAGGGGTCATTATCAGGAACAAAGCTCGACTGGTGGTTCAAGGTTTTCGCCAAGTCGAGGGAATTGACTACAATGAGGTGTTTGCACCCGTGGCAAGGATGGAAGCTATTCGTATCTTCCTTGCCTATGCATCGTACATGAAGATCAAAGTCTACCAATTAGATGTAAAGAGTGCATTCCTTCATGGGGAAATCAGAGAAACAGTCTATGTAAGTCAACCCGAGGGTTTTGAAGATCCTTACCATCGGGATAGAGTTTACAAGCTCGACAAAGCTTTGTATGGGCTTCATCAAGCTCCTCGAGCTTGGTATGAGAAACTCTCAACTCATCTTGTGAAACACGGCTTTCGCAGGGGAGTAATTGACTGTACACTGTTTATTAAGGAAAAGGATGGCGACCTACTGCTTGTACAGATATATGTTGATGACATAATCTTCGGGTCAAAGAACGAAGAGTTATGTAAAGAGTTTGAAGCAGTAATGAAGAAAGAATTTGAGATGAGTGCCATGGGGGAGATGAAGTTCTTTCTCGGGTTACAGGTGGATCAAACACCTAATGGAATCTTTCTACATCAGACCAAGTATGTAGGAGACATTCTCAGTCGCTTTGACATGGAGAATGCTTCTGCTGCTGGGACTCCACTTGCTACTAATCATGATATAGCACCGGATGATAATGGAGATCTAGTAGATGCCACTATGTACCGAGGAATGATCGGATCCCTCATGTATCTCACTGCCTCAAGACCTGATATTATGTATGCTACATGTCTATGTTCAAGATATCAGGCTAAACCAAAGGTCAACCATCTGATCGGGGTCAAGAGGATTTTTCGTTATCTGAAGGGTACACCCACACTTGGATTGTGGTACCCTCATGATGATGACTTTGAGCTTACCGCGTATAGTGACTCGGATTACGGGGGCTGCAAGATGAACTACAAGTCTACATCAGCAGGGTGTCAATTCTTTGGGAGAAGATTAGTTACCTGGCAGTGTAAGAAGCAGACATCGGTTGCCTTGTCAACCTGTGAAGCCGAATATGTTGCTGCTGCAAGTTGCTGTTCTCAAATCATCTGGATTCAACAGCAAATGCGGGATTACGGTTTAAAATTCTCATCTACTCCTATTTTTGTTGATAACTCTGCTGCAATTGCAGTAACTAAAAATCCGGTCCAACATCCTAAGACCAAACACATCGGTATTAAATACCATTTCATAAGAGATTGTTTTGAAAAGAACTTAATTGATGTGGTTAAAATTAATACTGATTTTCAACGCGCTGACCTCTATACTAAAGCCTTTGATAAACCACGTTTTCAATATTTATTAGAGGTCAACGGTGTTAAAAAGAAAAGTGAGGTAATTCCTGATGATGAAAATGTGTAGTCCGATGTCGTGTACTTAAATTTTATTTTATTTATTTTGATTTGTCTATTTGATTTTAATTTTATTTAAACTCATGTTCTCTTGCTGTTTATTAAAATCCTAAAATAATTAAACCAGAAATGATTTTAGTATTTTAGGGGGAGAATATGTCAGCAAGTTAACATTAAAAAAAAAAAAAAAAAAAAAAAAATGAGGGAGAAGGAGTAGCGAGCTGAAATAAGGTAGATTGTATCTGTGATACCGATTCAATACCTTTGGAAAATGATAGTACACAGGAACAAATCAAGAGGGACTTTAAAATTTAAGTTTAGTAATATGCAAAAGTTCAAAGTAATAAATCTGTGTAGTCTAAGCAATACTAAAAGGAAAGATGATAGAAAACTGGCAACTCCTAAGGTGACACAAAGAAAGTAGACTTAGAGGTTGCTAGACCATATATGATATGTTGGTAGATTCAACACAATAGACAAATAGACCGGATTGGTGATTTCAAGATAAAACTAAAGTGTTCAACTGACTGTGGGCGTCCATCTTATCACTGGTTAACACAATCAACAATATTCCAATAAGGGGTAATGAGCAATTAAACGCCACAAATGTGTGCGGATGACCATAACTAGAGCAAAGCAAGAAAAAAATGAAAGACAAATGCAATAAAGCTAATGACTTATGTTGTTGGTGCATTTTGTGCAAAATAAAATAAGCTGCTCTAACAAGGAGATAGGTTATGTGCCTCTCTGCTGTGCGATGGCACTGACCTGAGGATAAGCATAACCTAGATATTCTAGAATTCATTGTTGTTTGCCGCCTCTCTGCTGTGCGATGGCACTGACCTGAGGACAGGCTTCTCTTTGAAAGCTCTAAGAATAGTCTCTTCTTGTAATAATACCCGTAGACCGCTCAAAAGCTCCTGAGGGATGTTGATTACCATATAAGTGTGGGATCCACAAGTGTTAGTTGAAATAATTACACCTAAATAAGTCACCAGTCTGTGTCAAAAGTCTGTGTATGGATTTAAGTGGACAAACATACTGACAATCATTGTGGCTACATTCTCAAAGGTCCAAATCAATGTGAGAATCTAAGAGTTTCAGTATGATTTCCTTATGTTGCTAACGACTCTGGATGAACCGAGAACTTGAGCATCAAAAGGTTTAATAACGAGTCCCAAATGATTTGAATTGCCTGTATGATTCCAAAAATTGATTGGTCCAGATCAACCTAAGTTGAAGCTATCTACTCCCGATCCAAATCCCGTAGATATCAATCTCTGGATTTATCTCTCACAAAAAGCCAAAAATATGTCTGATTATGTAATTAGTTTAAATTCTTAAATTAGTTAGTTTGTTTTAAGTTTTAACTTGAGTCAAGTGTCGGGCTACATCAGGAAAATCAGAAGGAATAAACTCACTAAAAGGGTCATGTCTGAGATGACCATATGTGCTTTGAAAGGTTATATCAGTCACGTCTGAGGTGACAAAGTATTTTTAAAAGGGGTCACGTCTGAGGTGACCAAAGTGGGTAAAAGGATCACGTCTGAGGTGATCAAAGTGTTTTCAAGATAAAAGGATCATGTCTGAGATGATCAAAAGTTCATAACGTTAATTTAATTAATATAAAAGAGTTAAAGGTAAATTGGTAAAATAGCAGAAAAATTAACTAAGTTTGACCCATTCGCACGAATGGACCATACGTATGGACTAACCATACGAATGAAGTCCATTCGCACGAATGGATCATACGATTAGTCCAATCGGAGGCTTAAGTGCGAACGAGTGAGTCAGTCGCACGACTGAACTTCAGTCGGACGACTGGAGAAGGGCGACTGACCCAATCGCACGACTGAGTCCCACTCGCACGACTGAAAGGTGCGAATGAACTCAGTCGCACGATTGGATCTAGGGTGGATATAAATAGAGGTGGAGTCGGTCGCAGAGACTCCTCATTCTCAAATCGCCCCTAATTCGCATATCGTACCGTTACTCTGCCAAAATTTTATTTGCTTGAGTTTTCGTGTTGATTCTGTGATACTGACGTTCGTTCATCATCTACAGGTATTTTGAAGTCTTATTCCATCGAAATCAGAAAGAATGAAACCCTAATTGGATTAATACGACTGTGAAAGGCGAACCGCGACTGTCAAACCCTAATAACCTATTAAAACTAAGCAATATGTTAAAATTAAGTAAAATAGGTTGTTAGTAAGAGAATGCGACACTAAAGAACCGGTTAATTGAGTTATAGACTTAGTTTGCGTAGATTCGAACTTGGACGACTGAACACATGAGACAGACGACTGGTCGTCCGGATGAACTTCAGTCGCACGACTGAAGGGAACGATTCACTTAACGCACGACTGAACCATGCGAATGAGACTCAGTCGCACGACTGGTGTAACCGCACAAGAGTTCATGCGCATGAGTCCAGTCGCACACTCAGTCGTGCGTATGAAGTCAATCGCACGTCTGAATCTCAATCGCACGATTCAGTCGCACGACTGTCTTCAGTCGTACAACCTCAATCGCATGACAGATTTTTATTCAAAGTCTAAGTGTTGCTTTATACTCTTAGCCAACGAAACTAACGTTTATATTATTATGTGTTACAGATGGCGAGTAGATGGAATATGAGCACCAAGCACAACATATGTGCTCACCTGGACTTGACATCCAGGAATGCAGCCGACTTCGCTGGCATTATTACTTTCCTACAGAGATCCAGGATCGCTTATGCTATATCTACTCCCTGCACACCGTACAGATCAGTGCAGCAGGCCTTCTGGGAAGGCGCATCTGTAGATAGATCCACCGAGCCTCATTGCATCAGGAGCTCGATTTTTGGTGAGGCTATCACTGTTTCTGAGGAGGATCTGAGGATAGTCCTACAGTTTGGAGACGATGCTGAGTGTCCCACACGTCTACACCCCCTCACAGTCCGTGGATGTTTCATGAGAGCCAAGTACTCTGGGGACATCAATGCCGGGGTACTCAACAAGAGTAACCTCTGTCCCCAGTTTAAGTACCTTGCGCACGTGCTGCTGAAGTGTATAGCATCACGGAAGGGAGGTTTTGACGAGCTCTCCGACCAGATCCAGAACGCATATGCAGCGTTGGTGCTGAACCACCCGTTCAGCTTCTCCAAGATGATATTCAGTTACTTGGTGGAGAACCTCGAGGGGAAGGGGAAGGAAGGCTTCTGTATGTACCCTAGATTTCTACAGATGATCATTGATCAGAAGCTTCCCTCCCTGCCGAAGGAGAAGGAGGACGCTGTTATTCTTGAGGTCATGGACGACACGACTCTTGGCCGGATGAAGGTATACAGGGGGAAGCAGGTGAAGCCCCCTGTCAGGAGGTTGTTTGGGCATCTGGCCCGTGCTGATTATGTGGCGCCAGCAAAGAGGAAGTGGCGCCACGAGGACAGTGACTCAGATGTGGAGCATATTGCTATACCAGAGACTGACTCTGATGATGATGATAGCGGCGACGCCGGGGATGACATGCCTGCCCCATCTAGAGGCACAGATACAGACGTTATTCCCCCGGGGTCAGCCACTGCCGGAGAGGTCGCAGAGATGGCCGGTTTCCATCAAGAGTTTGTTGCTGGTGATATCGAGGAGGAGGAGTCAGATGAGGAGCCCCTCACCAGGACTGTGGGAAGCAAAGTAGTTCCCACAGACCACGGGCTTAAGGTGGTTGGTGAACACCCCAGGGACTCCTCGGAGAGAGATACTGACCCGAACTACGTTCCGGGTCAGTTAGCAGAGCTGCAGGGGGAGCATCTACTTCCTCCGGGACTAGGAGGAAGCGGATGGCTCAACCACATGGTTTGAAGAAGAAGAAGCGTCGTTTGACCTTCGTGACTACCACCACAGCCACCACTACCACCACTACTGACATACCACCCATCACCACAGCCACCACAGCCACTACTCCTACTACCACATCCACCACTTTACCCACCACCACTGTAGCTATCCCATCCATCACCAGACCATTCACCCCTACTTCACCACCATCACCGACCCATATTCACCGACCCATATTCACCACAGCCACTGCCACCACCACCACACATCATGCTGGACCGTCAGCCCAGCCCTCACATGCTCATGGATTCACTCTACCTCACATCGGTAGAGGAGCTCTCTGGATTCACTCTACCTCACATCGCAGCTTTCAACCGTATGGTGATGCGTCTGCTTGCTGCGACGAGGAGAAGGCGGCGCAGATCCGCCAGCTGACCGACCTGGCTGCTGCCCAATCTCAGCAACTGGCAGAGCAGGCTCGGGTCATAGACCAGCAGAGAGTTGAGGTGTCCCAACTCCAAGACATGCAGGCTCAGTCCGTCAAACGTATTGAGGAGTTGGAGACGACCAACAAGACTATCATGCTGAGGCTGAAGGGGTCGAAGGATGAGCCCCTGAAGCTAAAGGAAGGTGACGGGGATGATGGAGATGATGATGATGAAGATGAGGATGATGATGAGGAAGATGATGATGATGAGGAAACCGAAGAAGACAGGACAGAAGGACGATGATGATGACGAGGCAGAAGGAGGGGATGCGGCTGCATCGGCCTCTGCTTCAGGTCAAGAGCGGAGATCTAAACGTCGACAAGACCAGTCATCCACTACTTCTGCTCCTCCGAGCGACATACCACAGATTCAAGACAAAAGTACTGATTAGACGTTTTATGTATTTATTTACTTTGTACTTGAATCATGTAATGAAAAACAAGTGTATTAAATGTTTATATATATTAAGTTAATGTATGTCTGTTTGATTAATTACTAATGATTTATGTGTTGAATGTTTATATCAAACAGATCCAAACTTTCAAAGGGATGAGTTTGACTTTGCTCCCCTTCAAATGGTCAAGACTCAATTAACCATGATTCTTGACCTACAAGGGATAGTAAGACGGTCTGTGAGTTATACCCCTGAAGAAGGGGAGATAATTCATGACCTGTCTGATGAGCAACTGGCAGAAATGTTCAGACTCAATCCCGATGAAATAGTGAAGGACGCTCCAACAGTTGATTCAACCAGTGATGAGGAACTGAATGATATTGATGAAGTTGAGGTTGAAGACATTACTGCAGAAGAGTATCCTCAGTACGCTGACGCCGAGGGAAATGTGGTCCCCAATTGGGTGAATCCCTAGTCAGTGATACTTTTGAGGTACTTGACAAGATGGAGCAAGAAGCAGAAAAGACTGAAGGAACAGCCCAAGCCTCCAATGCAGACGTAGATATTCGCAAGGCTGAATGGGCTGCCTGTTTTGAAGAAGTAAGAGCCCAGCGTGCTGCACCAAAGAGAGATGCCTACACCAAGCTCTACAGAGTCAAGAAACACCATAAGGTGTCAGGCAGGATTATCTCATGGGCTTATTTTGAAGACCTTAACGCTTATGCAGTTAAGAGGGAGCAGGGCATAGAGTACTTCAGGTTCCCACATGATCTGAAGACTCTACCTGGTTTTGAGCTCAACCAGCTGGCTAAACTAAAGCTGCTGTATGCTGACCCGAGAAAGATGTCAGGCTGGTTTGAGGCTGCCCTGAGGAAAGAGTACCACACCAGGTGGGTCAACTTCAAACCTCAACAACCTACGAGGTATATCAGACGTTCTGAAGTTGATCCCATAACTGGAAAGCCAAAGATAGTGCTGAAGTGGAGTCCCCCGAGAACAATGTCGAGAATCCCTCTCAGGGAAATGCCACAGGACTTCACTCCCCACATGATCAAATGGTGTTACTATGACTTGGAGAACGCGACTGTCATAGTGTTGGAAGAAAGAGGGACCAAAGGATATCTATCGAGGGTATTCGACCCAATTTTGCTAACCAACTTGTCTCTAATGATGTCTACACATTATACAAGTGGCCACTATTCTATGACACGCAAGATATTGTACAAGCCCTCCAATTCCAAAATGTCATAAGACTCTGCTTTGCTTTTGAGATACACGCAGGAGTCACTAAAGAGGAGAAGTACAAGAAGTATAAGGAGGTGATGCAGAACACAAGAGAATAGATAGATCTAGGTCCAAGGGGGAGTTTGTTATACATGTATGTCCCTATATCATGATTTGTAATGTAATGAACTTGCCTGTCTGATTTTGATATAATTGTAATCGATAATGAAATGATATGAATTGGTTGTTACTTGTAATGTTTAATATTTCATTAATGAGTGTGATGAATTGATTGGGTTTTATGATTGTTGAATGATAGCACATTATGTTATATGAATTGAAACATTCAAACTTAACTTAATGAAGTTCTCATGCGGATGGCCCATGCGAATGGACCACACGCATGAATAACTTCATACGATTGACTCAATCGCACGACTGAACCAGGAGACTGGATCAGTCGTATGATTGACACATAAGATTGACTCAATCGCACGACTGAACACTCAGTCGTGCGGATGAATCAACCGCATGGTTCAATCGCACGACTGAACCATACATATGCCCAGTCGCACGATTGAACAATACTAACCTATAAATAGACCAATTCGTGGGAAAACGTAAGCATTCATCCCATTACGATTCCAGACGTACCCTAGCCGTCCAGAAGCCTCCAAATCGTTCTCCAAGTTCATAGAACACATCAGATCGGTTCCTAATCGATTTCTGACGTTGATTTCAATTCTTGATTGATTCATCGTGTGTTCTCACTGATTGGAACGCCAATCAAATAGGATTCCGCACTATTTGAGTTGGTTTAACACGCAATCACTCGGTATTTCGTTCAAATACCTGGTCCTAACAAGTCTCACAGATCTCACAAATCGTTTTCTGACAGTTTTAAGCACACTAAAGAAATACGATGAAAAACTTTCCAATAGTGAGCAAGTAAACAGGTTGCTAGACTCTCTCCCACCTCACTGGAGCCTACAGGTGAAAGCTAAAGTAGGAAAGAGGTATTACTGACTACAAGCTTATGGACATCATCAATAAGCTTAAATCCTTCGACTTAGACATGAAGAGATGTTAGGACCGTTTTCGTACGGAGTACTAACGGATTCTGCGTGAGACCAGATCAAATAGCTCGGAATTCTATTTGATTGGCGATCCAATCAGTGAGAACAACAACCTGATTGATCTAACGATGAAACAAACGTTAAGAATTGATTAGAAATCGATCAGGAACGAACTTTGAAGTTGGATATGCTATTTGAGACGCTCTGGACGGCTAGGGTTTAATAATCTTCAAAAGTCTCCGTTTTTTCACGAATTATGTGGTATTTATAGGTTTCTAGTGTTCATTCGTAAGACTGAACCATTAGCATGGTTCAGTCGTGTGACTGACTCATGCGGTTGATTCATACGCACGACTGAAGTTCCAGTTGTGCGACTGAGTCAATCTTATGTCGCACTCATACGATTGATCCAGTCTCCTGTTCAGTCGTGCAACTGGTCCATAAGTATGATTCATTCATGCGTATGACCCATAAGTACGGTCCATTAGCATGAATAACCACCAATAATATGAAATATTTAAAGATAAATAAACATCAAGAACATATCATATTTCATTAAATAGTTACATTACACATGTGTAAGAAATTAAAGACTTTTACATTAAGAACATAAACTAGGAACATGATGCATCAACAAACTCCCCCTTAGACCTAGTTTATTCTATTGTCTAACATGCTTTTCTCCAAGTTCTTCTGTCTTTCTTTTGCTGTTGCTCTCGTGGCATGCAATTGCTCCAATATTGAAACCAAATCAGGCTCCAGTTCCAATTTTTTTCTTCAATTTGCTTCCTCTGTTCTTGGTCTTCAGCTCTTGCCAAACATGCACACAACACAATATTCAATTGGTTCTTTAGAAGATACTTTATCAGGGTGAATTTATAAAACTGCAGATGCACTAGGAGCTTAGTTTCAACTTCATGGTCATCACCTTCTTCTAGGATCTTTAGTACTTCTTCAGCAAGCTTTTGGCTCTGTTGTGGATCAATCTGCTGTTCATAAGCTTGGGAGATCTTCCTCTGAAGCCAATACGCTTAGCCTGTTTTCTAACCTTCTTCACATGCTCTTGAAATTTCTTGTACTTCTTTTCTCTAGTGACTCCTACGTGAATCTCGAATGCAAAGCAAAGTCGTATAACATGTTTGAACTACAAGGTTGTATAATATCTTGCGTGTCATAGAACAGTGGCCACTTGTATAAAGTGTAGACATCTTCAGCTGACAAGTTGGTAAGCCATATTGGGTCAAATACCCTTATTGTCTCTATCTTTCCTTCTCTGTTCAGAACTATGACCGCTTCCCCCATCCTCCAGTCATAATAACACCATTTGAAGTGTGGAGTGAAGTCCTGAGGCATCTCCCGTAAAGGAATATTAGACATTGTGTGTGGAGGACTCCACTTCAATACCACCTTAGGTCTTCCAGATATAGGATCAACTTTAGTCTTATGAATGAACCGCTTAGGTTGTTGAGGCCTGAAGTTGACCCATCTGGTGTGGTATTCTTTCTTTAGCGTTGTCTCAAACCATCCTGACATCTTCCTCGGGTTGGCATACAAAAGGTCTAAACATGCCAGTCTGTTTAGCTCAAACCCAGGAAGAGTCTTAAGATCATGTGGATATCTGAAGTACTTAACTCCCTTCTCTCTCTTGACAGCATAGACATCCAAATCTTCAAAATAGACCCACACTATAATCTTGCCTGACACTTTCTGATGTCTCTTGACTCGGTAAAGTCTTGTGTAGGCATTCAGCTTTGGAGGTGCGCGTTGGGCTTTCATTTCTGCAAAGCAAGCTACCCATTCAGCTTTCTTGATATCAACATTAGCATCCAAAGCTTGGGATGTACTTGCATCCTTTTCTTTTTCTTTCTCTATCTCTTCTAACTTCTCAAAAGTATCACTGCCAAGAGTTTCACCCAAGTTGGGGATATCGTTGCCCTCAGGGTCAGTGTACTGTGGATAGTGATCAGATGTGACATCTTCAACTTTGATCTCATCCACTCCTTGTAGCTTTTCATCACTTAGAACATCAACTTCTAAAGCATCTTTAACCAGCTTATCTGGATTCAGACTGAACATCTCAGCGAGTTGCTCGTCAGTCAGATCATGTATGATTTCTCCTTCTTCGGGAGTGTAGCACACTGACCTTCTAACAATCTGATGTGCTCCAAATTATACATAAAAATCTTATCAAAAGCACATCATTTATTCCTTAATATCTTCTTTAAAATGATGAAAATGTACTTAAAAGTGTTAAATTGTGTTTTTAGGTGTTTAAAAGGGCAAGATGGACAAAAGGAGTATATTTAACAAGAAATTGAAGCGATTTGAGCTTTGGACTCCAAGCATGGGGTCGTGCCTCATTAAGCACGCTCCCATGGCTTGCCAGAAACACACCCCCGTGCTAAATTAACACACCCCCGTGCTTGGACATCTGACAGGACAAAAAGTACTGTCCCCTAAAAGTAGACACGGGGCCGTGCCCCACCTCCAACACGGGGTCGTGCCCCATTTAGCACGAGGCCGTGCCCGACACAACCTGCATATACGAGCCGACCAACTTTCATAAACATTGTACTAGCACGGGGCCATGCCTTTTAGGCACGAGGCCGTGCTTAAACACTCCGGAAAGCCTATAAATAGAAGCCTAAGCTCACCATTTTTGGCAAGCTTTGGTGGAAGAGTTACTCTGCTGAATTCTCTCGGGAATCAAGACTTCAAGATCATTCGGAGGCTCGGGAGGTGCATACAACACTTGGAAGAAGCTTGGGATCACCTAAACGTCATCCATTGTGGATTATCGGTTTGATTGTTCCATTTCACCGATGATCACTTATCTATCTTCTTTGTTATCCGTTGTTATGTTAAAGCTCATCATGAGCTAAACTCTATTTATCATCCTAATCGGATGAAACTTATGTAATTTGTGATGAACTAATGGTGTGATAAATATTATGTTAATGTTATGGTGGTCTTGGGAAAACTATTGATGGGTAGCATCTACATTTGAACGGGAAGTTATAACTTTATGGTTTGTGATTGTGATTGTCATACAAAGTTGAAAAAAGTATGATTAACTTTCATTCGCGAAACCGGTCTTCATAATAAATCCATGGCTAATGAACTAGAAATGGTTATTAGAAATCATATCACTTTAACTTTCTGATCATCTGCGGGTTCCCTTTTATTAGTTTGGAAACTTCAGTAATTGTTACAGTTTTCTAAAATTAATGGTATGTTAGGAAGGAACCTGATCAACTCTCTTTTTAACATTAAATTATGTTTTCGGAAATCGTATGTCAAATAGGACACAAAAGATTCACCTACATTACTAGGGCTTTGATCTGAGCAGTGAACTCAGCCTGACAGGATCAAGTCACTACGGCAGCAGGATAGACGAGAAATCGCGCCAGCTCATCTTTATAAACATTAACATAATTACATCACATCACCAATTCATCATAATTACATAAGTGGAGTCTAATTAGGATGATAACTTTTATTCCTTGATTTTAAATCCAAACGCTTCAATTCTTAGTTTACTTTCTTTTTATTATTGTTTACTTTTAAACCCTAAAAATCTTTCCAATACAAAATATCACTTTCTTTAACAAAAACCAAATCTGATAGTCAAACATCAAGTTTGTTGAGTAGGCTAGGTGTGTCCACAGATTGATACTCGGTTCTTACCAACACTATATTACCACATGACAGGTACACTGCCTTTTGTGTGTGTGGTTTAGTAGTAGTAACAACCAATTAAAACTGAATCTGTGCAATAAATCTTTATCAAATATATATACTATCTGCACCCAATCAAGTTTTTGGCGCCGTTGCCGGGGACACACGGCAGTTTGAAAGACAAACTAGATTTTTGACTATCTTGCATATCACCTGTTAATATATTTTTGTTTAAACTTCATTTTTATTTGTAGGTAGTTTGCCTTAGTTAGTTTAGTTATTTTTGCCTCATTCATTTTAAGCCTTAGTTAGTTTATGTTGGAGCTATAAAAGATAGTCTATATTATCAACACAGTGAAAGTCAACAAAAGTCAACGTCACGGTCAAAGTCAACAAAAGTCAAACCCAACACGTTCGAGACGAGGAACCGAGACGAAACGTTGAAGATTTAGATGACTAGGAGTTTTATTGTAATAAATATATTTTGTGTGAACAAAATATATTTTACTTTCTTTGAGTCATGTTTTAGTCATAATATATAGTCTAGGGGGTTATGTGTAAATATGGAAACTTAAACTAGACTATAAATAGCCTAATTGTAATTAGAATTAGGTTAATGGTTGCATGACCAATTGATTGAGGGATTTACTTTGTACAAATTATAAGCAATCAATAGAGATCAAAGGGTTTTCATTGTGTTAATCATCATTTGATCTATAATCTTCATGATTTGATTCAAGTTTGTTTATCCTGGAGTTACAATTTGGTATCAGAGCCATTTTGGATCAAATTCACTGAAGATTTGAAGATTTTTAGAGAGAGAAGTTGAGGTTTTGGTTGTTTTTGTTCAATATCAAGTTTTCATCAAATTCGGATCAGATTTGAGTGTTATTGATATGGAAATTGATTGAAGTTTGCTTGTTATTGGTTGGGAAAGCTCTGTTCATCATCAGATTTCGAATCCATTGAGATTTGGGCAATTTCAGGTTGATTTCGTGTTGCAAAAGTTTTTCAGCTTCGTCCAGCGAAATTACCAGTTCATCCAGCGAAACTGCATGTTCTTTCAGCGAAACTACAAGTGTTTTACACTTTGTAGTTAATTTCAGCACTTCAGCGAAAGTAGTGATCTTGAACGAAAGTTCAACAGTGCTTGTATGCATATTACAAGCGAAATTGCTGTCGAAAGTATATTTGAACGAAAGTTCAAGCTTGTTTTGTGCGAAATTGTCGGCGAAACTAAGCAGTCTAAAGCATTTGGTTAGCGAAACTGCTGCCGAAATTGCCAGCGAAACTAGTGTTAGCTCAGCGAAACTAGAGTTCACAGCGAAACTAGCTCTGCGAAACTATAACTTCGGCGAAACTATCATTTCTTCAGCGAAATTCGAATGTTAAAGATGACTTTTTCCCGGGGGAGAATTATTCAAAAAATTTGGGAAAAATATTTTTGGGGCGTTTAATTGTTCAAAATTTTTAACACTATAATGTCATCTTCAGAAGACTTTACATCAGATAATCTCACAATGGCACAAAGCCGGTTTGACTCTTTTGCAGCAATGAAGAAAGAAAAATTGAAAGATTTGATTGATCAATTCTTAAAGGTGACAAATAATCTAAAGAAGCATGTTCCAGATCTCAGTAATCATGAACAGATTCAAAAGCTTCTTGACTCGCTTCTGTCTACATGGAATTATCAAGTAAAAATGCTGAAGCAAGAAAGAGGTTATGTCGACACAAAACTTATGGATATGATCAACAGACTAAAATCTCTAGAGCTGGATATCCAAAGAAACGAATTTCAGCAAGCCGTGTTCCCACATCAAACTAACGCGCTTAATATTGATCTTGTCTCTTCTGTAACAAGCATACTTGATTACAAAACAGAGATGATTGAAAAGTTAAAGTTATTAAGAACTGATTCGGATTTAAATTTTGAATCCAGAGAAACTGTTGAAGAGAACTATGAAGCTCTGAGAGTCGACAATGACACTAAACCGGAGCCTGTGAGAACCGATGATGATAACATTGGAAAAGCTGATAAAAGAAAGAAAGAATTTGAGGTTGAAGATATGCTGAAGGTCAAAGAAGATGAACAACAAGAAATCACAAGGGTTTGCAACTGTGAAAAGAGCTTAGCTGCAGAACGAACTATCATGGGTCTTCCTTATGAGATTGTTCAGGATATGTGTTCTTCGTCATGCAAAATCCGGTTATTTGGGATTTATAAGGCAAACAGATTGTTATTGGAAAATAAAAAAGAATTAACAACAATCAATCAAGAATTAAAGAAAAATGAAATTGCTTTTTCAAGAAAACTTAATGAAGCATTGGCTGAAAATGATCTTTTAAGAAGAACCATTTTGGAGCGTAATGTTGAAATTAATATTCTGAGAGAAAGGGATGTTTTAGCTCAATTTGAAACGACAAAGCTTCAAACAAAGCTTGATAAATGGACTCTTTCACACATGAAAAATGATGAGCTTATTGCTAAACAACAAGGGGCGCGGGTGAAACATGGGATTGGATATAAATCTGATAGTGAAACTGTATTTAATTCAATTCCACCCCCTTCTACTTTATGTTACTCACCAATTCCCAAACCTCATCCTAAAAATGATTTGTTTGAACAATCTAATAGTAGTTTGCTTGCAGGTTTGAGCGGTGTGAATCTTAAAGAGGTGCGAGATGATTATGATTCTACAACTGGTATGGGATACAATAAATCGAATGCTGACAGTCAAGCTAACGATTGTTCATTCCCGGTTGTTTGTAAATCTATATCTACTATTTCTTCTAACTTCTTTGATAAGTTTAAAGCAGGTGAAATTCCTACTTTTGAGCCTGTCAGGGTTGTGAAAGAAGAGATAAATCTGAAATCACCTAATCATCAAGTTCCAACAACAACACATCCTATTCCTGTCAATCAAGATCCGTTGGAGAAAGATCTGTGTATACGAGACTGGACAAGCTCAGATGATAAATTAATCACAGAGGTGCGTGTTGGTTCCACACAGATCAAGATGTCTCCTAACATTGTCAAGTCACAAAAGCTTCCAAAAGCTAAATCAAGACCAATACCGATCTCTTCTCCAATTGCAAAGCAACCCAGTCAATCAGTGAAGATCTCATTCCCTGTTCAGCAAAGCAAATGCCAAAACAAGCAAGAATCTGCTACAAGCTCAAAGCAATCATCATCCCCACCTGCATCACACGGTTCAGTCAAGCATCAAAAGCCATTCCAGGCTTGTTTTGAGTGTGGAAAAGAAGGGCATGTGGTAAAGAAATGTCCTCAAAAACTTGCTACGAATGGTAAAGGCAAAACAAATTGCTTCTCCGAATGTAAGTATAAAAAGAATGTTCCAGAAGGTAAAGGCAACATGGGTTGCTTCTCTGGATCAAGAGGTAAAAAACACACATCTTTGAATGGTTGGATGAAAAACCCTCCATCCAAACCTTTTCATGTGAAGCCAGTTTCACATGATTCAAAGATGAAAATGACCAAAGGTTTAAAACCAAATTCTTTTCCTTCCGGTCTTAAACAGAAAATAATTTCCAAATTTAATTCATTCAAATCCAAGTTAATTGAACCAAAACAAATTTGGAAAATTAAAAAGAAGGATACAACAATCCCCGATTGTTTAAACGGTTGTGTGCAGAAGCTTGTTACTTATCTTGATGAAAAAGGAACTTCCAGGACTACGATGGCCTGGGTTCCCCTTTCTAACTAATTTGTAAATAGTGCAGGAACAATTCAGGAGGGCTGTTAGTAATCCGGTTTACTGACAGAGATTGTTTCTAAATCAAATTTGAGGCGGAACAAACAGGTTAAGATCATGGTATTTTATCCACAATCTAGATTCTTATCTACATAATCACAGTTCTCACTTCACAATCCGCATATTTCTTGACAAGTCATTTCTTATCTTGATAATCAATATAGTTTGGAAGATCTTCTTTGATAAATTTTTATTTTTGTACATTTTTATAAAAAAAATAAATAAAAAAATTAAAAAATAAAAAAAAATAAAAAGAAAGTATATATAAAAAATAAATAAAAATAATAATAAATAAAAATAAAAAAAGGAAAAGTTTGCAAAAAATAAAAATTTAGGGGGAGAGTATAAGTAAAAAAAATAATGAAAAGTGTACTGAGAACTTGATTCGAGATGACTGAGAAATGATTGTATATCATCTTGAAATGCTTGTTTTTGCATGACTTGCGTTTTAAAAATGAGAAATGATAGTAACTGATCCTGTTATCTGATTTACATCTTTATTTTAATTGAAAATAATAGAAAAACAAACAGATTCTTTGATGATATGTTTGGTAGACTCAGCCTGAAGAATAAAGTAGACAGCAGCATAATGATTTAAATTAAAACATCATGCTTAAGGATGTTTGGATTTACGCAATCATTTTGGCCTGCACAAAATCTGAGTCCCGACAAAAATTGGATTGAGAATTGATCTTTCACCCACCATGATACAAATCATATAAGCCATATCTTTGAGCCATGATTGGTGTATTTATGTTTCTTGTGTTTGTGCTAATCTCCTCTGCTGTACGGAAGTACTGACCTGGAGTGATGATTTCCTCTGCTGTACGATAGTACTGACCTGGAGCTCTCATCGGCACATGATTAAATGGTCATCTCCTTTGTTATACGTGAGTATAGACCTGGAGCTCTCACCATTTTGGCCAAAGTAGTGTCAAATCATCTAATTCACAGAATGCTACATTCTGTTGATAATCACTTGCACACTAATGCACACGCCTTGCTCTATAAAGATCGTAACAAAATTCAAGAAATCCTGAGGTTGGGTGAGGGTTTTTGCCAAATGATTGTGGGGTCCTAGCATTCTAAAGCATTTAATCGAACCTTAACGAATCATTTGCTGCTTGTTGAAAAAGATAGGGCATGAGTTTAAGTGGACAAACATATCAGCAATCGTTATTGATCAGTTTGAGAATTTCAAAATCATTTAAAGACTGTGATTAGATTCAGTTATTAGTGTGATCTCATTTCTTGTCGATGATTAAATTCATCTTTGTGCTAAAGTATATCTTGAGGATGTGATCTCATGATCGATTCAGTTCTCGGTTTTATTTGTTATAAAAAAAAACAAAAAAATAATAGATAAAAAATGTTATAATAAATGTATATAATGTTAAAAAAATTATAATAAAATTTCATTTTAATTTCTCTAAGGTCTTCCATATTATGTTGTTACAATTTTATCATTTTTCAAGCAGTTCACAGAAATTGCGTACAAACGAACACGGATTCGCTTGTTTTCACACACAGATAAATACGGGTTTATTTTGTTAAAATGAAATGATCTAATTAGAATATGTCGAGATTGTGTTTGAGAATGTGTTTCGGATTTTTGCTGTAAGTGATGGCCGATCATTAGTTGAGCAGTGTACCTGATCAGAGAACCTGTTACTCAAGTTTGCAGAAGATACTGAGCTAGGAATCCTCCTCCTACATCTTCTGTAGCACTCAAGATTAGTGATTTGGAAAACCTGTTCCAATATCCTTGTAAAGCTTGCACTCAAAGAGGGGGAGTATATAAATAGGGGGAGCTTATGAGATGAAAAATCTTTCTCATCAGATTCAGAAAGATTCAAATTGAAGATCTTTCTACTGTTGACTTCTCGATGCTGATTTCGTTTGAAGACATTGATAATGATAGACTAAGGGGGAGTATTGTTGGAGCTATAAAAGATAGTCTATATTATAAACACAGTGAAAGTCAACAAAAGTCAACGTCACGGTCAAAGTCAACAAAAGTCAAACCCGACACGTTCGAGACGAGGAACCGAGACGAAACGTTGAAGATTTAGATGACTAGGAGTTTTATTGTAATAAATATATTTTGTGTGAACAAAATATATTTTACTTTCTTTGAGTCATGTTTTAGTCTAAATATATAGTCTAGGGGGTTATGTGTAAATATGGAAACTTAAACTTGACTATAAATAGCCTAATTGTAATTAGAATTAGGTTAATGGTTGCATGACCAATTGATTGAGGGATTTACTTTGTACAAATTATAAGCAATCAATAGAGTTCAAAGGGTTTTCATTGTGTTAATCATTATTTGATCTATAATCTTCATGATTTGATTCAAGTTTGTTTATCCTGGAGTTACAGTTTATGCTTCCTTAAGTTAGTGTATGTCCGACTCGTCTAGTTCTTAACTTGTTCCGCCTCTTTCGGAACCCGAACGACTTTTCCGTCAAAGATTGCGCAAAAGATCACAACAAGAAGCACCAGTCTTTGAAGAAGAAATTTTGGAAGATACACCATCTGAAGAAGACATGGCTAACCAAGACGAGGAAATGAAGATGACACACTATACCACACCGTCAATAGATGGTTATGAGTCTAGTGTTGTCCAACCAGCTATAGCGGCCAACAATTTCGAGATTAAGTCTAGTATTATCCAACTTGTAGAAAACTCTATTCAGTTCCATGGGTTACAAGACGAAGACCCTAATGCTCACATCTCACGATTCCTTCGTATCTGTGCGACCTTCAAAATCAATAACTGTTCAGACGACGCCATTCCACTAAGACTTTTTCCATTTTCACTTCGAGGCCGAGCCATCGATTGGCTTGATTCACTTCCACATGGTTCCATCACCACATGGGCGGGAATGGCTGAAGAATTCCTTTTGAAATACTTTCCACCCGATCGTACTGCCAAACTAAGAAGCAGCATCACAAGTTTCCGTCAACACGACGATGAATCATTACACGTAGCATGGGAGAGATATAAAAGTCTCCTTCGGAGATGCCCACATCACGGACTTGATCTGTGGCTGCAGTGTCAAACCTTGTACGATGCGATTAGCGGAGCTCACAAGCAAGCAGTAGACCAAAGTGCGGGAGGAGATTTTGGAAGTGTCACGCCAACAGAAGCATATCAAGCCTTAGAAAGAGCAGCTAAGAAGAGCTTTGCTTACAATCCTTTAAGAACCAAACCCAGTTCTAAATGTATTCATCAAGTAGACTCTGAAACCCTAATTGCAGCCCAATTAGAAGCTCTAACCAAAAAATTTGAACAATTGCAAAGCGAGCTAAAGAAAACTCCAATACGATGCAACACATGTGGAAATTCACACAAGACCAACGAGTGCCCACAAGGCGTTATGATGGTTGAAGATGTTGACTACGTAGGAGGCCCAAACAACTCATACAATTCAAATTGGAGAAACAACTCGAATTACAGAGATGTTGGCGGTAACCAACAATCATCTGGATTCAACAGAAGGCCACCTTACCAACAACAGAAACCACCATACCAAGGTCCAAGCAGTAGTAACCAAGACCATGGAGCATCATCAATGGAAGACTTATTACAGCAATTGTTGTTAACCACACAAGCTACAGATGAGTACATCCGGAAATCTGATCGAAGAAATGAGGAGAGGTTCCAAAGAAACGAAGCTGACATCAAAAGCAAGAAAGCATCATTACAGACCATAGAGCACCAAGTAGGTCAAATAGCAGAACAGCTCTCTGAAAGACCTCAAGGAGCATTGCCCAGCAACACTGTGACAAATCCTAATGCCCAAGTCAAAGCCATCACCACCAGGAGTGGCAAAACCACTCAAGGTGATGCACCCGCATTACAACCCATCCTTGAAGAAGTAGAAACTGAAACTCCAAGTAATGTGAGTGATAAGCAAAAGCAACCTGTTGTTATTGAAGAACCCGCAAAGAAATACGTTCCACCACCACCTTATGTTCCACCACCTCCATATCCAGGTCGTTTGAGACAACAAAGAATGGAGGCACAATATGGCAAGTTCCTTGGGTTGTTCAAGCAACGCCACATCAATCTGCCTTTGGGGGAGGCCTTAGCACAAATGCCAAACTACGCTAAGTTTCTAAAAGGTGTCTTGTCAAACAAAAAGAAGCTGGAAGAGTTATCACACGTAGTTTTGAATGAGGAATGCTCTGCAGTGCTTCAAAACAAACTACCTCAAAAGATGACTGATCCAGGAAGTTTCACCATACCTTGCCTAATAGGAAATCTTTCTGTCAGTAATGCGTTAACTGATTTAGGTGCTAGCATTAACCTTATGCCTTATGTGGTTTTTGAAAAATTAAACTTAGGTGAGCCTAGACCTACCCGTATGAGCATCTAGTTAGCTGACCGTTCTGTCAAATATCCGAGGGGAATCATTGAAAATCTCTTAGTTAAAATTGACAAATTCGTATTTCCCGTTGATTTTGTGATCCTAGATATGGATGAGGACAAAAATGCTCCTCTTATCCTAGGTCGACCTTTCTTAGCGACTGCTCGAGCCCTCATTGATGTTTGTACAGGCAAACTCACGCTTAGAGTAGACGAGGAGGAAGTAACTTTTGATATAGGCCAATCCATGAAACACCCCCAACATCATGATGACTCACTCTATTACGTTGATGCTTGCGATTCGATCATAAGCCGTCATTTGAAGGAAGCCCTTCAAAATGAAGCTTGCAATACTCAATTAATAGATGTCACAATCACTGAACCCATCTGTGAAAACCAAACCATTTCAGAACTTGAAGTTGATGAAACGTCATGTCATCAAGAAGCATTTGAGATCATTGAGCAAGACTTGGAACCAAAAGCCAAACCTTCTATCGAAGACCCTCCAGTCTTAGAGCTCAAAGAGCTTCCATCTCATCTCGAATACGCTTTTCTTGAAAACACATCTCAACTTCCTGTCATAATCTCATCCGCCTTATCAATTGATGAGAAGAACAAGTTGTTCAATGTGCTTAAGGCATATAAACGAGCAATTGCATGGAAAATCATGGACATCAAGGGAATCAATCCATCCTTTTGCACTCATAAAATATTGGGAGGAGAACTTCAAATCCGTCATTCAACCTCAAAGATGTTTAAACCCGAGCATGCAAGAGGTGGTGAAGAAAGAAGTAATCAAACTGCTAGATGCCGGTTTGATTTACCCTATTTCTGATTCGCCTTGGGTCAGTCCCGTCCAAGTTGTTTCAAAGAAAGGAGGAATGACTGTTGTAACTAACGAGAAGAATGAGCTTATTCCCACTCGTACGGTTACAGGATGGAGAGTTTGCATAGACTATCGCAAACTCAATGACGCCACAAGGAAAGATCACTTCCCTCTTCCTTTCATCGACCAAATGCTTGAGAGATTGTCTGGAAAAATGTTCTATTGTTTTCTGGATGGTTTCTCAGGTTATTTTCAAATTTCTATTGCTCCCGAAGATCAAGAAAAGACAACATTCACTTGTCCATATGGCACATTTGCTTATCGGCGAATGCCCTTTGGCTTGTGTAATGCTCCTGCTACATTTCAAAGATGCATGGTAGCAATTTTTCATGACATGATTGAACACTCAATGGAAGTTTTCATGGATGATTTCTCCATCTTTGGAAACTCATTTGAGCAATGTCTTGAAAACCTGGAAAAGATGCTAGTTAGATGTGAAGACTCCAATCTTGTTTTAAATTGGGAAAAGTGCCACTTCATGGTTACGGAAGGAATAGTGTTAGGACACAAAATCTCTCGAGCAGGGCTTGAAGTCGATCAAGCCAAAGTCAACACTATTTCTAAACTTCCGCATCCCACAACCGTGAAAGACATAAGAAGTTTCCTAGGACATGCAGGATTCTACCGTCGTTTCATTAAAGATTTCTCAAAAATCGCTCGACCAATGACTCAACTCATGGAGAAAGACCCGAAATTCGTATTTTCTGATGAATGCATTAGTGCATTCAAATTGCTTAAGGAGAGATTGGTAACTGCTCCAATCATGGTTTCCCCAGATTGGACGCTACCATTTGAACTCATGTGCGATGCAAGCGATTTCGCGGTAGGAGCTGTATTAGGAGAAAGGAAAGACAAACAATTTCACCCAATTCATTATGCAAGCAAAACCCTATACGACGCACAAGAAAACTACACTACCACCGAAAAAGAACTTCTTGCGGTAGTTTTCGCATTCGATAAATTCCGCTCGTATCTCATCCTTTCATAGACAATTGTTTACACCGATCATGCAGCCCTTTGTTATTTGTTCAACAAACAAGATTCAAAGCCGAGATTGATTCGTTGGATTCTTCTGCTTCAAAAATTTGATATCGAAATTCGTGATAAGAAAGGAGCGGAAAATCTAGCGGCTGATCATCTCTCGCGTCTTGAAGATTCAAGTCCTTCACAAACTAAGGAAGCCAAAATAAACGACAATTTTCCTCACGAATTCCTTATGCACATTCAATCCTCAATCGATGAACATCCTTGGTTCGCCGATTTTGCGAATTACTTAGCAAGCGGAATCCTTCTCAAAGGAATGACTTATCAACAAAAGAAGAAGTTCTTTACTAATATCAAATATTACTATTGGGAGGATCCGTATCTGTTCAGAATCGGTGCAGACCAACTCATTCGAAGATGCGTATACGGAAGTGAAGCAGAACAAATTCTAAGGCACTGTCATGAAGGACCCACAGGAGGACACCATGGAGCAACCTTAACAGCCAAGAAAGTATTCGACTCTGGATTTTACTGGCCCACGATCTTCAAAGATGCTCATAACATGGTACGCACCTGTGATGCATGTCAAAGAGCAACCAATATCTCAACACGGGATGAGATGCCTCAGAAACCAGTTCAAGTATGAGAGATATTTGATATATGGGGTATTGATTTCATGGGGCCATTCCCGGTGTCATTTGGCAATCGTTACATCTTGGTAGCAGTTGATTACGTTTCAAAATGGGCTGAAGCTCAAGCCCTGCCTACTAATGATGCCAGGAACGTTGTCAAATTTCTTAAGAAACTATTTTCTCGTTTTGGTGCCCCCAAAGCTCTGATTAGTAACCGAGGAACTCATTTCTGTAACAATCAGCTTGAAAGAGCAATGGCACGTTATGGAGTTCACCATCGCTTACAACTGCTTACCATCCACAAGCGAGTGGGCAAGCCGAAGTCACTAACCAAGGTATCAAACGAATCCTTGAGAAAACTGTAGGTCAAAATCACAAGGACTGGTCTATCAAGTTAGATGAGGGATTATGGGCTTTTCGAACAGCCTATAAGACTCCCATCGGCACAACACCGTTTAAACTAGTTTATAGGAAGTCGTGTCATCTACCTGTAGAACTAGAGCATAAGGCCTTTTGGGCACTTAAAGCATCAAACCTGGACCAAGACCTTGCAGGAAAGAATCGATTCCTACAAATTCACGAATTGGAGGAATTGAGGGAACAAGCATAGGAAAACGCTAGGGTTTACAAAGAAAAGACAAGGAAATTCCACGATGCTCGATTAAAGAGCACAAAACAATTTCATGTAGGAGAACGTGTCTTATTGTATAACTCTCGTTTACGTTTATTTCCCGGAAAACTGAAATCACGTTGGTCTGGACCTTATACGATCAAAACGTGTTTTTGAATGGTGCCATTGAAATTTACAACCACGCAGGTTTAAGTTTCAAAGTAAATGGTCATCGTTTGAAACCGTATAATGATGGACCAACCAAGATCTCTTCGGAGGAATTAAACCTCCACCCTAACGAAAACTAAGTGTGGGGAAGGGTCGTGCCGAAGACCCAAAACTTAAACGCGGCACCTGTACATAACTTTTTCTCACTTTTTTGCAATTTTTAGGAATTCACAAGCACAAGCACGGGGCCGTGCCTCATCAAGCATGCCCCCGTGTCTCTGACAAAATTTTTCCACGATCTCCGCTGACGACTCTGGAACGTTGCAGGTCGAATTTAAAACGATTTCTGACAAGCACGGGGTCGTGCCTAGCTAAGCACGCCCCCGTGTTCACTCTTCACGACCTGTGTATAAATACCACACTTGTTCCATTCTTTCATCACACTCATTCCTGCTCAAAAACGTCTAAAAAATAAAAGAATCAAGTCACGGAAGCTCAAACTGGAATCCTGCGAAGAAACCGCGTTCTGAAACGCGAGAGCCGACGACTCAAGAGTATTTCTTCAAAATGCATGAACTAATCAAGCAATTGACAGAAATGAACCTCGTTGCTTCCCAACGCTTAGCTGAACTTATCCAAAAAGTTCAGCAGATGAGTGAGGAACTCATTTCCATTAACCAGCTGCTTGCGGAATTGAGCAACCGCACTTCTCACTATCCCATGCCAAACCTTCCACACGAAATGTGTGGAGGTTTGTTTTAGAAACATTGCGTGATGTGTTAAGTGCGCTGTTGCGCGTTAAAGAGTCTGGTTTTGGTGTTTCAGATTCTCGGCTTTTAACGTATCGTGTAACCGTAGGATCCTAAGGAATGTAATTTTCAATTTGGCTTGTGTTATTTAACTATAGGACTATTTTCGTATCTTTTCTGATGATTTGGAAGTAATAAAACTTAACCGGGAAAATTACACAACGCGCAAAACTGAAAAACGGAACAACAAAAGACTGAAACCGAACATTACACTTGAACACGGCCCCGTGCTCATAGAGGCACGCCCCTGTGTTCGACAAGAAATGACACCACCTGCCATTTTTCAGCCTTTTGTCTTTTTCCATTCAATGTTGCATGATAAAAACCGAACTAATGTGCCTGCAAAGTCGTATCCACTTTCAATTCTATCTTCTTTTCCATTTTTCTTTCATTTGTTCAAGTGTTCTTGCAAGAGTATTTGGCCAAGAGGTTAGTATACTAATTCCTTTGATTATGAAAGTCATTTACATGTAGTTAGGTGATTAGGTCTCTAAACAACCGAAATCCTAGCAATTATGTGTAAACACTTGTTCTTAAACGTGTTATGGAATGATGAATGCTTTTAACCTACTTGTTCATGTTTATTCTTGTAGTAGATTAGTGTTAATTAGTGTGTTTAGTTAGATTTTAGTATGTTTAGTTAGTTAGTTAGTTGTGTTCTTTTATTGTTAACAAGACTATCTTCATAACTCGTGGTGAAACCTTTGTTAATCATGTTCAAGTTACAAGAATTCTCAAGTGATGTAAAACAATATATATTTTGAGTATCTTGAATTATTAACAAATGATTAAAAATGTTCAATGTATAATCTTTGATTTTTGAAGCAAGAAAATGTTAAACCCATGCTTAATCAACGATTTACAAACAAAACCACGATTGCTCGAGTCAAGATTTCATGCCCAAACATGTTAACCGCACCCCCACGTTGTATAAAGCGCACCCCCATGTTCAAAAATTTTTTTTTTCTTGGATGATAAATTCTTAACTATTTTTGAACATGAATTGAATCATTATGATGTTATGTCTTGAAAAACATATGATTTTCACTAACATCATGAGACTGCTTAAGAAATTTGTTTTGTCTAGATTAATTTATTTTTAAATTTCAGGATCATGGATCATCCCTACTTACATTTTGGAGGGAGCCGCGAGAGATGGTGTCATGATAGACTTCAAAGATTGCTACAAAAGGGTCGAAAGATCCCACTTACAAGCAGATGAAGAAACACTAGCGGCAGTCGGACAGCTAGAAAGATATACTAATTTATTAAGTGTCGAGTGGAAAAGTTTATTTTCACAAAATAGACCTTCCGTTATGAACTGACTCTTGAATTTTTAGCATCTTTTAAATTTAGCATGAAAGACTCTGATCCTTGGGATGAAAATGCAGTTTCATTCAGACTAGCTCGGAATTGGCATAAAACATCCATTGCCTTGTTCGGTGTCTATCTTGGAATATACATGGAACAAGAAATGGAGGAGGAGGCAATATCTGGAATGCCGGCGTATCATACATTCCCGGACGAGGAAAGTAGAGACGCGGAAAGTGGTGCAATGAGGAAAGCATTTTGGAAGCGAATTGGAACCGGAGGGTTCAACTCGAGCAAAACAAAAAGCAGTCAGATACGAGACCCGCTGCTGCGATACATTCATCGGTTACTCAGCCATTCCATAACAGCTCGTGGTCAAAGCGAGGGAGTTGTTAATTTAAAGGACTTGTTTATTTTATGTTGTATGGTTAATCATTTGCCATGTAATATTAAGTATTTGTTTTGTAATCTTTTTGCCAGGAATGCGATTGCAGGTGCTCCAACACCCATGTTTGGAGGAAGCTGGATTTTGAACTTATATGAAAGCTATGGTTATAACACTGAGGGAACCGAAGGAGTGATGGCAGGACTGTTAGACTTGAGCATCTGTACAAGTATGTACATGGTGACAAGCTTACCAAATGGGCAGCCGAGATTCATGGATAAGAAGGGACAAATCTGGGATCTGGGGGATCCCAAAGAAATTATCATGAACCTCGACATGCCGATACAGCCGAAGGAGCCGGAGCTGGATCTTCAAGTTCACGAACAAGGGAATTTCCAACCATGTTAGACCTTTATGAGTCAATCCAAACCACCGAAACCCATTCAAGGCGATCATTTGAATATGCCCAACGAGCCTTCAACCGAGTCGAAAATCTGCATTCACGAGTCGATGACTTGAGCAGAGATGTCACGTACATCAGAAACCGAATGTACCACGAGTGGGGGGATATCCTACCACAAAGCCCTTGAAAACCGTATCATTTTCGGGGCCCCGGCACAGTTGTTTTGTGCCAATCTATCTTTTATTTTATGTCGTTTTGTTTTTATTTTGTGTGTTTAGGATTTTAATGCTTTCAATAAATTGGTGACATTTTAGGTTATACCGAGGATTCTAACAACGCGAGGGCAACCAAACACAAGTGAAACATTTTATCATTTTTAGGGGAGTTATTTCATTACCCTTTCTTGATCATGAATATTTTAATCACATTGAGGACAATGTGAATTTTAAGTGTGGGGATGGGAGTAATGCATTTGACTTTGCTAAAAAGGTCCAAATTAAAATTTTTAAGAAAAGATCACTTAGCAAGTAATTTTTGTGACAGGAAACCAAAAATTTAATATAATTTATGATAAACCAAATTATAAATATACATTTTCGGGAAATAAAGAAGTAAATCCATGACGTCCAAATAAAAATTGAAAATGTTTTTGTGATATCCTTAAAAGCAATAATCTAGTAAAATATTAAATCATGTAAAATGAAACACTTTTACCCAATTCCATCCGTATGTGAGTTTATTTTTGAGCCTTAAACAAGCTTTTGCAAATTGCAATTCTACTTTCATTCTGGATTTAATTGAGGGTGCCATATGATACGTGTGATTAGAACTTGCTTTGGGTATACATTTCAAGACCTTAATTAGTATTTGTTGCATAAAACTGAGTTAGGCACTAGGAAACCTTAACCATTCAAGCCCCAACCATTGTCTTTAATTTTCCTTACCCGAACGTCAACCCTAGTTAGCCCCGTTGAGCTTAAACGTTTTTATCTTTCAATCACCCGAGTCACCAAGTCACTTAACCAAAAAGCCTTCAACAAAACCCGTTTCCGTTAAAGATACATTTTTGGATTATAAAAAAAATGGTCTTTTACCGGTAGACCTTAAAGAACTGGAATGCATTCTTTTGATTTCAATTTGCTTTGTTGCCTTCATCACGCAAAACCGGGACTTCCCCCGGAAATCCGCGAATAAATTTTCAATCTCATGTTTGACGCAAGAAAGAAATGGCGAAAAAAGGAACAAGTTCCGCCATTTTGTGGGATTTCAAAAAGTGCTATAAAGAGACGGGCAAAAAGATATGAAAGATGCCCGAATTTGGAAATTGGTCCCATAATGGAAAATGCAAAAAGAATCAAACTGAATCTCAATACGAATACACAGAATTAATCCGATTGGGTGCTATTAGGCTTCAAGCCGAACGATCCTTGAGAAAGGAAAGTTTTGTGTATATTCGGGTAAAAGATGAAGTATGATTCTTGAAAGCAAAATACGGTCTTGACAATCTGACCTTAAACGAGTCCTCAAGCTAGCATATCCCTTCTAGCTTGAAGTATTGTATAGGGAACCTTTATTGCTTTCCTTGTAGTTTATGTTAGAAAAAATAAGCCAAGACCATCGTCTTTAGCAATTAGCCACTCTTTCCAAATATTCCATACCCGAGCCCGAGCCAAGTTACAACCCATCAAAGACCTAATGATTTATGCAGATAAATATCTAAGTAGGTGAAGATTTGATCCCTTAATAAACATATGATTTCACACGTATTCATACTAGGCAATTGAGTATATTAGTCATACTTAATCTTGATTATGACTCCATATATTTAGCCGAGTGTGAGTGCACCTTGTGAGAAGTGTGGATTTTTACATGATAATAATCTTTACTAACCAACCTATTGCTTGCTAGGATATCATTTTACATGTGCTTAGAATACTTATATTTGGATGAAAATATTATTTACTTGCATACTTCTCGAAAGACATGTTTATAATTTGATTTATTTGGTTTTTGGTGGAATTGTCATTTTATGTGATTTTTGCTTGAGGACAAGCAAAGTTCAAGTGTGGGTATGGTTGATGTGCTCCAAATTATACATAAAAATCCTATCAAAAGCACATCAATTATTCCTTAATATATTCTTTAAAATGATGAAAATGTACTTAAAAGTGTTAAATTATGTTTTTAGGTGTTTAAAAGGGCAAGATGGACAAAAGGAGTATATTTAACAAGAAATTGAAGCGATCCGAGCTTTGGACTCCAAGCATGGGGTCGTGCCTCATTAAGCACGCCCCCATGCCTTGCCAGAAACACACCCTCGTGCTTGGACATCTGATAGGACAAAAAGTACTGTCCCCTAAAAGTAGACACGGGGCCGTGCCCCACCTCCAACACGGGGCCGTGCCCCATTTAGCACGGGGCCGTGCCCGACACAACCTGCATGTACAAGCCGACTAACTTTCGTAAGCATTGTACTAGCATGGGGCCGTGCCTTTTAGGCACGGGGCCGTGCTTAAACACTCCGGAAAGCCTATAAATAGAAGCCTAAGCTCACCATTTTTGGCAAGCTTTGGTGGGTGACGTACTCTGCTGAATTCTCTCGGGAATCAAGACTTCAAGATCATTCGGAGGCTCGGGAGGTGCATACAACACTTGGAAGAAGCTTGGGATCACCTAAACGTCATCCATTGTGGATTATCGGTTTGATTGTTCCATTTCATCGATGATCACTTATCTATCTTCTTTGTTATCTGTTGTTATGTTAAAGCTCATCATGAGCTAAACTCTATTTATCATCCTAATTGGATGAAACTTATGTAATTTGTGATGAACTAATGGTGTGATAAATATTATGTTAATGTTATGGTGGTCTTGGGAAAACTATTAATGGGTAGCATCTACTTTATGGTTAGTGATTGTGATTGTCATACAAGGTTGAAAACCGTATGATTAAATTTCATTCGTGAAAACCGGTCTTCATAATAAATCCATGGCTAATGAACTAGAAATGGTTATTAGAAATCATATCACTTTAACATTCTGATCATTTGCGGGTTCCCTTTTATTAGTTCGGAAACTTCAGTAATTGTTACGGTTTCCTAAAATTAATGGTATGTTAGGAAGGAACCTGATCAACTCTCTTTTTAACATTAAATTATGTTTTCAGAAATCGTATGTCAAATAGGACACAAAAGATTCACCTACATTACTAGGGCTTTGATCTGAGCAGTAAACTCAGCCTGACAGGATCAAGTCACTACGGAAGAAGGATAGACGAGAAATCGCGCCGGCTCATCTTTATAAACATTAACATAATTTCATCACATCACCAATTCATCACAATTACGTAAGTGGAGTCTAATTAGGATGATAACTTTTATTCCCTGATTTTAAATCCAAACGCTTCAATTCTTAGTTTACTTTCTTTTTATTATTGTTTACTTTTAAACCCTAAAAATCTTTCCAATACAAAATATCACTTTCTTTAACAAAAACCAAATCTGATAGTCAAACATCAAGTTTGTTGAGTAGGCTAGGTGTGTCCACAGATTGATACTCAGTTCTTACCAACACTATATTGCCACACGACAGGTACACAGCTTTTTGTGTGTGTGGTTTAGTATTAGTAACAACCAATTAAAACTGAATCTGTGCAATAAATTTTTATCAAATATATATACTATCTGCACCCAATCACAATCCCTTGCAAATCAAGAATCATAGTTAGCTGAGTCTAGACTTGCTGAAGGGGAACGACATCATACTCATCAGCTTGTGGATCTTTGCCTTTTCCCTGATCCTGTGTCTCCTCAGCTGGAGCTGCCGAGGACGCAGCTCTTTTGGAGCGCCTCTCCCGGTGAGTTGCTTGAGTTGAGGCTGATGCTAATGCATCACCTTCTTGATCATCATCATCATCCTCATCATCTTCCTTTCCCTTTCCACTTCCTCCAACTTCCTCGTCATCATCATCTTCTTCTGATTCATCATCTGACGTATCCTCATCATCATCATCTCCACTATCATCTCCATCACCTTTGATCTTCAGGGGCTCACCCTTGGTTCCCTTGAGCCTTAGCATCAACTTTTCTTCTTCTCCAACCCCTCAATCCTCTTGACAGACTCCTTTACAAGCTCATTTTGAGCCGTTTGTGCACGGTGAGCTCGAACTAACACTCTCTCGTGAGTAGTGTTCTTATCTATCAGCTGTGCAATCTGCTTGCCTTGGGCATTGTTGACCGCTATTAGCTGTTTCATATGATTTGCTCTCAGCTCATCTGTAGCTAACAGCTTTAGCACTAGTCTTTTGAGGTTTGCCAGCTGTTCATCTAACCTGACAGTGGGTAGAGTAGAGCCCGATGTAGGTGGGAAGTGGGTGGATGTTCCGGCTTGGGGAGTAGTGGATGTAGTGGTGGATGTGGTGAAGATGGGAGTAGGTATGGAAGTGGGTTGTGGTGGAGTTGTGTTAGGTATTGTAGGTGAGGTGGATGTGAATGTATGTGTGGTGGTGGGAGTGTTAGTGGCTATAGTAGTGGTGGTGGCTGTGGTAGTGGCTGCGGTAGTGGTGGTGGCTGTGGTAGTGGCTGTGTTGGTGGAAGGAGTGATCAAGATATTCTTCTGCCTCTTTCCCTTCTTTCCACGGGGTTGGGCCATCCTCTTCTTCCTGGAGCCCTTGGCTATCTGGGCTCCCCCTGAGCTGATTGGCTGGTCGGGTGTATATGTTGGATCACTGACATCAGTCTCATCACCCTTAGAACCGGCTTGGCGTCCACCAACCGCCTCTTTCCCTTTCTCGGTAGCCATAACCTGGCTACCGACTCGCCTGACAAGAGGCTCATCATGAGACCCTTCTTCTTCATCTAACTTGAAATCCTGGTGGAAAGCAGCCTGCTAAGATCCACCACGTGTATCAGAAGTACCGTGTGGAGATGGTGGAGATATAGTAGATGTGTTAGTGGCCCTTGATGGACAGGGACCAGTATCTCCACCACCTTGACCATCATCAGGGTCATCATCATCATCGTCTTTCTTCTTAAATGGGAACCACAATGGGCTCCACATCAAAATCACTATCATCATGACGCCACTTCTTCCGTGAAGGCGCCACATACTCCTAATTAGCCAGATGGCCAAACAATCTTCTGACCGGGGGTTTCACCTGCTTCCCCCGGTATACCTTCATCCTGCCCTATGTGGTGTCATCCATCACCTCTAATACAACCACATCATCCTTCTCCTTTGGCAGCAAAGGAAGCTTCTCGTCTATAATCATCTGTAAGGAACGTGGATACATACAGAAGCCTTGGCCTCAATGTTCTCAATCAAGTAAGAGAACAACATACGGGACTGAATGGGTGGTTCAGTACCAGTGCAACATATGCATTCTGGATTTGGTCAGACATCTCATCAAATCTTCCCCGCCTGGAGGCTATGCACTTTAGGATCACATGTGCCAAGTACTTGAAGTTGGGCACATGTTGCTCTTGTTCAGCACACCGGCATTGATGTCCCCAGTATACTTTATCCTCAGAATGCAACCACGAACTGTCAGTGGATGCAACTTGGTTATGTAGTCTCCGTCCTCACCCAGATCTAAGACCCTCCTCAGGTCATCTTCAGTGATCTCTATGTCTTGTCCGAGATAGAGCTCCGGATACAGTGTGGCTCAACCAACCGGTCAACTGAGGCACTTTCCCAGAACGCCTACTGAATAGATCTGTAGGGTGTGCATGGAGTAGAGATAGCCTTGTAGAACCTCGATCTATGTAGGAAGGCTATGATCCCAGCAAACTCAGAAGCATTCCGGGATGTAGCATCCAGATTAGCACAGATGTTGTGCTTGGTGCTCATCATCCATCTTTCAGCCATGTTGCTGCAACACAAAAAACATATACATTAGATTTGTGCAATGGAGCATACGACTGAGTTCAGTCGTTCGATTGAGCATGCGACTGAGTTCAGTCGTGTGATTAAGCCTGAAACTGAACTTAGACGTATGCTAAGTCATGTGGTTGAGTCAGTCGTGCGGCTGTGTCACCGATTGATTAATTCGTGCGATTGACTCATGCACTTGGCTCAATCGTGCGACTGAGGTTCATATGGAGTGTCCATTCGTATCTTGCTCTGTTCCTCACTCTAACTCAGAATCTTTGTCAAAACATTATATTAAACTTTATGTTTACACACATTCGATTCGCAGGAACTCGAAATAGCACTTATTATCATTTAGATCAACATTTGCATTCATTTAAGTGGTCTATTTTAGATTATAGTCCCGGGCATTTATTTTAACCCTTTCGGTCATATAGGGTTCGATTAAACCTCTCATTTGAACTGATTTTAGTTGCAAAGTACCTGTAGATGAGTGAGAAATCAATCAGTCTAATAATCGGAGATCAATCACAGTAAATGAAAATTTGGTAGAGTGTCTGGGTATGAGCGGTTTTTGAGAGTTTTTGAAGGGTGGTAGAGTATCCAACCGACTAAACCCCTTATTTATATTGTTTTTAAATTTTAGTCGTGCGACTGGACCCATACGCATGATTCATGCCTGCGATTGGGGTTCAGTCGTGCGACTGGCTCAGACTGCTTCATCCAGTCGTACGATTGGTTCATTCTTGTGATCCAATCACATGGTTGCCCCATGCTCATGGTCCAATCGTGTGATTGGCTCATACTTATGATTCAATCGTGCGATTGGCTCAAACTTATGATTCAATCGTGCGATTGGCTCATACTCATGATTCAATCGTGTGATTGGCTCATACTCATGAGTTTGACCTCAAATATTTCCCTACACTTAAAATCTAACCTTTGATTTATGACATTATGACCAATGATCATCTCAGACAAGACCCTTTTAACAGAAAATCATTTGATCACCTCGGACGTGATCCTTTTAAAAGAAAATCAGTGGATCACCTCATACGTGATCCTTTTAATTTGGAACCGATTGGTCACCTCAGACGTGACCCTCTTACTTTATGATTCACAGAGTTCATCTAGTTATATAATCCGACATCAATGCAAAAAGATAAAGAAAACAGAAAACAACTTGAATTGAAACAAAACAAGACATATTTTTGAGTTTTGGTTTGAGGTGAATTAAAACCTTTTAGAAATCTTCTAACTGAGTTTACTTCCTGAGCAGACCAGCTTCCATTTAGTTTTATCATATCTGGAAAGATTCATATGGAATCATACAGGTATATCATAATCATTTGGGACCTCTATGATATGTATTTGGATACTTGATCCTTATTTCTCTGAGAGTCAATAGCACTTTCAGGAAATCATACTAGAGCTATAAGATGCACACAATGATTTTGACTGTCGAGAGTTGCAGTCACGATGATTGTCAGTATGTTTGTCCGCTTAAATCCATACATAGATTTTTGCCTCACATTAGTGATGAGTTAGGTTATATTCTTTCAACAAGCATTTGTGGATCCCACACTTATATGGTAATCAACATTCCTCAGGAGATTTTTGAGCGGTCTACGGGTATTTGACAAGAAGAAACTATTCTAAGAGCTTTCAGAGAGATGCCAAGCCTCAGGTTAGTGCCATCGCACAACAGAAAGGCGCAAACAACAATGAATTCTAGAATCTTTAGGTTATGCTTATCCTCAGGTCAGTGCCATCGCACAGCAGAGAGGCACACAACCTATCTTCTTGTTAGAGAACCTTTATTTCTTTTACACATAACGCACCAACAACATTTGTCATTAGTTTGATTGCGCTTAACATTTTTTTTCATGTGCTTTGCTCATTTTTATGGTCATTCGCACACATTTGTGGTGTTTATTTTTGCTCGTCACCCCTTATTAGAAATGCGTTGATTTTGTTAACCAGTGAAAAGATGAGAACCCACAGCAAGTTGAACAACTTAGTTTGAATTTGATTCACCAATGAAGTCTACTCGTCTATTGTGTTGAATCTACTGACACATCATATAATGAACTAGCAACCTCTAGGTCTACTTTCTCTATGTTATCTCAGTAGCAGATTAGTTTACTATCATTTTCCCTCTATTTTGCTTAGACTTCTCAGACTTGTAATTTGAATATAGCAATTTGATTATTTAAATCCTTTTGATGTCCCAAATAATTAGTTCCCTGTGTACTATCATTTTCCATAATTGTTGAATCAATCTCACAGATTTGATTTCTTAACTTTCATCTAATCTACCCGCCCTCGTTTTTTTTAAGTAATTAAATACTGAAACTAAACTATTCTCTCCCTAAAATTCTAAAACCGAAAATATTTTTGTGTTTTTGAATTTTTAAAGACAGGAAAAGAAAATTAAAAAAAATAAGAAAAATATGGCGGACCACGAACTCGACTCTTCTGAAATCACAACACTTTTCTTTTTCACGCCATTGACCTCCAACAGATATAAAAACCGAGGTTTGTCAAAAGGTTTTGTGTAGAGGTCGGCGCATTGAAAATCCGAATTAATTTTAACAACATCGATTAATTGTTTTTCAAAATAATCACATATAAAGTGATATTTAATACTGAGGTGTTTAGTTTTCGGGTGTTGGACAGGATTTTTAGTGACAGCTATTGCAGCAGAATTATCAACAAAGATAGGGGTGTTTGAAAATTGCAAACCGTAGTCCCGCATTTGTTGTTGAATCCAAATGATTTGTGAACAATAACTTGCAGCAGCAACATATTTAGCTTCACATGTTGACAGAGTAACAGATGTCTGCTTCTTACACTGCCAGGTGACTAAGCGTATTCTAAAGAATTGACATCCCGCTGATGTTGACTTGTAATTCATCTTGCACCCACCATAGTCTGAGTCACTATGCGCTGTAAGCTCAAAGTCATCATCATGAGGATACCATAACCCTAGTGTTGGAGTATCCTTCAAATAACGAAAGATCCTTTTGACCCCAATGAGATGATTCACTTTAGGTTTAGCCTGATATCTGGAACAGTGACAAGTGTCATACATAATATCGGGACGAGAAGCTGTGAGGTACATCAGAGATCCGATCATTCCTCGGTACATCGTGGCATCTACCATATCACCATTTTCATTGGGTGCCACATCGTGGTTCGTGGCAAGTTGAGTCCCAGCAGCCGTTGCATTCTCCATGTCGAACCGACTAAGGATATCTCCTACATATTTGGACTCATGCAGATTTGGTGTCTGATCCACCTGTAACCCAAGAAAGAACTTCATCTCTCCCATGGCACTCATATCAATCTCAGCTTTCATCACATATTCGAATTCTTTACACAATTCTTCATTTTTGGAACCAAAGATTATGTCATCCACATATATCTGTACCAGTAGTAAATCACCATCTTTCTCTTTGATGAATAATGTGCAGTCAATAACCACTCTGCAAAAACCATGTTTCACCAGATGAGTAGAGAGTTTCTCATACCAGGCTCGAGGGGCTTGATGAAGCCTATAGAGAGCCTTGTCCAGTTTATAAACTCTATCCCGATGATAAGTGTTGGTTTGTTGGACACTTTATCAAAGTTGTTAACCTCTTAAACATGAAAACGCAGCGGAAACAAAGCTTAATAATATGTTTTATAAACTGAAATTGAAAGCATATTATATATCATCAACAAACCCAAGAACAAAGGATCAAATATATGTGAAAGAACTAGCTATCAAGCATAAAATAGCAACCAAATACAAACTCATGAAACTACCTTTCAAGAGCTGCCAAAAACCGTGAGAATGAGGAAGGGGATGAGGTTCTTGAACGGCCAAAACACCAAAGAAGGTGTCCTCAAGCTTGCATACCCACAAGCATCAAGCAAACACCTTTGTTGCTAGGATTTTGAACACCAAAATCGACCAAAAGGGGCTGCTGAAACCCTCTTTCAGCCGTGAACTCCGTCAAGAATAGAGAGAGTTTTGTGCCTTTTAGTTTTGCATGTTAGAGAGAGAGAGAGATTGAGTGTGAAACTAGTTAAGTCTGTCTTAATCCAAGACAACAAAATGAACCAACCACATGTAAGGGGGCGGCCGAATTGGGTTCAAATAAAGGGTTTCCTCTATAATTTTTTATTTCATTTAATTCCAACTAGTTACTTAATAAGTTATGTAATTAATCTTTTAATTATATAACTCATAAACATTATTATTATTTGATGTTATTTAACCAACTTATTTTATCATTACAAATAATACCCATGACCAAAATATCCTTATAAGTTGTTCCATCTCATATACAATTTATTTAGAAAACCCATTTTCTAAATTCGTGTAATTATTTAATTGCATGATCATATCATCAATTAAATATTTATTGGTGTTTGCTAAGCTTGTTATTGGGTATAACCCAACTTGGATCATAATGTACTAACCACATCAATGTTCTATGTGTCCTGGGCATAAAGAATCCAACAATCTCCCACTTGCACAAGATTCATAGAAGATTGATGCATGTAGTAAATACCGCCTAACAACGGTTTACTACACTTAATACGCATGACTAAAAGCCATTCAATAACATCATCCCCTTCAAGTATCCAATTTGAAATGATTTAGGTGGATCAATCATTTATCCTTTTCTTGCAGATGTCATGTTAAATCCAAATACACAAAATGATCATTTCTTGTTGATTTAACTTAATCAGGCCTTAGAAATCTTGCTCTCAACGAATAAGAGGAACAAATTCCATCATGACTACATACGTTTCTCACAATCACCTTGTGTCACACCTGAACATAGCCTTATGTACTGTCCATTATTTCTGAGCAGTGAAGAACTAGCTCAAGGTATAACACTTTGGTGAATATCAAAACCCAATATGTATCTCAGGTCGGAGGATACCAAATGATATTCATAATTAATCAAATTTACTTATGATCAATCAAGAAGATTCCATGTAGTAAAATTTGAGACCCGGGTCAGTCCAATACTCGTATCCCACAAATATCTATGAACCTTGGCAGCAACCAATTGCTCTATATTCATGCCTTATGAATATCCACCAATCCATTTTCATAATAGTCTTACGTTCATATTTGTTCCCACAAACATGACCGACTACGGACATTTAGAATAATAAACATATTCATGGATGTATACATGCTAAATGGAACATAACTCAGAATATCACAAATATATAAAATAGTTAAATATTACAATTGTTCCAAACTTTTAAATACTAAACAGATCAATTCCAATCACTAGAATATCGAAGTCCTAAGGCACAAGTATGACTTTCATGCTTTGTCCTTTCAAGGAGCTTCGTGAGTGGATCCGCAATGTTTTGATCGGTGTGAACTTTACGAATACATATCTTTCCTTTTTCAACTTCATCCCTTATGTAGTTGAATCTCCGCTCAATGTGTCTAGTCTTTTGATGTGCACGGGGTTCCTTGATTTGAGCAATCGCACCCGTGTTATCACAAAAGATTTCTAGGGGGTCTTAGATGGTAGAGACCACCCCTAGATCGGCAATAAATTTCTTTATCCATGCAGCTTCCTGAGCTGCTAATGAAGCGGCTATGTATTCGTATTTTGTAGAGGACAATGCTACCACGTCTTGTTTTGAACTCTTCCAGGACACTGCTCCTCCATTTATAATGAAGACATACCTCGATTGTGATCGAGAATCATCTCCATCAGTTTGGAAACTCACATCCGTGTAACCCTTTACAACTAGTTCCTCTTCATCAGATCCGTATATTAGAAACATATCCTTAGTCCTCCTAAGGTATTTCAATATACTTTTAACAGCCATCCAATGGCTATTACCTGGATTCTGCTGATATCTGCTTGTCATGCTTAACGTGCATGACACGTCCGGTCTAGTGCATATCATCACATACATGATGGATCCTATAGCAGACGCATATGGGATGTCCTTCATTCGATCTTGCTCATCCTTTAAGCTTGGACATTGAGATGTACTCAATATTGTCCCTCTTTGAATAGGTACCATACCTTTCTTAGAGTTTTCCATCTTGAACCTTTTAAAGATTTTATCAATATATGCACTTTGGTTTAAACCTATCAGCCGCCTCGATCTGTCCCTATAGATCTTTATTCCCAAAATATAGGCGGCTTCACCGAGATCTTTTATGGAAAAACAACTTCCAAGCCAGGTTTTAACACCTTCCAAGGTTGGAATATCATTTCCAAAAAGTAGTATGTCATCAACATACAATACTAAGAATGTAATTATGCTCCCACTAGCCTTCTTATATACACAAGCCTTGTCAGTGTTCTTGATGAAACCAAATTTCTTGATCTCTTCATCAAAACGTTGATTCCAACTTCTCGATGCTTGTATCAATCCATAGATTGATCTCTTTAACTTGCATACTTTTTTAGGATGTCGTGGATCGACAAAACCATCAGGTAAAACCATATGGACAATCTCTTCGAGATGTCTATTAAGAAAAGCGGTTTTGACATCCATTTGCCAAATCTCATAGTCATAATATGCACCTATGGCAAATAATATCCTAATTGACTTTAGCATTGCTACAAGCGAGAAGGTTTCATCATAATCAACCCCTTGATTTTGAGTGAAACCTTTTGCTACAAGTCTTGCTTTATAAGTATCCAAGTTTCCATGCATTTCCGTTTTCTTCTTGAAAACCCACTTGCATCCAACCGGTTTGGAGTTAAGTGGAGGGTCAACCAATTCCCAAACTTGGTTGTCATACATGTATTGCATCTCTACGTTCATGGCTTCCAGCCATTTGTCACAATCCGAATTGGACATTGCATCATGGTATGTAGTTGGCTCATCGGAATCAACCACGTAGCATCCATTCATGAAAAATCCATATCTTTCATGTGGAATGCTAACTCTACCATATCTGCGAATGCTTTATGTGTATTGATCAACCTCTTGATCATCATCAACAGCCTCTTGTTGATTGCTAGTGTCAACCAAACTTGTATCTGCTTGTGGATCTTGATCCTCATCAAATTCCACTGTTGTATACGTCATTCCTTCCATAAGGAACTTAGCTTCCAAGAACTCTGCCTTTCGAGCAATAAATACCTTTTGCTCTGTTGGATCAAAGAAGTAGTATCCTATACAGTCTTTGGGATATCCAACTAATATACACTTAGTGGATCGACTTTCCAACTTGTTTTCGGTGTTTAGCTTAACATAAGCTTCAGCCCCCATACTTTTAAATATGATAGCGATAGAAATCTTCCATGCCATATTTCAAAAGGTGTCGAATCCACTTTCTTGGTCGGGGCCATATGTAGATACATGTGTACCTAGTTTCTGAGCTTAATGTAATATGTCTTTATTGTCTTCTACATATGTAATTGAATAGGTACTTAATGAAATACAATGTGTGGTTGTGCTTATAATGTTTATTATTTCATTGTTTAGTAGTTTAACGCTTATTGAACTGACTATATAGGTTTGTGGTTGTTTGAATGAATCTTAATAATGTAATGATTAATAAATACATTCAAACTTAGTAATATGAAGTTCTCATGCGAATGGCCCATGCTAATGGACCATACGCATGAACAACTTCATGCGAATGACTCAGTCGCACGACTGAACTAGGAGACTGGATCAGTCGCACGAGTGTAACATGAGATTGACTCAGTCGCACGAGTAAACGCTCAGTCGTGCGAATGGATCAACCGCATGGCTCAATCGCACGAGTGAACCATTCTAATGGTTCAGTCGCCCGAATGAGAAACTCTAACCTATAAATACCACTTAATTCGTGGAAACACAAAAGAATTCAGAACACTTCGACTATATACGTACCCTAGCCGTCCAGAGACCTCTAAGAACCTGTTCCAAGTTCATAGATCGCACGAGATCGATTCCATATTGTTCTTAACGTTTAGATTCAATCCATAATTGTTTCTACATGCATTCTCACTGATTGGATCGCCAATCAAATAGGATTCCGCACTATTTGATTCGGTATACACGTTAATCAGTTAGTATTTCGTTTAATACACTATCCTAACAAGTAGTATCAGAGCTTTGGCTCTTGATTTACGTGTGATTCAATCATTTTTTATACAAAAATTGTGTTTTTTCACTAAAAACGCAATCTTTTCGTGTCAAACGGTGTCTTAGACGTCTCTTGTTCGTAAAGTTTAGTTTTTCCGGCATACGGCAATTAGGGTTAGTGAAAATTCGTGTTTTTGCGGCCAAAACACCTTAAACCTACGAATTTTCGAAATCCAGCAGCTTCAGTCGCACGATTGACTCAATCGCACGACTGGATACATACGCATCCCTCATACGCACGATTGGACTCATTCGTACCTTCATTCGTACGACTGAGTAGTCTATTCGCATTGTTCAACTGCACTTGTTCATTCGCCCGACTGAGCCATCCGCATTAGTTCAGTCGCACGATTGAACCATCCGCATTGTTCAATCGCACAAATAGTCCAATCGCACACCTTCATTCGCACAAGTGAAACAGTTTGTTCCAAAGACTAAAGTTGATAGTAATGAAGGACCAATACTCAGCATTCACAACAGGGAGAGATTCAAGGATTCAAAACCTACTTCTTCTAGAGAATGAAGTAGGGAATCACAACAAACCCCCTAAGCTAATCACGTTAGATGAATTCCCACACTGGAAACAACATTTTGAGATCAACTTAAATGGAGTAGATCCCAATATGTGGGAATCAATTGAGATGGGGTATAGTATGCCAGTAGGTGCTGATAGAGTCAAACTTACACTAGGTCGCATGACTGATGGATAAAAGGTCAAGTACAATGCTGAAAAAAGAGTTTATGCTCTGCTTACTCAGTCAATTCCTAAGGACATCTTCCATCAATTTTCTTAGAACAAGCAAGCAAAGAAGCTGTGGGATGAATTGGAAAAATGATGAATGTGTCATTAAAAGCTCTAAAGGCTAAAGAGTTAAAGAAGGAGTTCGACAACTTCTCGTCAATGGGTAATGAGAGCTTGGATGACGTCATCGATCGGTTATACCACTTGATGAGTGAGCTGCACACTCATGGAGTTACCACGACCATGGAGGACAAGGTGTCAAACTTTGCAGATGGGTTGCCAGAGAAGTGGGTTTCCTTTGTCTCCAATCTCAGACAGAATGGTATGCTAACGAAGTTAGATATAAATGATATCATTCTGAAGCTGAGAGAGGAAGCATTAAGGATGAAATACAGAGCCCAAAAGTCTTCTTATGCTCAGAATCCGGCACTGTACAACGCGACTCCACAAGCCAAAATGTCTGGAGCACCACTTCAGACAGCTTTTGTGTCAAGTTCAGCTGGTCCTTCTCAAGCCTCTACTTCAGGGTCAGAAGCGTCAGGGTCGCCAGTTACCCAATACATTGCACCTGAAGCAAATGCTACAAAACTGAAGACCGAGAATCTCGGTAATGTGACAGTAGAAGTAGCAAGAGAGCACATGGATCTCTTAGCAGCTGTAGTCCACTCCTAGGATGGACTAGTTGCTGGGAGAATTGGGAACTGTCATCTGGCAGACGAGGACTACGAGCAGGTAGATGAGACAAAGCTGGAAAGGATGGATATAATGTGGGCCTTAGCAAGTGCTGTCCGGAGAGTTAAGAAGTTTGTCAAGAAGACCGGACAAAACTTAGTTGCAACTAAGGACACTACCTTTGGTTTCGACAAGACCAAGGTGACCTGTTTCAACTATGGAGAAAAGGGGCACTTCAAACAATAGTGTGTGAAGCCCAAGAAAACTGGAAACGGGAATCCATTCTCGTCCTTCAATCATCAAGATAGGCCAACTAGCAGTCCTATTTCATCAAGCAAGGATCCTAAAGCCTTGACTGCCCACGATGACGAGGGACAGGACTGGAGCTTTCGGTTTTTCTCTCCGGGAGAATCCAACATTGCTAGTGTTGAGGATTTAGATGATGATTCAGCTAGTGAAGGAGATATTGCAGTGGAACTCGCGATGTCAAACACTGAAGAGACTGTAATTATGGTCAATTACATGCCTGAAGAAGAGACAACTACAACAACGTCAGAATAACCAGAAACAGAAACACCAGACTCTGCTTTGATGGCTGATTCATCAGAACCTCCTCAGGTAAGTACTACTGACCAACTTTTCAATAATCATGCTTGTTCTGATTGTAATAAAATTAGGGACAACATTGACTTGAAATTTTCTAGGTTATTAGATCATAATGATAGCTTAGTAAAGGACTTGCAACTGTGCACTGAAGCTAACAGAGTTCTAAAACAAAATGAGCACAATTACAAAGAAAAGATACACCTATTGAACAAACAACTTAGGGAAATAGAAGTAGTAGCCTTTAACCAAGCTAATGACATTAGGTACTATCTTAACTCCCTAGAAGACACTAAGAAACAAAAAGCAGTTTTAGAAGTAGAAGTTAATTCATTAAAGCAAAAAGTACATAGTTGGACAAGTTCATCTCATATTGTCCAACACTTAGTGAGAGAGCGTAATAATGGGGAGGGTTTGGGATATAAAGTGGTTCCACCACCACCTGAGACATTGATGAACACTAAAAGTAAACCAATCAATAACAATCCAATCAAGGATCATGTGGTGTCCACTCCTCTTGTAAGTGATCCAGATTCCACATGTACATCAAATGAATCTGGAACTAAACAGAAGGAGGCCACGTCAAAGGCAAAAGGTAAAATGCCTTGTGTTAATCTGGAAAAAGAGTTTGAAAAGGTTAATATAAAGTCTAGGTCAAACACAGTCAAATATGAACCTAAAATGTTAAAACAATTAAATTTGTTAAACAAGATAAAACATCTAGAGAAGTAGAGTCAAAACCCAAACAGAACAATATCACTCGGGTGCCACACACGTCTCCACAAAAACAGTTAAATCATAAAGTTGATAGCAGGTCATGCTACAACTGTGGAGAGTGTGGACACATTGCGTCTAACTGTCCTTACTATGAGACACCTAGGAAGAAAGTTGAACTTCGGGAACCAAAACCTAGATCTTCTAAGAGGAGCTCAATGACTCCACCTAAAAGAGCTAGTGAACCTAAAGTTCAACCCATTAGCCAGTCGTCTGTTTATCACAAACAGGCCTTACACAAAGCTGGTTTATGGAAAGAAAAATCAACCTTAATGTCTGATAATGAGGACAAGAAGACACCTGAGCTTCCCTCACCATCTAAAGGTCAATGGGTTGAATTTATGATGTGTGATGCCTCTGGGAAACCCAAGCCAGTAGAGGCTTGGGTCCCAAACCTGAACTAATGTTTTCAATTGAATGTGAAGGGTGTTCGCTATAGTGCTGAAATGAACACGTGGATTGTCGATAGCGGAGCATCCAGGCACATGACTAGGAACAGGGCACTCTTATCAAATGTCAAACAAATAAATGGAGGCCATGTTTCATTTGCTGGAAACAAAGGAGGGTATATCACAGCTCAAGGGGAAGTGGGAAATCAGAAAGTGAAGTTTGATAAAGTAAACTACGTTCAACAACTTCAAAACAACTTACTTTCTGTATCCCAAATATGTGACAAAGGCTTTAAGGTAATATTCGACAACAAGAAGTGCTATGTCCTGAAAAAGGACTATGTGATCCCGGAGGACCAAGTCTTAATGTCTGCCTCAAGATATAATGACCTTTATGTCTTGGATCTTTCAAAGGCCTCCACAACGGATCATCAAGTTCAGTGCTTCTTGTCAAAGGCTATTGAGAAGGACTCCATCTCCTTGCATCGGAGAACGGGACACATTAATCCACGGAAGATGAATCACTTGATCTAGAATGATCTGGTGAGAACAAATCAAGTTTCGAAACCAGTCCATAAAGTTACTATGTTTAAGACGATCCCTCTCTAAGATAGTTCTCAGTGATAGGGTATGGACGGTCGGGGTGGTAGCATTATTGTTTGCGGCCATTTCTACAATAATTAACAAAGTTCATATTAGTATTTCTGAAATATTAAATTTTAATCATTAATATCCTTTTATGTCTCATAGACAATTAATAATTAAAACCTAGAATCCAACGTTACATTTAAATGATGGTTAGGTGACCTTTATCCCATTATTTAAATTAACAAGGTAGTCAATACTTGACAATTGCAACCTTTTGCAACTTCTAGCCTTATGGGATCGGTTAAACATCTTATGTTTAGTTGGCATGTAAAATCCCATTAACACCATTGTATGCCATGCTTCAGTGACCCTATGCACATGGTTTCCAATTCAAGTCGTCCAACTTACACACACGTGTGAGTTTACACATACAAGTGGTTAGGTGACCTTTATCCCACAAATACATAAAGCCCACCTCAAACACACAAGTTCCCTAAAAGTGCTTAGGTGACCTTTATCCCACAAATAGTTCTCAAGTTATTCGAGTGTCGTGTAAAAGGATGGTGTTAAACTTCTTTCCAAAGGGATTTTAGTTTTCATTAATTCTAGTTTTGAAAACTCTATATACCTTGTATTCGCATGCTTTCAAATACATGGTACCCTACGGTCCTTTTTAATAAAACCCCTTTTATTTTGAAATCATTAATCCCTTTTTAATAACCTTTTATTAACATATTAATGATTAAGAACCATGAATATTTAGCCTTTTTTGATTATATATTTAGATTGTTAAGCATATCTACATGTCAAACAATCAATGTAAAATGGATTATCAAACAAGCATATCCAAACAACCACATGTGCATAACCTTAGCCATTTAGGTGACCACACTTGTTTGCCATCATAAGTGTGGTCATTTGGTCTTTCCTAAGGGTTAACAACAACACATAAGATAGGATCTCCAAAGACCCCCACTTGAAGTTGCATCCAAATGCTTCAAGTCCTTCTCTTTGTGCCTTTCTTTTGTGCTTCCAACTTGTGCATCTTCTTTTACAAAATTTATATCCTAATACAAATTTTCTAATAAAAGAAAAACACCTAATCTATTTATTACATCACAATTGAATGAATAATTAAATTACAACCATATACAAGCACAAAATAATAAATAATACAACCCATAATGAATGAAATCAACTAAAACCAAACATTCATCCAAAACCAAAGCAACACAAGGTCAAGGCTAGGTTATCACCAATATTAAAAAACATACAAGAACAAAATAAATCCCCATTTAACCCAAAATTTTCGGCCAACATAAACCTAGAATTTAGGGTTTTTGTCCAAACAAAATAATCAACCATTTGACATCTATCTTTCAAGGTTTAATCATAAGCATGCAAGATATAACCTTGAAAGATTCGGGATTCATTATATCATCACAAAACAGCCCCTATTAGGTTGTTTAAGTCCCATAAAACCAATTTTACAAGGACTTTAGAAGCTAGTTTTCCACATATCCGGCTCTAGTTGCCATTATTGGTTTGTTGGACACTTTATCAAAGTTGTTTAACCTCTTAAACATGAAAACGCAGCGGAAACAAAGCTTAATAACATGTTTTATAAACTGAAATTTAAAGAATATTTTATATCATCAACAAACCCAAGAACAAAGGATCAAATATATGTGAAAGAACTAGCTATCAAGCATTAAATAACAACCAAATACAAACTCATCAAACTACCTTTCAAGAGCTGCCAAAACCCGTGAGAATGAGGAAGGGGATATGGTTCTTGAACGGCCAAAACACCAAAGAAGGTGTTCTCAAGCTTGCATACCCACAAGCATCAAGCAAACACCTTTGTTGCTAGGATTTTGAACACCAAAATCGACCAAAAGGGGCTGCTGAAACCCTCTTTCAGCCGTGAACTCCTTCAAGAATAGAGAGAGTTTTGTGCCTTTTAGTTTTGCATGTTATAGAGAGAGAGAGAGATTGAGTGTGTAACTAGTTAAGTGTGTCTTAATCCAAGACAACAAAATGAACCAACAGCATGTAAGGGGGCGGCCGAATTGGGTTCAATTAAAGAATTTCCCCCCTTATTTTTTCTTTCATTCAATTCCAACTAGTTACTTAATAAGTTATGTAATTAACCTTTTAATTATATAACCCATACACACTATTATTATTTGATGTTATTTAACCAACATAAATAACATTACAAATAATACCCATGAACAAAATATCCTTATAAGTTGTTCCATCTCATATACAATTTATTTAGAAAACCCATTTTCTAAATTGGTTTAAATATTTAATTGCATGATCATATTATCAATTAAATATTTATTGGTGTTTGCTAAGCTTGTTATTGGGTATGACCCGACTTGGATCATAACATACTAACCACATCAATGTTCTATGTGTCTTGGGCATAAAGAATCCAACGATAAGGATCCTCAAATCCTTCAGGTTGACTGACGTACACAGTTTCACGGATTTCACCATGAAGTAAGGCACTTTTCACATCCAATTGATAAACTTTTATCTTCATGTTGGATGCATAGGCTAAGAAGATACGAATTGCTTCCATCCTTGCCACAGGTGCAAACACTTCGTTCTAATCAATGCCTTCGACTTGTCTGAACCCTTGAGCAACTAGCCTAGCCTTGTTTCTGATTATGAATCATTGATCATCTCTCTCACATTTAATAACCCATTTAGTGCCAATCACCTTTGCACCTTTTGGTCTATCCACAAGAGTCCATACTCCTAACTTCATGAACTGAAGGAGATGTTCTTGCATAGCACTAACCCATGCCTCGTTGTTGGAGCTGTAAAAGATAGTCTATATTATCATCACAATGAGAGTCAACAAAAGTCAACGTCATGGTCAAAGTCAACAAAAGTCAAACCCGACACGTTCGAGACTAGGAACCGAGACGAGACGTTAAAGATTTAGATGACTAGGAGTTTTATTGTAATAAATATATTTTGTATGAATAAAATATATTTTATCTTGATTTTAGTCATTTTTATGCTTAATATGTAATTTTGTATTAATTAGCCTAAGTCTAGGGGGTTAAGTGCAATTAGTGAATATTAGTCTAGACTATAAATAGGTTAATTGTCATTAGTGTTGGCATGGTTGCATGACCAATTGATTGAGGGATTTACTTGTAAAAAAATATTATTAGCAATCAATAGAGATCAAAGGGGTTTTATTGTGATTATTATTATTTTGATCTAATTCTTCATGATTTGATTCAAGTTTGATTATCTTGGAGTTACAATTTGGTATCAAAGCCTTTTTGGATCAAATTCACTGAAGATTTGAAGATTTTTAGAGAGAGAAGTTGAGGTTTTGGTTGTTTTTGTTCAATATCAAGTTTTCATCAATTTCGGATTAGATTTGAGTGTTATTGATATGGAAACTGATTGAAGTTTGCTTGTTATTGGTTGGGAAAGCTCTGTTAATCATCAGGTATCAAATCTATTCAGATTTGAGCGTTTTCAGATTGATTTCGTGTTGAAAAAGTTTTTCAGCTTCGTTCAGCGAAATTACCAGTTCATCCAGCGAAACTATGAGTTCTTCCAGCGAAACTACATCGGTTATCCTCATTAAAGTTGTTTTCTGCTGTCCTGCGAAACTAGTTTCATTGAACGAAAGTTCAACAGTGCTTGTGGTTGATTAACAAGCGAAATTGCTGCCGAAAGTATCATTGAACGAAAGTTCAAGCTTGTTTTGTGGGAAATTGTCGGCGAAACAAAGCAGTCTAAAGCATTTGGCTAGCAAAACTGCTGCCGGAATTTCTAGTGAAACTACTGTCGGCTCAGCGAAACTAGATATTTCTGCGAAACTAGCTCTGCGAAACTACAATTTCGGCGAAATTATCATTTTGTTTCAGCGAAACTAGAATGTCAAAGATGACTTTTTCCCCTAGTTGGGATTAATTGAGTTCATCCTGATAAAGAAATTTTCATTGATTTTGCAAGAATTATAAAAAAACCAGGTCAGCTTGACCCCAGTTGCTAAGATTGTCTAGCGTGACATTTAAAAAATAATATTTTTCCCGGGGGAGAATTATTCAAAAAATTTGGGAAAAATATTTTTGGGGCGTTTAATTGTTCAAATTTTTTAACACTATAATGTCATCTTCAGAAGACTTTACATCAGATAATCTCACAATGGCACACAGCCAGTTTGACTCTTTTGCAGCAATGAAGAAAGAAAAATTGACAGATTTGATTGATCGATTCTTAAAGGTGGCAAATAATCTAAAGAAGCATGTTCCAGATCTCAGTAATCATGAACAGATTCAAAAGCTTCTTGACTCGCTTCCGTCTACATGGAATTATCAAGTAAAAATGCTGAAGCAAGAAAGAGGTTATGTCGACACAAAACTTATGGATATGATCAACAGACTAAAATCTCTCGAGCTGGATATTCAAAGAAAAGAATTTCAGCAAGTCGTGTTCCCACATCAAACCAACAAGCTTAATACTGATCTTGTTTCTTCTATAACAAGCATACTTAATTACAAAGAAGAGATGATTGAAAACTTGAAGTTAATGAGAATTGATTCTGATGTGAATTTTGAATTTGGAGAAACTGTTGAAGAGAACTATGAAGCTCTGAGAGTCGACAATGACACTAAACCGGAGTCTGTGAGAACTGATGATGATAAGGTTGGAAAAGCTGATAAAAGAAAGAAAGAATCTGAGGCTGACGAGATGCTGAAGGTCAAAGAAGAGGAACAACAAGAAATCACAAGGGTTTGCAACTGTGAAAAGAGCTTAGCTGCAGAACGAACTATCATGGGTCTTCCCTATGAGACTGTTCAGGATATGTGTTCTTCATCTTGCAAAATCAGATTATTTGGGATTTATAAGGCCAAAAGATTGTTACTGGAAAATGAAAAGGAATTAAAAATAATAAATCAGGAATTAAAGAAAAATGAAATTGCTTTTTCAAGAAAACTTAATGAAGCATTGGCTGAAAATGATCTTTCAAGAAGAACCATTTTGGAGCGTAACATTGAAATTAATATTTTGAGAGAAGGGTTGTTTTAGCTCAATTTGAAACAACTCAGCTTCAAACAAAGCTTGATAAATGGACCCTTTCACACATGAAAAAGGATGAGCTTATTGCTAAACAACAAGGGGTGCGGGTAAAACATGGGATTGGATATAAATCTGAAGGTGAAGTTGTATTTAATTCAGTTCCACCTCCTTCTACTTTATGTTATTCACCAATCCCCAAACCTCATTTAACAAATGATTTGATTGAAGCTGCAGAAACTAATTGTTTAAATGCAGGATTAAGCAGCGTTAATCTTAAAGAGGTTAGAGATGTGCAGGATTCACCTGTAGGTTTAGGATTCCTCAGGCAGGGCTCTGATAAGAAGATTAATGATGATTCCATTTCTGATGCTTCATCACCAATATCACTTACTTCTCCAACCTTCTTCAACAAATTCAAAACAGGTAATATTCCTTTGTTTGTTCCTGTCAAGTTTGTTAAAGAAGAAACGGTTGTCGAATCATCAAGCAATCAGAATCCTATAAGCGAAGCCGACATAATAGGAAATGTCAATCAAGATCCGTTGGAGAAAGATCTGTGTATACGGGGCTGGACAAGTTCAGATGATGAATCCATCACAGAGGTGCGTGTTGGTTCCTCACAGATCAAGATGTCTCCTCACATTGTCAAGTCACAAAAGCTTCCAAAAGCTGAATCAAGATCGATACGGATCTCTTCTCCAATTGTAAAGCAACCTAATCAATCAGTGAAGATCTCATTCCCTCTTCAGCATAGCAAATGCCAAAACAAGCAAGAATCTGCTACAAGCTCAAAGCAATCCTTCTCAGCACCTGCATCACACGGGACTACAAAGAATCAAAAGCCTTTCAAGGCTTGTTTTGAGTGTGGAAAATAAGGTCATGTGGTAAAGAAGTGCCCTCAAAGACTTGCTTCTAATGGTAAAGGCAAAACGAATTGCTTCTCCGAATGTAAGTCTACAAAGAATATTCCAGACGCTAAAGGCAACATGGGTTGCTTCTCTGGATCAAGAGGTAAAAAGCACACATCTTTGAATGGTTGGATGAAAAACCCGCATCCAAACCTTTTTCATGTGAAGCCGGTTTCACATGATACAAAGATGAAAATGACCAAAGGTTCAAAACCAAATTCTTTTCCTCCCGGTCTTAAACAGAAAATGATTTTCAAATTTAATTCATGTAAATCCAAATTAATTGAACCGAAACAAATTTGTCAAATTAAAAAGAAGGATACAGCAATCCCTGATTGTTTAAACGGTTGTGTGCCGAAGCAGGTTTCTTATATTGATGAAAAAGGAACCTCCAGGACTACGATGGCCCGGGTTCCCTTTCTAAATAATTTGTTAATGAGTGCAGGAACAATTCAGGAGGACTGTTAGTAATCCGGTTTACTGACAGGGATTGTTCATAATTCAAAATTGAGGCGGAACAAACAGGTTAAGGTCATGGTATTTTATCCACAATCTGGATTTTTATCTACACAATCACAGTTCTCACTTCATAGTCACTGCATATTTTTTGAGAATTCATTTCTTATTTTCATATCAGTGTAGTTTGGAAGACCTTCTTTGATAAATTTTTATTTTTGTACAGTTTAAAAACAATAAAAAAAAAAAAATAAAAAAAATAATAAAATAATAATAAAAAAATATAAAAAATATAAAAATATAAAATAAAAAAAATTTGCAAAAATAAAAATTTAGGGGGAGAGTATAAGTAAATAAAAATGAAAAGAGAACTGGAAACATGATTTGAGATGATTGAGAAATGATTGTATATCTTCTTGAAATGCTTGTTTTTGCATGACTTGCGTTTTTAAAATGAGAAATGATAGTAAGTGATGCTGTTATCTGATTTACATCTTATTTTTAATTGTAAATAAAAGAAAAACAATCAGATTCTTTAATGATATGCTTGGTAGATTCAGCCTGAAGAATAAAGTAGACAGCAGTATGATGATTTAAATTAAAATATATGCTTAAGGATGTCTGGATTTACGCAATCATTTTGGCCTGCACAAAAACTGAGTCCTGACAAAAAATGGATTGAGAATTAATCTTTCACCCACCATGATACAAATCATATAAGCCATATCTTTGAGCCGTGATTGGTGTATTTATGTGTCTTGTGTTTGTGCTAATCTCCTCTGCTGTACGGAAGTACTTACCTGGAGTGATGATCTCCTCTGCTGTACGATTGTACTGACCTGGAGCTCTCATCGGCACATGATTGAATGGTCATCTCCTTTGTTATACGTGAGTATAGACCTGGAGCTCTCACCATTTTGGTCTAAGTTGTGTCAAATCATCTAAACGATGAATATATCACAGAATGTAATATTATGTCAATAATCACTTGCACACTAATGCACAAGCCTTGCTCTGTAAAGATCGTTACAAAATTCAAGAAATCCTGAGGTTGGGTTAGGGTTTTTGCCAAATGATTGAGGGGTCCTAGCATTCTAAAGCATTTAATCGAACCTTAACGAATCATCTTCTACTTGTTGAAAAAGATAGGGCATGGGTTTAAGTGGACAAACATATCAGCAATCGTTATTGATCTGTTTTTAGAATTTCAAAATCATTCAAAAACTGTGATTAGATTCAGTTATCAATGTGATCTCATTGCTTGTCGATGTATAAATTCATTTTTGTGCTAAAGTATATCTTGAGGATATGATCTCATGATCGATTCAGTTCTCGGTTTAAAAAAAACAAAAAACAAAAAAAAATAATGATAGATAAAAAAATGATGATATAATCAAAAAATTATAATATATTTTCATTTCAAAAATTCTTTTAGGTCTTCCATATTATGCTCATTACATTTTATCATTTTTCATGCATTTCATAGAATTTGTGCACAAACGAACACGGGTTTGCTTGTTTTCAAACACAGATAAACACGGGTTTATTTTGTTAAAGTAAAATGATCTAATTAGAAATGTCGAGATTGTGTTTGTGAATGTGTTTCAGATTTCTGCTGCAAGTTATGGCCGATCATCAGTTGAGCAGTATACCTGATCAGAGAACCTGTTCCTTAAGTTTGCAAAAGATACCGAGCTAGGAATCCTCCTCCTACATCTTCTGAAGCACCCAGGATTAAAGATTTGGGAAAGTTGTTCAAATATCTTCACAAAGGATGCACTAGAAAAGAGAGAGCATATAAATAGGGGGAGCTTATGAGATGAATAATCTTTCTCATCAGATTCGAAAAGCTTCAAATTGAAGATCTTTCTACTATTGACTTCTCGATGCTGATTTTGTTTGAAGACGTTGATAATGATAGGCTAAGGGGAGTATTGTTGGAGCTGTAAAAGATAATCTATATTATCAACACAATGAGAGTCAACAAAAGTCAACGTCACGGTCAAAGTCAACAAAAGTCAAACCCGACACGTTCGAGACAAGGAACCGAGACAAGACGTTGAAGATTTAGATGACTAGGAGTTTTATTGTAATATATATATTTTGTGTGAACAAAATATATTTTATCTTGATTTTAGTCATTTTTATGCTTAATATGTAAATTTGTATTAATAGCCTAAGTCTAAGGGGTTAAGTGCAATTAGTGAATATTAGTCTAGACTATAAATAGGTTAATTGTCATTAGTGTTGGCATGGTTGCATGACCAATTGATTGAGGGATTTACTTGTAAAAAAATATTATTAGCAATCAATAGAGATCAAAGGAGTTTTATTGTGATTTTTATTATTTTGATCTAATTCTTCATGATTTGATTCAAGTTTGATTATCCTGGAGTTACACTCGTCGTTTAAGGCTTCACTTTCATATATTGGCTCAAATTGAGACACAAAACATCGATAAGCACCATCGTGTAGATAACCTGTTTCCATGACTGCGGCATAATCAGCTGAGTATAGCTAATTTCGTGTCTGAACTCCCGATAGAACATCCCCAATGATGTTGTCGAAGGGATGATACACATTATATCGAGATCTGGGAGTGGTGGGAACAACTACTTCAGTGTCCGGATTTTCAATCCTAGGTTCAGTATCTGTGGCTGTTGGAGTATGAGGTTCAGAAGCGTCAGTGGCATCAAGATCAAATGCATGTGTACTTTTTGTTAGGACCTGGTATTTGAATGAAATACCTAGTGATTAGCATGTAAACCAGATCAAATAGTGCGGAATCCTATTTGATTGGCGATCCAATCAGTGAGAACACACGAAAAATCAATCAAGAATTGAATCTAACGTTAGAAGTCGATTGGGAATCGATCTAATGTGTTCTGTGAACTTGGAGAACGATTTGGGAGGCTTCTGGACGGCTAGGGTACGTCTGGAGTCGTAATGGTATGAATGCTTTTGTTTTTCCACGAATTGGGTCTATTTATAGGTTAGTATTGTTCATTCGTGTGACTGGACCATAAGCATGGTTCAGTCGTGCGATTGAACTATGCTGTTGATTCATCCGCACGACTTAGTGTTCAGTCGTGTGACTGAGCCAATCTTATGTGTCAATCATACGACTGATCCAGTCTCCTGGTTCAGTCGTGCGACTGACTCAATCGTATGAAGTTATTCATGTGTGTGGTCCATTCGCATGGGCCATTCGCATGAGAACTTCATTACGTTAAGTTTGAATGTATTCATTAATATAACATTATGTGTAACCATTCAAACAATCACAAACCCAATTACCAATTCAATATCAACTCATTAATGAAATATTAGACATTACAAATCACAAACTATCAATATCATTTCATTAATCATTACACATTACATCATAATCAGACAAACAAGATCTATTACATTACATCTCATGATCTAGGGACATACATGCATCAACAAACTCCCCCTTGGACCTAGATCTCTCTATTCTCTTGTTTTCTGCATAACCTCCGTGTATTTCTTGTACTTTTCCTCTTTTGTGACTCCCGCGTGAATCTCAAACGCGAAGCAGAGTCGTATAACATTCTGGAACTGGAGGGCTTGTACAATATCTTGCGTGTCATAGAAGAGTGGCCACTTGTATAGCGTATAGAGGTCATTAGCCGACAAGTTAGTAAGCCACATCGGGTCGAATACCCTGATCGTATCCATTTGGCCCTCTTTGCTTAGGACTATGACCGCTTCTGCTGTTCTCCAATCATAGTACCAGCACTTAAAGTGTGGAGTGAAGTCCTGTGGCATTTCCCTGAGTGGGATTCTTGACATTGTGCGCGGAGGACTCCACTTCAACACTATCTTGGGCTTGCCAGTAATGGCATCAACCTCAGACCTTCTGATATACCTAGTAGGCTGTTGTAGTCTGAAGTTAACCCATCTGGTGTGGTACTCCTTCTTTAGGGCAGCATCAAACCATCCTGACATCTTCCTCGGGTCAGCATACAAAAGCTTTACCTTAGCCAGCTCGTTGAGCTCAAAACCTGGTAGAGTCTTCAGATCATGTGGGAATCTGAAGTACTCTATGCCCTGTTCTCTCTTAACTGCATAAACATTAAGATCATGAAAATACGCCCATGCTATAATCCTGCCTGACACCTTGTGATGTTTCTTGACTCTGTAGAGCTTGGTGTAGGCATCCTTCTTCGGTGCAGCACGTTGGGCTCTAACTTCTTCAAAACATGCAGCCCACTCAGCCTTTCGAATGTCGACATCATCATTTGAGGCTTGGGCTGGTCCTTCTGCTTTCTCTGTTTCTTGCTCCATCTTGTTCAACACCTCAAAGTTATCACTGACGAGGGATTCACCCAGATTAGGGACCACATTTCCCTCATTGTCAGCGTACTGAGGGTAATCCTCGGCGGTGACATCTTCGATCTCGACTTCATCAACATCGTTGAGCTCTTCATCACTAGTCGAATCGCATGTAGGAGCATCTTTCACTATCTCATCCTGATTTAGCTTGAAAATCTCTGCGAGTTGCTCGTTTGATAGGTCATGAATTATTTCCCCTTCTTTAGGGGTATAACTCACTGACCTCCTAACGATCCCTTGCAGATCAAGAATCATTGTTAGCTGAGTCTTGACATGCTGAAGGGGAGCAACATCAAACTCATCTTTTTGGTAATTTGGATCTCTTTGATTTAAACATTCAACACATAAATCATTAGTAATTAATCAAACAGAAATGCATTAACTTAATATAAACATTCAATACATCGTTTTCAATACAGGATTCAAATACAAAAGTAAATAAATACATAAACATCTAGTCTTTACTTTTATCCTGTATCATCGTCTCGTCACTTGGAGGAGCAGAGGTAGTAGCTGGTTGGTCTTGTCTGTTCTTTGACCTTCTCTCTTGACCTGAAGCAGAGGCCGATGCAGCTGCATCCCCTCCTTCTGCTTCATCATCATCGTCCTTCTCCTCTGTCCTATCTCCTTCGGTTTCCTTATCCTTCTCTGTATCACCCTCATCATCCTCATCATCATCTTCATCATCATCATCATCCCCATGCTTGATGTGACACTATGTGCTTGATGTGACACTATGTGCTTGGAGTTGGGCTATCTCAGTGCTCTGAGCAGCCATCTGTTGGGCCTGCTCCTCTATAACTCGAGCCTGCTATGCAATCTGGTGAGATTGTGCAGCAGTCAAGTCAGCAAGCTGGCGGATCTGGGCCGCCTTCTCCTCATCTGCAGCAAGTAAGCGCATCACCATCCTGTTGAGCGCAGACAGCTGTTCCTCTACCCCGATTGGAGGTAGAGGTGATCCATAAGTGTGTGAGGGATGGGCTGAAGGTCCTGCATGGTGTGAAGTGGTGGTGGTGGTGGGTGTAGTGAAGATGGGTCTGTGAAATGGTGGAGGTGATGTGGGAGTAGAGGATATGGTGGTGAATGGAATCTGTACTGTGGTGGTAGGTATGGTGGTGGCTGTGGTAGATGTGGTGGCTGTGGTGGTGGATGGTGTGGCTGTGGAAGTGGTAGTGGTGGTGGTAGCAGTAGAGGCTGTGGTGGTAACGAAGGTCAACCGACGCTTCTTCTTCTTCTGACCATGGGGCTGAGCCTTCCTCTTCCTCCTCGTCCCCGTTGAGGTGGATGCTCCCCCTACAGCTCTGCTAGCTGAACCCGGTGCATAGCTCGGGTCAGTATCAGCCTCTCCGGAGTCTCTCGGGTGTACACCAACCACCCTTAGCACATGTTCTGTGGGAACAACTTTGCTTCCCACAGTTCGCGTTAGGGGCTCCTCATCCGACTCCTCCTCCTCCTCTGCACCATGATCAAAATCCTGATGAAATCAAGCTGACTCGACAACATCTCCAGCTGGGGCAGACACTGGGGGTATAACATCAGACACAGTGCCTCTCGGTGGAGCAGGCATATCGTCCCCAGCGTCCCCACTATCATCATCGTCAGAGTCATGCTCTGGCAGAAGTAGCCTCTCATCATCAAAATCACTATCCTCATGACGCCATTTGCGTCTCCCCGGTGCCACATATCTCTCAGTGGCCAGGTGGCCAATCAATCTCTTAACCTAGGGCTTCACCTGCTTTCCCCTATAAACCCTCATCCGACCTAGAGTCGTATCATCCATGATCTCCAGTGCAACTGCATCATGACTCTCTTTGGGAAGATGTGGCAGCTTCTCGTTGAAGATCAGCTGTAAAAACCTGGGGTACATACAAAACCCCTCCTTCCCCTTTGCCTCCAGGTTCTCCACCAGATAGGAGAAAATCATACTAGAAAAGCTGAAGGGTGGTTCAGCACCAGTGCCACGTAGGCATTTTGGATCTACTCTGATAGGTCGTCAAACCCACCCCTCCGTGAAGCAATGCACTTAAGGATCACATGAGCTAAGTACTTGTACTGGGGGCACAGGTTGCTCTTGTTGAGCACACTTGAGTTTATGTCCCCAGCGTACTTGATCCTCAGAAAGCATCCTCGGACAGTCAGTGGATGTAATCTGGTAGGGTGATCTGTATCCTCTCCAAACTCTAGAACTCTCTGGATATCAGCAGCAGTGACCTCGATATCATGACCCAGAATAGAGCTCCGAATACTGTATGGCTCACGAGAGCGATCCACAGAGGCATTCTCCCAGAATGCCTGGTGTAGTGATGTGTAGGGCATGCAAGGAGTAGAGATAGCCTTATGGATCCGGGAACGTCTTAGGAAAGCTATAATCTCTGTGAACTCGTCCCCGTTCCGAGTAGTATGATCCAAGTGAGCACAGATGTTGTGCTTTGGATTTATGGACCATCTATTAGCCATTTTCCTGAAACATAAGACACAGAACCATTAGTACATAATACATCAAAATTCTGTTCTAAGTGTAATGTTGAAATTCATTCTGATTCATTCGTGCGAATGAATCATGCGACTGAAGTCAGTCGGTTGTCCTTTCATGCGACTGAGCTCATTCGGGAGAATGAGACATGCGATTGAGTTCAATCTGCTGACTGAGTCTGCGATTGGTTCAGTCGGCCGACTGAGCTCATTCGCATAATTCATTCGGGCGATTGACCCAATCGCAAGTTTCAATCGTGCGATTGGAGTTCATCCGGACAACCAGTCGCCTGTCCCACAGTTCAGTCGCCTGTTGTTTGAATCTTTATCAAAACACGTGATTTAACATCGATAACCGGTTCATTAGACTCGCATTCTTGTTACTAATAACCTATTAAACTCGATTTTAACATTTTGCATAGTTTAGGTAGGTTATTAGGTCATGTTCAGTCTGCTTCCTGTTTTCATTCGACTAACACCAAATTAGGGTTTCATTCTTTCTGATTTCGGTGAAATAAGACTTCAATCTACCTGTATAATCAATAGCGAACGTCAGTGAATCAATAGCAATGAGAAAACAAAGTCTAATGAAATTTTGGCAGAGTAACGGTATAGTGTCCAATCTGAGAGCGATTGGGGTGTGATGAGTGAAATGCGATCGACTATGCCCTTTAAATACTAAAGCTGAGTTCAGTCGGCCGACTGGCCTCATTCGCTCAGTTCATTCGGGCGACTGAGGCTCAATCGTGCGATTGGCCCAGTCAGTCGCATGCAGTTGACCGACTGAGGTTCAGTCGGTCGACTGACTCAATCGTACCTTTCATTCGCATCTTCAGTTGACCGAATGAGTCTCAGTCGGTCGACTGACTCATTCTCCCTCTTCCAATCGGTCGAATGGGTCATTCTTATAAGCCATTCGTGTGAATGGCTCAATCTCATGTCCATTCGTGCGAATGGGAGCCATTCGCATGGTTGGTCCATTCTCATGGTCCAATCGTGCGGATGGGTCACACTTAGTAAATTTTCTGCCAATTTGAATATTTAACATTTAAAACCCTTTTAACTTTTGAGATTTACATTATGAGCATTTGATCATCTCAGACATGATCATTTTAACTTGAAAATCTTTTGATCACCTCAGACGTGATCCTTTTAAGCAATTTAGTCACCTCAGACGTGACTCTTTTAAACATTTAAAGCACATGTGGTCATCTCAGACATGACCCCTTTAGTGAGTTGATCCCTTACTGATTTTCCTGATGTAGTCCGACAAACAAACAAACTAAAACGACTAACTAAATTAGAAAATTAAACTAAAGAATAAAAATAAGAATTGTTTTTGGCTTTTTGTGAGAGATATATTCTAAGATGGAAATCTACTGGATTTGGTTCCGGAATAGACAGCTTCAACTTAGATTGACCACACCTGGACCAAATCAATTTTGGAATCATACAGGCAAGTCAAATCATTTGGGACTTGTTATCAAAATCTTTTGATGCTCAATTCTTGGTGTTCATCCAGAGTCGTTAGCAACTTTAGGAAATCATACTGGAACTCTAAGATTACCACATTGATTTGAACTTTCAAGAGTTGCAGCCACAATGATTGTCAATATGTTTGTCCACTTAAATCCATACACAAAGTTTTGACACAGACTGGTGACTGTTTTAGGTTTAATTATTTCAACTAACATTTGTGGATCCCACACTTATATGGTAATCAACATTCCTCAGGAGCTTTTGAGTGGTCTACGGGTATTACTACAAGAAGAGACTATTCTTAGAGCTTTCAAAGAGAAGCCAGTCCTCAGGTCAGTGCCATCGAACAGCAGAGAGGCGACAAACAACAATGAATTCTAGAATATCTAGGTTATGCTTATCCTCAGGTCAGTGCCATCGCACAACAGAGAGGCACACAACCTATCTCCTTGTTAGAGCAACTTAATTTTATTTTGCACAAAATGCACCAACAACATAAGTCATTAGCTTTATAGCATTTGTCTTTCAATTTTTTTCTTGCTTTGCTCTATTTATGGTCATCCGCACACATTTGTGGCGTTTACATGCTCATTACCCCTTATTGGAATATTGTTGATTGGGTTAACCAGTGATAAGATGGAAGCCCACAGTCAGTTGAACAAGTTAGTTTGATCTTGAGATCACCAGTCAGGTCTAATCAACTATTGTGTTGAATCTACCAACATATCATTTGTGGTGTAGCAACCTCTAGGTCTACTCTCGTTGTGTTACCTTAGGAGTTACCAGTTTTTCTATCATCTTCCCTTTTATATTGCTTAGACTACATAGACTTATACTTTGAATTTTTGCATCTTTTCTAAATTTAATTTTAAGTCCCTCTGGATTTGTTCCTGTGTACTATCATTTTCCAAAGGGTTTGAATCGGTATCACAGATACGATCTACCTTATATCAGCTATCCACTCCTTCTCCCTCGTTTTTTTTTAATGTTACTTGCTGACATATTCTCCCCCTAAAATACTGAAATCATAACTGGTTTAATTATTTTAGAATTTTAATAAACAGCAAAATAACATGAGTTTAATTTAAACAGACTAAAATAAACAAATAAAATAAAATAAAAAAGAAAAACTTTAACTAAACTAAATCGGACTACACATTTTCATCATCAGGAATAACCTCACTTTTCTTTTTAACGCCGTTGACCTCTAGCAAATATTGAAAACGTGGTTTATCAAAGGCTTTAGTATAGAGGTCAGCGCGTTGAAAATCAGTATTAAATTTTGCCACATCAATTAAGTTCTTTTCAAAACAGTCTCTTATGAAATGGTATTTAATACCGATATGTTTGGTCTTAGGATGTTGGACCGGATTTTTAGTTACTGCAATTGCAGCAGAGTTATCAACAAAAATAGGAGTAGAAGAGAACTTTAAATCGTAATCCCGCATTTACTGTTGAATCCAGATGATTTGTGAACAGCAACTTGCAGCAGCAACATATTCGGCTTCACAGGTTGACAATGCGACCGATGTCTGCTTCTTACACTGCCAGGTAACTAATCTTCTCCCAAAGAATTGACACCCTGCTGACGTAGACTTGTAGTTCATCTTGCAGCCCCCGTAATCCGAGTCACTATACGCAGTGAGCTCGAAGTCATCATCATGAGGATACCATAACCCAAGTGTGGGTGTACCCTTTAGATAACGAAAAATCCTTTTGACCCCGATCAGATGGTTGACCTTAGGCTTAGCCTGATATCTAGCACATAAACATGTAGCATACATGATATCAGGTCTTGAGGCAGTGAGATACATGAGGGATCCAATCATTCCTCGGTACATCGTGGCATCTACAAGATCAACATTTTCATCAGGTGCTATGTCGTGATTCGTAGCTAGTGGAGTCCCAGCAGCAGAAGCATTCTCCATGTCAAAACGACTGAGAATGGCTCCTACATACTTGGTCTGATGTAGAAAGATCCCATTTGGAGTCTGATCCACCTGTAACCCGAGAAAGAACTTCATCTCCCCCATAGCACTCATCTCAAACTCTTTCTTCATAACTGCTTCAAACTCTTTGCATAACTCTTCGTTCTTTGAACCAAAGATTATGTCAATGACATATGTCTGTACGAGCAGTAGGTCGCCATCTTTTTCTTTAATGAACAGCGTGCAGTCAATAACTCCCCTGCGAAAGCCGTGTTTCACAAGATGTGTCGAGAGTTTCTCATACCAAGCTCTTGGAGCTTGATGAAGCCCGTATAAAGCCTTGTCGAGCTTGTAAACTCTATCCCGATGATAAGGATCTTCAAATCCCTTGGGTTGACTGACATAGACTGTTTCTCTGATTTCCCCATGAAGGAATGCACTCTTCACATCTAATTGGTAGACTTTAATCTTCATGTATGATGCATAGGCAAGGAAGATACGAATGGCTTCCATCCTTGCCACGGGTGCAAACACCTCATTGTAGTCAATTCCCTCGACTTGGCGAAAACCTTGAACCACCAATCGAGCTTTGTTCCTGATAATGACCCCTTGGTCATCTTTCTTGCATTTCAGGACCCATTTGGTGCCAATAACTTTAGCACCTTTAGGTCTATCAACCAGAGTCCATACACCAACTTCTTGAACTGAAGAAGTTCTTCTTGCATGGCACTCACCCACGCCTCATCATTTAGTGCATCACTGACATATTTTGGCTCAAACAGCGAGACAAAACACCGATAAGCACCATCATGAATGTAACCCTTCTCCAAAACCGAGGCGTAATCAGCTGAATAAAGCTGATTTCGGGTTTGTACTCCTAATCTGACATCCCCAATGACATTGTCTAGGGGATGATAGACATTTAGTCATGATCCTGGAGTAGTAGGAACAGCTACCTCAGAGCCAAGATTATGAACATTTGGTTCTGCATCTGAGGTAGTTGGAGTTTGAGGTCCGATGTCGAAGGTGCATCACTGGTAGATGCTTGTGGACATTCAGGAATTGCAACCTGTTCCTCCTGACTGGTCGGGTCATCTTCTTTAGCTTCATCTTCAGAGGAGGAGTCACTGTCATCGACTACTCCCCTTGTCTGAGTAGATGATTCTCCCTGTGAGCTAGATGGTGTATTCAAGATATCATACATCATTCTAGTAGTTAACTCGTCATCCGAGGGAGAGAGAGGGATGTTGAAGGACTTGAAGAATCCATCATAGTCGAAGAAGTAGGCGGGTCCTTTGCCAGTAGGTGGTGTGGTATATCTCTGAACGTCAACATTACACCACACTTCTACTAGACCCGTTGAGTTATTGTAAACTCGCTTGTTCGGTATGTTGTATCCAAGAAATATTCCTTCATCTACCTTCTCGCTGAATTTACCTTCTTGTGTCTTCTTCAGAAGTGTGCATGGCGCGCCAAATGGTTCGAGATACTCCAAATTCGGTTTGCGTCTTTGTAGTAGCTCGTAACATGTCTTTCCGTGGCGCTTGACTATCAGGACTCGCTTCAGTGTATAACATGCATTCGCCACTGCCTCATTCTAGAATTGGATAGGCAGTTTCGAGTCTGCCAGCATAGTTCGTGCTGTCTCTATCAAGCTTCTGTTCTTTCTCTCAGCAACGCCATTCATCTGAGGCGTGTAGGCAGAAGTGAATTGATGCACAATTCCCTTTTCCTTGCAGTAAGCCTCCATCCACTGGTTCTTGAGTTCTGTCCCGTTGTCTAAGCGTACTGGTCTAACCTTCAGCTTGTAGAGAGATTACAGTGTGGTACCAACTCCTTGAATGACTCAAATGTTTCTGATTTGGATTTCAGAAACATTACCCAAGTGAACCTTGAGTAGTCATCAGTGACCACAAAACAGTACAAGTCGCCTGCAATGCTCTTTGTACTGACTAGACCAAACAGATCCATGTGAAGAAGTTCAAGAGGAAGTTCTATTGAATGAACTTTCTTTTCCTTATGAGACTTCTTCGTCTGTTTGCCTTTCTTGCAAGCTACACAAAAGTCAGGATGCTGGAAGTTCTTGACATTAACTCCTCTCACCAGATGCTTCTGAATCAAGTGATTCATCTTCCTTTGACTAATGTGTCCCATTCTCCTATGCCAAGAGATGGAATCCTTCTCAGTAGCTTTAGATAGAAAGCACTGAACCTCATGATCCGTTGTAGCAGCTGTTGACAGATCCAAAACATAAAGATCTTTATATCTTGAAGAAGTCATCAGAACTTGGTCCTCTGGGATCACGTAGTCTTTCTTTAGCACGTAACACTTCTTGTTGTCGAAGATGACTTTAAACCCCTTATCACAGATTTGGGAAACAGAAAGTAAGTTATTTTGAAGTTGTTGAACGTAGTTCACCTTATCAAACTTAACTTTCTGATTCACTACTTCTCCCTGAGCTGTGATATAGCCTCCTTTGTTTCCAGCAAATGAAACATGCCCTCCTTTCATTTGCTTGATGTTTGATAGAAGAGCCCTGTTTCCTGTCATGTTCCTGGATGCTCCGCTGTCTACAATCCACGTGATAGTCTCAGCACTGTATCGAACACCCTGCACATACAAAGTAAAGGATTAGTTTAGGTTAGGAACCCAAGCCTTTACTGGCTTGGGTTTCCCAGAGGCATCACACATCATAAATTCCACCCATTGACCCTTAGAGGATGAGGGTAGCTCAAGTTCCTTCTTGTCATCATTATCAGACACAGAGGATGACTTCTCTTTCCATAAGCCAGATTTGTGCAAGGCCTGTTTGTGATAAACAGTCGACTGGCTTACAGGTTGAACTTTAGGTTCACTAGTTCTTCTAGGTGGAGTCATAGAACTCCTCTTAGAAGACCTAGACTTTGAATCCTGAAGTACAATCTTCTTCCTAGGTGTCTGATAGAAAGGACAATAGGAAGCAATGTGTCCACATTCTCCACAGTTGTAGCACGACCTGCTATCAACTTTATGATTAAACTTTCTTTGTGGAGAAGTGTGTGACCGTCTAGTAACATCAATCACTTTAGGTTTTGACTCTGGTTCTTTTGATGTTTTCTCTGGTTTAACAAAGTTAACTGTTTTAACCTGTTTAACATCTTTTTCTTTTTGGTTAACTGGTTTTTGACTTGAAACATGTGAAAGATTAACATTAGAAGTCTTTTTAGGTTCTGATTTGACTCTGTTTGACCCTGACTTTAAGTTAACCTTTTCAAATTCCTTTTCCAAATTAACACAAGGCAATTTACCATTTGCCTTTGAAGTGGCCTCCTTTTGTTTGTTTCCAGATTCAATAGATGAACATGAGAAATCAGGATCACTAACAAGAGGAGTAGACACCACATGATCCTTGATGGGGTTATTATTAAAAGGTCTAGTCTTAGTGTTCATCCAGGTCTCAGGTGGTGGTGGAACCACTTTGTAACCCAATCCCTCCCTGTTATTCCTTTCTCTCACTAAGTGTTGAACTATGTGTGAAGAACTAGTCCAACTGTGCAGTTTTTGTTTTAATGAGTTTACTTCGACTTCTAGAACTGCCTTTTGTTTCTTAGTGTCTTCTAGGGAGTTTAGATAGTACCTAATGTCATTAGCTTGGTTAAATGCAACTACTTCGGTTTCCCTAAGCTGTTTAGTCAAAAGGTCTATCTTTTGTTTATAACTATGCTCATTTTGTTTTAATACTCTATTAGGCTCAGTGCACAGTTGAAAATCTTTTACTAAGTTATCATTATGATCTAATAACCTAGAAAATTTTTCATCTATGCTATTCCTAAAAGTATTACAATCAGAACAAGCATGATTATCAAACATTTGGTCAGTAGTACTTACCTGAGTTGGTTTAGAAGAGTTAGCCATCAACGCAGCATCAGATGTCTCTGGTTCTGGTGATTCTGTCTTTTCTGTCTCTGACGTGGTAGTCTCCTCTTTAGGCTTGTAACTGACCTCGGTTGCAGTTGCTTCTTCACTATGTGACATCGCTATCTCAACTGCTAGATCTCCTTCACTCGCGGAATCATCGTCAATATCTTCTACACTTGCAATGTTTGATTCCCCTGGTGAGACAAACCTAAAGCTCCAATCCTGTCCTTCATCATCATGAGCAGTCAAGGCTTTTGGATCCTTGCTTGATGAAGTAGAACTAGTAGCTTGCTTGTCTTGGCGAGTGAAAGACGAGAATGGGTTCCCGTTACCCGTCTTCTTTGGCTTGACACATTCTCTCTTGAAGTGCCCCTTCTCTCCAAAGTTGAAGCAGGTCACTTTGCTCTTGTCAAAGCCAAATGTGGTATCCTTAGTAGCTACCAAGTTCTGTCCGGTCTTTTTAACAAACTTGAAGATCATGTTTAGGTTGGACTCACTTTAGTATAGTTGTTTACTTTACATTGTAATAGGACTTTTGTTAGTTTCCTTTTGTATGTTCTTAGTAATTAGTAGTTTTGGCAGTCCAGCGAAACTGTGAGCGAATCTATACATTCGCTCACAGTTTGCTGTTTTGGTTTACCCGGCGAACTTGTGTTCTGCCGGGCGAAACTATAGTTTCGGCATGACAGTTTCGCTGGTAGCGAAACTGTCAGCGAAACTATGAGTGCTATATATACTTTTGTCAATTCTCTTTGTAAGGTAAGCTTGCAAAACCCTAATCGTGGATCATTGTTGCAAGCTACCAATTCTAAGCAGTTTACACACAGAAATACTATTGTGCTGATGTAATTGATTGCTATTGTTCATTTGATTATCAAATATGTGTTAGAATTTTCTTCTATCTTCTCAATTGTTGTTGTTTAGCATGAATGTTTGATATTGAGCAATTCATCACTTCAATTGTACTGTTTTTCGATGACATGGACCAACAATATGGTATCAGAGCCTTAGTGCTCTTGATTTGTTGAGTTTTTGTGGTTTTGGTCAATATCTAGTTTCAATCAATTTTCATTGGATTATCAGCTGTTTTTGGCATGGAAATTGATTGAATTATGCTTGTTTTTGATTGAGGAAGATTCTACAATCATCAGGTCTCAAATTCATTGAGTTTTGAATGATTTCAGATTGATTTTGAGGTGAAAAAGGGTTTTGAGATCGACCAGCGAAATTATTGTGCTTACAGCGAAACTGTCATCATCTTTCAGCGAAATTATGAGTTATCTTGGATCAGAAGTTGTTTTCTAGAGTTTCTGCGAAACTAATTCCTTGAACGAAAGTTCATTAGTGCTTGTGATCAATCAACAAGCGAAATTGCTGCCGAATTTATTTTTGAACGAAAGTTCAAGCTTGTTTCGTGCGAAGTTAGCAGCGAAACTAAGCAAGTGGTGTCTTTGTTCAGGCGAAAGTGCTGCTAAAATTGCTAGCGAAAGTGTCAGCTTCTGCGAAATTGTCAGCGAAAGTACTTTTTTAGCGAAATTGTTATCCAAGTCACCTTTTTTTTCTGCGAATTTGTCAGCGAAATTATAAACATTTCTGCCGAAACTATCATGTCGAAATTAACTACTCTTACACTTGCTGATCTTGAAAGTGTTGCTCCTAATAGACCTCCAAGACTCATTAATGGAGATAATTTTGAAGATTGGAAGAGATGTCTCAAAGCTTTCTTCTTCTACACTGATCATAATCAATGGGAATCGATTATTTCTGGTCCTCACATACCTACGGTTACTGTTGGTGATGTTGTTTCTCAGAACAAAGACCCATCTTCCAAAACTGAAAGAGATCTGAAATTGATTGATCGTGATCCAAAAGGCTTTTGGTGCTCTAACTCTCTGTTTGGCTCCAGACATCTACAACCGTTTTGCAAAGCATAAAAATGCTAAATCCCTTTACGATGCTCTCTGTGAATTCTATGATGGGAATGCAGATTTGGTAAAAGACAAGAGTATTCAGGCTGAAAAGGAGTTCAATTCATTTGTAGGATACAAGAATTAAAGTTTGACAGATCTTACAAACCGTTTCTTAACCGTCTCAAGCACTCTAAAGAAGTATGATGAAAGGCTCTCCAACAGTTAACAAGTTAATAGGCTTCTCGATTCTCTTCCACCACAGTGGAGTCTTCAAGTGAGAATGCTTAAACAAGAAAGGGGTTTTACAGATTACAAGCTGATGGATATCATTAACAAGTTGAAATCTTTTGAGTTGGATATGAAAAGAAGAGAATTTAACCAGACTATGATGCCCACATCTGGTTTTTCTCAAAATGCTGCTTTGTTGTCATCCGCTGCAAACTCTCACATTCAAAATCCAATTCAAGGAGGGAGCAATACAAGTAATTTCTCGAGTGGTAATAGTCATGTTGGAAAAGAATTGGGAAATTCTAAGGTCAATGCTGAAACTTCAATTCCATCTGATACAAGGGCTCTTTTTGGAATGTTTGTTCAGAGCTATGAAGCTCTTGTTGCTGGAGAACTGAAAGGTAAAGGAATGACTATGGAGGACATGTATCAGGTTGATCCTGATGATTTAGAAGAAACTGACATTCAATGGCAAATGGCGATGTTAACTTTAAGAGCTCGGAGATTCATGGAAAGAACAGGACGAAAGAACTTTGGTGGTCAATCATCTACCTCAAAACTGGGATTTGATAAGTCAAAATTGAGGTGCTTTAATTGTAAACAATTGGGACATTTTAAACGTGAATGTCCATTACCAATTGTCACAGATCCTAGTAACACTGGAGTACCAAGATTGACAGCAGAGAAAGAAAAGGAAGAAGTGAATCTAAAAAAGGAGTCGGCCTTGATTTCAACTTTGATTGGAGTGCAGAGGTGGAAGAAACAAGAACTGAGATAAATCACGCGTTAGTTGCTGAGATTGTGGAAGGTAATGAAGTGGAAGTTGGTGAAGATGGATTTGTGCTGTTCAAGGAATTCAAAAGAGAAAACGAGTCTTTAGTAAATGAGAAAGAAGAAAAGGCAGATGGAGATGGGAAAGAGGAAACTGCAGGTTCAAGTGAGAAAAGCAATTCAAAAGATGAGATAGGAAAAGAGAAGGATGATGTTGCTGCTACTGTTGAGGAAAGGAAATCAAGTACTCCAGTATGCATGTGTGATAAAGCTTTAGCTGCTGAAAGGATGGTAATGGGACTTCCATATGAGTAATACAGGATATGTGTCATCTGCTTGCAAAATTAGGCTATTTGGGATTTATAAGGCTAATCGTTTGTTAATTGATAATGAAAAGGATTTAAAGCGAATTAATGATGAACTTAAAATGAATGAATCAAAATATTTTGTGAAATTAAATGAGGCTTTAAAAGAAACTGATCATTTAAAAAGAATCGTTTTGGAAAGAAATGTCGAGATTAATACTTTGACTGAAAGGGTTGCTCTTGCTGAATTTGAAGCAAGCAAACTTCAGTCAAAGTTAGATAAATGGACTATTTCTGGAATGAAACATGATGATCTTTGTAAATCTCAACGGGGAGCAAGAATTAAAACAGGTTTGGGTTATGAAAATGTACAGGTTTATCCTCCACCTAGTACATACTGTTATTCTCCTATGCCTGTTCCTCATCCTTCTAATGATTTAATCAAAACAGATACTGACAGTATGTCTGCAGGTTTAGTCGGGAATAACTCTAAGTACATTCGTGAAGACTACGACTATGGACCAACTAGTGGGCTTGGATGCACTAGTTCTAGTACACCTGAAAATCAGCAGTCTGTTTTAGATCATAAGTCTAGTTTAAATTCAGTTTTTGTTTCTAGTTCAAATGTAACAGACTTGAATGTCTCATGTTCTCTTGATAGTTTTATTCCATCTTGTACTTCAAATCATGGTAGTGATGATTTTTGTTCTCGTAATGAATGTAATGCATCTGATCTTTCTCCAAAAACAACTGAGCAACTTAAAATTAATTGTTTCGAAAAGTTCTTTTCTCAACCTATTCCATCTTTCACACCATTAAATATGACATCATCAGAAAATGTAGTTCTTCTTCATCTGACATCAGTACCAATGGTACAAATTTTACTGATTTGTCAGATGAATCTTGTTCTAATTTTGTAAAGAAAAATTCTGATTCAAATAAACAACAATCTCATGAGTTGTATGAGACATTCAGTGATGTTGATTCTAGTTTGTCTGAATGTGATGAGGAGATTATTATTGATCCTATTTTTACCTCATCACATCATAGACCTAGATTCAAACCTCATTGTTTCAGGTGTGGTCAAGAGGATCATCTTGTCAAAAATTGTCCTTTGATTCAAGGATCCTCTAATAGGAATTGTTTTGGGAATAAATTGACAAAATTGGTTAATAATTTCTTCTGTAAAAAATCTGCTTCTTTAAAAAGCAAAGTTGTTCAATCTTGGGTCCCTATTACTCTTGGCTAAGTGATTTGTTAATTCATTTCAGGAATCCTCATCAAAGATTGTAAACAGTTTATGGCATGTTGATAGCGGATGTTCCAAGCATATGACGGGATTAAAGGATTTGTTGACCAATTATAGGATTATAGATGGAGGATATGTGGCTTTTGCTGGAAATAAGAAGGGTGGAAAAATGATTGGACAAGGAGAAGTTACCAATGGTTCTCTTACTCTGGAAAAAGTCAACCATGTTCCTGAATTGGCTTTTAATCTTCTGAGTGTTTCTCAAATTTGCGATAAAGACATTCCTGTTCTATTTAAATCTGATGAATGTTTATTTTTAAAATCAGAGATTGCCATTCCAGATGATTTAATTCTCATGCGTGCTCCAAGGAAACATGATACATATCTTCTTGATATGAATTCAAACGAGTCAAAGGCTACTGCAACTTGTCTTCTCTCAAAAGCATCAACCTCTGAGTCTCTCTTATGGCATCGTCGTTTAGGCCATGTCAATTTTAAGATAATTAATAAATTAGTAAAGAACAATCTTGTTAGAGGACTTCCTTTAAAAGATTTTTCTGTTATGAAAAATGCATGGCATGTGCCAAAGGGAAACAACATAAGAAACCTCATAAGCCCAAACTTTTAAATAGCATATCTAGTCCTCTTGAGTTGTTACATACTGATTTATTTGGGCCAATTAGTGTTAAATCAATTGCTAAAAAATCCTTTTGTCTTGTTGTTACAGATGATTTCTCAAGATATTCATGGGTGAGGTTTCTTGCACATAAAGGCGAAGTTGCAGAGGAATTGCAGAAATTAATTCTTTCTATCGAATCAATCAGTAAGAGAAGAGTTATGGGACTAAGAAGTGACAACGGCACTGAATTCAAAAATCAGATTCTCGATTCATTTTGTGCTCAAAAAGGGATTGTGAGACAATTTAGTGCTGCAAGAACACCCCAGCAGAATGGTATTGCGGAACGAAAGAATCACACTCTCGTGGAAGCTGCTCGTACAATGCTGATAGAATCCTCATTACCAATTATTTTCTGGGCTGAAGCTGTGTTCTAAACAGGGTGTTAATTGTGAAAGATAAAGTGAAGACTCCTTATGAACTTTTTCATAAGAGGAAGCCACTAATTGATTTCTTTCGACCATTTGGCTGTTCTTGTACTCTTTTGAATACTCAATCTCAAAAGACAAAATTTGGTGCTGTTTCTAACGAGTGTTATTTTGTTGGATACTCTTCTTCACAAAAGGCGTACCGGGTTTATAACAAGAGAACACGTATTGTTCAAGAGTCATTCTATGTTGATTGGCAGGAATCCAATCCTTCTGAAGTTAAATCTGAACCTGCATGGTTCTTTGACTCCGATACGGTGTTCAATTCGTTTAATCTGCCAGTTTTCGATGATGATACATCAATTCCAAATACTCAAACAAATATTATTTCATCATCTCCATCGTCTGTTCAATCCACCACGATAGTAAATGATGCTGTTTCAACTGATGTCAGCTCTTCGTCTCCAATGCCTGATCAGGCTCCATCATCTGATTCTTTACCTCCTACATCTTCTCATTTACCTGATCCAACACCTATCATTGATTCACCTTCATCTAATCTTTCACCAGCTATGGGTGATACTTCTTCAACCATCTTTCCTTCTTCAAGTGATTACAAAACTCTGAAAGATCATCCACTTGATAATGTGATTGGATCTGTTTCTGATGGTGTTCGCACGCGAAGTCAATCTGGTCTAATTAATGTTTGTCTTTTCTCATGCTTCATCTCTCAAATTGTCCCGAAAAATGTTCATGCTGCTCTACAAGATCCTTGTTGGGTAGAGTCTATGCAATTGGAACTTCAACAGTTCAGAAAGCTTAAGGTTTGGACCTTAGTTGATTTACCTCCTAACAAATATCCAATTGGTACAAAATGGGTGTTTAAGAACAAACCAGATGATCGGGGAGTGGTGGTGCGTAACAAATCTAGACTTGTAGTGCAAGGCTTCGCTCAAGAAGAAGGGATTGATTATACAGAAGTCTTTGCTCCAGTTGCTCGTCTTGAAGCAATCAGAATATTTCTTGCTCATGCTGCTCATAAACAATTCAAAGTTTACCAGATGGATGTGAAGTGTGCTTTTCTCTACGGAGACATTGATGAGGAGATATATGTGTGTCAACCACCAGGTTTTGAAGATCCTGATTTTCCTGATAAAGTGTATAAGCTTGATAAATCTTTGTATGGTCTTCATCAAGCACCCAGAATCTGGTATGAGACTCTTACGCAATATCTTCTAAGCAATGGTTACTCTCGTGGTACCATTGATATGACTTTATTCAAAAGAGAGGTGAATGGTGAAATGATATTTGTCCAAGTGTACGTTGATGATATTATTTTTGGATCCACAAATTCTCAATTGTGTAGAGAGTTCGAAGAAGTTATGAGCCAAAGGTTTGAAATGAGTATGATGGGTGAAATGTGTTTCTTTCTTGGATTGCAAGTTGAACAACAGCAAGAAGGAATTCTTATTCATCAGGAGAAGTATATTAAAGATATTTTGAAGAAATTTAAGATGGATGATGCTTCTACCGAGATGACTCCCTTTACTGCTCAGACTTGTCTCACTCCGGATGAAAACGGAAAACCTGTTGATCCTCATCTTTTTAGGTCTATGATTGGCTCTCTCATGTATCTTACTGCAAGTCGTCCTGATATCACTTTCGCTGTTGGTTACTGTGCTAGATATCAGTCGGCCCCAAAGGAATCTCATGAGAAAGTTGTCAAAAGAATATTTCGTTATCTCAAAGGATCGTCTCGTTTAGGATTGTGGAATCCATATGGTGGGAATTTTGATTTACATGCTTACTCTGATAGTGATTCCAATGGTTGCAGGTTAAACAGAAAATCTGTGTCTGGCGGTTGTCAATATTTGGGAAATTGTTTGGTATCCTGGCAGAGCAAGAAACAAACTACTGTTTCTTTTTCTACAGGGGAAGCTGAATACATTGCTGCATCAAGCTGCTGTTCTCAAGTTCTCTGGATCCAACACCAAATGATTGATTATGGGATTAATTTTCTCCATACACCTTTATTTTGTGACAATGAAGCTGCCATTGGAATTGCTAAAAATCCCATTCATCATTCCCGCACCAAGCATATCGAAACACGAATTCATGCGATTCGTGATGCTCAAGAGAAGGGTTTCATTGATATTATACCCATCGATACAAAAAATCAAAAAGCTGATCTTTTCACAAAAACATTTGATAAACCTCGTTTTTATGAATTGATTTCTATGCTCGGGTTAATATCTTTTTAAATTTTCATTTTCTATTTCTTTGATTAAAAAAAAATAATAAATATAAAAAATTTTGACTAACTTATAATAATAGAAATATGAAAATAAAAATTTGGGGGAGTAATTTCATAGTTCTGAGATCGGAATTTAACATGATGAGAAATGATTGTATATTCTCTAAGTATTTTTATATACATGACCGGTACTTCAATGAGAAATGATAGTAACTGATACTGGATTCTGTTTCACATTATTTTTTAAAGAAAATTGATCAGATTCTTTAACGATATGCTTGATAGACTCAGCCTGATGAATAAAGTAGACAGCAGCTTTATGATTAAATTAAACATCATGCTTAAAAATGTCTGGATTTACTCAATTGTTTTGGCTTGCACAAAAACTGAGTCCTGACAAAAATTGGATTGAGAATGAATCTTTCGTCCATTTTGCTTTGTTATGTCATCACCCAGAACCACAGCTGGTATGTTTGGTGTTAAAGTGTCGTGTGTCTGTGCTTATCTCCTCTGCTGTACGTGAGTACTGACCTGGAGTGATGATCTCCTCTGCTGTACGATAGTACTGACCTGGAGCTCTCATCAGCACATGTTTAAATGGTTATCTCCTCTGTTATACGTGAGTATAGATCTGGAGCTCTTATCATTTAAAAAATAATTATGTCAAATCATCTTATCGATGAGTTTCTTTCAGAATGAAATATTCTGTTTATAATCATTTTCACACTAACGCACAAGCCTTGTTCTATGAAGATTGATTCAAAATTCAAGAAATCCTGAGGTTGGGTGAGGGTTTTTACCAAATGATTGTGGGGTCCTAACATTCTAAAGCATCTAATCGAACCTTAAACGAATCATAAGCTGTTTGTTGAAAAAGGATAAGGCATGAGTTTAAGTGGACAATTATATCAGCAATCGTTTTGATTTGTTCTAATTTCAGTTGTTTCTGTGCAGATTGTGATCAGATCTTGTATTCAGTATGATCTCATTACTGGTAGATGATTTTTGATCATCTTTATGTTCATAAATATCTAGAGAATGTGATCTCTGATTAATTTAGATCTCATTATGTGATGAGCTTCTTGTTAATTAATAAAAAAATTAAATAAATAATAAGAAAAATAAAATAAAAAAATAATAAATATTGGTGGCGAAATTATTCTTTCGCTAATTGTTTCGCAAAGCGAAACTGCAATCTCGCTAGGTTTGCTAATTAGTTGTTAACTAGTTATCTCCTAGCGAAATTACAGTTTCATTGGGCGAAACTGTAAATTCGCCTAGCGAATTTATAGTTTCGCTAGCAGCGAAACTATTTTCTATTTAAGTCATGTTTGCGAAATTATTCTCATAATTTCGCAAAACCGTTCAGTGTAGTTCTTAGGGTTTCTCCGTGACTTTACTTGGCGATTTTGCTCTGTGTTTGTGTTTTGGACTGATAATTAGTGTTATTTGCTTCGCATGTGAGTTTCGAACCTTGTTACATCTTTTAATCTGGTTAAAATCATCTCCATTTAAGTAATTTGGATTGTGACTCTTCGGTGGGTTCGCTGTTCTTCCAGCGAAACTACTGATTCTTCTGCGAAACTGAACGAAAGTTCTCTTCTTTTCAGCGAAACTGTAAAGTTATGTTGTCCGGGCGAACTTAACAGTTTCGCCATATTTTCTTTAATTTCGCAATGTCTGGTCTTTAACTTGCACAGTTTCGCTTGATCTTGTTTTCTTCTGAACAGCGAAACTAATTTTAGAACAGCGAAACTAATTTGTAACAGCGAAACTATGTTTGTGCTTGGAGAAACTAATTGCGAAACTTCTTTAATCTATACTAATCTTGTCGAAATTGCTTTTTGTTCTGCGAAAATAACAAGTTTCAATGAGCGAAATTATTGTTTCGCTTGTCGAAATTGTTTGTTTTCTTTGTCGAAACTGCCTTTGTTCAGCGAAACTATCATGTCTTAGTGAGCGAAACTATTGGTTCGCTTGCCGAAACTGCTAGTTTCTTTTGTTTTAGTCTTATTTTCTTATTTTCATTATTTCTCATTCAAATTTAATTGTTTTCCTTTTCAGGTTATCATGGCAAATCTCAAATTTGATGAGAGGAATAACATCACTGCTATTTTAGACGATACTCTACCCAAGGCAGCTGGATTTCGTGATTGTATCAGATGGCTTCAGAGATCACCTATTGCCTATGCTATTTCTCACTCACCTACTATTTATGATCTTCATATTAGAGATTTTTGGAGATCAGCAGAATACGATACTAGAGGAGATGTATAGAGAATCACTGCCAAAGTTATTGATCATGATGTGACTATCACTGCTGAGAGTGTTTCTAGGATTCTTAGACTAGATGATGATTCTGGAGATGAAGTAGATATGACAGAGTCTGAAGTGTTTCAAGCTTTCAGAAGAATGGGGTATGAGGGACCAGCTTTTGGTTCAAGGAAAGAGATCAAAAGTCTTTCTTATCTAAGGAGTGGAGATATATCGCTCATGTTTTTATTATGTGTTTAGATCACCGTAAAGGTGGATCTGATGGACTTAATCTCGATTGGGCTAAAGCTATGGTGCTGTGCTGTAAAGGGGAGAAGGCCAACATAGCTAGACTGATTTTTGCATGTATGGCAGAGAATGTGATGGCTGTGAAGAAAGACAAATGGCTATTATACCCTCGCTTTCTTCAGATGATTTTTGATGATCTTATTCCTGATGTTCCAAAGCATGGTGAAATCAAGAGACTGGTGCAGATGAACCCTCGTATTTTTGCTGATTGCTGTGCTATCCGTTATGATTTTAGTGGTAAAATCACCCATCTCTGGGAGAATATGTATCCTCCAGAACGCTGGAATTATATTAGACGGGTTGATGAATCTGAGAGTAAAAGGGCTGAAGAAACAAGAGTGCAGCAAGCTGATGCTACTAAGAAAAGGAAGAGATACGCTAAAGAAAAGGATTATGATTTTGAAGAGGATATTGATGCACAAGCAGAGGAGATCAGGGTAGAGAAAGAAAGGAGATCTAAAAAGAAAACTGATTTTGTTGAGCCTGAGCGGAGAACCAAACATCGACATGAGGGATTTACAGCCAGAAGAGAGGCTAGTGCAAATCTTGATGAGGATGTGATACGTAATCTAAATACTTCGTTGGCGAATGAGCTGAGTATGATTAAGACTAAACTTACGAATCAGGAGATCAGAGAAAGACAGAAGGATGAGGTGATTGAGGGAATGCAAAGAATGTTAGTTGACCAAAATAAACTGATTAAGAAGTTGTTTGAGGAGATTACTCAAATGAAAGCTGCAGCCGGCCTACCTAGTCAACTGACTCAATCTGAGTTAGATGATTTGACTGATACATCTAAGTACTCATTTTTGAATGTGGGTACTTCATCTAAGGTAGGAGAGGGTACTTCTGGAGCAGCAAATACTGAAGAAGGAGAACAGGAGATACCAAGAGAGGATGTTGGAAGGAATGATGATGAAGATATTATTGAGGCTGGGTTTGTAAACTTGCAGTTTGATTTTGATAAAGATATTGTTGGTGAAGAAGTTGTTGTTATAGCTACCACTGAGGGAGTATCTGATAGAGGGAAAGAGTTGGTTGATGAAGAGGAGGAAGATGAACAATTGATAGACTATGATTCAAAACCAGAATTTTATGAAGTTGATGAGAGACCACTGATTTATGTTGCTAAGAAGGGAGAAGATGATGCTGATGTGTTTGAAATGGACAAGAATGATTGGTTGGTCAAGGAGAAGGAGGTGGAAGAAAGTACTCCTTTATTTCAAAATCTGGAGGGATTAAGCAGGAAGGAAGCAGATAAGAAGATCATAAGTTGGTGCTACAATCCCAGTTTAAAGATGTTCATGATCAAAAGAAGAGGAGGAAATTTCAGCTATATGCTTAAGAGGAAGGCTTTTAAGACCTTGCCCAAATGGGATTTGAGACGTTTGGCAACTTTGCCTTTGATCAATGCTCACTTAAGTGAAAGAGCATTATTTCTTGAGAAGGAAATAAAAAATGGACTTTATTAGGACCTGGTATTTGAACGAAATACCTAGTGATTAGCGTGTTAAACCAACACAAATAGTGCGGAATCCTATTTGATTGGCGATCCAATCAGTGAGAACACACGAAGAATCAATCAAGAATTGAATCTAACGTTAGAAGTCGATTAAGAATCGATCTAATGTGTTCTGTGAACTTGGAGAACGATTTGGGAGGTCTCTGAACGGCTAGGGTACGTTTGGAATCGTAATGGTATGAATGCTTACGTTTGTCCACGAATTGGGTCTATTTATAGGTTAGTATTGTTCAATCATGCGACTGGGCCATAAGTATGGTTCAGTCGTGTGATTGAACCATGCGGTTGATTCATCTGCACGACTGAGTGTTCAGTCGTGCGACTGAGCCAATCTTATGTGTCAATCATACGACTGATCCAGTCTCCTGGTTCAGTCGTGCGATTGAGTCAATCGTATGAAGTTATTCATGCGTGTGGTCCATTCGCATGGGCCATTCGCATGAGAACTTCATTAAGTTAAGTTTGAATGTTTTAATTTATATAACATTATGTGTAACCATTCAAACAATCATAAACCCAATCAATTCAATCACGACTCATTAATGAAATATTAAACATTACAAATAACAAACAATCCATGTCATTTCATTAATCAATACATATTACATCATAATCAGACAAACAAGATCTATTACATTACAAATCATGATCTAGGGACATACATGCATCAACAAACTCACCCTTGGACCTAGATCTATCTAATCTCTTGTCTTCTGCATAACCTCCTTGTACTTCTTGTACTTGTCCTCTTTGGTGACTCCTGCGTGAATCTCAAACGCAAAGCAGAGTCGTACAACGTTTTGGAACTGGAGGGCTTGTACAATATCTTGCGTGTCATAGAACAGTGGCCACTTGTATAATGTATAGACATCATTAGCCCACAAGTTAGTTAGCCACATCGGGTCGAATACCCTGATTGTATCCATTTGGCCCTCTCTGTTTAGAACTATGACAGCTTCAGCTGTTCTCCAATCATAGTACCACCATTTGAAGTGTGGAGTGAAGTCCTGTGGCATTTCCCTGAGTGGGATTCTCGACATTGTGCGCGGAGGACTCCACTTCAACACAATCTTGGGCTTGCCAGTAATGGCATCAACCTCAGACCTTCTTATGTACCTAGTAGGCTGTTGGGGTCTGAAGTTAACCCATCTGGTGTGGTACTCCTTCTTAAGGGCAGCCTCGAACCAGCCTGACATCTTCCTCGGGTCAGCATACAAAAGCTTTAGCTTAGCCAGCTGGTTGAGCTCAAAACCTGGTAGAGTCTTCAGATCATGTGGAAATCTGAAGTACTCTATGCCCTGTTCTCTCTTAACTGCATATGCATTAAGATCATCAAAATAAGCCCATGCTATAATCCTGTCTGACACCTTGTGGTGTTTCTTGACTCTGTAGAGCTTGGTGTAGGCATCTTTCTTTGGTGCAGCACGTTGGGCTCTCACTTCTTCAAAATAGGCAGCCCACTCAGCCTTTCGAATGTCAACGTCATCATTTGAGGCTTGGGCTGTTCCTTCTGCCTTCTCCGTTTCCTGCTCCATCTTGTTCAGTACCTCAAAAGTATCGCTGACTAGGGACTCACCCAGATTGGGGACCACATTACCCTCGTTGTCAGCATACTGAGGGTACTCCTCTGCAGTGATATCTTCGACCTCGACTTCATCAAGATCATTTAGCTCTTCATCACTAGTCGAATCAACTGTTGGAGTATCTTTGACTATTTCATCCGGATTGAGTCTGAACATCTCTGCGAGTTGCTCGTTAGATAGGTCATAAATTATTTCCCCTTCTTCAGGGGTATAACTCACAGACCTTCTTACAATCCCTTGCAGATCAAGAATCATGGTTAGTTGAGTCTTGACCTGTTGAAGGGGAGCAATATCAAACTCATCTCTTTGATAATTTGGATCTGTTTGATTTAAACATTCAACACATAAATCACTAGTAAGTAATCAAACAGAAGTACATTAACTTAATACATAGACATTCAAAACATTGTTTTCAGTACATGATTCAAACACAAAAATAAATAAATACATAAAACATCTAGTCTGTACTTTTATCTTGAATCATGGTCTTATCGCTCGGAGGAGCAGAGGTGGTAGCTGACTGGTCCTGTCGATTCTTCGATCTTCGTTCTTGACCTGAAGCAGAGGCCGATGCAGCCGCATCCCCTCCTTCTGCTTCGTCATCATCATCCTTTCCCTCTGTCCTTTCTTCGTCTGTTTCCTCCTCATCCTCAGTATCCTCCTCATCCTCATCTTCATCTTCATCATCGTCATCACCATCTCCATCATCTCCATCACTTTCCTTTATCTTTAAGGGCTCATCCTTTGACCCCTTTAACCGCAGCATGATGGTCTTGTTGGTGGTCTCCAACTCCTCTATACGTTTGGCTGATTGGGCATGCTGCTCCTGGAGTTGGGACATCTCAACTCTCTGTGCATCCATCAGCTAGGTCTGCTGCTCTATAACCCGAGCCTGCTCTGCCATCTGTTGAGACTGGGCAGCAGTCAGGTCGGTCAGCTGGCGTATCTGTGCAGCTTTCTCCTCGTCGGCAGCTAGTAAGCGCATCACCATACGGTTTAGCGCCGACAGCTGTTCCTCTACCCCGATTGGAGGTAGAGGTGATCCATACATGTGCGAAGACTGGGCTGACGGTCCTGCATGATGTGAGGTGGTGGTGGTGGTGGCTGTGGTGAATATGGGTCGGTAAAATGGTGGAGGTGATGTGGGTGTAAATGGTATGGTGGTGGATGGGAAATGTACAGTGGTGGTAGGTATGGTGGTGGCTGTGGTAGCAGTGATGGATGTGGTGGATGTGGTGGTGGATGGTATATAAGTGGAGGTGGTAGTGCTGGCTGTGGTGGTGGAAGTAGAGGCTACAGTAGTAACGAAGGTCAGTCGACGCTTCTTCTTCTTCAGTCCATGGGGCTGAGCCATCCTCTTCCTCCTTGTCCCTGTGGAAGTGGATGCTCCCCCTGCAGCTCTGCCTGCTGAACCCGGAGCATAACTCGGGTCAGTCTCTGTCTCTCTGGAGTCTCTAGGGTGTTCCCCAACCACCCGTAGCCCGTGTTCTGTGGGAACAACCTTGCTTCCCACAGTTCTCGTGAGGGGCTCCTCATCAGACTCCTCCTCCTCCTCAGCACCAACCACAAACTCCTGATAAAATCCGGCTGTCTCAGCAACATCTCCGGCTGGGGCAGACACCGGGGGAATAACATCAGACTCAGTGCCTCTCGGTGGAGCAGGAATATCGTCCCCGGCGTCTCCACTATCATCATCTCTGGGAGGAGCAGCCTCTCATCATCAGAGTCACTATCCTCATGACGCCATTTGCGTCTGCCTGGCGCCACATACCTCTCGTTGGCCCGGTGGCCAATCAATCTCATAACTTGGGGCTTCACCTGCTTCCCCCTATAAACCCTCATCCGACCTAGAGTCGTATCATCCATGATCTCTAGAGCCACTGCATCATGACTCTCTTTGGGCAGATGTGGCAGCTTCTCGATGAAGATGAGCTGTAAGAACCTGGGGTACATACAAAACCCCTCCTTTCCCTTGGCCTCCAAGTTCTCCACCAGGTAGGAGAATATCATGCTAGAAAAGCTGAAAGGGTGGTTCAGCACCAGTGCCACGTAGGCATTTTGGATCTGGTCTGAGAGGTCGTCGAACCCACCCCTCCTCGATGCAACACACTTGAGGATCACAAGCGCTAAGTACTTGTACTGGGGGCTCAGGTTGCTCTTGTTGAGCACACCTGAGTTTATGTCCCCAGCGCACTTTATCCTCAGAAAGCATCCTCTCACGGTCAGTGGATGTAATCTGGTAGGATGATCAGTATCATCCCCAAACTCTAGGACCCTCTGGATGTCGGCAGCATTGATCTCAATATCATGACCCAGTATAGAGCTCCTAATGCTGTAGGGCTCACGGGAGCGGTCCACAGAGGCATTCTCCCAGAACGCCTGATGTAGTGATCTGTATGGCGTGCGAGGAGTGGAAATAGCCTTATGAATCCGGGACCGTCTAAGAAAGGCTATAATGTCGGTAAACTCGGCCCTGTTCCTGGTAGTGTGATCCAAATGAGCACAGATGTTGTGCTTTGGATTTATGGACCATCTCTCAGCCATTTTCCTGAAACACACATGACATAGAACCATTAGTACATAATACATGAAAATTATGTTCTAAGTGTAATGTTGAGATTCATTCTGATTCATTCGTGCGAATGAATCATGCGACTGAAGTCAGTCGGCAGTTCTTTCATGCGACTGAGCTCATTCTGGTCAATGTGACATGCGATTGGGTTCAGTCTGCTGACTAAGTCTGCGAATGGTTCAGTCGGCCGACTGAGCTCAATCGCATGGTTCATTCGGGCGATTTGCCAATCGCAAGTTTCACTCGTGCGATTGGAGTTCATCCGGGCGACCAGTCGCCTGTCCTATAGTTCAGTCGCCAATCGTTCGAATCTTCAACAAAACAAGTGTTTTAACACAGATAACCGGTTCAATAGACTCGCATTCTTGTTACTAATAACCTATTTGACTTAATTTTAACGTTTTGCATAGTTTTGGTAGGTTATTAGGTCTTTCAAGTCTCGGTTCTTGTTACACAGTCGAATAGCCAAATTAGGGTTTGAATCTTTCACGTTTTGGGAAGATGGATCTTCAAACTACCTGTATAATCAATAGCAAGAGTCAGTGAATCAAGATCAAGACGAAAACAAGGTCTGATGAAAATTTGGCAGCGTAACGGTAGGGTGTGCGATTTGAGAGCGATTGGGGTGTGGTGAATGAAATGCGATCGACTGTGCCCTTTACATACTGAAGCTGAGTTCAATCGGCCGACTGGCCTCAGTCGCTCAGTTCATTCGGGCGACTAATGCTCAATCGTGCGATTGGCCCAGTCAGTCGCATGCTGTTGACTGACTGAGGTTTAGTCGGTCGACTGACTCAGTCGTGCCTTTCATTCGCATGTTCAGTTGACCGAATGAGTCTCAGTCGGTCGACTGACTCATTCGCCCCCTTCCAATCGGTCGAATAGGCCATTCTGATAAGCCATTCGTGTGAATGGCTCAATCTCATGTCCATTCGTGCGAGTGGAAGCCATTCGCATGGTTGGTCCATTCTCATGGTCCAATCGTGCGAATGGGTCACACTTAGTTATTTTCTGCCATTTTTACCAATTTACATTTAAAACCCTTTTAACTTTTGAAATTAACGTTATGAGCTTTTGATCATCTCAGACATGATCATTTTTACTTGAAAACCATTTTGATCACCTTAGACGTGATCCTTTTAAACAATTTAGTCACCTCAGACGTGACCCTTTTAAACACTTTGTCACCTCAGACGTGACTGTCTTAAATTTTAAAGCACATGTGGTCATCTCAGACATGACCCTTTTAGTGAGTTGATTCCTTACTGATTTTCCTGATGTAGTCCGACAAACTAACAAACTAAAACAACTAACTAACTTAGAAAATTTAAATTAAAAACTAAAAACAAACTTGTTTTTGGCTTTTTGTGAGAGATAAATCCTAAGATAGACATCTATAGGATTTGGTTCCGGAATAGACAACTTCAACTTGGATTGACCACACCTGGACCAATTCAATTTTGGAATCATACAGGCAAGTCAAATCATTTGGGACTTGTTATCAAAATCTTTTGATGCTCAATTCTCGGTCTTCATCCAGAGTCATTGATGGGTTTGATAGAACACAAGAAAACAAGTTTAACCTTTTAAACTTTCTGAAAAACGCAGCGGAAGTATAGCATTATAACATGTTTATAATCTGAAAATTTCATGTTCTTAATGATGTTTTAAGATGGAGAAACAAACCCAAATCAAAAGGGATCTTTTGTATGTGAATAAACATGCTATGTATACATAAAACAACATAATATGACAACCACAAAGGGGCTGCCATATCCACCTTTCTGCAGCCCTAAAATCGACCAAAGAAGAATAGAAAAGATGCTGAAAATTCGGCCAAAACTCCAAGGAAGGAGCCCTCAAGCTTTTATACCCCAAGCCTCCTTGCAAAGCACCTTCTTGTTAGGAAGATTCAACACCAAAATCAACACAAAATGGCTCTCAAAACTCCTAATGCTGCTGCTCCTGGCTGTAGCTATTGTGAGAGAGAGAGAGGGATTATTTTGGTTGTTCTTGCATGTATATAGAGAGGTCGAATGAAGAGTGTAAGACTAATTTAAGTTATGTGTGTTTTCAAGACACCAAAATGGTCCAATCACCATTAAAGGGGCGGCCAAAATGAATTTAAAACCCAAGTTTTCCCACTAAAACTTGAACACACACACAATTAAAACTAGTCTTTTGTCACACATTAATAAGTCATCTACTAGACTTATTTAAAATGTGACATATGTCTTCTTTAATTAAACAATTTAATTAAAGTACACTCATATGTTTTAATGTTATTTAAACCCTTTTAAAAGGACAAAAATCACAATAAACTCAATAACAAAATTAAATCCTTATAATTTGTTCCATCTCATATGCAACTTATTTAGAAAACCCATTTTCTAAATTTGGTGTAGATATTTAATTGCATGATCATATCATCAATTAAATATTAATTGGTGTTTGCTAAGCTTGTCATTGGGTATAACCGACTTGGATCATAACGTACTAACCACATCAATATTTCTAAGTGTCTTGGGCACATAGAATCCTACAATCTCCCACTTGCCCAAGATTCATAGAAGATTGATGCAAGCAGTAAATACCGCCTAACAACGGTTTACTACCCTTAATACGCATGACTTATAGCCATTCAATAATATCATCCCTTTCAAGTACCCTACTTGAAATGATTTAGGTGAATCAATCATTTATCCTTTTGTTACAGATGTCATGTTAATCCAAGAACACAGAATGATCATTCCTTGTTGATTTAACTTATCAGGCCTTAGACATCTAACTCTCAACGAATAAGAGGAACAAATTCCATCTTGACTACATACGTTTCTCACAAACACCTCGTGTCATATCTGAACATACCCTTATGTGCTGTCCACTATTTCAGGACAGTGAAGAATAAGCTCAAGGTATAATACTTGGTGAATATCAAAACCCAATATTTATCTCAGGTCGGAGGATACCAAATGATATTCGCTTTTACACAAATTTACTTATGATCAATCAATAAGATTCCATGTAGTAAAATTTGAGATGCGGGTTAGTCCAATATTTGTATCCCACAAATATCTATGAACCTTGGTAGCAACCCATTGCTCTATATTCATCCTTATGAATATCAACCAATCCAAGTTCATAATAATCTTACCCTCACACTTGTTCCCACAAGTATGAACGACTACGGACATTTAGAGTAAACAATTTACTCATGGATTAAACATGCTAAATTGGAACATTAATTGAAACATTATAACCAAATAATTTTATTCAAATAATAAAGAGTTCCACATATCCAAATACAAAGTTTACCGATCAAATCCAATCACTAGAATATCGAAGTCCCATGGCACAAGTATGACCTTCATGCTTTGCCCTTTCAAGGAGCTTCGTGAGAGGATCCGCAATGTTTTGATCCGTGTGAACTTTGCGAATACATATCTTTCCTTTTTCAACTTCATCTCGTATGTAGTTGAATCTCCGCTCAATGTGCCTAGTCTTTTGATGAGCACGAGGTTCCTTGATTTGAGCAATCGCACCTTCGTTATCACAAAAGATCTCTAGGGGTTCCTGAATGGAAGGGACAACCCCTAGATCGGCAATGAATTTCTTCAACCATGCAGCTTCTTGAGCTGCTAATGAGGCGGCGACATATTCTGATTCTGTAGTTGATAGAGCCACCACATCCTGTTTGGAGCTCTTCCAAGAGACCGCTCCTCCATTCAGAATGAAAATATATCCCGATTGTGACCGAGAATCATCACGATCGGTTTGGAAACTCGCATCCGTGTAACCTTTTACAACGAGTTCCTCATCACCAGATCCATAGATTAGGAACATATCTCTTGTCCTCCTTAGGTACTTAAGTATGTTCTTAACAGCCATCCAATGACTGTTTCCAGGATTTTGCTGGTAACGACTTGTCATGCTTAAGGCGCATGACACGTCCGGTCGAGTGCATATCATTGCATACATGATGGATCCAATAGCAGATGCGTATGGGATTGCCTTCATTTTATCTTGCTCATCCTTTGAGCTAGGACATTGAGTCGTACTCAATATCGTTCCTCTTTGAATAGGTACGGTACCTTTCTTAGAGTTCTCCATCTTGAACCTTTTCAAGATCTTATCAATGTATGCACTTTGATTCAAACCAATCAACCGCCTTGATCTATCCCTATAGATCTTTATTCCCAGAATATAGGCGGCTTCACCAAGATCCTTAATGGAAAAACAACTTCCAAGCCAGGTTTTTACACCTTCCAAGGTTGGAATGTCATTTCCAAATAGTAGTATGTCATCAACATACAATACTAGGAAAGTTATTGTGCTCCCACTAGCCTTCTTATACACACAAGCCTCATCAGCGTTTTTGATGAAGCCAAATTTCTTTACCTCCTCATCAAAACGATGATTCCAGCTTCTAGATGCTTGTTTCAATCCATAGATTGATTTCTTTAACTTGCATACTTTATTAGGATGTTTTGGATCGACAAAACCTTCAGGCTGAACCATATAGACATCTTCCTCAAGATATCCATTTAGGAAAGCCGTTTTGACATCCATTTGCCAAATCTCATAATCATAATGAGCAGCTAAGGCAAACAATATCCTTATAGACTTTAGCATCGCAACAGGTGAGAAGGTTTCATCATAATCAACCCCTTGAGTTTGAGTGAAACCCTTTGCTACAAGTCTAGCTTTATAAGTATCCAAGTTTCCATTCATATCGGTTTTCTTCTTGAAAACCCACTTACTTCCAACTACCTTGGAATTAAGAGGTGGCATAACAAGTTCCCAAACTTGATTGTCATACATGGATTGCATCTCAACGTTCATGGCCTCAAGCCATTTGTCACAATCCAAATTGGACACTGCATCATGGTATGTGGTTGGTTCATCTGAATCTACCACATAGCATCCATCCATGAAAAATCCATATCTTTCAGGTGGATTACTAGTTCTACCACTTCTGCGAACGTTTTGTGTATTGATCAACCATTTGATCATCTTCAACATCCTCATGTTGAGTGCTAGTTTCAACAAAACGTGTATCGGGTTGTGGTTCTTGATCCTCCTCAAGATCCACTGTTCTACTGTTAGTTCCTTCCATAAGGAACTTCGCTTCTAAGAACTCACCCTTTCTGGCAACAAACACCTTTTGTTCCAATGGATCATAGAAATAATATCCCATAGAATCTCTAGGATATCCAATAAAGATACACTTGGTGGATCGGACATCTAATTTGTTTGGGGTGGGAGTCTTAACATAAGCCTCACAACCCCAGACCCTTAAGTATGATAGGGATGGAACTCTTCCATGCCATATCTCAAAAGGTGTCTTTTCCACCTTTTTGGTTGGGGCCATATTTAAGATACGGGCCGCGGAGAGCAAAGCGAAACCCCAAAATGATAGAGGTAATGTGCTTCTAGCCATCATAGATCGAACCATATCCAATAAGGTTCGATTCCTCCTCTCAGACACACCATTGTGTTGTGGTGTTCCAGGTGGAGTGAGTTGTGAGACAATCCCACAACTCCTAAGATGATCTTGAAAAGCATCACTTAGGTATTCACCTCCTCTATCGGTACGAAGAACTTTAATTGACTTGTTGAGTTGATTTTCCACTTCATTCTTGAAGATTTTGAACATTTCAAAAGCTTCATCTTTGTGTCTTAATAAGTACACATACCCATAGCGACTATAATCGTCGGTAAAGGTAATGAAGTATCTTTCACCATTCCTAGTCATTGGCTTAAAAGGACCACATACATCCGAATGTATGATTCCTAATAAATCTTTTGCCCTTTCGTTAGTCCCACTAAAAGGTGCCTTAGTCATTTTACCTTGTAAACAAGATTCACATACATCAAATGAATCACATTCATTTGTTTTTAAAAGACCATTCTTTTGAAGTGTTTGTATACGTTTCTTGTTTATATGACCAAGACGACAATGCCAAAGATAGGTATCATTCAAGTCCAACTTGAGTTTCTTGGTGTTAGTTTGGTACAATGAATTATTTAAAGCGTTTTCATGAACCAATTCATAAATACCATTAATGGGAATTGCTTTAAAATAGAACATATCATTTAAAGAAACATGAATATCATTTTCAACAAAAGATAATATATAATCATAATGTCTTAATTGGGATACAGAAATAATGTTCCTAGTCAAACTAGGAGCATACAAAATATTCTTCAAAATAACATCCAAGCCACTTGGAAGTTTTAGGATGTAGTCCCCACGAGCTTCAACTTGGACTTTGGTTCCATTGCCCATGAAGAGGCTAACATCCCCTTGATTGAAGTCCCTACTTCTTTTGAACCCCTGCAACAAATTGCAAATATGAGTTCCACATCCGGTATCTAATACCCATGTGTTTGAAGATGTAACATTAAGATCAATATGAATCATGTATGTTGTACCTGAGGTCTGCCCGGCATCCCTCTTTGCTTTCAACTCTTGGAGATGGACGGGACAATTCCTTGCCCAATGTCCTATCTCCCCACACTTGAAGCATGGGTCATTAGTAGCAACCTTTTGCTTCTTCTCTTGTGGTTTGGGTGGCACCCTTGCCACCCCTTTCCCTTTTCCCCAAACGGGTCTTTTACCCTTGGCAACCTTTGCCTTGGGTGCGGGATAAGGCCTTTTCTTGTTCCCACCTTCATTGATGGTGAGAACGGGTAAAACCCTTTTACCCATGGCCGCCTCGGCCGTTTTAAGCATTGAGTGAAGCTCACCAATGCTCTTGTCCCAAGCATTAATGTTGTAGTTCAACACAAATGTCTCGAACTTCTTGGTAAGGCCATTAAGGATCAAATCCGTGGCCAATTCCTTCGAGACGGGACAATTAAGCCTCTCGAGGCGGTCAATATGACTTTTCATCTTAAGTACATAAGATGAAACAGATTGGTTATCGTCCATACGACATGCATGGAGTGCTCGAACCGTTTCGAAGCGCTCAACCCTTGCTTGCTGTTGGAACGTTTCCTTCAGCTGGGTTATCATGTCATAAGCTCCGTGATGTTCATACTCCTTTTGGAGATCCGGAGTCATGCTCGCTAGCATGAGACAAGACACTTGGACGGAGTCCTCAGTGTACTTCAACCAATCGTTGAAGGCCTCCTCATCATCCTCAGTAGGTTGATCGGGGATAGGGTCGTCTAAAACATATGATCGTCTCTCTTGCTTGAGAACGATTCTCAAGTTTCGATACCAATCAATAAAGTTGTTATGATTTAGACGTTCCTTTTGGAGGATCGCTCGTAATGATTGGTTGGACGCGGATGAGTTATCGTGATTTTCATTGTTGGTGGCCATCTACAAAATTTAACAAAGGTCTATTTAGTATTTTCGATATTGCTATTTTTAATAATTAATGCCTTTTAAGGTCATTTTTATATTAAAATATAGAACCCAACATTACATTTAAATTGTGGTTAGGTGACCTTTATCCCACGATTTAAATTAATAAGGTGGTCAACGATTGACGGTTGCAACCATTTGCAACTTCTTGAGGTATGGGATCGACTTTAAACATCATATGTAAAGTCGGCATGTTAATCCCATCAACACCATTTGGAAACCATATTTAGGTGATCCATTTAACATGGTTTGCAAATCAAGTTATCCTACTTGCACACACGTGTAAGTTTACCCACATAAGTGGTTAGGTGACCTTTATCCCATTTAGAGTTTCCAAATGACTCAAGTGTTGTGCAAAAGGACGGTGTTGAACTTGTTTGTTAAAAGTTTAGAGATTTCATAATTCTAGTTTTAGAAAACTCTATGTACTTGTATTTGCATGCTTTCAAATACAAGGTACCCTATGGTCCTTTGATTAAAACCAATTTTAATCTTTAAAATCATTAAATCATTTTAATAACCTTTTATTACTTTTAATGATTAAGAACTACCAATTTTCAGCTTGTAAAGTTTTGTTAATGAGTTTGTAATGTATGACAAAATATCAACCAAACAATCAAACAAGCATAAACATAAACAACCATAATGTGCATAACCCTAGCTACTATTGTGACCACACTTGTTTGCCATCACAAGTGTGGTCATTTGGTCTTTCCTAAGGGTTGAAATCAACACAAAATTGAGGTCATCATAGACCCCCACTTGAACTTGCATCCATATGCTTCAAGTTCCATGTCTTTGATGTCCATCTTTGGGTCTTGATCTTGTGCATCTTCCTTTTACAAAAATTGTATCCTAATACATTTTTCTAATAAAAGAAATGCACCTAATCTATTAATTACATAACCAAATGAATAAATAATTACAACCCAAATAATAAACATAAAAATTACAACCCAATTGAATGAATAAAACCAACCATTCCAATCATCCAAATCAAAAGGCCAAAGGCTAGGTTATGCACACTAACATCCAATGATCATATCATCCAAACATATAATGAAACCCCACTTAAAACCACCAAATTTCAGCCAACATAAACTGAAATTTTGGGTTTTAAACATTGTCCAAACAATCAACATTTCATAATATATATCTTTCAAGATCTAATCACTAGCATGTGTGATATGACCTTGAAAGTTTGGGGAATCATTCATACAAAATATAGCAGCCCAAAATCAGCCATAATAAGTAGATAATACTTCTTTAAAACCGATTTTAAAGACTATGAACAAGCAAGTTATCCACATAACCGGCTCTTGATGCCATTGATGGGTTTGATAGAACACAAGAAAACAAGTTTAACCTTTTAAACTTTCTGAAAAACGCAGCGGAAGTATAGCATTATAACATGTTTATAATCTGAAAATTTCATGTTCTTAATGATGTTTTAAGATGGAGAAACAAACCCAAATCAAAAGGGATCTTTTGTATGTGAATAAACATGCTATGTATACATAAAACAACATAATATGACAACCACAAAGGGGCTGCCATATCTACCTTTCTGCAGCCCTAAAATCGACCAAAGAAGAATAGAAAAGATGCTGAAAATTCGGCCAAAACTCCAAGGAAGGAGCCCTCAAGCTTGTATACCCCAAGCCTCCTTGCAAAGCACCTTCTTGTTAGGAAGATTCAACACCAAAATCAACACAAAATGGCTCTCAAAACTCCTAATGCTGCTGCTCCTGGCTGTAGCTATTGTGAGAGAGAGAGAGGGATTATTTTGGTTGTTCTTGCATGTATATAGAGAGGTCAAATGAAGAGTGTAAGACTAATTTAAGTTATGTGTGTTTTCAAGACACCAAAATGGTCCAATCACCATTAAAGGGGCGGCCAAAATGAATTTAAAACCCAAGTTTTCCCACTAAAACTTGAACACACACACAATTAAAACTAGTCTTTTGTCACACATTAATAAGTCATCTACTAGACTTATTTAAAATGTGACATATGTCTTCTTTAATTAAACAATTTAATTAAAGTACACTCATATGTTATTAATGTTATTTAAACCCTTTTAAATGACAAAAATAACAATAAACTCATTAACAAATTATCCTTATAATTTGTTCCATCTCATATGCAACTTATTTAGAAAACCCATTTTCTAAATTTGGTGTAGATATTTAATTGCATGATCATATCATCAATTAAATATTAATTGGTGTTTGCTAAGCTTGTCATTGGGTATAACCCGACTTGGATCATAACGTACTAACCACATCAATATTCTAAGTGTCTTGGGCACATAGAATCCTACAGTCATTAGCAACTTAAGGAAATCATACTGGAACTCTTAGATTGTCACATTGAGTTGAACTTTTGAGAATTGCAGCAACAATGATTGTCAATATGTTTGTCCACTTAAATCCATACACAAATTTTTGACACAGACTGGTGACTGATTTAGGTTTATTTATTTCAACTAACATTTGTGGATCCCACACTTATATGGTAATCAACATTCCTCAGGAGCGTTTGAGCGGTCTACGGGTATTATTACAAGAAGAGACTATTCTTAGAGCTTTCAATAAGAAGCCAGTCCTCAGGTCAGTGCCATCGCACAGCAGAGAGGCGGCAAACAACAATGAATTCTAGAATATCTAGGTTATGCTTATCCTCAGGTCAGTGCCATCGCACAGCAGAGAGGCACACAACCTATCTCCTTGTTAGAGCAGCTTATTTTATTTTGCACAAAATGCACCAACAACATAGGTCATTAGCTTTATAGCATTTGTCTTTCATTTTTCTTTGCTTTGCTCTAACTATGGTCATCCGCACACATTTGTGGCGTTTACATGCTCATTACCCCTTATTGGTATATTGTTGATTGTGTTAACCAGTGATAAGATGGAAGCCCACAGTCAGTTGAAAAACTTAGTTTGATCTTGAGATCACCAGTCAGGTCTAATCATCTATTGTGTTGAATCTACCGACATATCATTTGTGGTCTAGCAACCTCTAGGTCTACTTTCTTTGTGTTACCTTAGGAGTTACCAGTTTTCTATCATCTTCCCTTTTGTTTTGCCTAGACTACACAAACTTATACTTTAAATTTTTGCATCTTTTCAAAACTTAAATTTTTTAAGGTCCCTCTTGATTTGTTCCTGTGTACTATCATTTTCCAATGGTTTTGAATTTGTATCACAGATACGATCTACCTTATATCAGCTATCCACTCCTTCTCCCACGCTTTTTTTTAAATGTTAACTTGCTGACATATTCTCCCCCTAAAATACTAAAATCATTACTGGTTTAATTGTTTTAGGATTTTAATAAACAGCAAAATAACATGAGTTTAAATTTAACAGACGAAAATAAACAGATAAAATAAAATAAAAAAACTTTAACGAAACTACGTCGGACTACACATTATCATCATAAGGAATAACCTCACTTTTCTTTTTAACGCCGTTGACCTCTAGCAAATATTGAAAACGTGGTTTATCAAAGGCTTTAGTATAGAGGTCAGCGCGTTGAAAAATCAGTATTACTTTTAACCATATCAATTAAGTTCTTTTCAAAACAATCTCTTATGAAATGGTATTTAATACCAATGTGTTTGGTCTTAGGATGTTGATCCGGATTTTTAGTTACTGCAATTGCAGCAGAGTTATCAACAAAAATAGGAGTAGACTAGAATTTTAAACCGTAATCCCGCATTTGCTGTTGAATCCAGATGATTTGTGAACAGCAACTTGCAGCAGCAACATATTCGGCTTCACAGGTTGACAATGCAACCGATGTCTGCTTCTTACACTGCCAGGTAACTAATCTTCTCCTAAAGAATTGACACCCTGCTGATGTAGACTTGTAGTTCATCTTGCAGCCCCCGTAATCCGAGTCACTATACGCGGTAAGCTCAAAGTCATCATCATGAGGATACCACAATCCAAGTGTTGGTGTACCCTTCAGATAACGAAAAATCCTCTTGACCCCGATCAGATGGTAGACCTTAGGCTTAGCCTGATATCTGGAACATAAACATGTAGCATACATGATATCAGGTCTTGAGGCAGTGAGATACATGGGGCTTCCAATCATTCCTCGGTACATCGTGGCATCTACAAGATCTCCATTTTCATCAGGTGCTATATCGTGATTCGTAGCAAGTGGAGTCCCAGCAGTAGAAGCATTCTCCATGTCAAAGCGACTGAGAATGTCTCCTACATACTTGGTCTGATGTAGAAAGATCCCATTTGGTGTCTGATCCACCTGTAACCCGAGAAAGAACTTCATCTCCCCCATAGCACTCATCTCAAACTCTTTCTTCATCACTTCTTCAAACTCTTTGCATAACTCTTCGTTCTTTGAACTGAAGATTATGTCATCAACATAGATCTGTACAAGTAGTAGGTCGCCATCCTTTTCTTTAATAAACAGTGTGCAGTCAATGACTCCCCTGCGAAAGCCGTGTTTCACAAGATGAGTTGAGAGTTTCTCATACCAAGCTCGAGGAGCTTGATGAAGCCCATATAAAGCCTTGTCGAGCTTGTAAACTCTATCCCGATGATAAGGATCCTCAAATCCCTCGGGTTGACTTACATAGACTGTTTCCCTGATTTCCCCATGAAGGAATGCACTCTTCACATCTAATTGGTAGACTTTAATCTTCATGTACGATGCATAGGCAAGGAAGATACGAATGGCTTCCATCCTAGCCACGGGTGCAAACACCTCATTGTAGTCAATCCCCTCGACTTGGCGAAAACCCTGAACCACCAATCGAGCTTTGTTCCTGATAATGACCCCTTGGTCATCCTTCTTGCATTTCAGGACCCATTTGGTGCCAATGACTTTAGCACCTTTAGGTCTATCAACCAGAGTCCATACACCTAACTTCTTGAACTGCAGAAGTTCTTCTTGCATGGCACTCACCCACGCCTCATCATTTAGTGCATCACTGACATATTTTGGCTCAAACTGCGAGACAAAACACCGATAAGCACCATCATGAATGTAACCTTTCTCCATAACCGAGGCGTTATCAGGTGAGTATAGCTGATTTCGGGTTTGTACTCCTGATCAGACATCCCCAATGACATTCTCAAGGGGATGATAGACGTGTAATCGTGATCCTGGAGTGGTAGGAACAGCTACCTCAGAGCCAAGATTATGAACATGTGGTTCTGCATCTGAGGTAGTTGGAGTTTGAGGTTCCGAAGTCGAAGGTGCATCACTTGTAGATGCTTGTGGACTTTCAAGAACTGGAACCTGTTCCTCCTGACTGTTCTGGTCATCTGCTTCAGCTTCATCTTCAGAGGAGGAGTCACTGTCATTGACTGCTCCCCCTGACTGAGTAGATGATTCTCCCTGTGAGCTAGATGGTGTATTGAGGATATCATACATCATCCTAGTAGCTAAAGCATCATCCGAGGGAGAGAGAGGGATGTTGAAGGACTTGAAGAATCCATCATAATCGAAGAAGTATGCGGGTCCTTTGCCTGTAGGTGGTGTGGTATATCTCTGAACGTCAACATTACACCACACTTCTACAAGACCCGTTGAGTTGTTGTAAACTCGCTTGTTCGGTATGTTGTATCCTAGAAAGATTCCTTCATCCGCCTTCTCGCTGAATTTGCCTTCTTGTGTCTTCTTCAGAAGTGTGCACGGCGCGCCAAAAGGTTCAAGATACTCCAAATTCGGTTTGCGTCTTTGTAGTAGCTCGTAACATGTCTTTCCGTGGCGCTTGACTATCAGGACTCGATTCATTGTATAACATGCATTTGCCACTGCCTCATTCCAGAATTTGATAGGCAGTTTCGAGTCTGCCAGCATTGTCCGTGCTGTCTCTATCAAGCTTTTGTTCTTCCTCTCAGCAACACCATTCATCTGAGGCGTGTAGGCAGAAGTGAATTGATGCACAATTCCCTTTTCCTTGCAGTATGCCTCCATCCATTGATTCTTGAATTCTGTCCCGTTGTCTGAGCGTACTTGTCTAACCTTTTGCTTGTTGAGAGATTCCAGTGTAGTTACTAACTCCTTGAATGACTCAAATGTTTCTGATTTTGATTTCAGAAACATTACCCAAGTGAACCTTGAGTAGTCATCAGTGACCACAAAACAGTACAAGTCGCCTGCAATGCTCTTTGTACTGACTGGACCAAACAGATCCATGTGAAGAAGTTCAAGAGGAAGTTCTATTGAATGAACTTTCTTTTCCTTATGAGACTTCTTCGTCTGTTTGCCTTTCTTGCAAGCTACACAAAAGTCAGGAAGTTGGAAGTTCTTGACATTAACTCCTCTCACCAAATCCTTCTGAATCAAATGATTCATCTTCCTTTGACTAATGTGTCCCATTCTCCTATGCCAGGAGATGGAATCCTTCTCAGTAGCTTTAGATAGAAAACACTGAACCTCATGATCCGTTGTAGCAGCTGTTGACAGATCCAAGACATAAAGGTCTTTATATCTTGAAGCAGTCATCAGAACTTGGTCCTCTGGGATCACGTAGTCTTTCTTAAGTACGTAACACTTCTTGTTGTCGAAGATGACCTTAAATCCTTTATCACAAATTTGGGAAACAGAAAGTAAGTTGAAGTTGTTGAACGTAGTTCACCTTATCAAACTTAACTTTCTGATTTCCCACTTCTCCCTGAGCTGTGATATAGCCTCCCTTGTTTCCAGCAAAGGAAACATGCCCTCCTTTTATTTGCTTAACGTTTGATAAAAGGGCCCTATTTCCTGTCATGTGCCTGGATGCTCCGCTGTCTACAAGCCACGTGTTAGTCTCAGCACTGTATCGAACACCCTGCACATACAAAGTAAATGAATTAGTTTAGGTTAGGAACCCAAGCCTTTACTGGCTTGGGTTTCCCAGAGGCATCACACATCATAAACTCCACCCATGGACCCTTAGAGGGTGAGGGTAGCTCAGGTTCCTTCTTGTCATCAGTATCAGACACGCAGGATGACTTTTCTTTCCATAAGCCAGATTTGTGCAAGGCCTGTTTATGATAAACAGTCGTCTGGCTTACAGGTTGGACTTTAGGTTCACTAGCTCTTCTAGGTGGAGTCAGAGAACTCCTCTTAAAAGACCTAGTCTTAGAGTCCTAAAGGTCAATCTTCTTCCTAGGTGTCTGATAGAAAGGACAATAGGAAGCAATATGTCCACATTCTCCACAGTTGTAGCACGACCTGCTATCAACTTTATGATGAAACTTTCTCTGTGGAGAAGTGTGTGACACTCTAGTAACATCAATTATTTTAGGTTTTAACGCTGGTTCTTTTGATGTTTTCTCTGGTTTAACAAAATTAACTGTTTTAACCTGTTTAACATCTTTCTCTTTTTGGTTAACTAGTTTTTGACTTGTAGAATGTGAAAAATTAACATTTGAAGTCCTTTTAGGTTCTGATTTGACTCTGTTTGACCCTGAATTTAAGTTAACTTTTTCAAATTCCTTTTCCAGATTAACACAGGGCAATTTACCCTTTGCCTTTGAAGTGGCCTCCTTTTGTTTGTGTCCAGATTCAGTAGATGAACATGAGGTATCTGGATCACTAACAAGAGGAGTAGACACCACGTGATCCTTGATGGGGTTATTATTTACTGGTCTAGTCTTAGTGTTCATCAAGGTCTCAGGTGGTGGTGGAACCACTTTGTAACCCAATCCCTCCCCGTTATTCCTTTCTCTCACTAAGTGTTGAACTATGTGTGAAGAACTAGTCCAACTATGCAGTTTCTGTTTTAATGAATTTACTTCTACTTCTAGAACTGCCTTTTGCTTCTTAGTGTCTTCTAGGGAGTTTAGATAGTACCTAATGTCATTTGCTTGGTTAAATGCCACTACTTCGGTTTCCCTAAGCTGTTTAGCCAATAGGTCTATCTTTTCTTTATAACTATGCTCATTTTGTTTTAATACTATATTAGCCTCAGTGCATAGTTGCAATTCTTTTACTAAGTTATCATTATGATCTAATAACCTAGCAAAATTTTCATCTATGCTATTCCTAAAACATTTGGTCAGTAGTACTTACCTGAGTTGGTTCAGAAGAGCTAGCCATCAACGCAGCATCAGATGTCTCTGGTTCTGGTGATTCTGTCTTCTCTATCTCTGACGTGGAAGTCTCCTCCTTAGGCTTGTAACTGACCTCGGCTGCAGTTGCTTCTTCACTATGTGACATCGCTATCTCAACTGCTAGATCACCTTCACTCGCAGAGTCATCATCAATATCTTCTACACTGGCAATGTTTGATTCCCCTGGTGAGACAAACCTAAAACTCCAATCCTGTCCTTCATCATCATGAGCAGTCAGTGCTTTTGGATCCTTGTTTGATGAAGTAGAATTGGAAGCTTGCTTGTCTGGGCGAGTAAAGGACGAGAACGGGTTCCCGTTACCCGTCTTCTTTGGCTTGACGCATTCTCTTTTGAAGTGCCCCTTCTCTCCACAGTTGAAGCAGGTCACTTTGCTCTTGTCAAAGCCAAATGTGGTATCCCTAGTAGCTACCAAGTTCTGTCCGGTCTTTTTAACAAACTTCTTTGCCCTCCGGACAGCACTAGCTAAGGCCCACATTATATCCATCCTCTCGAGCTCCATTTCATCCACCTGCTCGTAGTCCTCGTCTGGCAGATGGCAGTTTCCAATCTTCCCGGCAACAAGTCCATCATATGAATGAACCACTGCAGCTAAAAGATCCATATGTTCTCGAGCTACTTCCACAGTCACATTACCGAGGTTCTCGGTCTTTAGTTTGGTAGCACTTGCTTCTGATCCAATATAGTGGGTACAAGACGACCCTGACGTGTCTGATCCAGAAGGAGAAGCATGTGAAGGACCTGACGAGCTAGACACAAATGCAGTCTGGAGAGGTGCTCCAGATGTCTTAGCTTGAGGCGTGGCGTTGTACAAAGCTGGATTTTGTGTGTACGAAGACTTCTGCGCTCTGTACTTCATCTTAGTGCTTCTTCTCGCAACTAAGAATGAAGTCATTAATATCCAGCTTTGCAAGCATTCCATTCTGTCTCAGGTTAGACACGAATGAAGCCCACTTATTAGGCAATCCGTCTGCAAAGTTACTCACTTTCTCCTCCATGGTAGTTTCCACTCCATGTGTATGCAGTTCGCTTATCAAGTGGTAGAATCTATCTATGACGTCGTCTAAACTCTCGTTACCAATCGATGAGAAGTTATCGAATTCCTTCTTTAACTCCTTTGCCTTTATTGCCTTCAATGAAGCATTCCCATTATACCTCTTCTCTAGCTCATCCCACAGTTTCTTAGACTGCTTATTCTCTGAATACTGGTGGAATATGTCTTTGGGGATAGACTGAGTAATCAATGCATAAACCCTTTTCTCTGCATTGTATTTGACTTTCTGTGCGTCCGTCATCCCAACTAACGTTAGCTTAACTCCATCAGCTCCCACCGGTGTACTATACCCAATCTCAATGGCTTCCCACAGATTAGGATCTACTCCATTGAGGTAGATCTCAAAACGTTGTTTCCAGTGGGGAAAATCATCTAAAGTCAAGAGCTTTGGTGGTTTATTGTGATTACCCACCTCACTCTCAAGCAGCAGCAGGTTCTGTATCCTCGAGTCCTTTCCAGCAGTAAAGGCTGACATCTGATCTTCCATGGCGAATACCTTTAAGTCTAATCAAACAAACTTTCACTGATGCGACTGAAGGATGCGGATGGTCTAGTCGTGCGTATGAACTCTGCGACTGGTTCAATCATGCGGCTGAACTGGGGAATTGGTTCAGTCGTGCGAATGAATCTGGTGCGTATGAGCTATGCGAACGAATGGTTCAGTCGGCCGAATGAAGGTGCGACTAGGTCCAATCGTGTGAATGAGCAATGCGAATGGAGTCCAGTCGTGCGAATGGGTCACTCGTGCGACTGAAGCTGCTGTTTTGCGAAATTTTCTAGGTTTGATGTGTTTCAGCCGTAAAAATTCGAAATTTCACAAGTTCTAATCGCCTAAGTCCGTAGAAACCAAACTTCGATGAGCAGGGAACGTCCAAGATCACTTTTGACACCAAAGATTGCGTTTTTAGTGCAAAAACACAAACTTTTATGCAATCTTGATTGAATCAACACGTAATCAAGAGCCAAAGCTCTGACACCACTTATTAGGACCTGGTATTTGAACGAAATACCTAGTGATTAGCGTGTTAAACCAACTCAAATAGTGCGGAATCCTAATTGATTGACGATCCAATCAGTGAGAACACACGAAGAATCAATCAAGAATTGAATCTAACGTTAGAAGTCGATTAAGAATCGATCTAATGTTTCTGTGAACTTGGAGAACGATTTGGGAGGTCTCTGGACGGCTAGGGTACGTCTGGAATCGTAATGGTATGAATGCTTACGTTTTTCCACGAATTGGGTCTATTTATAGGTTAGTATTGTTCAATCGTGCGACTGGGCCATAAGTATGGTTCAGTCGTGCGATTGAACCATGCGGTTGATTCATCTGCACGACTGAGTGTTCAGTCGTGCGACTGAGCCAATCTTATGTGTCAATCATACGACTGATCCAGTCTCCTGGTTCAGTCGTGCGATTGAGTCAATCGTATGAAGTTATTCATGCGTGTGGTCCATTTGCATGGGCCATTCGCATGAGAACTTCATTAAGTTAAGTTTGAATGTTTTAATTTATATAACATTATGTGTAACCATTCAAACAATCATAAACCCAATCAATTCAATCACGACTCATTAATGAAATATTAAACATTACAAATAACAAACAATCCATGTCATTTCATTAATCAATACATATTACATCATAATCAGACAGACAAGATCTATTACATTACAAATCATGATCTAGGGACATACATGCATCAACAGACTTAATGATAATTTCGAGTCTTTTGGATATATGAAAGCTGAAAGAAAAAGGTCAAAGAAAGATAAAGATTGGGAGACAGGTAAAGGAAGGATTGTACTGAAAGTCAAACCTCCAAAGACTGTAAATAGGGTAAGATTGGCTGATCCTCTTCCCCAACAACTACAGGACTTTGAAAAGTGGTTTTATGACAACAATACTAGAGAGGCGGTGATTAGAGCTAAACATGGAAAAGAGTTTAGAGTGTTTGACCCGATGGAGTTATTTAGCTTCAGTGATGAAGATCTTTTGGTTCTTTGTGAAAATCACATTAAGGCTGGGGCTGGAGAGGAAACAAGAAAAGAGGCCAGTCTGTTTATGAATGTTGCAAACAAGATAAGAGGCGTAAGGTCGGAGGTTAAGAGGCTAGTTGAAAGGGTTAGAGCCCAGGATGATTTTGCCATGGATGTTCAAGAGTTGACCAGGCAGTTTGCGAAGGCTAGTGGTCATTCTGAAGAAGCTAGTGATGCAGGAAAGAACCTTGGAGGATCAGTGGCTGAAGCTTCTGAAGATGTTGCTGCAGGAGGTGATGAAGATAGATCAACAGCAGCAGAGGAAACTGGAGCCGACAAGTCAAATCAAGACAAGTGAAGATAGTGAGGTCCAACCTAGGGGGAGTATTGAAGATCATGTTTAGGTTGGACTCACTTTAGTATAGTTGTTTACTTTACATTGTAATAGGACTTTTGTTAGTTTCCTTTTGTATGTTTTTAGTAATTAGTAGTTTTGGCAGTCCAGCGAAACTGTGAGCGAATCTATACATTCGCTCACAGTTTGCTGTTTTGGTTTACCCGGCGAACTTGTGTTCTGCCGGGCGAAACTATAGTTTCGGCATGACAGTTTCGCTGGTAGCGAAACTATGACTGCTATATATACTTTTGTCAATTCTCTTTGTATGGTAAGCTTGCAAAACCCTAATCGTGGATCATTGTTGCAAGCTACCAATTCTAAGCAGTTTACACACAGAAATACTATTGTGCTTGATGTTATTGATTGCTATTGTTCATTTGATTATCAAATATGTGTTATAATTTTCTTCTGTCTTCTCAATTGTTGTTGTTTAGCATGAATGTTTGATATTGAGCAATTCATCACTTCAATTGTACTGTTTTTCGATCACATGGACCAACAAAACTTCTTCGCCCTCCGGACAGCACTAGCTAAGGCCCACATTATGTCCATCCTCTCAAGCTCCATTTCGTCCACCTGCTCGTAGTCCTCGTCTGCCAGATGGCAGTTTCCAATCTTCCCGGCAACAAGTCCATCATAAGAATGAACCACTGCAGCCAAAAGATCCATATGCTCTCGAGCTACTTCCACAGTCACATTACCGAGGTTCTCGGTCTTCAGTTTGGTAGCACTTGCTTCAGATCAAATATAGTGGGTACAAGAAGACCCTGACGTGTCAGATCCTGAAGGAGAAGCATGTGAAGGACCCGATGAGCTAGACACAAATGCAGTCTGGAGAGGTGCTCCAGATGTTTTAGCTTGAGGCGTGGCGTTGTACAAAGCTGGATTTTGATTGTACGAAGACTTCTGAGCTCTGTACTTCATCCTAAGTGCTTCTTCTCGCAACTTAAGAATGAAGTCATTAATATCCAGTTTTGCAAGCATTCCATTCTGTCTCAGGTTAGACATGAATGAAGCCCACTTTTCAGGCAATCCGTCTGCAAAGTTAGTAACTTTCTCTTCCATGGTAGTAGCCACCCCATGTGTATGCAGTTCACTCATCAGATGGTAGAATCTATCTATAACGTCGTCTAAACTCTCGTTCCCCATCAAAGCATTCCCGTCGTACCTCTTTTCTAGCTCATCCCAAAGTTTCTTGGACTGCTTATTCTCTGAGTACTGGTGGAAGATGTCTTTGGGGATAGACTGTGTGATCAATGCATAAACTCTCTTCTCTGCATTGTATTTAACTTTCTGCGCGTCTGTCATCCCTCCTAACGTTAGCTTAACTCCATCAGCTCCCACCGGTGTACTATATCCAATCTCGATGGCTTCCCACAGATTCGGATCCACTCCATTGAGGTAGATCTCAAAACGTTGTTTCCAGTGAGGAAACTCATCTAACGTTAAGAGCTTTGGTGGTTTATTATGATTACCACCTCACTCTCAAGCAACAGCAGGTTCTGTATCCTAGAGTCCTTCCCAGCAGTAAAGGCTGACATTTGATCTTCCATGGCGAATAACTTTAAGTCTAGTAAAACAAACTGTCACTGGTGCGACTGAAGGATGCGAATGGTCTAGTCGTGCGTATGAACTCTGCGACTGGTTCAATCGTGCGGCTGAACTAAGCGATTGGTTCAGTCGTGCGAATGAAGCTGATGCGTATGAGCTATGCGAACGAACGGTTCAATCGTACGAATGAAGGTGCGACTAGGTCCAATCGTGCGAATGGCTCATGCGAATGGAGTCCAGTCGTGCGAATGGGTCACTCGTGCGACTGAAGCCGCTGCTTTGCGAAATTTTCTAGGTTAAACGTGTTTTAGCCGTAAAAATTCGAATTTTCGCAAGGTCTAAGCACCTAAGTCCGTAGTAGAAATCACAACTTTGATGAGCAGGGAACGTCCAAGATCACTTTTGACACCAAAGATTGCGTTTTTAGTGCAAAAACACAAACTTTTATGCAATCTTGATTGAATCACACGTAATCAAGAGCCAAAGCTCTGATACCACTTGTTAGGACCTGGTATTTGAACGAAATACCTAGTGATTAGCGTGTAAACCAGATCAAATAGTGCGGAATCCTATTTGATTGGCGATCCAATCAGTGAGAACACACGAAGAATCAATCAAGAATTGAATCTAACGTTAGAAGTCGATTGGGAATCGATCTAATGTGTTCTGTGAACTTGGAGAACGATTTGGGAGGCTTATGGACGGCTAGGGTACGTCTGGAGTCGTAATGGTATGAATGCTTTTGTTTTTCCACGAATTGGGTCTATTTATAGGTTAGTATTGTTCATTCGTGCGACTGGACCATAAGCATGGTTCAGTCGTGCGATTGAACTATGCGGTTGATTCATCCGCACGACTGAGTGTTCAGTCGTGCGACTGAGCCAATCTTATGTGTCAATCATACGACTGATCCAGTCTCCTGGTTCAGTCGTGCGACTGAGTCAATCGTATGAATTTATTCATGCGTGTGGTCCATTCGCATGGGCCATTCGCATGAGAACTTCATTACGTTAAGTTTGAATGTATTCATTAATATAACATTATGTGTAACCATTCAAACAATCACAAACCCAATTAACCAATTCAATATCAACTCATTAATGAAATATTAGACATTACAAATCACAAACAATCAATATCATTTCATTAATCATTACACATTACATCATAATCAGACAAACAAGATCTATTACATTACATCTCATGATCTAGGGACATACATGCATCAACACATTTATTAGAGGGAACCTGTTCCTCCTGGTCCACATTTGCAGTCTCAACTGCCTCATCATCAGAGGAAGAATCACTTACTTCAAGCTCCCCCTGAAGGGCTAGAAGTTTCATCTAATGGAGCCGATGATGTCAAGTCTGGTGGAGGAGTGTTCAGAACATCATACATCATTGTAGGTGATAACTCGTCATCAGAATGAGAAGGCGGTGGATTGAAGGATTTAATAATTCCATCATATTCAAAGAAGAAGGAAGGTCCTTTCCAGCAGGGGGGTGGTGTATCTTTGGACATCAACATTGCACCACACTTCTACCTGACCCGTTAAGTTGTTATAAACTTTGTTGTCTGGTATACTGTATCCGAGAAAGATACCTTCTTCGACCTTCTCACAAAACTTCCCAGTCTGAGTCTTCTTTAACAACATGCACGATGCACTAAATGGTTTGAGATACTCCAAGTTTGGTTTACGTCGCTGGAGCAATTCATAACATGTTTTCCCATGACGTTTGACCACTAAGACTCGATTTAGAGTGTAGCATTCATTTGCCACTGCCTCGTTCCAAAATTGAATGGGCAGTTTAGAGTCGGCTAACATTGTTCTTGCTGTCTCTATCAAGCTCTGATTCTTTCTTTCAGCAACCCCATTCATCTGTGGAGTGTAGGTAGAAGTAAATTGATGAACAATTCCTTTCTCTCTACAGAATACCTCCATCCACTGATTCTTGATCTCTGTTTCATTGTCTGATCGAATCTTTCTAACTTTTAGCTTGTAGAGAGATTCCAAAGTAGTTACTAGATGTTTGAATGATTCAATGTCGCTGATTTGGATTTCAGAAAACATCACCCAAGAAAATATTAAGTAATCATCAGTTACTACAAAGCAGTACATATCTCCAGCAATGCTCTTAGTGCTGACTGGGCCAAACAGATCCATGTGTAGAAGCTCGAGAGGAATATCAATAGAATTAACTTTCTTTGCCTTGTGAGACTTCTTGGTCTGTTTCCCTTTCTTACATGCGACGCAAAAATCTGGGAGTTGGAAATTCTTGACGGCTACCCCATTCACTAAATCATTCTGCACCAGATGATTTATCTTCCTAGGATTAATGTGTCCCATTATCCTATGCCAGGAGACTAAATCCCTCTTTATTGCCTTTGACAAGAAGCATTGAACAGTGTTCTCAGTTGTGGAGGTTTTTGATAGATCCAAGACATATAAATCTTTATATCTTGATGCTGACCTTAGAACTTTATCCTCCTCAATAACGTAATCCTTCTTCAACACGTAGCACTTGTTGTTTTCAAATACAACTTTGAATCCTTTATCACAGATCTGGGAGACAGAAAGCAAGTTGTTTTGTAGTTGTTGAACGTAGTTGACCTTGTCAAACTTCACTTTCTCGTTTCCCACTTCGCCTTGAGCGGTGATGTAACCTCCTTTATTCCCAGCGAATGATACGTGTCCCCCTTAAATTTGTTTGACATTAAAAAGGAGAGACTAATTCCCTTTCATGTGCCTGGACGCCCCAATTTCAATAATCCATGTATTAGTGATAGCGTTGTAGCGGACACCCTGCACATACAAAGGAAATGACTAGTTCAGGTTTAAGACCCAAGCCTTAATTGGCTTAGGTTTCCAGAGGTATCACACATCATGAACTCAACCCACTGTCCTTCAGAGGATGAGGTCACATCTTTCTCCTTCTTATTCTCACTATGAGATACATTACTTGTTTTGATCTTCCATAAACCAGTTTTGTGTAAGGCCTGTTTGTGGTAAACAGACGACTGGCTTATGGTTTGAACTTTTGGTTCACTAATAATCTTAGGTGTAACCTTAGGTGACACATTAGATCTAGTGTAGATACATGTGTTCCTAGTTTATGTGCTTAAATGTAAAAGTCTTTCATGTAGGTTTGAGGTTGTTGTACACAATTCTAAGTCAATAATTATTGAGTATTATGTTCAACCTAGTCGGGTGATTATTCATGCTAATGGACTATAGTTATGGACCATACGCATGAATACATCATGCTTATGGACCAGTCGCACGACTGAACCAGGAGACTTGATTAGTCGTATGATTGAGACATAAGATTGACTCAGTCGCACGACTGAACCTTCAGTCGTGCGTATGACTCAATCGCATGATTCAGTCGCACGACTGAACCATGCTAATGGTTCAGTCGTACGAATGAAAATCACTAACCTATAAATACCACCTAATTCGTGAAAAAAAACACTTTAAAAGATATTTCGAATATACATAAACCCTAGCCGTCCAGAACGTCCCAAACAGCCTGTCCAAGTTCATAGTTCGTTCCTGATCAATTCCTACTCGTTCTTAACGTTTAGTTCAATCTTATATCGATCGAGTTATCGTTCTCACTGATTGGATCGCTAATCAAATAGGATTCTGCATTATTTGATCCGGTTTAAACGCAGAATCAGTTAGTACTCTGTACGAACACGGTCCTAACAAGTGGTATCAGAGCTTTGGATCTTGATTTTGTGTTTGGTTCAATTAGGTTTGGTGTCAAAAACCTACGTTTTAATCAAAAGTGTCACCATTTTGCTATTAAATGTGTTTTCGACGTTTTCTGGCATTAAAGTTTTGATTTTTCACTATACGGCAGATTAGGGTTCCTAGAAAAATCGTATTTTATGTCAAAGTGTCAAAATCTTCGATTTTACAAAAACAGCAGCCTTCAGTTGCACGATTAGCTCATTCGTACAATTGAACTCATTCGTATACTCCATTCGCATGACTGAACTCAGTCGCATTCCTCATTCACACAACTGAACAACTCCAGTCGTTTGATTCCAATCGTCCTGTTCATACGCACGACTGAATCCAATCGCACGATTGAATTCATTCGCACCCTTCATTCGCACAAGTGATCCATACTCATTGTCCATTTGCACGATTGAAACTGTCCTGTTCCCCAAGTACCAAGTTTAAAAAAATGGAAGATCAATTTGCTGCGTTTACTGCCGGAAAGGACTCACGCATCCAGAACCTACTACTTCTGGAGAATGAAAATGGTAATCATAATAAACCGCCAAAGTTGTTAACATTAGATGAATATCCTCAGTGGAAACATCGGTTTGAGATTTACTTAAATGGAGTTGATCCCAATCTTTGGACATCCATTGAGACTGGTTACACAATACCAGTCAGTGCTAATGGAGTCAAGTTAACCTTGGGAGGAATGAGTGAAGCTTAGAAGATTTTCTTCAATGCTGAGAAGAAAGTTTATGCCTTGTTGACTCAGTCGATACAGAAGGACATTTTTCATCAGTTCTCTGAGAACAAGCAGGATGAAAAGCTATGGGAGGCATTAGAGAAGAGATATGAGGAAATGAAACATTAAAGGCATTGAAGGCTAAAGCTCTCAAGAAGGAGTTTGATAATTTTTCTTTGATAGGGAATGAGAGCTTAGATGATATTATTGACAGATTCTATCATCTAATGAGTGAGCTGCACACTCATGGCGTGACCACATCAATGGAAGATAAAGTTTCAAGCTTTGCTGATGGTTTGCCTGAGAAATGGGATTCATTTGTGTCTAATATGAGACAGAACGATATTCTTGCGACATTAGACATAAATGACTTCATCTTGAAGTTAAGAGAGGAAGAACTGAGAATGAAATACATGTCGAAGTAAGGATCCTATGTTCAGAATCCTTCACTTTACAACTCAGTTCCGACCCTAGGTGTTTCAGGAGCACCGTTACAAACAACATTCGTGTCTAGTTCTTCTGCTCCTTCCCAAACCACTGCATCAGGAACCGAATCGTTAGGGTCATCTGGCACCCAATACGCAGTTCTTGAGGTCAATACTTCAAAGTTGAAGACCGAGAATCTCGGTAATATCACAGTGGAAGTGGCTAATGAGCATATGGATCTTCTAGCAACAGTGGTACAATATTATAATGGTCTAGTTGCCGGTAAGATTGGAAATTGTCATCTTGCTGATGAGGATTACGAGCAAGTTGATGAGAATGAGCTGGAAAGAATGGACATCATGTGGGCACAAGCAAGCGCAGTAAGAAGAGCTAAGAAGTTTGTCAAGAAGACAGGGAAAAATTTAGTCACCACTAAAGATACGACTTTTGGTTTTGACAAAACCAAAGTCACATGTTTCAACTGTGGTGAAAAGGGGCATTTTAAACGTGAATGTGTAAAGCCCAAAAAACTGGAAATGGTAACCCATTTCCTACTTTCAACCGTCAAGACAAAGACATGATTGGAACTGCTTTTTCAAGTAAAGAGACAAAGGCTCTGACTGCTCAAGGTGATGAAGTTCAAGATTGGTCCTTCCGATTTGTCTTTCCAGGGGAATCAAATATTGCCTTTGTCGAAGCACTGGATGATGGATCTGCTAGTAAAGGTGAGATACAGATGAGCAAGCGATGTTAGATACCGAAGAAGCTGTGAATGTGGTAAATCACCTGGTAGAGGAAAAACTTAGAGCCATGATTTCAGAATCTCCAGTCACCAAAGGGTCTGATTTTGCTTTGATGGCTGATTCAACTAATTCATCACAGGTAAGTTCTTTAGATCAATTGTTTGCAAAACATGCTTGTTCTGAATGTGAAAAGTTTAGGAAAAGCATTGATCTGAAATTTGCTAGGTTATTAGAACACAATGATAACTTAGTAAATGATTTACAACTCTACAGTGAAGCTAATCGTATATTAAAACAAAATGAGTACATTTTCAAAGAAAAAATAGAAATTTTGGGAAAACAACTAAGGGAAACTGAGGTTGTTGCCTTAAATCAAGCTAACGATATAAAGTTTTATTTAAATTCTTTGGAAGAAACCAATAAGGAAAAAACAGTTTTAGAAGTCGAGGTAAATTCTTTAAAACAAAAACTGCATAGTTGGGCTAGTTCTTCTCACACAGTTCAAAACTTAGTAAAAGAATGAGATAATGGGAAAGGTATGGGGTACAAAGTAGTTCTGCCACCACATACAATCCTTTTGAACACAAAATGTAGACCTATCAATAACAACCCAGTAAAGGATCATGTGGTGTCCACTCCTCTGGTTAGTGATCCTGATTCCACGGGTAAACCGGTGAAATCTGGCACTAAACAGAAGGATTCTATTTTGAAATCAAAAGGAAAACTGCCAGTTGAGAATTTGGATGTTGAAATTAAAAGGGTTAATGTAAGGTCAGGTTCACAAACGTCTACTTCTGAACTAAATATGACTAATCCAATAAACCTTAAACGTGTTAATCATCAAAATCCAAATAAAATGAAAATGAAAGATGTTCAAAATGTTAAAACAATGAAGATGTCTATACTTTATACAACTGGCCACTTTTCTATGACACGCAAGACATTGTACAAGCTCTTCAATTCCAACACGTTATACGGCTCTGTTTTGCATCTGAGATACATGCAGGAGTCACAAGAGAAAATAAGTACAAGAAGTTCCAAGAACATGTGAAGAATGTTAGACAATAGGGTAAACTAGGTCCAAGGGGGAGTTTGTAGATACATGTGTTCCTAGTTTATGTGCTTAAATGTAAAAGTCTTTCATGTCTTACATATGTGTAATTTGACAAAGTAATGAAATATGATATATGATTTGACGTTTATTTATCTTTGATTCATATGTATGAACTTCTTATATACGTTTGAGGTTGTTGTACACAATTCTAAGTCAATAATGATTAAGTATTATGTTCAACCTATTCGGGTGATTATTCATGCTAATGGACTATACTTATGGACCATACACATGAATACATCATGCTTATGGACCAGTCACACGACTGAACCAGGAGAATATATCAATCGTATGATTGAGACATAAGATTGACTTAGTCGCACGACTGAACCTTCAATCGTGCGTATGACTCAATCGCATGATTCAGTCGCACGACTGAACCATGCTAATGGTTCAGTCGTACGAATGAAAACCACTAATCTATAAATACCACCTAATTCGTGAAATAAAAAACACTTTAAGAGATATTTCGAATACACATAGACCCTAGTTCAATCTTATATCGACCGGGTTATCGTTCTCACTGATTGGATCACCAATCAAATAGGATTCCACACTATTTGATCCGGTTTAAACGTATAATCAGTTACTACTCCGTACGAACATGGTCCTAACATCTAGTTTCAGAAAATCTTGGTTTTTCATCAAAAAGTTCAATTTTCTTTTTAGGTGTCTGATAATAAGGATAATTTGGAGATATATGTCCTCGTCTTCCACAACTGTAGCAGGATCTCCCTTCAACAGTTTGAGGAATGTTGTGAAGTGGGGTTGAGTTTGGTCGGGGTTTTGATGAAGACTCTTCCTTTTTAGATGTTTCACCTTCTTTAAAAAACTTAATTGTTTTGACATTTTGAACATCTTTTATTTTCATTTTATTTGGATTTTCATGATTAATACGTTTAAGGTTCATTGGATTAGCCTCTTAGGATCTAAAATAGACGTTTGTGAACCGGACCCTAATTTAACCTTTTCACTTCTAGCATCCAAAATCTCAACAGGTATCTTATTTGTTGATTCCAAAGAAGAATCCTTATGTTTAGTGACAGATTTCATAGATTGACCCATGGAATCTGGATCACTAACCAGAGGAGTAGACACCACATGATCCTTTACAGGGTTATTATTAATTGGTCTACATTTAGTGTTTAAAAGGATTTCATGTGCTGGCGGTACAACCTTTTAACCCAGACCTTCCCCTGCATTTCGTTCTTTCATAAGGTTCTGAACAATGTGAGAAGAACTTGCCAAACTGTGCAGTTTTTGTTTTAATGAATCAACTTCCACTTGTAAACTACTTTTTCTTTCGTAGTTTCCTCCAAAGAATTTAGATAGAATTTGATGTCATTTGATTGATTTAAGGCAACAACCTCAGTTTCTCTTAGTTGTTTCCCTAACAGTTCTATCTTTTCTTTGAAGCTGCACCCATTTTGTTTTGAAATACGATTTGCTTCAGTGCAGAGTTGTAAATCTGTTACTAGATTATCATTATGTTCTAATACCCTAGCAAATTTTAAATCAATGCTTTCTCTAAATTTATCACATTCAGTACAAGCATGGTTTACAAATAAATCGTCTTTAGAGCATACCTGTGTAGAACTAGACGAATCAGTCATCAAAGTAGTGTTAGAATCTTCGGTGACTGGAGATTCTGAGTTTGTAGCACTGAGCTCTTTTTCAAGATCAACAACATCCATAGCTTCTTCGATATCGAAAATTGAATGCTCAGCTATGATGTCTCCTTCACTTGCAGATCCATCATCCAATGTATCAACTAAGGCAATGTTTGATTCACCCTGAGAAACAAATTGGAAGGACCAGTCTTGTCCTTCATCACCTTGAGCAACCAACGCCTTAGACTCTTGACTTGAAGACGAAGCTCCAATCTTATCCTTCTCTTGTCGGTTCAAATGTAGGAAAAGGATTTCCGTTTCCAGTCTTCTTTGGCTTCACGCACTCACGTTTGAAGTGCCCTTTTTCACCAAAATTGAAACATGTGACTTTGGTTTTGTCAAATCCAAACGTCGTATCTTTCGTTGCAACCAAATTGTGTCCTGTCTTTTTCACAAACTTCTTGGCTCTTCTAACAGCACTAGCCAAGGCCCACATAATGTCCATGCGTTCTAGCTCATGTTCATCAACTTGCTCGTAGTCCTCGTCAGCAAGACGACAGTTTCCAATCTTAATAGCAACTAATCCATCATAAGATTGAACAATAGCAGCTAGAAGATCCATGCGCTCTTTGGCAACTTCCACGGTGACATTTTCGAGATTCTTGGTCTTCAACTTGGTAGTATTTGCCTCAGGATCTATGTATTGGGTTCCAGATTAACCTGACGTTACAGTTTCTGAAGCACTGCTTTGGGAAGGAGCAGAAGAGCTAGACACAAATGCCGTTTGTAGTGGTGCACCTGAAGCAGCCGGAGTTGGAACTGAATTGTATAGTGCAGGATTCTTAACATAGGATCCTTTCTTTGACATGTATTTCATACGTACTTCTTCCTCCCTTAACTTCAGAATGAAATCATTTATGTCTAAAGTAGCAAGAATGTCGTTTTGTCTCAAATTAGACACAAATGGATCCCATTTGTCTGGCAGACCATCAGCTAAACTAGAGACTTATCTTCCATGGATGTGGTCACGCCATAAGTGTGCAACTCACTCATCACATGATAGAATCTATCAATGATATCATCCAAGCTCTCATTCACAATCGGAGAGAAATTGTCAAATTCCTTCTTAAGAGCTTTTGCCCTCAGTGCTTTCAGAGTTGTATTCCCTTCGTATCTCTTTTCCAATGTATCCCATAACTTCTTAGACTGCTTGTTCTCAGAGAACTGATGAAATATGTCCTTAGGTATAGACTGAGTCAACAAGGCATATGCTTTCTTTTCAGCATTACGCAGAGTCTTCTGGGATTCACTCATTCCTCCCAAAGTCAAACTAACTCCATTTGCACTGACTGGTACCGTGTAACCAGACTCAATGGATGTCCAAAGGTTTGGGTCAACTCCATTCAAGTAGATTTCAAATATGTCCTTGGCGGTTTGTTGCGGTTTCCTATCTCATTCTCCAGAAGTAGAAGGTTCTGGATACGTGACTCCTTTCCAGCAGTGAATGCAGCAAACTGGTCTTCCATTGCTATAGACTTGGTAAACATAGAACAGGACAGATTCACTCGTGCGAATGAGCTATGCGAATGGGTCACTCGTGCGAATGAAAGATGCGAATGAATTCAATCGTGCGATTGGATTCAGTCGTGCGAATGAGCAGGACGAATGAAAGCAAACGATTGGAGCTGTTTAACTATGCGAATGAGAGACACGACTGAGTTCAGTCGTGCGAATGAGTGTATACGAATGAGCTCAGTCGTACGAATGGTCCAATCGTGCTACTGAAGGCTACTGTGTTTGAAAAATCAAATATTTTGAATACTTTGACACAAAATACGAATTTTCCAGAATCCCTAATCTGCTGTTTGATGAAAAATAGAAACTTTAACACATGCAAACGTCAAAAACACCTTTTGAAGAAAAACGATGACTCTTTTGATTGAAAACGTAGGTGTTAACACCAAAACCAATTGAATCCACGCAAAATCACGAGCCAAGGCTCTGATACCACTTGTTAAGACTGTTTTCGTACGGAGTACTAATGGATTCTGCGTGAGACCAGATCAAATAGCGCGGAATTCTATTTGATTGGCGATCCAATCAGTGAGAACGACAACCTGATCGATCTAACGATGAAACAAACGTTAAGAATTGATTAGAAATCGATCTGGAACGAACTTTGAAGTTGGATATGCTATTTAGGACGCTCTGGACGGCTAGGGTTTAATAAGCTTCAAAACTCTTCATTTTTCCACGAATTATGTGGTATTTATAGGTTTCTAGTGTTCATTCGTACGCCTGAACCATTAGCATGGTTCAGTCGTGCGACTGAACCATTAGCATGGTTTAGTCGTGCGACTGACTCGTGCGGTTGATTCATACGCACGACTGAAGGTTTAGTCGTGCGACTTAGTCAATCTTATGTCTCAGTCATACGACTGATCCAGTCTCCAGGTTCCGTCGTGCGACTGGTCCATAAGTATGATTCATTCATGCGTATGACCCATAAGTATGGTCCATTAGCATGAATAACCACCAATAATATGAAATATTTAAAGATAAATAAACATCAAGAACATATCATATTTCATTAAGTAGTTACATTACACATGTGTAAGAAATGAAAGACTTTTACATTAAGAACATAAACTAGGAACATGATGCATCAACAAGATAAGGGAATTCAATCAAACCATGATGCCTACATCTGGTTTCACTCAAAATGTTGCATTATTGTCTTCCGCTGCAAGCTCTCCAATACAGGCATCTCGTCAAGGCGGAGTGAATACTGGTAATTATTCTGGAGGTTGTGGTAGTACTAGGAGAGATCAAGCTAACGTGAAAGCAAATGTTGAAACTTCAGTTCCATCCTAGACAATGGCTCTTTTTGGTATGTTTGTTTAGAGTTATGAAGCTTTAGTGGCGGGGGAGTTGAAAGGCAAAGGGATGACGATGGAGGATATGTATCAGGTGGACCATGATGATCTTGAAGAGACTGACATTCAATGGAAAATGGCCATGTTGACACTTAGAGCCCAAAGATTCATGGAGCGCACTGGAAGAAAGAATTTTGGAGGTCAAAGTTCTAACTCTAAACTGGGATTTGATAAGTTTAAGCTGAGGTGTTTTAATTGCAAACAGTTGGGACACTTCAAACGTGAATGTCCATTGCCAATCGTCACGGATCCTAGTAATTCAGGAGTTCCCCGACTAGTTTCAAGTGGGAGTAAGAGGAAACGAGTCACAAGAAAGAGACAACTTTGATTTCTAATTTTGATTGGAGTGCTGAAGTTGAAGAGACGAGAGGAGAGATTAACTAAGCGTTGGTGGCTGAGATTGTAGAAGGAAAGGGGAAGGTGAACTGTGAGGATGAATTTGATCCATTCAAAGAACTTAGAGATGACGTTGAAGTGTTTGTGAAGGTGAAGGAGGATGAGAGGGTGAAAGAACGTAAAGTTGAGGAGATAAGGAAGGAAGGAAGTCAACCCACCGAGCGCTGTAATGGAAAAGATGATGTTGCTGCCACTGTCGAGGAGAGCAAGTTGAGTACTTCGGTGTGCTAATGTGAAAAAGACTTAGCAGCAGAAAAGGTGGTTATGGGACTTCCTTATGAGGTAATTCAGGATATGTGTTCTTCCGCATGTAAAATCACGTTATTTGGGGTTTACAAAGCTAATCGTTTATTAATTGATAATGAGAAAGATTTAAAATGAATTAATGAGGAACTTAAAATAAACGAGTCTAAATATTTTGTTAAATTAAACGAGGCTTTGAAAGAAAATGATCAATTAAAACGAATAGTTTTGGAAAGAAATGTTGAGATTAACACTTTGACTGAAAGGGTTGCTCTTGCTGAATTTGAAACGAGCAAACTTCAGTAAAAGCTCAATAAAAGGACAATATCAGGAATGAAACATGATGATTTATGTAAATCTCAAGCGGGGCTAGGATTAAAACAGGATTGGGATATAAAAATGCTAAGGTTTATCCTCCTCCTAGTACTTACTGCTATTCTCCCATGCATGTTCCTCAACCCTCTAATGATTTGAACAAAACAAATACTAGCAGTATGTCTTCAGGTTTAGAAGGTGTGAACCCTAAGCACGTTCGTGAGGACTACGATTATGGACCGACTAGTGGACTTGGATGCACTAGTCTTAGTACACCTGAATCTCAGCATCATGTCTTAGATCATAAGTCTAGTTTAAATTCTGTTTTTGTTTCTAGTGAATCTGTAACAGACTCTGTCTCATCGTGTTCTAGTGATATTTCTATTTCATCTTTAAATTATGTGGATTGTAATGATGCTATCTTTTCTGATTGTGTTAATAGTGTGAATGATTACACCGTAAAGAGTAACGAGAGAAATAAAAGTAATTGTTTTGAAAAATTCTTTTCTCACCCAATTCCATCTTTTACCCCAACGAATACTTCTTTATCAAATGAAAGGGTAACATCATCATGTGAAGCTAGTACAAGTGGTACAAGTACTACATATATTTCAGATGACAATTCATCTTCCTTTGTAAATAACCATTCTTTTTCAAATAAAAACAGACCTAGAGACATGTATGAGACTTACAGTAATGTAGATTCTAAATTGTCTGAATGTGATAAGGAAATACACATTGATAAAATCCCTACCCTGTTACATAACAGACCTAGATTAAAACCACACTGTTTTAGGTGTGGTGAAGATGATCATGTAGTTAAGCATTGTCCTGAGCAACACTATAGACATGTTAACAGGAATTCATTTGGAAGTAGATTAACAAAATTAGTTAATAATTTCTTGTAGGACCGTTGAAGGGTATGCACTTACCACACAACAACACAAAGAGGAGAGTTTCTTAGAAAACTTAACAGATCAAATTGGGAACTAGTTAACTTTTAGTTAAAGATGCTAAGAACACAAGTAAAGATGAGACAAAACAAGATGGCAAACAACACAAGTAATTGGTTTTCAAGAATGTTGTATATTGCTTCTCAAGTTCTATTACAAATGTTACAAAGCATACGATGGAAAGTTACAAGTACTTGAGATACTTTATACTACATCCTACAACCGACCATACTTTGAAAGCCAGCCGGATACAATTGACTAGACAACTACTAAATCAAATGTAGAGTCAAAAGACAGATTTGCCTTTTGACTAGGGATTATGACATGCCATAGGTCTCATCCTAATATATTACAAAAAGGATAAAAGTACATAAAGTAGAAAGCATAGACTCAAGACCTCAATGTACAGTTACCAAAAGCATGGACCTTTTCACCAACTCATGTAAGTTGGTAACTTTACAGAGTTGCAGCGGAAAGGTGGTCTAGCTTTATGGTAAAGTACATCAGATAAAGGCATATCCTCAAAAGTCTTCGGAAGAAATCTTTCTTCATTCTTTGGCTTAGGAAGACTTTGTCTTTGAAGCATTTCTACTTCTGTTCTTCAGTGCATGCATGCAGAGAGACTTTGGATGTTTTGGCTGCATCAGACTTATAGGAATCCTTACAAACTCCCTCTAGGCTAATGCTACAAAAACATTTGAAGATCTTCAGCTGTTGACAGTGTAGACATGTTCAACACCTTATAGTCAGCATCACTCAAACTACAACACAACAACACAATGAGGAGAACAAACTAAACTTTGATCAAACAGTGAACTGGGTTAACCAATATGATGATACTAAGAACACAAGTAAAGTAAAGAGACAGAACAAGAGAGTTGGGTTTCAAGGAGGCAGTATATTGCTTTCTCAAGTTCTTTTACAAGTGTTACAAAGCATAAAGAAAGATACAAGAACTTGGAATACTTATACTACAACCTACAGCCGGCTATACTTTGAGAGCCAGCTGGATACAATTGACTAGACACTAACAAAATCAATTGTAGGATCAAAAGGCATATCTGCCTTTTGACCTTCTGACTATGACATGTCATAGCTCACATCCTTATATATTACAAAAAGGATAAAGTACATAAAGTAGAAAGTTACAGACTCAAGACCTCAATGTACAGTTACCAAAAGCATGGACCTTTTCACCAACTCATGTAAGTTGGTGACTTTACAGAGATGCAGCGAAAAGGTCCAGCTTTATGGAACAGTACATCAGATAAAGCATGTATACTAAAAGTCTTCGGAAGAAATCTGTCTTCATAGGCTGAAGCTTCGGAAGACTTTGTCTCTGAGGCTTCGGAGGACTTCATGTTTGGCTTCGGAAGATATTGGTCTTGGCTTCGGAAGATTATACACTTAGAGTATTTTCTAGTGTATTGTGTAAAACTTCCGAAGCATTTCTTACTTCAGTACTTAGTGCATGTTGCAAAGAGACATTGGATGTTTTGGGTTGCATCAGACTTAAGGAATCCTTACACCTTATGGTCAGCATCACTCAAACTATCATAATATATTCTCATCTTAAAAAGATCATGCAGAGGTAGGTTGAATAAGTCTTGCCATGTGTAGACATGTTCAACACCTTGATCTCTGATCACATGGCATCTTTCTGGATTACTTGTGAAGGTCCAAGATAAGATGGGTCTCTCAGCTGCAAGAGGAGCCACTTGAATTGGAGTTGATTGGGCTGCCTCTTCATGCACTTCCTCAGGTTGATCTGACTCAGCCTGAGGTGTAGAGTTGGATGATTCAGGCTTCTTCTTCTTCTTTGACTTTGGTTTGGAAGCTATCCTCTTCTTCCTCTTAAAAGACTTTAACTGAGAAGACTGGTCTGTAACACCTTGTTGATCAGTCTTGCCTTGCTCAGTTGGTTGTTCCTCCCTCACAGGTTCAGAAGGATAGGGAGTTTGAACCTACTGTGGATCAGAAGATGAAGCTTGCTGAGGCTCAGCAGGAGGTCCAGGTTGTGTTGTCTCAGGTTGTTCAACCTTAACCTCCACTTCATGTGGGACTCGACTTGGAAGGGAGTGTAAGTCAATCAGCTTTCCACTCTTGATCTTTTGCTTGATTACCCTGATATGCTCATCCAATGTGGATAGAGACATAGGGCCATCTCCTTCCGAAGAATCCATACAGCTTCAAGAAGCTCATCATCCTTTGTCTATCAGCAGACTTCTTCATACTTTTTTGGATGATGGCTCTTGACTTTGCAGCATCTTCCCTCATCATTCTCTTTGTTGCCTTTTGTTCTTTGAGCACTTGAAGTTCAAGCTATTTAAGATACTCAAACTCAATGTACTCAAAGGACAAGGGAAGAAGTGCAGATGCTTGGTAGAGACCTGTGGCACTCAGGTAGTTCAAGTTTTGCCTATCTAATTCCTTGTCTACCTGAGGTTCTTGTGTAGCTGCCACAACCTCTTCCACAGGGCTTTCTTGAACTGGGGAGAGAGTAGGACATGCTTGTATAACCTTTTCTGTCTCTTTTCCTCTTTGAATTGGAGAAGTAGCCTTGCATCCTCTGGTTCCTTCATCTCTCTTGACACTTCCATGTCAGCCAGTTCATTTAATTGCTCTAAGGGGAGAGATATAATCTCATCTATGTCATAGTTCCAGGTCTGATAGAAGCTTCATTTGCAGGATTGGTTACCACTGGAGCTAAAGATGTGTAGCTTGAAGGTCTTCTTAGCTCAAATCTTGGGTCATGATCACCTGTAAGTAGTATATCTATGGATCTCGAAACATTCTCACAAGATTTGTTAAAACAGTTGGTAACTAAATCAAGATCAAATAGCCAATCCTGACCAGAACCTTTCACGCTGGGAGTGTGCTCATTGAAAGTCACATTGGCTGACTCCTCAACTACTCTAGTTCTGAGATTGTATACTCTATAAGCTTTAGCTTGAGAAGGGTATCCAATAAAGTGTCCATCATCTGATTTCTCAGCAAACTTGGAAATTTGATCTTTGGTATTCAAGATGGTGCAAGGACATCTAAATGACATGAGAAAACCAATGGAAGGTCTTCTCTTGTGCCAAAGTTCATAAGGAGTCTTACCATGTGTCTTAACCACTAAAACTCTATTTTGCACATAGCAAGCAGTGCTCACGCCTCTGCCCAGAAGGTGATGGGCAGTTTAAAGTCAGACAACATAGTTCTTGCAACTTCAATTAGTGTCCTGTTTCTCCTCTCAGCAACACCATTTTGTTGAGGAGTCCTAGGAGCACTATATTGTCTTGTAATACCTTTTTCATCACAAAATGTATCAAGGATTTGATTCTTGAACTCAGTTCCTTGATCACATCTTATGGTTTTGACCTTGTGATCACATTGATTCTCAATCTTTAAGATGAAATTCTTCAGAATCTCAGGGGTCTCATGCTTAGTTCTAAGAAAGAAGACCCAAGTGAATCTTGTAAAATCATCTGTGATCACCAAACAGTAAGAGGTCCTTCCTAGACTCATTACACTGGTGGGGCCAAAGAGATCCATATGTGATAAGTGTCGGAGATTAATGATGGAATTTCTTTTCTTTGGCTTGTGAGATACCTTGTGTTGCTTCCCCTTCAGGCATGCAACACAGTGGTCATCACTTGTAAACTCTTTCTTTCGTATTCCAGTTACCAAATCATTCTTAATTAATTTATTCATGTTTTTAAAGTTTACATGGAACATTCTTTTATGCCAGAGGAAAGATTCATCATTATTTGCTTTAAACAAAAAGCATGAAACTTCTCTTAAGGGAGATTTTTCTTGCAAGTCCATCTTGTACATGTTCCCTTTCCTTGGGGCTCTAAGCAGGATGTGCTCATGAGGAATGACCACCCCGGGCCTGAGAACAATGCACTCATGCTTAGTAAAGAGCATGTTATGACTCTAATCACAAAATTAGGATACACTCAGAAGTTTGTACCCAAGCTCCTTGACAAAGTTTACCTTCTCAATGCTGAGCTTACCATTTGTGACCTTGCCCCTTCCTGTAATGTAACCTCCTGCATCTCCTCCAAAAGCAACTAGTCCTCCATTAGTTCTTTCAAACTTTTGGAGTAGTGACCTATTGCCTGGCATGTTCCTGGAACAGCCACTGTCAATGATCCATACATTTCTGTTTGTCTTGAGTTGTTCCTGCACAAAAGAGATGGTTAGTTATATTTGGAAACCCAAGCCTCATTGGTCTTGGGCTCATCAAAAGAAGTTGAAGACAATGCAATAATAATTGATCCTATAGTCATGCTAGAAGGATCATTTGCTGATGTTGATGAAGAAATTTCAGCCACTTGGTCTTTCTTTGACTTCCACACCACCTTTGGAAGCTTAGAATTGACCTTCAATACTTCGAAAGTTTTGATGACTTCGGAAGTTTTGATGACTGGACCTTCGAAAGATCTTGCTTTCACTGCAGCAGGCTTAAGTGCTTCGCTTTCTTCCGAGACCAAATTTCCTTACGAATGCAAGTTTCCACTTGTCTTCTTCTTCATTTTGGAGCTTCCGAAGGAAACTGATTTTCCTTTTGAAGCTTGCTTCTTCTTTTCCAAACTCTTAGAAGTTTCTTTCTTGGCCATGTGGAGAGTACTCTTTGGATTGTAAACACAATCCTTAGCAAGATGAGAAGTACTCCCACACATAACACGGTTCATTTTCTTCCTTCTAGGAGTTTTCGTTTGTGAACAAAGCTGAACTTGAGCACTTTCCTTCTCCATCTTCATCTTTGCAGATGTTGTGGATGTTCTTTTGGGAATGGAACTACCTTTGGAGCTGGATGGTTCAGGTTGTACAGCAGTGGTGCACAACTGATCAGCCTTCTTCTTGATGATGGGATGATTTGGACATGAACCAGAACTCTTGTTGATGGAGTTCAAGTTGGTGTCTTCAGCCTTCACCACTTCAAATATTGTATAGATGAAGACTTGTTTCTGTGCAGAATTGAAGGTGGCCTTGATCTCTTGAGCCTTGTTTTGATACAAACTTTTGCATGCAAGGATGAGAATATTATGTTCTTGAAGGTCTCTTCTTCAAGAACACATTTTTTTGTTGATCACAAGCTCAGCCTGGCATTCAATTAACTTAGTAATGAGGTCTTTGATCTGAGTCCTGTAGTTTGTACGCTCATGTTTAAGAGTTGAAATGGTTTTCTCTAAGTCCTCTATCTTTCGTTTATGATCATTTTCAGCTCTTTTAAAATAAGCTTTTAAAATATTTAAGGACTCTAGATCAGATCTCATTTCTAAGTTATATGACCTGTATCTATTGACTTTAGCAATGCATTCAGGGGTACAAAGATGTTCGAATACCTTGGCTTCATCGTGGTCTGCTATGAGTGCTTGGTTTGGAGATGCATCATCTATCTGAAAGTTCCAGTCAAAGCCTCCTTCTTCGACAGCAACTGCAGCTTGCTGCTTTGGCTTCTCATTCTGGGGGGGCTTTCTCAGTGTAGTTTGGTCTGGTTTGTGCTTGGCCACCATTTGTCCTTAGTGCCTTACACTCCCTTGCAAAGTGTCCCATCTGGTTACAGTTGTAACACTTTACTTTGCTTTTATCCAGCCCAAACTTTCCACTAGCTGCATTGCTTGGAAAGTTATCCGTGTCATCTTGTAGAGCTTCTTGGCACTGTGAGTGAGAAGAGCCATCTGTTGGACTATCTCCATGTACTCCAGATCATCTGGATGGATACAGTCCAGATCTTCAAGGGTGAAGAGAAAGTTGCCTGAGGTTTCATCAGCAGAGACAAAGGCATGAGAAGAACTTGTCTCTTGGAAAGGACTTCCTTAGGTGTAGCTTTCCCTTGGAGTCTCTGGGAAGGTGATAAAAGGGCCCTTTTGTGAGTTGTCAGGGTAGCATATAAGATGATGATGTGGCACAATGCTTTCCCTTTCAACCACATGGAGGGCTGAACTCACTTGATTGCTGGAGTTACCAGATGAGTTTTGCATGTTCATCTCTATCTGGTAGCCAATCAGTCCTCTTGATAACAACATAGTAATGTGTCCATTGTCTAGGAAGAGAGGACATAAACTTCCTTACAATGTCCCTATTCTCAAGAGTTACTCCAACATCCATTAGAGTATCCACAATCTCAACATACCTGAAGTATTGTTGAGTCATGGTTTCACCTACCTTAAAGTTGAAGTTTTCAAACTGCTGCTTCAGGAGATCCTTCTTGTTCTCCTTTGCTTCAGTAGACACCTCATACATCAGCTTTAGTGCTTCCCATAGTTGCTTGGCAGTTTTGCACTTCTTGAAGCCTCTGTAGATGGAGTTTGAAAGAGCAGTTTGAAGGGCTGTCATGGCTTTCTGATCAATCTCTATTCTCTTTCTGTCTTCTTAGAAGTAATCAGCCACAACCATAGGAATCATACCACCGCCAGTAGCAGAAGTGGTGCTTGGTATGTAAGGTCCTTCAACGACAGAGTCCCACATCCTGGAGTCTTGAGACTTGATGAAGCCTTCCATTCTTTGACACCAAGTATCAAAGTCTTCAGGAGTGATCAGTGGAGACTTTGTCATAGTTCCAGTTTCCATATCAGCTTTGGTAATAGCTGCCATTTAAGTTGTTAAGTATTTTGTGTGTGTGAGGGATCTTAAGATGGTGAGAATTTATATCAAGAGCCTGAAACGCTCTGATACCAAATGCAGAACCGTTGAAGGGTATGCACTTACAACACAACAACACAAAGAGGAGAGTTGCTTAGAACACTTAACATATCAAATAGGAAACTGGTTAACTTTTAGTTAAAGACGTTAAGAACACAAGTAAAGATGAGACAGAACAAGATGGCAAACAACACAAGTAATTGGTTTTCAAGAATGTTGTATATTGCTTCTCAAGTTTTATTACAAATGTTACAGAGCATACGATCGAAAGTTACAAGTACTTGAGATACTTTATACTACATCCTACAGCCGGCCATACTTTGAAAGCCAGCTGGATACAATTGACTAGACAACTACAAAATCAAATGTAAATTCAAAAGACAGATTTGCCTTTTGACTAGTGACTATGACATGCCATAGCTCACATCCTAATATATTACAAAAAGGATAAAAGTACATAAAGTAGAAAGCACAGACTCGAGACCTCAATGTACAGTTACCAAAAGCATGGACCTTTTCACCAACTCATGTAATTTGGTGACTTTACAGAGTTGCAGCGGAAAGGTGGTCCAGATTTATGGTAAAGTACATCAGATAAAGGCATATCCTCAAAAGTCTTTGGAAGAAATTTGTCTTCATTCTTTGGCTTCGGAAGATTTTGTCTTTGAAGAATTTCTACTTCTGTTCTTCAGTGCATGCATGCAGAGAGACTTTGGATGTTTTGGCTGCATCAGACTTATAGGAATCCTGTTGGGGTTCAACAATGGAATAAACTGAAGCTTACCAAATCATAATTACAGCCAACTGAAGATCTCATTGTACAAGTTCAGAGACCAAGTTGATCACAACAAAAACAACAATACAAGACAATTCAACATAACAAAGTCAACATCAAGACAATTAGAAAGTCAAAATTAGGTCATGTTGTAATAATAATATAAATAAACCCACTAGTGCATTTTTGCAAGTGTGGCTTTTGTGTGTTTGTAGCTCATGGTGTAAATCATCACCCAAGGAGAAATCCTCCCCTTTGGGTGGGTTTGATTTCATCAGCCATCTATGATTTTTATTGTAACTTGTTTATCAACATCAATGAAATCATAACATTATTATTATCCATCTCTTTGTTCTTTGATTCACACACATCCACCAATATTTTTCTTGATTTCTAGATCTGAACGTGATGAATCCTAAGATCCAAGCTCAATGAATTTGAAATATTGATTAAGCAAAATGGTATTAGAGTTGTTGGTTGTTGGACTTATCTAGTTTTCAGATCTGATTTCATCTTTAATGATGTCAAGAACAATGAAGAAAATAAGAAAAATGAAGAACAAAGTCCCTATTCATAAAAAACCTATCTGTTTATACCCTAAATCAGAAGAAAAACCAACAAATCTGTTCAACTATGGTACGATTTGAAGAATCGTGAACATATTCATGATTATTCCTTCAAAATTCGATGCAATTGAACAAGATTATCATCAAAAAAAAGGAAAACCTATCTGTTCATCTCAAAATCAAGAAGAAAAATCATTAGATCTGTTCTAATATGGTACGATTTGAAGAAATATAATCATTCACTGGATTATTCCTTCAAAATTCGATGCAATTGAACACGATTATCATTAAAAACAAAGAAAAGATGAAGAAATGTAAGCTACTGCTGATTTCCCGACCTGCACTGCAGTGTGAAATTGTTTTTGTTCAAGTCTGAAAACAAATGCGGATGAACAAAAACAAATGCGGATGAAGCTTGATCAAATGCGGATGTGTTATACACAAATGCGGATGTGTTATCCACAAATGCGGATGTGCTATACACAAATGCGGATGACTTGTCACCAAATGCGGATGCCTTGTCACCAAATGCGGTTACTTGTAATCAAATGCGGGTACTTTAAGCACAAATGCGGATGAATTGAAATCAAATGCGGATGCATTGAAATCAAATGCGGATGCCTTGCAAACAAATGCAGATGCTTTGCAAACAAATGCGGATGCTTTGCAAACAAATGTGGATGCTTGCAAACAAATGCGGATGAGTTAGCAAAGAAATGTGGATGTGTTGCAAGAAATTGCTTATGAACAGCTGGTGAACAGGACTTCAAAAAGAAAAGAAAAACATGAATGTGGATGATTGCAACCAACAAGCACATCCATTTTGATCATGAAAGCAAAAAAAAATGTATAGAAATCAACTTTGGTCATTTTTTCACAGATTTATCCAGGGACTTGTACAACTATCAGATCCCCTTTTTGAAGTACTTGAGCTCACATTTTTTTAATCATGTTTTGCACCCGTGTCTGACTACTGAGCGGGCAGTTAGCCTGACTTCAATCAAGGGAGTACTCATTATCTGAAGAATGTCATTTATCAAGTTATTTCAAAAGAGGGGAAGTGTGTTCAACATTGATTCATGTTCTGCATGCAGTTTATTAAACTTCAAAGCCTCGCCATATGCCTAATACATTATAATCCTTGAGTTGTGATATGAACTGTAATCCAAAAGTGATATAACCCATATCCAATACCTAGAAGTATTCTCTAGAGATTCTAACCTTTGTCAGAAATATATTAGGAGGAGCTTAATCTAAGGGGGAGAATATCAGTGAATTATGCCAGAACATCAATTGATCTAGAAGACATGTGAAGATCTCTTTAGGGGGAGTATTGTTGGGGTTCAACAATGGAATAAACTGAAGCTTACCAAATCATAATTACAACCAACTGAAGATCTCATTGTACAAGTTCAAAGACCAAGTTGATCACAACAAAAACAACAATACAAGACAATTCAACATGACAAAGTCAACATCAAGACAATTAGAAAGTCAAAATTAGGTCATGTTGTAATAATAATATAAATAGACCCACTAGTGCATTTTTGCAAGTGTTTCTTTTGTGTGTGTGTTTCTCATGGTGTAAATCATCACCCAAGGAGAAATTCTCTCCTTTGGGTGGGTTTGATTTCATCAGCCATCTATGATTCTCATTGTAACTTGTTTATCAACATCAATGAACTCATAACATTATTATTATCCATCTCTTTGTTCTTTGATTCACACACATCCACCCATCTTAATCTTGATTTCTAGATCTAAACATGATGAAACTAAGATCCATGCTCAATGAATCTGAAATATTGATTTACCAAAATCCTTGCATTTCTTTTCTAAGAAACCTGTCTCTCCTAAACCCAAAATTGTAACGCCTGAAATAAAGTCAAAACGAGCCAAATAATAATAACGGGTTTAGACGAATTATTTAATGTAAATAAGATGGAAATGGGTTATAGACCGAGTTAACCTTTCGGGTTATGGTTTGGACGTGTTTAAGGTCCCGAGGATGCCCGGTATATATAAACGGATCAGCAAGAGCCACTCTTATTTTGCAACTCAACACCCAATTTCTAGAGAGAGAGTGTAGAGAGAGAAAGTGGAGAGAAGTGGTGATTCAAGGCTCGGTTGATCAAGAGATTGAAAATCGGTGTTCGTGGGCATCCAAACAACAAGAAAAGACCAATAATCCAGGTAAGAAACATATTTTAATCGTTCTTTTTGATGTAAACCCGGATTCTAGGGCTTGGGGTTTTTGAAAGTGGCAAAAAATCACCAAAAACTAACTTTTTTATGTAAGAAAACATGTAGAAAGCTTAGATATAGATTCTTGGGTGATAAACCAAGGTTTTGGGTGTAAGAGATTGAAGTTTTGGGTCAAAAATGGGTTGGTTCGTAATTTCAGCCCGTTCTGCGAAACTGGGTGTTCATCGAGCGAAATTGTGTAGTCGTCCAGCGAAACTATGGATATTCCTGCGAAACTATAGTTTCGCAGGTAGTTTCGCACACATGGTTTTCCAACGAAAGTTGGGCGAAACTGGCAGCGAAGATGCCAGCGAAACTGCTGGTGAAACTAGTAGCGAAGCTGTTAGCGAAACTAGCAGCGAAACTGCTGATCTTGCAGCGAAATTAGCAGCCAAATTAGGAAAAAACTAACCCATTTGAATGTTAAGTTATCTGCAGGCTGCGTAGTGTAACCCTTGCTTAGAAATCTTGATTAAGAAGCTACTCATTGGTCCAGATGAGTTCTAGATCCCCTATTTTAAAGGTTTTAAACTTGTTTAGGGATGGAAATGCATACCAAATATACTTTTTAGATGACCAAGATTTTAAAAGGTCCCCTTGGACCCCACTAGGGACTGCCGCCCCTAGGACCCCGCTGTCAGGGGCTGCCGCCCCCGAACCCCTGTTGTCCCGGGAGGGGCGGTTATGTTCTATGATGACTTGTACTTGTTGTGCATATGTATGTGAATGTGAATTTATGATGCATGATGTTTATGATGATGTGTGATGGGGTATGTGATGTTTATGTGATGGTATGTATGTTCATGTTGTGTTTTCTTGCGTTCCTATTGTGTATTATTTCGATTGTTGCATGTTATGAGTATGAAAAGAACGAGAAGTTTTATGTATCATAAAGCGGAAGTTAATGATAATGATAAGAGGAACTTAACGAAAGAATGAATGCATGCATTAATGAACGAACGTATGTAAGAAAGTCTTGCAAGCAATGTATGGAGGTTCACACCCAATGAAGGGTGTTAGCTCAACTGTGTGCGGGTTAGCTACCCTGGAAGGATGCACACCGGGGTCTAATTTTTGTTATTGACCATACGTATAGGATCCTTGTCGCTTGCCCTAGGTACTGGAGTCAGCTTCGTGCACAATGTTCTAGGTCTATGATAGACCTCAGGCCCAGTAACCAGCTTCGTGCACAATGTTCGGGGTATAGCACATGGCATTGGTCCGGAATGAAAGTGAATGATAACGATGACGTACGATGATGAATGAACAAAAGTTAACGAATGAATGATGAAAGATAATAATGCTATTATCTATGTGTACGTATGATGCTTGATCACGTGCGAATGTAAAGGAAGGTTTCAAATGAAAGTAAAGTATATTTTATTTTAAAACTAGAACTCACTCAGCAATGCTTACTTTTATGTATTTCCAGTTGGCAGGTAATTGTTGTTGAGGATGGCACGGGGCAGCTACTCGGAAATTTTGGGATTGCATCCATTTGTATAACTATGACGTTTTTGTGACGTAATGCAAACGATAATATTTTGTAACTGTCAACAATGATGTATTACTTTGGAAAAGCAGTCATCAATATATGAAATGGTTTTAAATTATTCCATTGTGATGTTTTTCATAGATGTAAATTTATATTTGCGTTTTATAAGCTGTGAGCGTCCCAGGATCGTGGCCCTACAAGTTGGTATCAGAGCCAAAGTTTAACTGAAATGGGTAAATATTTTCAAAAGAAACCTAAACTTAAACTGAGAATGGGACAAAGGGAAGGGATGCCATTCCGAGTAGATGCGTGCCATCAGGTATTTCTTTAATGATAACCGGTATTATATGCGCATGTTATGTGATTTATGTGCCTTTAGTAGATTTAAATACTGATGTAGTAAGGATAGGAAATGCTTGGAGTAAGAAGAGTAAAGTAAGTGGCTAATCACAACTGGCCACTATAATTAGGGAGTTAGATCTATTACCTTGAATGACCGTTTTGGTGTTTGGATCTTATAGTGTGTTAAAGGATAGCTGGAGGTAGATCTTTGAAGGCTTCTAAAGGTGGAGGTCATGGTGGACGTGGTGCTGGACCACGGGTCATGAAGGGAAGGCCTAGAGCTGAAGAGGTGGCTCATGAAGAGCCCGAGACCCCTCATCCGGATGCTGGGGATGAGAGTGCTATCTTGAGAGCCTCAGTGAAGGAGGCTGTTCTAGAGGAGGTTCATCAGGTCATGCAGACGATCTTACCGTCTGTGGTGACTGAAGTGATAAAGGCTGTAAGGGAAGGAGAAAGAAAGGAGAGGAACCGGTCCTCAGGAGAAAGAGGGCAACTGGAGACTGAGATGGTCGTCTTTCCCATGAGGAGGAAGAAGAAGAGCATGTGCCTGAGGCAGCATGAGGCTGTAACTATGGGGCATTTCAAAGATGCAAGCCCCCTGACTTTCGATTGCAATGGCAATGCTGCTGCTGCTCACCGGTGGGTGAGAGAGATGGAAGTTATTCTTAATATCAGCGACTGTCGGAAGATCAGAAGGTGAAGTTTGCCACTCACTCATTCGTAGACTCGACCTTGTGTTGGTGGGACAATATTGTCCAGGCTAAGGGCAGTAGGGCGATCGGGAGGATGAGATGGAATGAGTTGAAGAATTTGGTGATTCAGGAGTTCTGTCCTCATCGAGAGCTCGACAAGGTTGAGAGGGAGTTGCTGCAGCTAGTGGTGGGAACCATGACACATCAGCTGTACACCACCAAATTCAATGAGATGGCACGGCTAGTGCCGGATCAGGTTACACATGTGTCATGAAAGATTAAGAGGTACATCCAGGGCTTGCCGGCGGACATCCGCAGGCACATGATAGCCGTCTGGCCAAGTACTTTTAGGTCGGTGGTTCATCTGGCGGGAAGGCTGTACGATGAGAGGGAGGCGGAAGTGGCTGAAGTGAGCAAGAATAGTGGTGGTGACCGGAATTGGAACAGGAAGATATTTGGACGGGGCGGTGTCCCGGTAAACAACAAGAGTCCGCGGGTGGATGATCGACGTGTGGTCACATCCGGTGCGGGGATAAAGAGGTGTGGCAGGTGTGGAAAGGAGCACACCGAAGAGTGTAGATAGGGACTGAACCTGTGCTTCAAGTGTGGGAAGCCTGGCCATATGGCAAGAGAGTGCAAGGTGGTGAGGTGTTTTAACTAGGGCGGGAAGGGCCACATGAGCAGGGACTATAAGAAGCCGAGGGCTAAAAGTTCTGGGACAACGAAGAAGGCTGGAGGTGAAGGGTAGAAGGCGAGCGCCAGAGCCTTCACGATTACCCAGGAGGAGGCTTAGACGGACCCCGATGTGGTATCAGGTATGTTTCTAATAAACCAAACTCTTGCCTCAGTGTTTTTGATTTCGGCGCTAGTAGGAGTTTAATTTCTGTTGCCTTTTGTGCTAAGCTGCCCATTAGGAGTAGATGTATTACCGAGCCCTTCGATGCGGTGGTGGGAAAGTGCATGAGGCGTGGATATGGTGCCTACTTGGCCTACGTAAAGGATGTAGATACGTCAACACCACAACTGTCCGACGCCGGTTGTGGGTAACTTTCCAGACGTGTTTCCAGAAGACTTACCAGGTGTACCACCGGATCGCGAGATCGAGTTTCATATTGACTTGATACCAGGTGCCCACAATGTTGCTAAGGCACCATATTGGTTGGCTCCGACCGAGATGAAGGAACTAATGGAGAAATTAAGGGAGTTACTCAATAAGGGGTTCATTAGACCGAGTATCTCTCTTTGGGGTGCTCCGGTCTTATTCGTGAAAAAGAAGGACGGTAGTATGAGGATGTGTATTGACTACCGCGAGTTGAACAAGTTGACGGTTAAAAATCGGTGTCCATTGCCGAGGATTGATGACTTGTTTGACCAACTCCAAGGTGCCAGCTGGTTCTCGAGGATAGATCTTCGATCCGGCTACCATCAGCTGAAGGTGAAGGAGCTAGTTATTCCTAATACAGCTTTTCGCACGCGTTATGGACACTACAAGTTTCTCGTTATGTCTTTTGGTTTAACTAACGCGCCAGCTGCTTTTATGGACCTAATGAATCGAGTTTTCCGGCCGATGTTGGATATATCAGTGATTGTGTTTATTGGTGATATCCTGATTTACTCGAGGAGCAAAGAGGAGCATGTCGGTCACATTCAGGAAGTGTTGGAGACCCTTAGAAGGGAGAAATTATATGCTAAATTCTCCAAGTGCGTGTTCTGGTTGCGCGAAGTTTAGTTCTTGGGTCACGTGGTGAATCCCGAGGGGATCATGGTAGACCTGGCATAGGTGGAGGCGATGATGCAATGGAAGTCTCCAAAGACGCCATTCGAAATCCATAGTTTCTTGGGGTTGGCAGGCTATTATAGAAGATTCATCTAAGACTTCTCTAAGATAGCTTCCCCATTAACTAAGTTAACCTGTAAGGATGTGAAGTTTGTATGGGTCAAGATCAAGTGAAGGCCTTTAAGGAGCTAAAGGCAAGGCTGACTCAAGCTCCTGTCTTGTCATTACCCAAAGGAAGCGAGGACTTGGTGGCCTATTTAGATGCTTCTTACTCGGGGTTGGGTTGCGTGTTGTGCAGAGACGAAACATTATAGACTTTGCATCCCGACAACTGAAAGTTCATGAAGTTAATTACCCTACTCATGACTTGGAGTTAGCGGTTGTGGTCTTTGTATTGAAGATTTAAATGCACTACCTATACGGGACGAAGTGCACCATCTTCACCGACAACAAGAGCTTGAACTACTTCTTCGAGCAGAAAGATTTGAATATGAGGCAGAGGCGATGGTTGGAGCTCATAACGGATTGCGAGATCAATTACCATCCGGGCAAGGCCAACGTAGTGGCAAATGCCCACCTGAGCCGATTCGGGTGAAGGCTTATCAGTTGATCATGACCTCTGATGTGATGACACAGGTTAAGGAGTTTCAAGATGAGGCCTTGAAGGAAGATCGTCTTAACTCCGAACAGATGAGAGGTCTAGCCGCGGAGTTGGGTAAAAACACACTAGGTGTTAGAACCCAATTCGGGCGGATGTGGATTCCTCGTTATGGGGATGTACGTGGAAGGATCATGGATTAGGCTCATAAGACTCGATACTCCATTCATCCCAGTGCTACAAAGATGTATCAAGACATGAAGAAAGATTATTGGAGGCCGGGTATGAAGCGTGACGTAGTGGAGTATGTGAGTAAGTGCCTTACTTGCTTGCAAGTGAAGGCAGAGTATCAGAAGCCATATGGGAAGATCCAACCTTTGGATATACCCGAGTGGAAGTGAGAGCATATCACCATGGACTTTATTACGAAATTACCGCGTACCGCGAAGGGGTATGATGCCATATGGGTGATAGTTGATCGACTGAAGAAGAGTGCTCACTTCCTGCCGATCCGTGAAACGTATTCTCTGAGAGACTCATGGATCTATTCATCAAAGAGATTGTAGCTCGTCATAGTGTACCGGTGTCTATTGTGTTTTGATCGTGACACTCGGTTTACATCCAAGTTTTGGAAGAGATTTCATGATGCGATGGGGACGAGGTTACATATCAGCACATCTTATCATCCCCAAACGGATGGTCAATCGGAAAGGACTATTTAGACGCTTGAGGATATGCTTCGTGCATGCATCATTGATTTTGGAGGAAGTTGGGACAACCACTTACCGTTAACTGAGTTCTCATATAACAATTGTTATCATACCAGCATGGGTATGCCTCCTTATGAGATGCTATACGGTAGGAGATGTAGAACACCCGCTTGTTGGGGTGATATTGGCCATAAAGAGTTAGGGAGCGTTGAGGTGATTGAGGCTACGACTGAGAAGCTGGAAAATATCAAGGCCTTTATGAAGTCAGCGAAGGATAGGCAAAAGTCGTACGCCGACAAGAGACGTAGACAAATTGAGTTCAAGGTGGGGGGTGGAGTTATGTTGAAAGTCTCACCTTGGAAGGGCATTATTCGGTTTAGAAAGCGAGGCAAGTTAAGCCCAAGATACATAGGCCCTTTCCGAATCATTGCTCGAGTAGGAGAGGTGGCCTATAGGTTGGAGTTGTCCAGTGAGTTAAGTGGAATTCATCCGACATTCCATGTATCTCACTTGAGAAAGTGCTTGGCCGATCAGGATATGGTAGTTCCACTGGAGGATATTGAGGTGGATAAACGGCTCAATTAGGTAGAGCAACCAGTGGCCATCATTGACAGAAAGGAGAAAAGGTTAAGGAATAAAATGGTTCCACTTGTGCGAGTACAGTGGAAGCAAAGAAAGGGATTTGAGTCTACGTGGGAGACTGAAGAGGAGATGAGACAACATTACCCGCATCTATTTGAGGAATAACAAGTTTCGAGGATGAAACCTAAATAAGGGGAGTGGACTTGTAACACCCGAAATAAAGTCAAAACAAGCCAAATAATAATAATGGGTTTAGACGGATTATTTAATGTAAATAAGATTGAAATGGGTTATAGACCGAGTTAACCTTTCGGGTAACGGTTTGGCGGTTTAAGGTCTCGGGAATGCCCGATATATATAAACGGATCAGCAAGAGCCACTCTCATTTTGCAACTCAACACCCAATTTCTAGAGAGAGAGTGTAGAGAGACAAAGTGGAGAGAAGTGGTGATTCAAGGCTCGGTTGATCAAGAGATTGAAGATCGGTGTTCGTGGGCATCCAATAAACAAGAAAAGACAAAGAATCCAGGTAAGAAACATCGTTTAATCATTTCTTTTGATGTAAACCCGGATTCTAGGGCTTGGGGTTTCTGAAAGTGGCAAAAAATCGCCTTAAACTCACGTTTTTGTGTAAGAAAACATGTAGAAAGCTTAGATATAGCTTCTTGGGTGATAAACCAAGGTTTTGGGTGTATAAGAATGAAGTTTTTGGTCAAAAATAGGTTGGTTCGTAATTTAGCCCGTTCTGCGAAACTGGGTGTTCATCTAGCGAAATTGTGTAGTCGTCCAGCAAAACTATGGATCTTCCTGCGAAACTATAGTTTTGTAGGTAGTTTCGCAGACATGGTTTTCCAAAGAAAGTTGGGCGAAAATGGCAGCGAAACTGGCAGCGAAGATGCCAGCGAAACTGCTGGTGAAACTTGCAGCGAAACTAGCAGCGAAACTGCTGATCTTGCAGCGAAATTAGCAACGAAATTGGTAGCGAATTTAGGTAGAAATTAACCCCTTTGAGTGTTAAGTTATCTGCAGGCTGCGTAGTGTAACCCTTGCTTCGAAATCTTGATTGAGAAGTTACTCATTGGTCTAGGTGAGTTCTAGATCCCCTATTTTAAAGGTTTTAAACTTGTTTGGGGCTAGAAATGCATACCATATATACTTTTTAGATGACCAAGATTTTAAGAGGTTCTAACAGGAAGATCAAAGTTTTATGTATCATAAAGCAGAAGTTAATGATTATAAGAAGAGGAATGTAACGGAAGAATTAATGCATGCATTAATGAATGAACGAATGTAAGAAAGCCTTGCAAGCAATGTATGGTGGTTCACACCCAATGAAGGGTACGGGTTAACTACCCCGGAAGGATGCACATTGGGGTCTAATCTTTGTGATTGACCATACGTATGGGATCCTTGTCGCTTGCCCTAGGTACTGGAGTTAGCTTCGTGCATAATGTTCAAGGTCTATGATAGACCTCAGGCCCAGTAACTAGCTTCGTGCACAATGTTCGGGGTATAGCACATAGCATTGGTCCAGAATGAAAGTGAATGATAACGATGACGTACGATGATGAATGAACGAAAGTTAACGAATGAATGATGAAAGATAATAATGCTATTATCTATGTGTTCGTATGATGCTTGATCACGTGGGAATGTAAAGGAATGTTTTAAATGAAAGTAAAGTATATTTTATTTTAAAACTAGAACTCACTCAGCAACGCTAACTTTTATGTATTTTTGAGTTGGTAGGTAATTGTTGCTGAGGATGGCATGGGGCAGCTACTCGACATTTTTGGGATGGCATCCATTTGTATAACTATGATGTTTTTGTGATGTAATGCAAATGATGATATTTTGTAACTGTTAACAATGATGTATTACTTTGCAAAAGCAGTCATCAATATATGAAATGGTTTTAAATTATTCTGTTGCGATGTTTTTCATAGATGTAAATGTATATTTTATGTTTTATGTGCAATGATTGTCCAACTGTGAGCGTCCCGGTATTGGGAGCTTACAAAAATTGTTTAAACATGGGTTCCCGTTTCATCTGGTTAACTTGTTCTTTGATATTTTTGCAGGAGTCATCCACTAAAGTCTTAAACAGTGTTTGACATGTTGATAGTGGATGCTCCAGACATATGATGGGGCTCAAGGACTTATTGACCAATTATCGGATAGCAAATGGAGGTTATGTCGCATTTTATGGCAACGAGAAAAGGAGGAAAAATGATTTGTCAAGGAGAAGTTTCCAATGGCTCTCTTACTTTAGAGAAAGTCAACTATGTACCTGAGCTTGCGTTTAATCGGTTGAGTGTTTCTCAAATTTATGATAAGGACATCCTGGTCTTGTTCAAGTCTAATGAATGTCTCTTTTTAAAATCTGAGATTGATGTTCCAGATGAGATGGTACTAATGAGGGCTTCAAGAAAGAATGATACATATCTTCTTGACATGGGTTCAAGGGAGTCAACATCTACCGTCGCCTGTCTTTTGTTCAAAGCTTCCTTTTCTGAATCTTTCCTACGGCATCGTAGATTGGGCCACGTTAATTTCAAAAATATAAACAAATTAGTTAAAAAAAATCTCATTAGGGGACTACCTTTAAAAGATTTCTCTGTGGTTGAAAATGTATGGCATGTGCCAAGGGCAAACAACATAAGAAACCGCATAAGCCAAAACTTGAAAATAGCATATCTAATCCCCTTGAGTTGTCACACACAGATTTGTTTGGCCCAATCAGTGTTAAATAATTTGTTAAAAAATCTTTCTGTCTTGTAATAACAAATGATTTTTCCAGGTACTCTTAGGTGAGATTTTTTGCACACAAGGGAGAGGCTGCTGAGGAGTTGCAAAAGTTAATTCTTTCAATCAAGACAATAAGCAAGAGGAAGGTTATAGCAATCAGAAGTGACAACGGTACTGAATTCAGAAATCAGATCTTTGATTGGTTCTGTGCTGCTAAGGGAATTTTAAGATAGTTTAATGTTGCGAGGACCCCTCAACAAAATAGTGTGGCTGAACAAAAGAATCGCATCCTCATTGAAGCTGCTCGTACAATGTTGATTGAACCCTCCTTACCCATCATATTTTGGGCTGAGGCGATGAATCGTGCTTCATACGTTTTGAATAAGGTGTTGATAGTCAAGGACAAAATGGAGACTCCTTATGAACTGTTTCATAAGAGAAAGCCTTTAATTGACTTATTTCGACCATTTGGCTGCTCGTGCACTTTATTGAATACTTTGGCGCAGAAGACGAAATTTGGTGCCATGTCTGATGAATGTTACTTTTGTAGGATTCTGTGTCCCCATGACACTTAGAATATTGATGTGGTTAGTACGTTATGATCCAAGTTGGGTTATACCCAATAACAAGCTTAGCAAACACCAATTAATATTCAATTGATGATATGATCATACAATTAAATATTTACACCAATTCAGAAAATGGGTTTTCTAAACAAGTTGCATATGAGATGGAACAATTTATTAGGATATTTTGTTCAATAATATTATTTGTAATGTTATTTAAATAAGTTAGATAACATTACAAATTAATAATTGGGAGTGTATAGATTATACAATTAAAGGTTAGTTGTATGTATCTAATAAAAAGACTAGTTAACATTTATAATGTGTGTTTAAGTTTAAAGGGGGGGGGGGGGGAACCCTTTAAACTTTGAATTTTCGCCCCCCCCCCCCCTTGTTCCCATTGGTTCTCTTGTTTCTTGAACACCACATTACATTTAACTAGTCTTACACTCAAGTTGGATTCTCTCAATACATGCAAAAGACTCAAAAACTAAACCTCTCTCTCTCTCTCAAGAAACTCACGGCCAGCAGAAAGTTGGGAGGTTTTGGAGTGCGTTGGTGTAGTTTTCTTCCTAACAAGAAGGTGTTTTGCAAAGGGCTTTGGGTATACAAGCTTGAGGGGTCCTTACCTTGGAGCCTTGGCCGATTTTGAGCATCAACATCCACCTAAAAGTCGTTTTTAAGCTGCTGAAAAGGTAGTTAATCACAGCTCTATGTAGCTGTGATTTTATGTAGTTTTACATTTGCTAATAGCTTGTTCATTCACATATTAAAGATCCTATTGATTTGGGTTTGTTTTCATCTTAAAATATAACTAAGAACATGAAATTTTCAGCTTTAAAATCGTTTTTAAAAGCTGCATATCCGCTGCGTTTTCTGAAAGTTTAAATGGTTAAACATCGATTTTGTGTTCTAGCAAACCCTTCAATGGCATCAAGAGCCGGTTATGTGGATGACTTGCTTGTTTTGTCTTTAAAATTGGCTTTAAAGAATGGTAATAAGCTTAGTATAGTCTGATTTTGGGCTGCTAAGTTCATATGTTATGAAACCCCAATCTTTCAAAGTCATATCACACATGCTTGTGATTAAACTTTGAAAGATATACATGTTTGTTATTTGTTTTGTTTGGACAAAATAAAACCCGAAATTTCTGTTTATGTTGGCTGAAATTTCGTGGTTTTAAGTGGGGTTTTCATTATATTTTGGATGATATGATAGATGCTTGTTTTAGTGCATAACCTTGCCATTGACCTTGTGATTGTTTGGATGTTTGTGATGGTTGTATTCATTCATTCAATTGGGTTGTATTTTTTGTTGTTTGTGCTTTGTTTCAAATGTAATTTATTTATTATTGGGTTGTAATAAATAGATTGGGTGTATTTTCATTTTACTAGATATCTTGTATTAGGACTTTATATCTTGTAATATGAAGACATACACATTGGAAGCACAAAGGAAGGTCATGAAAGAAACATGGAGCATTTTGGATGCGGTTTCAAGTGGGAGGCTTTTGGAAGTTTTCTATATGCTTTGTTTGTGACACTTAGGAATGTCCTATGGATCACACTTGTGATGGCAAACAAGTGTGGACCACTTTAGATGCTATGGTTATGCACATATGCACATATGGTTGTTTATGTTTATGCTTGGTTGATTGTTTGTTGTTTGATTGTTTGGTTGATATTTGGATATTCATAACAAACTCATTAACAAACTTAACAAGCTGAAAATTGATGGTTCTTAAAAGTTAATAAAAGGTTATTAAAATGATTTAATGATTTTAAAGATTAAAAGAGGTTTTAATCAAAGAACCATAGGATACCTTGTATTTGAAAGCATGCAAATACAAGTACATAGAGTTTTCTAAACTAGAATTTTGAAACCTCTAAATTTTTTTTTACTAACAAGATCAACACCGTCCTTTTACACAACACTTGAGTCACTTGGGAACTCTTAGTGGGATAAAGGGCACCTAACCATTTTGAGGGAACTTGTGACTTGAGGTGAGAATGCCTTATTTGTGGGATAAAGGTCACCTAACCACTTGTTTTGGCAAACTCACACGTGGGTGTAAGTAGGGTGTCTTGATTTGCAAATCATGTCAAATAGATCACCTACGATGTGGTTTCCAAATGGTGTTGATGGGATTAACATGCCGACTTTACATATGATGTTTCAAGTCGATCCCATATTTCTAGAAGTTGCTAATGGTTGCAATCGTCAAACGTTGACCACCTTATTAATTTAAAACGTGGGATAAAGGTCACCTAACCACAATTTAAATGTAATGTTGGGTTCTAGATTTTAATATGAAATGACCTTAAAAGGCATTAATTATTAAAAATAACATTATCGAAAATACTAAAATAGATCTTTGTTAAATTTTGTAGATGGCCTCAAATAATGATAATTCCGATAACTCATCCGCGTCCAACCAATCTCTACGAGCGATCCTCCAAAAGGAACGTCTAAATCATAACAACTTCATCGATTGGTATCGAAACTTGAGAATCGTTCTCAAGCAAGAGAGAAGATCGTATGTTTTAGACGACCCTATCCCCGATCAACCTTGCGAGGATGATGAGGAGGCCTTCAACGATTGGTTGAAGTACACTGAGGACTCCGTCCAAGTGTCTTGTCTCATGCTAGCGAGCATGACTCCGGATCTCCAAAAAGAGTATGAACATCACGGAGCTTATGACATGATAACCCAGCTGAAGGAAACGTTCCAACAGCAAGCAAGGGTTGAGCGCTTCGAAACGGTTCGAGCACTCCATGCATGTCAAATGGACGACAACCAATCTGTTTCATCTTATGTTCTTAAGATGAAAAGTCATATTGACCACCTCGAGAGGCTTAATTGTCCCGTCTCGAAGGAATTGGCCACGGATTTGATCCTTAATGGCCTTACCAAGAAGTTCGAGACGTTTGTGTTGAACTACAACATGAATGCATGGGACAAGAGCATTGGTGAGCTTCACTCAATGCTTAAAACAGCCGAGGCAGCCATGGGTAAAAGGGTTTTACCCGTTCTCACCATCAATGAAGGTGGGAACAATAAAAGGCCTCGTCCCGCACCCAAGGCAAAGGTTGCTAAGGGTAAGGGACCCGCTTGGGGAAAAGGGAAAGGGGTGGTAAGGGTACCACCCAAACCACAAGAGAAAAAGCAAAAGGTTGCTACTAACGACCCATGCTTCAAGTGTGGGGAGATTGGACATTGGGCAAGGAATTGTCCTGTCCATCTCCAAGAGTTGAAAGCAAAGAGGGATGCCGGGCAGACCTCAGGTACAATATACATGATCCATATTGATTTAAACATGATATCCTCTAACACATGGGTATTAGATACCGGATGTGGAACTCACATTTGCAATTTTTTGCAGGGGTTCAAAAGAAGTAGTGACTTCAAGAAAGGGGATGTAAGCCTCTACATGGGCAATGGGGCTAAAGTTCAAGTTGAAGCCCGTGGTGACTACATCTTGAAACTTCCAAATGGTTTGGAAGTGATTTTGAACAATGTTTTGTATGCTCCTAGTTTGACTAGGAATATTATCTCTGTAGCCCTGTTAAAACAATTTGGATATGTATTATCATTTGTTGAAAAGATATTCATGTTTCTTTTAATGGTATATTCTATTTCAAAGCTATTCCCATTAATGGTATTTATGAATTGGTTCATGAAAATACTTTAAATAGCTCATTGTACCAAACTAACACCAAGAAACTCAAGTTGGACTTGAGTGATACCTATCTTTGGCATTGTCGTCTTGGCCATATAAACAAGAAACTTTTACAAACACTTCAAAAGAATGGTCTTTTAAAAACAAATGAATGTGATTCATTTGATGTTTGTGAATCTTGTTTACAAGGAAAGATGACTAAGGCACCCTTTAGTGGAACTAACGAAAGGGCAAAAGATTTATTAGGAATCATACATTCGGATGTATGTGTTCCTTTTAAGCCAATGACTAGGAATGGTGAAAGATACTTCATTACCTTTACCGACGATTATAGTCGCTATGGGTATGTGTACTTATTAAGGCACAAAGATGAAGCTTTTGAAATGTTCAAAATCTTCAAGAATGAAGTTGAAAATCAACTCAACAAGTCAATTAAAGTTCTCCGTACCGATAGAGGAGGTGAATACCTAAGTGATGTTTTGAAGATCATCTTAGGAGTTGTGGGATTGTCTCACAACTCACTCCACCTGGAATACCACAACATAATGGTGTGTCTGAGAGGAGGAATCGAACCTTATTGGATATGGTGCGATCTATGATGGCTAGAAGCACATTACCTCTATCATTTTGGGGTTTCGCTTTGCTCTCCGCGGCCCGTATTCTAAATATGGCCCCAACCAAAAAGGTGGAAAGGACACCTTTTGAGATATGGCATGGAAGGGTTCCATCCCTATCATACTTAAGGGTCTGGGGTTGTGAGGCTTATGTTAAGACTCCCACCCCAAACAAATTGGAAGTCCGATCCACCAAGTGTATTTTATTGGATATCCTAGAGATTCTATGGGATATTATTTCTATGATCCACTGGAACAAAAGGTGTTTGTTGCCAGAAAGGGTGAGTTCTTAGAAGCAAAGTTCCTTATGGAAGGAACTAGCAGTAGAACAATGGATCTTGAGGAGGATCAAGAATCACAACCCGATGCACGTTTGGTTGAAACTAGCACTCAACATGAGGATGTTGAGGATGATCAAATGGTTGATCAATACACGCAAAACGTTCGCAGAAGTGGTAGAACTAGTAATCCACCTGAAAGATACGGATTTTTCATGGATGGATGATATGTGGTAGATTCGAATGAACCAACCACATACCATGATGCAGTGTCCAATTTGGATTGTGACAAATGGCTTGAGGCCATGAACGTTGAGATGCAATCCATGTATGACAATCAAGTTTGGGAACTTGTTGTACCACCTCTTAATTCCAAGGTAGTTGGAAGTAAGTGGGTTTTCAAGAAGAAAACCGATATGCATGGAAACTTGGATACTTATAAAGCTAGACTTGTAGCAAAGGGTTTCACTCAAACTCAAGGGGTTGATTATGATGAAACCTTCTCACCTGTTGCGATGCTAAAGTCTATAAGGATATTGTTTGCTGCTCATTATGATTATAAGATTTGGCAAATGGATGTCAAAACCGCTTTCCTAAATGGATATCTTGAGGAAGATGTCTATATGGTTCAGCCTGAAGGTTTTGTCGATCCAAAACATCCTAATAAAGTATGCAAGTTAAAGAAATCAATCTATGGATTGAAACAAGCATCGAGAAGCTAGAATCACCGTTTTGATGAGGAAGTAAAGAAATTTGGCTTCATCAAAAACGCTGATGAGGCTTGTGTGTATAAGAAGGCTAGTGGGAGCACAGTAACTTTCCTAGTATTGTATGTTGATGACATACTACTATTTGGAAATGACATTCTAACCTTGGAAGGTGTAAAAACCTGGCTTGGAAGTTGTTTTTCCATCAAGGATCTTGGGGAAGCCGCCTATATTCTAGGAATAAAGATCTATAGGGATAGATCAAGGCGGTTGATTGGTTTGAATCAAAGTGCATACATTGATAAGATCTTGAAAAGGTTCAAGATGGAGAACTCTAAGAAAGGTACCGTACCTATTCAAAGAGGAACGATATTGAGTACGACTTAATGTCCAAGCTCAAAGGATGAGCAAGATAAAATGAAGGCAATCCCATATGCATCTGCTATTGGAACCATCATGTATGCAATGATATGCACTCGACCGGACGTGTCATGCGCTTTGAGCATGACAAGCCGTTACCAGAAAAATCCTGGAAACAATCATTGGATGGCTGTTAAGAACATACTTAAGTACCTAAGGAGGACAAGGGATATGTTCCTAATCTATGGATCTGGTGATGAGGAACTCGTTGTAAAAGGTTACACGGATGCGAGTTTCCAAACCGATCGTGACGATTCACGATCACAATCGGGATACATTTTCATTCTGAATGGAGGAGCTGTCTCTTGGAAGAGCTCCAAGCAGGATGTGGTGGCTCTATCAACTACAGAATCAGAATACGTCGCCGCCTCATTGGCAGCTCAAGAAGCTGCATGGTTGAAGAAATTCATTGCCGATCTAGGGGTTGTCCCTTCCATTCAGGACCCCCTAGAGATCTTTTGTGATAACGAGGGTGCGATTGCTCAAATCAAGGAACCTCGTGCTCATCAAAAGACTAGGCACATTGAGCGGAGATTCAACTACATACGAGATGAAGTTGAAAAGGGAAAGATATGTATTCGCAAAGTTCACACGGATCAAAACATTGCGGATCCTCTCACGAAGCTCCTTGAAAAAGCAAAGCATGAAGGTCATACTTGTGCCATGGGACTTCGATATTCTAGTGATTGGATTTGATCTGTAAACTTTGTATTTGGATATGTCAAACTCTTTATAATTTGAATAAAATTATTTGGTTATAATGTTTCAATTAATGTTCCAATTTAGCATGTTTAATCCATAAGTAAATTGTTTACTCTAAATGTCCGTAGTCGTTCATACTTGTGGGAACAAGTGTGAGGTAAGATTATTATGAACTTGGATTGGTTGATATTCATAAGGATGAATATAGAGCAATGGGTTGCTACCAAGGTTCATAGATATTTGTGGAATACAAATATTGGACTAACCCGCATCTCAAATTTTACTACATAGAATCTTATTGATTGATCATAAGTAAATTTGAGTAAAGGCGAATATCATTTGGTATCCTCCGACCTGAGATACATATTGGGTTTTGATATTCACCAAGTATTATACCTTGAGCTTTTTCTTCACTGTCCTGAAATAGTGGACAACACATAAGGGTATGTTCAGGTATGACACGAGGTGTTTGCGAGAAACGTATGTAGTCAAGATGGAATTTGTTCCTCTTATTTGTTAAGAGTTAGATGTCTAAGGCCTGATTAAGTTAAATCAACAAGGAATGATCATTCTGTGTCCTCGGATTTAACATGACATCTGAAACAAAAGGATAGATGATTGATTCACCTAAATCATTTCAAGTAGGGTACTTGAAAGGGATGATGTTATTGAATGGCTATAAGTCATGCGTATTAAGGGTAGTAAACCGTTGTTAGGCGGTATTTACTGCTTGCATCAATCTTCTATGAATCTTGGGCAAGTGGGAGATTGTAGGATTCTGTGTGCCCAAGACACTTAGAATATTGATGTGGTTATTACGTTATGATCCAAGTCGGGTTATACCCAATAACAAGCTTAGCAAACACCAATTAATATTCAATTGATGATATGATCATACAATTAAATATTTACACCAATTTAGAAAATGGGTTTTCTAAACAAGTTGCATATGAGATGGAACAATTTATTAGGATATATTGTTCAATAATATTATTTGTAATGTTATTTAAATAAGTTAGATAACATTACAAATTAATAATTGGGAGTATATAGATTATACAATTAAAGGTTAGTTGTATGTATCTAATAAAAAGACTAGTTAACATTTATAATGTGTGTTTAAGTTTAAAGGGGGGGAAACCCTTTAAACTTTGAATTTTCGGCCGCCCCCCCTTGTTCCCATTGGTTCTCTTGTTTCTTGAACACCACATTACATTTAACTAGTCTTACACTCAAGTTGGATTCTCTTAATACATGCAAAAGACTCAAAAACTAAACCTCTCTCTCTCTCTCTCTCAAGAAACTCACGGCCAGCAGAAAGTTGGGAGGTTTTGGAGTGCTTTGGTGTAGTTTTCTTCCTAACAAGAAGGTGTTTTGCAAAGGGCTTTGGGTATACAAGCTTGAGGGGTCCTTACCTTGGAGCCTTGGCCGATTTTGAGCATCAACATCCACCTAAAAGTCGGTTTTAAGCTGCTGAAAAGGTAGTTAATCACAGCTCTATGTAGCTGTGATTTTATGTAGTTTTACACTTGCTAATAGCTTGTTCATCCACATATTAAAGATCCTATTGATTTGGGTTTGTTTTCATCTTAAAATATAACTAAGAACATGAAATTTTCAGCTTTAAAATCGTTTTTAAAAGCTGCATATCCGCTGCGTTTTCTGAAAGTTTAAATGGTTAAACATGGATTTTGTGTTCTAGCAAACCCTTCAACTTTGTCAGCTATTCTTCTTCTCAAAAAGCTTATCGGGTATATAACAAGAGTCCTTCTATGTTGATTGGCAGGAATCTAATTCCTCCGATGTTTGATCTGAACCAACATGGTTCTTTGACTCCGATACGTTGTTTAACTCTTTTAATCTTCCAGTTTTCGATGATGATGCGTCTATCTCCAATGTTCAAACAAATATCATTCCTCCAACTCCATTACATTTCATTCCTCAAGCCCCTCCCACCACATCTACAAACGATGCTACATCAGTTGATATTGCATCTTCTTCATCATCATTTGACCTTCCACCTCCACCTGTTTCTGCATCGCTTCCTTCATCACCTACATCTACCTCATCACAGCCAGTACCACCCATCACTCCAACTGACTCTACATTACTATCTTCCTCACATTCATCTACCCCTCAACTACCTATCAGCCAACCGTCTTCAAATACCCTACCCATGCCCACTTATTTCAAAACTTTGAAAGATCATCCTCATGATAACATCATTGGATCTATCACCGATGGAATTCGGACGCGGAGTCCATATGGTTTGATTAACGTTTGTCTATTCTCTTGTTTTATATCCCAAATCGTCCCAAAAATGTTCATGCAGCTTTTCAAGACCCTTGTTGGGTTGAATCGATGCAATTAGAGCTGCAACAGTTTATGAAACTCAAAGTGTGGACCCTAGTCGATCTTCCACCAAACAAATGCCCAATTGGCACGAAATGGGTGTTCATGAACAAACCATATGACCGTGGCATTGTGGTAAGAAACAAGTCCAGATTGGTGGTCCAGGGCTTTGCTCAAGAAGAAGGGATAGACTACACCGAAGTTTTTGTTCCTGTCGCCCGTCTTAAAGCCGTCAGAATCTTTCTAGCTCATGCCGCCCATAAGCAGTTCAAAGTCTATCAGATGGATGTCAAATGTGCATTCCTTTATGGAGACATTGACGAGGAGATATATGTGTGTCAACCACCAGGTTTTAAGGATCCCGACTTTCTTGACAAAGTTTACAAGCTTGATAAGTCCATTTATGGTCTTCATCATGCACATCGGATCTGGTATGAGACTTTAACATAGTATCTTTTAAGGAATGGTTTTTCTCGTGGCACCATCGATATGACATTATTCAAGAAGGAAGTGGATGGTGAGATGCTGATCGTACAAGTCTATGTCGATGATATTAACTTCGGCTCCACCAATCCAAAGTTGTGTTGGGAGTTTGAGGAGGTAATGCGTAGTCGCTTCGAAATGAGCATGATGGGGGAGATGTGCTTTTTCCTTTGGCTGCAGGTTGAACAAAAGCCAGAGGGAATTCTCATTTATTAGGAGAAATACATTAAAGAAATTTTGAAGAAATTCAAGATGGATGACGCTTCTCCTGAATGACTCCATTTACTGCTTAAACATGCCTCACTCCTGACGAGAACGGGAAACCTGTTGATCCTCATCTCTACAGATCCATGATCGGTTCCCTTATGTATCTTACAGCAAGTCGTCCCGACATCACCTTTGCTGTAGGAGATTGTGCTTGATACCAATATGCCCCAAAAGAGTCTCATGAAAAGGCTGTAAAACGAATCTTTCGTTATCTTAAAGGCTCTTCTCGTTTAGTTCTTTGGTATCCTTATGGTAGGAATTTTGACTTAAATGCCTATTCTGATAGTGATTCTAATGGTTGCAGGTTAAACAGAAAGTCGGTAATTGGAGGTTGTTGATACTTGGGCAATTGTCTTGTAACATGACAAAGCAAGAAACAGACTGTTGGATCTAGAAAGGCTGGTGCAACCAAAACCAAGTCACTTAGAAGATTTTGATACAACAAATAAGGACTTCCGAAGCTAAGTGTGGAACTTCCGAAGGAAGAAGGAGCCCTTCCGAAGACAAAGTGTAAAACTTAGTTTCGAAGGAAAACTCCAACTTCCGAAGACAAAGAACCTACTTCCGAAGATCAAGACTCAGAAAGAAAGATCTAAAGTCAACTTCCACAGTACAGAAGTCCTCAAGCCTCGGAAGTATAGAAGCCTCTTCCGAAGTATAAGTGGCTTCGGAAGAACTTGTTCTTCCGAAGCTAACTTACCTTCGGAAGACACTCCTATTATCCAGTGGACATAAGTATGGTCTCTCTGACACTCCGCTGCAAATCTCTGAGATACTGCATGGTGTTTTCCCAAAAGCCATGTAGTTGACCATACTTTAATCCACTGTTTACCTTTTTATGTTAGTACAGTTGTCATCTTTAGTTGGTGACAAAAGGTAAGTCATGGACATGTCATGACTACCATATCTTAGATAATACTTTATCTAAGATACCTTAACTTTAGCATTGTAGTATATGCTTTAGTCTTAGGTTTCCAGCTGGTATCAAAGTATATCCGGCTGTAGGATCTAGTATATATAGTTTCTCATTGTGACTCATGTAAAATGCTTGGAAGAGTCTTGTAATATCTTGAGTTGAGAAGTAATATATACAAGTGCCTTGAAAATTTATTTTTGCGTGTTCCTTTGCTATTTATTATATTATTATCAACTCTTGTAAAAGACATTACTTCATCTGATTTGAGTGTTTCCATAAGTGAGTTTGAGAGAAATCCAAGTGTTTAAGTGACAAACCCGATCCTGTAATTGGTATCAGAGCTTTTTAGGCTCTTGATTGTGAGATCTTACCATCCTAATCAACCTGTTTTTCACTCCTCCTTATACCTTACTCAAAATGGCCCTCAACAAATCTGAAGTAGAGATGGGGACGATGACCAAAGCACCCATCATCACCCCTGAAAACTTCAGGTCTTGGAGCAGAAGAATGGAAGGCTTCATCAGGTATCAAGGCAGCAAGATGTGGTAATCCATTGTCAACGGCCCGTATAAGCTAAAAGTAGCTGGTGGAAACGGTGACATGATTGAGAAAGATCTTGAAGATTATTCTGATGAAGACAGGAAGAAGCTTGACATCGGCAACAATGCTATGACTGTTCTTATGACTGCAATTCCAAACTCTATCATGGTGGGGTTTGAGCATTGCAAGTGTGCCAAAGAACTTTTTGATGCGCTTGCTCAAATGTACTCAAGCTCAAATGACTCCAAGAAGGACTCACTGAAGCAGCAGTTCGAGAACTTCACCTATGTTTCTGGAGAGACTCTTAGCCAGCAGTATTTCATGTACATGGATCTCATTTCTTCCCTTCAATCTATGGGAATTGCTCATGAACTCAGAGACCTTACAAGAAAGTTCATGAGTGCATTACCCAATGAGTGGACATTCTACTGTGTCTCTATCAAGAGAATAGAGAATATGAATACACTCACCATGACCGAACTCTATGGGATCCTTGATGGATACCCTTTGGAAATGGAAAGTAAGAGGGGTCATCAGACAAGCAGACCCTTGAGTCTTCCTGCTAGCAACGCTTTAATGGTTGCTGAAGGCTCAAGAATCTCCCAGCCTCAACAATACCTGACTTACACCCATCAGCCATCTTGTTCTTCTGGGCCATACATCACATTTCCTGAGACTCCAAGGTCTCAACAAGCTCAGCAAAGCTCCTTTCAGGACAGCTGTGCTTTTGTCTGAGGAAGTGGACACTCAAATGATTATCAATACTGCTTTGATGATCTAGAGTGTTTTAGCCCGGATGACGTGGAATACGTGGACATAGTCCAACAAATGGCTCTTCTAACCTACAGAGCAAAGAAGTTCTTTAAGAGAACTGGAAGGCAATTTCCCCAGAACCCAATCAACAGCAAATTCGGGTTTGACAAAACCAAGGCCAAATGTTATAACTGTAACCAACTTGGTCATTTTGCAAGGGAATGCAAGGCTCCCAAGTCCAACCCGGGAACCCCACAGGCCTCCACACATCCTCTACACCAAAGCCCACTGGAAAGTCAACAGAAACAGCTGCAATGGCTCAAGAGGTTGACTGGAGCTTCATGGTACAGGATGTGACTCCTGCTCAAGCACTCATGGCCGAAACAGATGAAAACAAGGTATATGAACATCTCTGTACTCCTGCCTGTATTGCTAAGGTTAAACTGTATCAGGACTGCAATATAGGGATTAAATATGATATTGAGTCTTTAAATGTTTTAAAATCAGAGTTTAAAAGGGCTGAATCTGACTACCAAAGAAAAATTGAGGAGTTAGAGAAAACTGTGTCCCTATTAAAACATGAACACACAAACTATAGGACTCAGATAAAGGATTTAATATCCAAATTGACTGAGGCTCAAGCCCAGCTTGTCACAGCTGAGGCTCAAGCCAGGAAGTATGCTATTTTCGAGCAAAACTTCCAAGCCATTTTTTGCATCATCCTCTCACTCAAAACTTTGTTACCAAAACAAAGGTGGGTTGGGAAACAATGAAATTGCTCCACCACACTCTTATGAGTCTATAAGACAACCAAGGTGTGGTACTGAAGAGTAAGAAGTTCCATCTGCTGACCCACTTTCTCATGAGTCAAAGAATGATGCAACTATGGAGACCATCACATGGAAGAACCAGGTAATTGTGCCCTCCCCTGCCAATGATGATCAAACCCTGTCCACCAAATCCAGAAGAAGCAGAGCTAAGGCAGCCAGAAAAACTGCCAAGAAAGTGGCTGAGTCCAAGCTAAAGATAGACCCAAAGCAAAAAGGTGTATTCATCTCAGCTGGATTCCAGGTGGTTGGAAATTCTGATTCAGGAAAGGGGTGTAGTACCAGTACTCATGTCCTACCAAAGGATTAGAAGTTAAAGGGAAAGGTTATTGATGAAGAGAAAAAGAACAAGAAACAGCACTCATCAAATTCCCAAAAGATTAACATTGCATGCATAATGAGTGGTCTGCAAAACCACATGGCCAAAGATTGTTACTACAATCTTGCTAGCACACATTATGCAAATAATGCTAAAAAGGAAGGAGTCAGGGAAGGTTTCTCATTTGGACCATATCAAATGGTTCAAGTGATGAAAAAGGGAAAGCTTGTTTCCGAAGCAAGGCTGCTTTTGGAAGAAGATTCTTCTTCCAAAAGGAAAAAGGCTTTGGAAGCTAAAGCTGTAAAGACTCAGAAAAGCAAAAGAGTCCCCTTGAAACCATCCTAGAAGAAGACTGCTTCGGAAGAAAAGGTGGTGAAGGCTTCTTCCCAAAAGAAAGAAGCTTCGGAAGAATGCCAAGCTACAAAAGCTTCAACAAGCTCATCCTCCATGATCAACCAAGGGATGGAATGGAAGATCAAGGAAGATGATGTAGCCCAAACCTCTTCTTCAAAGACATCCATTGAACCCCCATGCATAAATTTTGGTTCAATTATGTCATTATCATTGGACGAACCCAAGACCAATAAAGCTTGGGTTTCCAATCAAAACTAATTATCTCATCTTATGTGCAGGGACATCCATATGACAAGAATAACAATATTCGGATTGTAGATAGTGGATGCTCCAGGCACATGACAGGGAACAGATCTCTCCTTCAATCAGTCCTCATTGAATGAGTTTGAAACAACAGTTGGACCAAGTATTCAAGCTCCTGAGCAAAATATGTCCAATTTGGATTTATCTTTGCAACTGGAGGTGATTCCTAGACTCAGGATTCATAACACTCATCCAGTTGAAAACATCATAGGGGAAGTCTCTGAAGGCGTGAGAAGAAGAGGACAAACTCACAATGGGAATGTCTGTTTGTACTCATGCTTTTTATCCCAAATGGAACCCAAGAAGGTGGAAGATGCATTGAAAGATAGTAGCTGGGTTGAATCAATGCAAGAGGAGCTGCTTCAATTCGAAAGACAAAAGGTTTGGAACCTATGTCCGCTACCATCTGGTCAAGTACTCATAGGCACTAAATGGGTTTTCAGAAACAAGAGAGATGATAGAGGCTTGATTATCAAGAACAAAGCAAGACTAGTGGTTCAAGGATACACTCAAGAGGAGGGAATCAATTATACTGATGTCTTTGCACCTGTTGCAAAACTTGAGGCAGTTAGGATCTTCCTTGCTTATGCTGCATCCAAGAATGTCACTGTCTACCAGCTTGATGTCAAGTGTGCCTTTCTATATGGGGATATAGATAGGGAAGTCTATGTATGCCAACCTCCAGGATTTGAAGATCCACAACATCCCAACTATGTGTGCAAATTGGATAAAGCTCTATATGGGCTGCACCAAGCACCTAGGCTATGGTATGAGACATTGTCTCAGTTTCTCCTGAAGAATGGTTACACTAGAGGTACCATTGATAAGACTATTCTCATAAGAAAGTGTGGGAAAGACATCTTGCTCGTTCAAGTCTATGTTGATGATATCATATTTGGTTCCTCAAATGACCAAATGTGTAAAGACTATGAGAGCATTATGAAGAAGAAGTTCGAGATGAGTTCCATGGGAAAAATGGACTTTTTCCTTGGAATACAGGTAAAACAAATGAAGGAAGGGTTCTTTATCAATCAATCTAAGTATGTCAATGATATCTTAGAACGATTTGATATGAAAGATTGTAAAGCAGCAAAAACACCTATACCCAGAAACCACAATCTCTACCCTGATTCTGAGGGGGAGGATACTGATCAACATTAGTACAGAGCGATTATTGGTTCTCTGATGTATCTCATAGCAAGTAGACCTTATATCATGTTTGCAACTTGCATTTGTGCAAGATATTAGGCTGCTCCAAAGGTGTCTCACCTGATAGCTGACAAGAGAATTCTTAGACACCTCAAAGGAGCACCTAAACTAGGTCTCTGGTATCCTAGAAATAGTGATTTCAATCTCTATGGTTACTCTGACAGTAATTATGGTGGCTGCAATATCAACAAGAAATCAACATCTGGTGGATGTCAATTTCTTCGTGGAAGGATCATCTCATGGCAATGCAAGAAGCAATCATGTGTCTCTACATCAACTGCTGAAGCTGAATACATTGCTGCTGCTAGTTGTTGTGCTCAGCTACTGTGGATTCAATACCAGATGATAGACTACGGATTCAACTTCATGAGCACTCCTATCCACCTTGACAACAACAGTGCTATATCCATTACTGAAAATCCAGTGAAGCACTCCAAGACTAAGCACATTGATATCAGGTATCATTTCATTAGAGATATTCATGAGAAAAATCTTATCAAGCTAATCAAAGTTGACTCAAATGAACAATATGCTGACTTGTTCACCAAAGCCTTTGATGAACAAAGATTTAAATATCTCATTACAGCTATTGGGATGGTAAACCTTGATTAGTTGATCTCATTTGAAACCCTTTTACTATGTAAAGTCTCATGTCAAAACAATCTAAGCCCTGTTACAAAAGATCTTTTTCTAAATTTTATCAAAGTATGAATTCTTCCGAAGAGAAATTAACCCTCGGAAGATATTTCACATATCTTCCGAAGCAAATTTCTCCCAGGATAATTTTCTTTTCGGAAGAGTGTTAAGTCTCGGAAGAAGCGATTGATTTCATATCAGATCTACTTCCGAAGCTTGTAACACACTCCACTTGAAAAGCAACATATACTCTCAGAAGTAATCAATTTACCTTCGAAGTAAATTTGCCTTCGGAAGAATATTAACTTCAGAAATGCTTTATACTCGGAAGAAAGATTTTACTGTGTAACGGAAATCTTTTGGGCCCCATTCTGTAAAAAGTAAAGATTTTGTTAATGATGTCGGATTATTTAAATGACTAACCTTACCGCCCATGTCACATCATCCACTGAAACCTCACATCGTCTTATCCAAACCCCCTTTAAATCGCCATTCCACCCATTTAAATACTTCCGGTTAATCACTTACATCCTTTTTACCCAAATTACTGCCCTAAAAGTTTTCTTCATCTTCAATTTACCCTATTCCGAACTATCTTTCTGTAATTTTCTTCGATGACACTAAACCCTCAGCACAACCAAGTCGCACTCCTTGATTCTTCAAGGGATGTTGACTTCTCAGACATCATCTCCTTTCTGACCCAATCTTCTTACTACACTGCTCTGACTGTAAACCCCACGATTTACTCAAACCATATGTCTGAATTTTGGGCAAATGGTGAGATTGAAACCCTAAATGGGGTTTGTGTCATTCGATCGAGCATCTGTGGCCAGGAGTTGGTCATTTCTGAATAGATCATCAGGGAGCATCTAGAGCTTCATGATGAGGGCGCTCCAACAGAATTCCCCAAAGCAGATTTGGACAATTCTTATCTCCAAATGGGATATGGTGGAGATGTTAGGAGGTCAACTGTCTACAAATTTAACTTCTCTTACAAATGGAAGTTCTTGCTGCATGTGGTTCTTCACTGCTTGTCTAATAAATCTGGGGGATGGGATCAAATCCCATATGAACTTGGGTGCCTAGTTCATGGGTTGGTGAAAAGCCTCCGCTTCAACTATTCAAAATTTATGCTGACTAACCTCATGGGAAATCTTCAAAGGGACACATTCTTCATGTATCCCAGGTTTCTCCAGCACATAATCAACTGTGAGCTGGACCAGAGCAAGCTTGCCTGTGCAGCTGCTCTGACTGCTACTCAAATGAGGCCGACCATCTTCAAGACTTTGAAGAGAGTGTCCACCAACTTCACCGGAAGAGATACTGCACTTCTTCCAGGTATGATTGAGCCAATGGCTCCTGGTGACATCCCTGTTAACCCCACAGGTGATGAACCCACACCAGCAACTACCCTCACTTTGCCAAATCTACCTCTCCACCCATTACCTTTACTTATCAGAGACGTCCCAAACGAACCCTTTTTATGTTAGTACAGTTGCCATCTTTAGTTGGTGACAAAAGGTAAGTTATGGACATGTCATGACTACCATAACTTAGATAATACTTTATCTAAGATACCTTAACTTTAGCATTGTAATATATGTTTTAGTCTTAGGTTTCCAGCTGGTATCAAAGTATATCAGGCTGTAGGATCTAGTATATATAGTTTCTCATTGTGACTCATGTAAAAATGCTTGGAAGAGTCTTGTAATATCTTGAGTTGAGAAGTAATATATACAAGTGCCTTGAAAATTTATTTATGCGTGTTCCTTTGCTACTTATTATATTATTATGAACTCTTGTAAAAGACATTCTGATTTGAGTGTTTCCATAAGTGAGTTTGAGAGAAATCCAAGTGTTTAAGTGACAAACCCGATCCTGCACAGACCACTGTTTCTCACTCTACTGGAGAAGCAGAATACATTTCTGCTGCCAGCTATTGTTCACAAGTGCTCTAGATACAGCACCAGATGATTGACTATGGGATCAAATTTCTCCATACACCGTTGTTGTGTGACAACGAAGCAGCCATCGGCATCGCAAAGAACCCTATTCATAATTCCCGAACCAAGCACATCGAGACACGGATTTATGCGATCCGTGATGCTCAGGAAAAGGGTTTTATTGATATTATTCCCATTGACACCAAAAATCAAAAAACAGATCTTTACACTAAAACATTTGATCAACCATGTTTTTATGAATTGATCTCTTTGTTAGGTTTAATATCATTTTAAAACCCATTTTCCTTCAAATTATGTTATGTACATATTGTTTATACTTCTCTCTTTATTTTCTTTCTTTTCGTTTTGTTCTGTTCGCTCCATCGTTCTTCATCATTTTTCACATAAAAAAATAATAAAAAAATAAAATATGATATAATAAAAAATATAAAATATAAAAAATGATAGTGACATATAGTCAAGTAAGAAATTTTTACATCTTTCTTAATCGTAGAAATTTCGAGGGAGAATATATATTAAATATTAAATGTTCTTGTTTTTCTTTGCAGAATAAAATGAGAAACCTGGATGATGTAAATGAGGTTAACAATATTGTGTGGGATATGCTTGATAGGTTCAGCCAGAAAACAAAGTAAACAGTTATCTTGTATCTTAATTAATAGAGCAAGAAACATGATGACTAAGATAATCCCCTTCACATTTTTGGCCTTCACAAAGTTTCAAGTCCTTGTTTAAAAAGGGTTGAGAACGTGATATCTCTGTTTTGAGTTATTCTTATCTATAGTATCTTTGCGACAAATCATTCAACCCTAATTCTAAAGCAATATGCTTTCTCATCTTTGCATCTAAGATGCTCCCTGCTGTATTCTATCTGGTGCTTATCTCCTCTGCTATGTGTGAACATTGACCTGGAGTGATGATCTCCTCTGTTGTACGATAGTACTGACCTGGAGCTCTCATCGGCACAATATGATGATCTTCTTTGTTATACGTAAGTATAGACCTGAAGCTCTCATATGTAAGACTCAATTGTTCAACTCCTCTGTTATACGTAAGTATAGACCTGGAGCTCTCATCATATGATGTCTATGAGGGCATTGCATCTTTTGAAATAAGACCTATGTTGCTTCTGAGAGGAAGAGTCATGCAGAGCATGTCATTTGTTCAATGGACAAGATAAGTTTCTTTGCCAAATGTCTGTGGGGACGGGTTCATTCAATGTTTTCTTTAAATAGAACCAAAACATGATAACAGTAGCTGCGGTGCACTTGTTGAAACGAAGAAGGCATGGACTTAAAAGGACGAGTATATCAGCAATCCTGCCATGCTTTGACTCTCTAGAAGTTCTTTTCAGCTTCTCGTTCATATCCTATTATATTGTTCGATTTTGTAGAGCGTGTCATTATACGTGAAGAATGGTGAGGTCTTGCGGGGCAAATTTATTTTGATTTCTTTTAATATTGTTTACCTTGTTTTAATTCTCTTTAATTCTTTTACTTTTATTTTATCTTATTATAAAGAAAAGGGAAACAAAACAATTTTTTTTATTTTAAGGTTTCCAGCAAAAATTATACTTTCGCTGGTAGTTTCGCACGACGAAATTGTAGCTTCGCCGGTTCTTTCAGGCGTTGCAAGTTCAGTTTCGACTAGCTTTTCGCCTGGCGAAATTGTAGCTTCGCCCGGCGTAACTATAGTTTCACGGCTTGCGAAACTAAGTGCAATATAACTCGTTTTGCGAAATTGTTTTCTCATTTTCGCACTATCGTGAGTTTAGACGGTTTAGGGTTTTTCGGTAGCCAGTTCATGCGATATTGATCTCTTGTACTTTTGATGCTTGTTTGACCGTTGATTCTTGTTCGCAAGTGAGTTTCGAACTCAGGACTTTAGATTAATCTAGGTTTAAAGGCAACATTGTGGGTTTATTCGGTTGAGACTCTTCGGTACCTTCGCAGTTCTTACTGCGAAAGTACCAATAGTCCAGCGAAACTGAACGAAAGTTCATGGTTTTTCAGCGAAATTGTGTAGTCATGCTGTTCGAGCAAATTTAACAGTTTCGCTGAGCAAACTTCAGTTTCGCTCCGCCAAAACTATAATTTCGGCCAGTCGAATCTACTTCATTGTCTTTCCGAAACTAATAAATAATTGCTGCCGAAATTACACTTTCGCTTGCCGAAACTAAAATTCTCCTTGTGAAACTATAATTTTGGCCAGCGATATTAATTTGTTTTTTGTCTAATTTTAATGTTTTTCTTATTTTTCTTTAATATTATTGTTTAATATACCATTCTAATACATTTCATCTAGTTTTCAGATTAAATCGCGAATCTAAAGTTTAATGAGAGGAACAACATTACTGCCATTTTAAACGACACTCATCAGAAACCTGCTGGCTTTAGAGACTGCATACGCTGGTTGCAGAGATCTCCAATCGCCTACGCGATCTCACATTCCACCACTATATGACTTACACATCAGAGATTTTTGGCGGACGGCTGAGTATGATACGAGAGGCACTTCACAGAGAATAGTAGCTAAGGTGATGGAGAATGAGTTGACTATTACAGGTGAGGTTATATCAAGAGTGCTAAGGCTGGATGAGGACACAAGGGAGGATGTGATGTTGTCAGACCCGGAGGTGTTTGAAGCCTTCAGATGTATGGGTTGTGAGGGACCTCCATTTGGGACAAGGAAGGAGATCAAAAACTCCTTCCTCTCTAAGGAATGGAGATACATAGCTCATGTTTTCATTATGTGCTTAGATCAACATAAAGGTGGATCAGATGGGCTAAACCTGGACTGGGCAAAAGCTATGGTGATTTGCTGTAGAGGGAAGAAGGCAAACATAGCAAGGTTGATTTTTGCTTGTATGGCAGAGAATGTTATGGATTGGAAGAAGGATAAGTGGCTGCTATATCCTCGATTTCTTCAGATGATTATTGATGATCTCATTCCTAAATTCCCAGACATGGAGAGGTTAAAAGACTAGTGCAGATGAATCCCCGCATTTTTGCAGACTGTTGCGCTATTCGTCATGACTTTAGCGGGAAGATTACTCATCTCTGAGAGAAGATGTACCCTCAAGAGAGGTGGAGCTATATCAGGAGGGTCGATGAGTCTGATGTGAAAAGGGCTAAATAGACAAGGGTGAAATAGACTGATGCAATTAAGAAGAGGAAAAGATAAGCGAAATAGATTGATTATGATTTTGAGGATGAAGTGCATGAGATGGCTGAGGAGGTGAGGGTTGAGAAAGAAAGGAGATCGAAGAAGAAAGCTGATGTAGGAGAAACTGAGAGAATGACTAAACAACGACACGAATCTTTTACTGAGTCCTCGAGGAGGAAGAAGAGAGCCGGATTAGATGAGGATGTGATAAGAAACCTCAACATATCTCTGGCCAATGAGTTGAGCATGACTAAGACAAAACTTACCAATCAAGAGTTAAGGGAAAGGTAGAAGGATGAGGTGATTGATGGCATGACCAAGATGTTGGTAGATAAGAACAAACTGATCAAGAGATTGCTTGAGGAGGTAAATGAACTGAAGGCTGCAGCCGGCCTACCCAATCAACTAACTCAACGTGAGTTAGATGATTTGACTGATACTTCAAAGTATTCATTCCTAAATGTGGGTACATCCACCCGGGCAGGAGAGGGCACATCTGGTGCAGCGGCTGAGGAAACAAGAGGTTCTGGTGTGGGGAAAGAGACTGAGAATGTGGAGAATGTTGAAGAAATATTTGAGGCTGGTTTTGTGAATATGTAATTTGATTTTGAGAAAGATTTTGTTGGTGAAGAGGTGGTGAGAGAGAATCCTGTTGGAAATGTTGAAAAGACTGCTGAGAATGGACTGATTGATGAAGAAGAAGATGATGAGCAGTTCGTTGACTACGATTCTGAACCCGAATATTATGAGGTTGATGAGAGACCTCTAACCTATGCTGCTAAGAAGGGTGATGATGATGGAGATGTGTTTGAGATGGCGAAGGATGAGAGGTTTGTGAAAGAAAAAGGGACTGAAGAGCTAACTCCCTTATTCCAAAACATGGAAGGGTTGAGTAAGACTGAAGCTTATAAGAGAATCATCAACTGGAAGTATAACCCCGACATCAAAATGTTTATGATAAACAGGAGGGGGGAGAATTACTTACCTGCATAAGAGGAAGGCATTCAAGACCTTGCCTAAATGGGACTTGAGGAGGCTGGCGGTGCTACCATTAATAGATGCCCATTTGAGTGAGAGAGCTACATTGCTGGAGAAGGAGATCAGGAATGGTGTGAATGACAACTTTGAGTCATTCAGGTTTATGAAGGCTGAAAGAAGAAGATCCAAAAAGGATAAGGACTAGGAAACGTGCAAGGGAAAGATTGTGCTAAGGGTGAAACCCCCAAAAACGGTGAACAGGGTTAGATTGTCAGATCCCCTTCCCCAGCAATTACATAACTTTGAAAAGTGGTTTTATGATAACAATACGGGGAGGCTTTGATCAGGGTGAAGAACAGGAGTGAGCTTAGACTGTTTGATCCGATGGAGCTTTTTGGATTTTATGATGAAGACCGGCTAGTTCGTTGTGAAAATCACATTAAAGTAGGGGCAGGGGAGGAGACGAGAAAAGAAGCCAGTCTGTTTATGACTGTTGCTAATAAAGTTAGAGGAGTGAGGACAGAAGTGAAGGAGCTAGCTAAGAAGGTGAGAGCTGAAGATGATCTAATATGGATGTCCGGGATTTGGCAAGACAGTTTGAGCAAGCTAGTGGTCGTCCGAGGGAGCTAATGAAGCAGGAGGTGACCAGAGTGAATTAGTTACTGAAGCTCTCAAGGAAGGTGCTACTGGAGCTGATGAAGACATATAAGAGGCAGCGGGGGAGACTGAAGTTGACCAGGGAGAATCTATGTCTAAAGCCCCCGAGGAAGAAGCTGCAGGAGCAGATAAAGATACATCAGATGCAACGAGAGAGACTGGAGCAAACTTGACAAATCAAGACAAGTGAAGGCGGTGAGATCCAACTTAGGGGGAGTATTGAAGATCAAGTATAGGTTGGACTCACCTTAGATTAGATTATGTTTATATTACTTTGTAATAGGTTTAATGTTAGTTTACTTTTGAATGTAGTTCATTTAGTTTAGTTTTGTAGTCCAGCGAAACTATGAGCGAAACTAGAGTTTCGCTCATAGTCAGCTGTTACCCGGCGAAACTGTTGTGTCTGGCGGGCAAAACTATAGTTTCGGCAGCACAATTTCGCTGATAGTGAAACTGTCTGCAGAACTAGGACTGATATATATAGATTTGATGTTGTTTATTGTTGGGTATCCTTGCAAAAACCCTAATTGATTATCATTGTTGCAAGAGACCTATTGTAAGCAGTTTATTCACTGAAATACATTTGTGCTTTGTTAATGTTGATTGTATTGATCATTATTGTTCTTATTTGATTGACATTGTGGTTGTTCTTAGTTTTCTTCATCTTTGTTATCTCTTATTGTATCTGATATTGAACAAATCAACATCTCATTTGTACTACAAATCGATCAAATGGACCAACAAAGTATATCCGGCTGTAGATGGTAGTATATATAGTTTCTCATTGTAACTCATGTATAATGCTTGTAAGAGTCTTGTAACACTTTGAGTTGAGAAGTAATTAGTATCACAGCTTCCTAGGCTCTTGATTGTGAGATCTCACCATCCAAAGCAACCTTTTTGTCACTCATAAACTCACTTCACTCAAAATGGCCCTCAACCAAAAATCTGAATATGAGATGGGGACGATTACCAAAGCACCTATCATCACCCTGAAAACTTCAGATCATGGAGCAAACGTATTGAAGGCTTCATCAGATATCAAGAAAGCAAAATGTGGAAGTCTATCACCAATGGCCCTTACAAGCCAAAGGTTGCAGCACCGGGTGGAAATGGTGCTATGATAGAGAAGGCGGTGGAAGATTATTCTGATGAAGACCACAAACGGCTAGACATTGATAGCAAAACTATGACTGTTCGGATGACTGCTATACTCAACTCCATAATGGTGGGTTTTGAGCATTGTAAGTCAGTCAAAGAACTGTTTGATGCTTTGACCCAAATGTACTCCAGCTCAATGACTCCAAGAAAGATTCACTAAAGCAACAATTTGAGAATTTCATTTATATTTCTGGAGAGACCCTTAGCTAGCAACACTTCAGGTATATGGATCTTATTTCCTCCCTTCAGTCTGTGGGAATAACTCTTGAGTTGAAAGATCTCTCAAGAAAATTCATGAGTGCACTCCCAAATGAGTGGATGTTCTACTGTGTCTCTATCAAGAGGACAAAAAATCTAAACTCCCTTACTATGACTGAACTATATGGCAATCTTGATGGATACCGTGTAGAGATGGAGAACAAGAGAGGCCACCAGGTGAGCAGGTCCTCAAGCCTTCCTGCTAGCAATGCTTTAATGGTTGCTGAAGGCTCAAGAACCCCACAACCTAAGCAGTACCTGACTTACTCCCAGCAGAAATTTGTTCTTCTTGGCCATACATCATATTCTCTGAGACTCTAAGGTCTCAACAGGCTCAGCCAAGTCCCTTCCAGGACAGCTGTGCTTTTGTCTCAGGAAATGGACATTCTAGTGATTTTCAATTTTGTTTTGATGATCTAGAATGTTTTAGCCCAGATGATATGGAATACATGGACATAGTCCAACAAATGGCTCTATTAACTTACAGAGCAAAGAAGTTCTTCAATAGAACTGGAAGGCAATTCCCACAAAACCCAACTAAAAGCAAGTTTGGGTTTGATAAAGCAAAGGCCAAATGTTACAACTGTAACCAGCTAGTCCATTTTGCCAGGAAATGCAAGGATCCTAAATCTAACCCGGGAACCAATCAAGCTTCCATACATCCCACTACACCTAAGGCCACCGTCTAGTCAACTTAACAACATACAATTGTTGTGGCTCAAGAAGTTGACTGGAGCTTCATGGTACAGGATGTGATTCCTGCTCAAGCATTGATGGCTGGAACTGATGACAGCAAGGTATTTGAACACCTCTGTACTCCAATTTGCATTGCCAAAGTTAAATTGTATCAGATACAATATGAAAAGTAAATATGATATTGAGTATTTGATTATCCTAAAATCTGATTTTAAAAGGGCTGAATCTGACTATCAAAAGAAATTGAAGAGTTATAGAAAAATGTGTCCTCTTTAAAACATGAACATACTAATTATAGGAGTCAAATCAAATATCTAATCTCCTAATTGACTGAGACTCAAGCCCAACTAGTAATAGCTGAGGCTCAAGCAAGGAAGCATGCTATTTCTGAGCAAACCTTCCAAGCCATTCTTTCATCATTCTCAAAGATTTGTTATCAAAACAAAGGTGTGTTGGGAACAAATGAAATTGCTCCACCACATTCTTATGAGTCTATCAGACAACCAAGATGTAGGACTAAAGAGCAAGAGGTTCCAACTGCTGACCCACCACTTTATGAGTAGAAGAATGATACAACTATGGAGACCATCACAGGGAAGAACCAGGTAAATCAACCCATATCCACCGGTGATGATCAACCCCTAACCACCAAAGCTAGAAGAAACAGGGCTAAGGTATCTAGAAAAACTACCAAGAAAGTGGCTGAAGCCAAGCTAAAGATAGACCCAAAACAAAATGGTGTGTTCATTTCAGCTGGATTCAAGGTGGTAGGAAACTCTGATCCTGGATATGAGTGTAGTACTAGTACTCCTGTCCTGTTGAAGGATCTGAAGTTAAAGGGAATGACTGTTGATCAAGACAAGAAGAGCAAGAAACAACAGTCCTTAAAGTCTCCAAAAATTAACATTGCATGCATAATGTGTGGTCTGCAAAACCATATGGCTAAAGATTGTTATTACAATCCTGCAAGCACATATTATGCCAATAATGTTAAGAAAGAAGGAATAAAGGAGTGTTTCACATTTGGACCTTATCACATGGTTCAAGTGATGAGGAAAGGAAAGCTTGTTTCCGAAGCAAAGTTGCATTCGGAAGAAACTGATTCTTCCGAAGGGAAAATAGCTTCGGATGTTAAGCCAAAGAAAATTCAAAAGAACAAGAGAGCTCCTTTGAAACCTACTAGGATTGCTTCAGAATAAAAGGTGGTGAAGGCTTCTTTCGATAAGAGAGAAGATTTGGATGAATTCTGATGTGCTCTAAATTATACATAAAAATCCTATCAAAAGCACATCAATTATTCCTTAATATCTTCCTTAAAATTATGAAAATGTACTTAAAAGTGTTAAATTATGTTTTCAGGTGTTTAAAAGGGAAAGATGAACAAAAGGAGTATATTTAACAAGAAATTGAAGTGATCCGAGCTTTGGACTCCAAGCATGGGGTCGTGCCTTATTAAGCACGCCCCCATGCCTTGCTAGAAACACACCCCCGTGCTAAATTAACACACCCCCATGCTTCGACATCTGTCAGGACAAAAAGTATTGTTCCCTAAAAGTAGACACGGGGCCGTGCCCCACCTTTAACACGGGGCCGTGCCCCATTTAGCACGGGGCCGTGCCCGACACAACCTGCATGTACGAGCCGACCAACTTTGTAAGCATTGTACTAGCACGAGGTCGTGCCTTTTAGGCACGGGGCCATGCTTAAACACTCCGGAAAGCCTATAAATAGAAGCCTAAGCTCACCATTTTTGGCAAGCTTTGGTGGGAGAGTTACTCTGCAGAATTCTCTCGGGAATCAAGACTTCAAGATCATTCAGAGGCTCGGGAGGTGTATACAACACTTGGAAGAAGCTTGGGATCATCTAAACGTCATCCATTGTGGATTATCGGTTTGATTGTTCCATTTCACCGATGATCACTTATCCATCTTCTTTGTTATCTGTTGTTATGTTCAAGCTCATTATGAGCTAAACTCTATTTATCATCCTAATCGGATGAAACTTATGTAATTTGTGATGAACTAATGGTGTGATAAATATTATGTTAATGTTATGGTGGTCTTGGGAAAACTATTGATAGGTAGCATCTACATTTGAACGGGAAGTTATAAATTTATGGTTTGTGATTGTGATTGTCATACAAGGTTGAAAACCGTATGATTAACTTTCATTCGCGAAATCGGTCTTCATAATAAATCCATGGCTAATGAACTAGAAATGGTTATTAGAAATCATATCACTTTAACTTTCTGATCATTTGCGGGTTCCCTTTTATTAGTTCGGAAACTTCAGTAATTGTTACGGTTTTCTAAAATTAACGGTATGTTAGGAAGGAACCTGATCAACTCTCTTTTTAACATTAAGTTATATTTTCAGAAATCGTATGTCAAATAGGATACAAAAGATTCACCTACATTACTAGGGTTTTGATCTGAGCAGTAAACTCAGCCTGACAGGATCAAGTCACTACGGCAGCAGGATAGACGAGAAATCGCGCCAGCTCATCTTTATAAACATTAACATAATTACATTAATCCGTATCTTTAAATCACACCACCAATTCATCACGATTACATAAGTGGAGTCTAATTAGGATGATAACTTTTATTCCCTGGTTTAAATCCAAACGCTTCAAATCTTAGTTTACTTTCTTTCTATTATTATTTATTTTTAAGCCCTAAAAATCTTTCCAAATGAAAATTATCACTTTCTTTAACAAAAACCAAATCTGATAGTCAGCATCAAGTTTGTTGAGTAAGCTAGGTGTGTCCACGGATTGATACTCGGTTCTTACCAACACTATATTACCACACGACAGGTACACTACCTTTTGTGTGTGTGGTTTAGTATTAGTAATAACCAATTAAAACTGAATCCGTGCAATAAATCTTCATCAAAATATATATACTATCTGCACCCATCAAGTTTTTGGTGCCGTTGCCGGGGACACACGGCAGTTTGAAAGACAAACTAAATTTTTGACTATCTTGCATATAACTTGTTAATATACTTTTGTATAAACTTCATTTTTATTTTTAGGTAGTCTGCCTTAGTTAGTTTAGTTATTTTTGCCTGATTCATTTTAAGCCTTAGTTAGTTTATGCTTCCTTAAGTTAGTGTATGTCCGACTCGTCTAGTTCTGAACTTGTTCCGCCTCTTTCGGAACCTGAACGACTTTTCCGTCAATGATTGCGCAAAAGATCACAACAAGAAGAACCAGTCATTGAAGAAGACATTTTGGAAGGTACACCATCCGAAGAAGACATAAACCAAGACGAGGAAATGAAGATGACACACTATGCCACACTGTCAATAGATGGTTATGAGTCTAGTGTTGTCCAACCAGCAATAGCGGCCAACAATTTCGAGATTAAGTCTAGTATTATCCAACTTGTAGAAAACTCTGTTCAGTTCCATGGGTTACAAGACGAAGATCCTAATGCACACATCTCACGATTCCTTCGTATCTGTGCGACCTTCAAAATCAATAACTGTTCAGACGACGCCATTCGACTAAGACTTTTTCCACTTTCACTTCGAGGCCGAGCCATCGATTGGCTTGATTCACTTCTGCCTGGTTCCATCACCACATGGGCGGGAATGGCTGAACAATTCCTTTTCTAAATACTTTCCACCCGATCGCACTGCCAAACTAAGAAGCAACATCACAAGTTTTCGTCAAGACGACGATGAATCATTACACACAGCATGGGAAAGATATAAAAGTCTCCTTTGGAGATGCCCACATCACAGACTTGATCTGTGGCTGCAGTGTCAAACCTTTTACGATGCGATCAGCGGAGCACACAAGCAAGCGGTAGACCAAAGTGCGGGAGGAGATTTCGGAAGTGTCACGCCATCAGAAGCATATCAAGCCTTAGAAAGAGCAGCTAAGAAGAGCTTTGCTTACAATCCTTTAAGAACCAAACCCAGTTCTAAAGGTATTCATCAAGTAGACTCTGAAACCCTAATTGCAGCCCAATTAGAAGCTCTAACCAAAAAATTTGAACAATTGCAAAGCGAGCTAAAGAAAACTCCAACACGATGCAACTGTTAGGATCTGGTATTTGAACGAAATACCAACTGATTAACGTGTAAACCAAACCAAATAGTGCGGAATCCTATTTGATTGGTGATCCAATCAGTGAGAACGCACGAAGAATCAATTATGGATTGAATCTAACATTAAGAATCGATTAGGAATCGATCTACAGCGTTCTATGAACTTGGAGTATGAACTTGGAGGCTTGACGGCTAGGGTACGTTAAGTCGAATTGGAATGAGCTTACGAATTGGGTATTTGTTTAGAGTAATGTGTTGTGTTTTTTTTAGGGTTGCTCATTCGGGCGACTGAACCAATAGCATGGTTCAGTCGTGCAATTGAGCCATGCGATTGATCCATCCGCACGACTGAGTGTTCAGTCGTGCGACTGAGCCAATCTCATGTTACAATCATACGACTGATCCAGTCTCCTGGTTCAGTCGTGCGACTAAGTCATTCGCCTGAAGTTGTTCATGCGTATGGTCCATTCGTATGGGCCATTCGCATGAGAACTTCATTTTGTTAAGTTTGAATGTATTCATTTGTATAACATTATGTGTATCAATTCAAACAATCACAAACCTATATAACCAATTCAATATCAACTCATTAATGAAATATTAAACATTATAAATCACAAACAACCATTCTCATTTCATTAACATCCCAACCATTACACAAGCGTAAGACAAACAAGACATATTACATTCATATCAGGATCTAGGTACATATGTATCAACAAACTCCCCCTTGGACCTAGATCTATCTAATGTCTTACCTTCTGCATCATCTATTCATACTTCTTGTACTTTTCCTCTCTTGTGACTCCTGCGTGTATCTCGAATGCAAAGCAAAGTCTTATGACATTTTGGAATTGGAGGGCTTGTACAATATCTTGCGTGTCATAGAATAGTGGCCACTTGTATAATGGGTAGACATCATTAGCAGACAAGTTAGTGAGCCACATCGGGTCAAACACCCTGATGGTATCCATTTGTCCCTCTTTATTTATAACTATGACCGCCTCCCCAGTTCTCCAATCATAGTACCACCACTTAATGTGTGGAGTGAAGTCCTGTGGCATCTTCCTGAGAGGGATTCTTGACATTGTTCTTGGGGGACTCCACTTCAGCACAATCTTGGGCTTACCAGTGATGGGATCAACTTCTGAACGTCTGATATACCTCGTAGGTTGTTGAGGTTTGAAGTTGACCCACCTGGTGTGGTACTCTTCCTTTAGTGCAGCCTCAAACCAGCCTGACATTTTCCTTGGGTCAGCATATAGTAGCTTCAATTTCGCCAGCTGGTTGACCAACAGATTTAAAGTACTCTATGCCCTTCTCCCTCTTTTTTTTTATTTTTTTTAATGCTACCTATTCTCCCCTTAAAATTCTAAAATCATAACAGATTTAATTATTTTAGGATTTTAATAGACAGCTAAATAACATCAATTTAATTTAAACAGAAAATAGAATAAGTAAAGAAAATAAAAGAAAAATAGACTAAACTGTATTCGACTACACATGGTCATCATCAAGGATAACATCACTTTTCTTTTTAACGCCTTTGACCTCTAACAGATATAGAAAACGTGGTTTGTCAAAAGCTTTTATATAGAGGTCAACGCGTTGAAAATCAGTATTTATCTTTACCACATCGATTAAATTCTTTACAAAACAGTCCCTTATAAAATGGTATTTAATACCGATGTGTTTGGTCTTTGGATGTTGTACTGGATTTTTAGTTACTCCAACTGCAGCAGAGTTATCAACAAAAATAGGAGTAGAAGAGAAATTTAAACCGTAGCCCACATTTGTTGTTGAATCCAAATGATTTGTGAACAGCAACTTGCAGCAGCAACGTATTCGGCTTCATAGGTTGACAATGCAACCGAGGTCTGCTTCTTACACTGCCAGGTCGCTAATCTCATCCCAAAGAATTGACACCCTGCTGATGTAGACTTGTAATTCATCTTGCAGCCCCCGTAATCCGAGTCACTATTCACCGTGAGCTCAAAGTCATCATCATGAGGATACCACAACCAAAGTGTGGGTGTACCCTTCAGATAACGAAATAACCTATTGACCCCGATCAGATGGTTAACCTTTGGCTTAGCCTGATATCTAGAGCATAGACATGCAGCATACATGATATCAGGTCTTGAGGCAGTAAGGTACATGAGAGATCCAATCATTCCAAGGTAAATTGTTGCATCTACCAGATCTCCATTTTCATCAGGTGCCTATATCATGGTTTGTAGCAAGTGGAGTCCTAGCTGCAGAAGCATTCTCCATGTCAAACCGACTGAGAATGTCTCCCACATACTTGGTCTGATGTAGAAAAATCCCTTTGGGTGTCTGATCCACCTGTAACCCGTGAAAGAATTTCATCTCCCCCATGGCACTCATCTCAAACTCTGCCTTCATTACTGCTTCAAACTCTTTGCATAATTCTTCGTTCTTTGAACCGAAGATTATGTCATCGACATAGATCTGTACTAGCAGTAAGTCTCCATCTTTTACTTTGATAAACAGTGTGCAGTCAATGACTCCCCTGCGAAAGCCGTGTTTCACAAGATGAGTCGAGAGTTTCTCATACCAGGCCCTTGGAGCTTGATGAAGCCCGTATAAGGCCTTGTCGAGTTTGTAAACTCTGTCTCGATGATAAGGATCTTCAAATCCCTGGCTTGACTGACATAAACTGTCTCTCGGATTTCCCCATGAAGGAATGCACTCTTCACATCTAATTGATAGACTTTGATCTTCATATACGATGCATAGGCAAGGAAGATGCAGATGGCTTCCATCCTTGCCACGGGTGCAAACACTTCATTGTAATCAATCCCCTCGACTTGTGGAAATCCCTGAACTACCAGTCGCGCCTTGTTTCTGATAATGACGCCTTGGTCATCCTTCTTGCATTTCAAGACCCATTTGGTGCCAATGACCTTAGCACCTTTAGGTCTATCTACCAGAGTCCATACACCTAACTTCTTGAACTGAAGAAGTTCTTCTTGCATGGCACTCACCCATGCCTCATCATTCAATGCTTCACTGACGTATTTTGGCTCAACCTGCGAGACAAAACACCGATAAGCACCATCGTGAATGTATCCTTTTTCCATAACCGAGGCATAATCAGCTGAGTACAGCTGATTTTTGGTCTGCACTCCTGATCTGACATCTCCAATGACATTGTCTAGGGGATGATAAACATTTAGGCGTGATCCTGGAGTGGTAGGAACAACTACCTCAGAGCCTAGATTATGAACATTTGGTTCTGCATCTGAGGTAGATGGAGTTTGAGGTTCCGAAGTCAAAGGGGCATCATTGTTAGATGGTTGTTGACTTGAAGGAATTGGAACCTGTCCCTCCTGACTGTTCTGGTCATTTTCTTCAGCTTCATCTTCTGAGGAGGAGTCACTGTCTTCGACTACTCCCCCTGAGTGGTGAGATGATTCTCCCTGTGAGCTCGATGATGTTGAATCAAGAGATGGTGTATTCAAGATATCATACATCATCCGTGTAGCTAACTCGTCATCAGAAAGAGAGAGAGGGATGTTGAAGGACTTGAAGAATCCATCATAGTCGAAAAAGTAAGCGGGTCCTTTTCCAGTAGGTGGTGTAGTATATCTCTAAACATCAACATTACACCACAATTCTACTAAACCCGTTGAGTTGTTGTAAACACTCTTGTTTGGTATGTTGTATCCTACGAAGATCCCTTCATCAGCCTTCTCACTGAATTTTCCTTCTTGAGTCTTCTTCAGGAGTGTGCACGGTGCGCCAAATGGTTCGAGATACTCCAAATTAGGTTTACGTCGTTGTAGTAACTCGTAACATGTCTTGCCATGGCTTTTGACTACCAGAACTCGATTTAATGTATAACATGCATTTGCCACTGCCTCATTCCAGAATTGAATAGGTAGTTTCGAGTCCGCTAGCATTGTCCGTGCTGTCTCTATCAAGCTTCTATTCTTCCTCTCAGCAACACCATTCATCTGAGGCGTGTAGGTAGAAGTGAACTGGTGCACAATTCCCTTTTCCTTGCAGTAAGCCTCCATCCACTGATTCTTGAATTCAGTCCCGTTGTCTGAGCGAACCTGTCTCACCTTCAACTTGTAGAGAGATTCCAGTGTGGTTACTAACTCCTTGAATGACTCAAATGTTTCTAATTTGGACTTCAGAAACATTACCCAAGAGAATCTTGAGTAGTCATCAGTAACCACATAACTGTACAAGTCACCTACAATGCTCTTTGTACTAACTGGACCAAACAGATCCATGTGAAGAAGTTCAAGAGGAAGCTCGATAGAATGAACTTTCTTTTCCTTATGAGACTTCTTCGTTTGTTTGCCTTTCTTGCATGCTACACAGAAATCCGGAAGTTGGAAATTTTTGACATTAACTCCTCTCACGAGATCCTTCTGGATCAAGTGATTCATCTTCCGTTGATTAATGTGTCCCATTTTCCTATGCCAGGAGATGGAGTCCTTCTCAGTAGCTTTCGATAGGAAGCACTGAACTTCATGATCCGTTGTAGATGCCGTTGAGAGATCCAAAACATAAAGGTCTTTATATCTTGAAGCTGTCATCGAAACTTGGTCCTCCGGAATCACGTAGTATTTCTTTAGGACGTAACACCTCTTGTTGTCGAATATGACTTTAAATCCTTTGTCACATATTTGGGAAACAGAAAGTAAGTTGTTTTGAAGTTGTTGAACGTAGTTCAGTTTATCAAACTTAACTTTCTGATTTCCAACCTCTCCCTGAGCTGTGATATAGCCTCCTTTGTTACCAGCAAACGAAACATGCCCTCCTTTTATTTGTTTGACGTTTGATAAAAGAGCCCTGTTTCTTGTCATGTGCCTGGATGCTCCGCTGTCTACAATCCACGTGTTGGTTTCAGCACTGTAGCGAACACCCTACACATACAATTTAAAACATTAGTTTAGGCTAGGAACCCAAGCCTTTACTGGCTTGGGTTTTCCAGAGGCATCACACATCATGAATTCAACCCATTAACCCTTAGAAGGTGAGGGTAGCTCAGGTTCCTTCTTGTCATCATTATCAGACAGAGAGGATGACTTTTCTTTCCATAAGCCAGATTAGTGCAAGGCCTGTTTGTGATAAACAGTCGACTGGCTAATGGGTTGAACTTTGGGTTCACTAGTTCTTCTAGGTGGAGTTAAAGAACTCCTCTTAGAGGACCTAGGTTTTGAATCCTGAAGTTCAATTTTCTTCCTAGATGTCTGATAGTAAGGACAAAAGGAAGCAATGTGTCCACACTCTCCACAGTTGTAGCATGACCTGCTATCAACTTTATGATTAGACTTTCTATGTGGAGATGTGTGTGACACCCTAGTGACCTCATTAATTTTGGGTTTTGACTCTACTTCTTTTGATGTTTTCTCTTGTTTAACAAAATTAATTGTTTTAACACTTTTAACATCTTTTCCTTTTTGGTTTACTAGATTTTAACATGAGACTCATGAAAGATTAACATTAACAATCTTTTTAGGTTCAGATATGACTTTGTTTGACCCTGACTTTATATTAACCTTTTCAAATTCTTTTTCCAGATTAACACAAGGCATTTTACCCTTTTCCTTTGAAATGGCCTCCTTTTGTTTTGTTCTAGATTCAATTGAAGAACATGAGGAATCTGGATCACTAACAAGAGGAGTAGACACCACATGATCCTTGATGGGATTGTTATTTATTGGTCTACTCTTAGTGTTCATCAAGGTCTCAGGTGGTGGTGGAACCACTTTATAACCCAACCCTCCCCGTTGTTACGTTCTCTCACTAAGTGTTGGACAATGTGTGATGAACTTGTCCAACTGTGCAGTTTTTGCTTTAATGAGTTGACTTCTACTTCTAAAACTACTTTTTGTTTCTTAGTGTCTTCTAGGGAGTTAAGATAGTACCTAATGTCATTAGCTTGGTTAAATGCTACTACTTCAGTTTCCCTAAGCTGTTTATTCAAAAGGTCTATCTTTTCTTTGTAACTGTGTTCATTTTGTTTTAAAACTCTATTTGCCTCAGTGCACCGTTGCAAATCCTTTACTAAGCTATCATTATGATCGAATAACCTAGCAAATTTCTGATCTATGCTTTCTCTAAATTTATTACAATCAGAACAAGCATGATTTTGGAACAGTTGGTCAGTGGTACTTACCTGAGGAGATTCTGATGATTAGCCATCAACGCAGCATCAGATTTCCTTGTTCTAGGTGATTCTGTCTTTGTTGTAGACGTCCCTTCTTCAGGCTTGTAGCTGACCTCTGTTGCAGTCTCTTCACTGTTTGACATCGCTAGCTCAACTGCAATATCTCCTTCGCTCGCGGAATCATCATCTAAGTCTTCCACGCTCGCAATATTGGATTCTCCCGGAGAGACAAACCGAAAGCTCCAATCCTGTCCTTCATCATCATGAGCAGTCTAGGCTTTTGGATCCTTGCTTGATGAAGTAGAACTGCTATCTTGTTTGTCTTGACGAGTGAAGGACGAGATTGGATTCCCGTTCCCAGTCTTCTTTGGCTTCACACTCTCTCTTTTGAAGTGTCCCTTTTCTCCACAGTTGAAGCAGGTCACCTTGCTCTTGTGAAAGCCAAATGTAGTGTCCTTAGTAGCAACCAAGTTTTGTCCGGTCTTTTTCACAAACTTCTTTGCCCTCCGGACAGCACTTGCTAAGGCCCACATAATATCCATCCTCTCCAGTTCAGTCTCATCTACCTGCTCGTAGTCCTCATCTGCCAGATGGCAGTTTCCAATTTTCCCAGCAACAAGTCCATCATAGGAATGGACCACTGTTGCCAAGAGATCCATGTGCTCTCGAGCTACTTCTACTGTCACGTTTTCGAGATTCTCGGTCTTCAGTCGTGTAGCATTTGCTTCAGATCCAATATTTTGGGTACCAGAAGACCCTGACGTTTCTGATCCTAAAGGAGAGGCTTGTGACGGACCAGATGAGCTAGACACAAAGGCAGTCTGAAGAGGTGCTCCAGACATCTTAACTTGAGGAGTGGCATTGTACAAAGCTGGATTCTGAGTGTATGAAGACTTCTGAGCTCGGTACTTCATCCTAAGTGCTTCTTCTCGCAGCTTTAGAATGAAATCATTGATGTCCATAGTTGCTAGCAATCCATTCTGTCTCAGATTTGAAACAAACGAAGCCCAACTTTCTGGAAACCCGTCTGCAAAATTTGACATTTTATCTTCCATGGTAGTTTTGACACCATGTGTATGCAGCTCGCTCATCAAATGGTAGAATCTATCAATAACATCGTCTAAACTCTCATTTCCCATCAATGAGATGTTGTCAAATTCTTTCTTCAACTCCTTAGCTTTAATGGCTTTCAGCGAATCATTCCCGTCATATCTTTTCTCCAGCTCATCCCATAATTTCTTGGCTTGCTTATTCTCAGAGTATTGGTGAAAAATGTCCTTAGGGATAGACTGTGTTAGCAATGCATATACTCTCTTTTCAGCATTATATTTAACTTTCTGTGCATCAGTTATTCCTCCCAAAGTAAGTTTCACCCCATCGGCTCCCACCGGCATACTGTATCCCGTCTCAATAGCTTCCCACATATTTGGATCCACTCCATTGAGGTAGATCTCAAAACGTTGTTACCAGTGGGGAAACTCATCCAACGTTATAAGCTTCGGGGGTTTATTATGATTCCCCACCTCACTCTCCAGTAGCAGTAAGTTCTGAATCCGTGAGTCCTTCCCGGCTGTAAACGCTGACAACTGATCCTCCATCTCGATTAACTTTGAGTCTCTTAAACAATCTGTTAACTGGTGCGAATGGAGTGATGCGAATGGGCTACCCGTGCGAATGAACTATGCGACCGGTTCAATCGTGCGGCTGAACAAAGTGATTGGTCCAGTCGTGCGAATGAAACTAATGCGTATGAACAGTGCGAACGGTAGGCTTAGTCGTACGACTGAAGATGCGACTCAGTCCAATCGTGCGTCTGGGAGATGCGAATGAAGTCCAGTTGTGTGATTGGGTCAATCGTGCGACTGAAGCTGCTGTTTTTCGAAAATTTCTAGGTTTAACGTGTTTTGGCCGTAAAAACCCGAATTTTCACCAACCCTAATCGCCTTATGCCGTAGAAACCAAAACTTGATGAGCAGGGGACGTCCAAGACAACTTTTGACACAAAAAGATTGCGTTTTTAGTGAAAAACACAAACTTTGTATCAAAATTGATTGAATCACACGTAATAGAGAATCAAAGCTCTGATACCACTTGTTAGGATCTAGTATTTGAACGAAATACCAACTGATTAACGTGTAAACCAAACCAAATAGTGCGGAATCCTATTTGATTGGGGATCCAATCAATGAGAACGCACGAAGAATCAATTATGGATTGAATCTAACGTTAAGAATCGATTAGGAATCGATCTACAGCGTTCTATGAACTTGGAGTATGAACTTGGAGTCTTCTGGACGGCTAGGGTACGTCTGGAGTCGAATTGGAATGAATGCTTACGTTTTTCCATGAATTGGGTGGTATTTATAGGTTAGGGTTGCTCATTCGGGCGACTGAACCATTAGCATGGTTCAGTCGTGTGATTGAGCCATGCGGTTGATCCATCCGCATGACTGAGTGTTCAGTAGTGCGACTGAGCCAATCTCATGTTACAATCATATGACTGATCCAGTCTCCTGGTTCAGTCGAGCGACTGAGTCATTCGCCTAAAGTTGTTCATGCGTATGGTCCATTCGCATGGGCCATTCGCATGAGAACTTCATTTTGCTAAGTTTGAATGTATTCATTTGTATAACATTATGTGTATCAATTCAAACAATCACAAACCTATATAACCAAATCAATATCAACTCATTAATGAAATATTAAACATTATAAATCACAAACAACCATTCTCATTTCATTAACATCCCAACCATTACACAAGCGTAAGACAAACAAGACATATTATATTCATATCAGGATCTAGGTACATATGTATCAACAGCAACACATGTGGAAATTCACACAAGACCAACGAGTGCCCACAAGGCATTATGATGGTTGAAGATGTTGACTACGTAGGAGGCCCAATCAACTCATACAATTCAAATTGGAGAAGCAACTCGAATTACAGAGATGCTGGCAGTAACCAACAATCATCTGGATTGAACCGAAGGCCACCTTACCAACCACAGAAAAAACCATACCAAGGTCCAAGCAGTAGTAACCAAGACCGTGGAGCATCATCAATGGAAGACTTATTGCAACAATTGTTGTTAACCACACAAGCCACATATGAGTACATCTGGAAATCTGATCGAAGAAATGAGGAGAGGTTCCAAAGTAATGAAGCTGACATCAAAAGCAACAAAGCATCATTACAAACCATAGAGCACCAAGTAGGTCAAATAGCACAACAACTATCTGAAAGATCTCAAGGAGCTTTGCCCAGCAACACTGTGACAAACCCTAATGCTCAAGTCAAAGCCATCACCACCAGGAGTGGCAAAACCACTCAAGGTGATGCACCCGCATTACAACCCATCCTTGAAGAAGTAGAAACTGAAACTCCAAGTAATGCGAGTGATAAGCAAAAGCAACCTGTTGTTATTGAAGAACCAGCAAAGAAATACGTTCCACCACCACCTTATGTTCCACCACCTCCATATCTAGGTCGTTTGAGACAATAAAGAATGGAGGCACAATATGGCAAATTCCTTGGGTTGTTCAAGCAACTCCACATCAATCTTCCCTTGGTGGAGGCCTTAGCACAAATGCCAAACTATGCTAAGTTTCTAAAAGGTGTCTTGTCAAACAAAAAGAAGCTGGAAGAGTTATCACACGTAGTTTTGAATAAGGAATGCTCTGCAGTTGTTCATAACAAACTACCTCAAAAGATGACTGATCCAGGAAGTTTCACCATACCTTGCCTAATTGGAAATCTTTCTGTCAGTAATGCGTTAGCTGATTTGGGTGCAAGCATTAACCTTATGCCTTATGTGGTTTTGAAAAATTAAACCTAGGTGAACCGAGACCTACCCGTATGAGCATCCAGTTAGCTGACCGTTTTGTCAAATATCCGAGGGGCATCATTGAAAATCTCTTAGTTAAAATTGACAAATTCGTATCTCCCGTTGATTTTGTGATCCTTGACATGGATGAGGACAAAAATGTTCCTCTTATCCTAGGTCGACCTTTCTTAGTGACTGCTCGAGCCCTCATTGATGTTTGTACAGGCAAACTCACGCTTAGAGTAGACGAGGAGGAAGTAACTTTCGATATAGGCCAATCTATGAAACACCCTCAACATCATGATGACTCACTCTATTACGTTGATGCTTGCGATTCGATCATAAGCCATCATTTGAAGGAAACCCTACAAAATGAAGCTTGCAACACTCAATTATTGGAAGTCCAAATTACCGAACCCATCTGTGAGAACCAAATCATTCCAGAACTTGAAGTTGATGAAACATCGTTTCATCAAGAAGCATTTGAGATCATTAAGCAAGACATAGAACCAAAAGCCAAACCTTCTATCGAAGACCCTCCAGTTTTAGAGCACAAAGAACTTCCATCTCATCTCGAATACGCTTTTCTTGAAATCACATCTCAACTTACTGTCATAATCTCATCCGCCTTATAAATTGATGAGAAGAACAAGTTGCTCAATGTGCTTAAGGCACACAAACGAGCAATTGCATGGAAAATCTTGGACATCAAGGGAATCAATCCATCCTTTTGCACTCATAAAATATTGATGGAGGAGAATTTCAAATCCGTCATTCAACCTCAAAAACGTTTAAACTTGAGCATGCAAGAGGTGGTGAAGAAAGAAGTAATCAAACTGCTAGATGCCGGTTTGATTTACCCTATTTCTGATTCGCCTTGGGTCAGTCCCGTCCAAGTTGTTCTAAAGAAAGGAGGAATGACTATTGTAACTAACGAGAAAAATGTGCTTATTCCCACTCGTACGGTTAAAGGATGGAGAGTATGCATAGACTATCACAAACTCAATGACGCCACAAGGAAAGATTATTTCCCTCTTCCTTTCATCGACCAAATGCTTGAGAGATTGTCTGGAAAAATGTTCTATTGTTTCCTGGATGGTTTCTCAGGTTATTTTCAAATTCCTATTGCTCCCGAAGATCAAGAGAAGACAACATTCACCTATCCATATGGCACATTTGCTTATCGGCGTATGCCCTTTGGATTGTGTAATGCTCCTGCTACATTTCAAAGATGCATGGTAGCAATTTTTCATGACATGATTGAACACTCAATGGAAGTTTTCATGGATGATTTCTCCATCTTTGGAAACTCATTTGAGCAATGTCTTGAAAATCTGGAAAAGATGCTAGTTAGATGTGAAGACTCCAACCTTGTTTTAAATTGGGAAAAGTGCCACTTCATGGTTACGGAAGGAATAGTGTTAAGACACAAAATCTCTCGAGCGGGGCTTGAAGTCGATCAAGCCATAGTCGACACTATTTCTAAACTTCTGCATCACACAACCGTGAAAGACATCAGAAGTTTCCTAGGACATGCAGGATTTTACCGTCGTTTCATTAAAGATTTCTCAAAAATCGCTCGACCTATGACTCAACTTCTGGAGAAAGACGCGAAATTCGTATTTTCTGATGAATGCATTAGTGCATTCAAATTGCTTAAGGAGAGACTGGTAACTGCTCCAATCATGGTTTCCCCAGATTGGACGCTGCCATTTGAACTCATGTGCGACGCAAGCGATTTCGCGGTAAGAGATATATTAGGACAGAGGAAAGACAAGCAATTTCACCCAATTCATTATGCGAGCAAAACCCTAAACTACGCACAAGAAAACTACACTGCCACCGAAAAAGAACTTCTTGCGGTAGTTTTCGCATTCGACAAATTCCGCTCGTATCTTATCCTTTCAAAAACAAATGTTTACACCGATCATGCAGCCCTTCGTTATTTGTTCAACAAACAAGATGCAAAGCTGAGATTGATTCCTTGGATTCTTCTGCTTCAAGAATTTGATATCGAAATTCGTGATAAGAAAGGAGCGGAAAATCTAGCGGCTGATCATGTCTCGCGTCTTGAGGATTCAAGTCCTTCACAAACAAACGAAGCCAAAATAAACGACAATTTTCCTCACGAATTCCTTATGCACATTCAATCCTCAATTGATGAACATCCTTGGTTCGCTGATTTTACAAATTACTTAGCTAGCGTGTAAGGCCCCGTTCCCGGGACGCCTACAGTTGATCATTCATCACACATAAAACATATAATTACATTTGCCTCATGAAAATATTGCAGCGGAAACATTCAAAAATAACATCTCATTTCATTATAAACACTTTTGCCAAATAATACATCATTATCCGATTACAAAATACATATTTGCATTATATCACAAAAGCATTATAAATGGATGCCATCCCAAAAGAGCCGAGTAGCCTTGCAGTGCCATCCTCAACAATCATTACCTGCCAACTGGAAAACATATAAAAAGTCAGCGTTGCTGAGTGAGTTCTAGTTTTATAGTAAAACATATTTTACTTTCATTAAAAACTATTCCTTTTCTCATGCGATCATTCATCATATGTATACACAGATAATGTCATTATTATCTATCATTACTTCCGTTCATTTCATACGTTCGTTCTTCCGAGTCTGTTGCGACGACAGAGTCGCTCACCTCAATGGCAATCTCAACAATTTCACGCTATCCGAGTCTGTTGCAACCATAGGGTGCTCACCTCATTGCCAATCTCAACGATAGCACACTATCCGAGTCTCTTGCAAAAACAAGGTTGCTCACCTCATGGCAACATCAACGATAGCACACTATTCGAGTCTCTTGCAACAACAAGGTTGCTCACCTCATGGGCAATCTCACCGATTGCACGCTATCCGAGTCTCTTGCAACACAGAGTTGCTCACCTCATATATGTGCTTGCAAGCCTTCCCTTCGTTCATTCATCATTCATTAATGTTTGCATTCTTACTTCATGTTCCTCTTTCATTATCTTTCTCTTTACGTTACATAATACTTCATTCATTCATTAACATGACACGTAAAGCCACAAGAAAGATAAACATACATCATAATAAGGAACATATCATACACAGTCATCATCATCATACAGGGCAACATCATACATACATAACATGCATAAATATGCAACATCATCATCATCAATATGCCCGACCTGCTCTCTAAGGTCCATACATGCCCTTACGGGAACCTTTACGTCATAACTTACATCTGCACTTTCCCTCGAAAGTCAGAAGTCGAACTACACTTTCCTTCGGGTGCGACAGCCCTATTCGTGCGTATAGACACCCTTCAGTCGCATGGCCTCCATGCGACTGAACATCATGCGATTGGACTCATGCGGATGAACATCTATGCGAATGAACACCCAGTCGTGCGAATGGACCTCATGCGGATGGAACTAATGCGAATGAGCACCTATGCGACTGACCTCATGCGAATGGACTCATGCGACTAAGCACCTATGCGACTGGATCCTCAGTCGTATGACTCCCCATGCGACTGGACTCCCAATCGTGCGACTGAAACCTTAGTCGTGCGATTGAACCCTCAATCGTGCGAATGAATCCCAATTGTGCGAATGACCCTCAATCACCTCTCAATCGGCCGTATGGCCTTCATTCGGTCGCATAGCCCTAGCTGATGCAAAATGGAGTTCATCCCGAACCCAATCTGCCATTTTCGGCCTCCAAGCTCATCCAAACCCATTCTAAGCCTAAATCAAGCATCTTAGACCTTAGGAATGCATACCACAACACCATACAAGCACACACAAGCCCGGAAACATATTCTAAACGCATCACAAGCAACACACCCAAATGGGTCAAACACATACACATACAAAAACGGGTTTTTGATGCTTTCCAGCCCCAAAATCGGTTGAAAACAAGTAAAAGTGGGGTCCTAGAACTCACACAAACGAGCACAACGACAAGGGCTTCAATTTGACTCGCTCCTCAACGATTTTGGCCACTCGAACCAACCCGAATCGACACTTTTTCCTCTTTTCTTCCTTTCTCTCCTCTCCTCTCTTTGATGGATGATTTTTGTGAGTGTAGGGGAGAGGGTAAGGGCTGACCTCTCCCTTATATACTCCCACTCGCCCGTCTTTCTTTCGCTGGTGAGTTTGGTCCCTCGACTTTGGACTTTATTTCTTTTTCTTCCTCCGTCAGCTTCAAAATAATAAATAACCGGGTGTTACAAGTCCACCCCCCTTAAATAGGTTTCATCCCCGAAACCTGTTATTCCTCGAACAAACGTGGATAATGTTGTCTCATTTCTTCATCAGTCTCCCACGTTGACTCGGATCCCTTCCTGTGCTTCCACTGTACACGCACAAGAGGAACCACTTTATTTCTCAGTCTTTTCTCTTTTCTATCAATGATTGCCACTGGTTGCACCACGTAATTGAGCCTTTCGTCGACTTCGATATCTTCCAATGGAACAATCATATCTTCATCTGCCAAGCACTTCCTTAGATGAGATACATGGAATGTCGGGTGAATTCCACTTAACTCATCCGGTAACTCCAATCTATAGGCCACCTCTCCTACTTGAGCAACGATTCGGAAAGGGCCTATATACCTTGGGCTCAACTTACCCCGCTTTCAAAAGCGGATGATACCATTCCAAGGTGAGACCTTCAACATAACTCGGTCACCCACCTGGAACTCAATCGGCCTGCGTCGTTTATCAGCATACGACTTCCGTCTGTCTTTGGCTGCCTTCATGAAGGCTTTAATCTTCTCAAGCTTCTCAGTCGTAGCCTCGATTGCCTCGACGCTCCCCAATTCCTTCTGACCAATGTCACCCCAACAAAGGGGTGTTCTGCATCTCCTACCGTATAACATCTCATATGGAGGCATACCAATGCTGGCATGATAGTTGTTGTTGTATGAGAATTCGGCTAACGGTAGGTGGTCATACCAACATCCCCCAAAATCAATCACACATGCCCGAAGCATGTCTTCCAGTGTCTGAATGGTCCTTTCTGACTGACCATCAGTTTGGGGATGATAAGCCATGCTAATATGTAACCTCGTCCACATAGCGTCGTTGAATTTCTTCCAAAATTTAGTTGTAAACCGGGTGTCACGATCAGACACAATAGACACCGGCACACCATGAAGAGTTACAATTTCCCGGATGAACAGATCGGCCAACCTCTCAGATGAATATGTCTCGCGGATCGGTAGGAAGTGAGCACTCTTCGTCAGACGGTCAACTATCACCCATATGGCATCGTACCCTTTCGGGGTACGCGGCAGCTTCATAATGAAGTCCATGGTGATGTGCTCCCACTTCCATTCCGGTATATCCAAAGGTTGGAACTTCCCATACGGCTTTTGATGCTCGGCCTTCACCTGTAAGCAAGTAAGGCACTTACTCAGATACTCCACGACATCGCGCTTCATACCCGGTCACCAATAATCCTTCTTCATATCTTGGTTCATTTTAGTGGCACCTGGGTGAATGGAGTATCGAGTCTTGTGAGCTTCATCGATTATCTTCACCCGTAGATCCCAAAACGAGGAATCCACACACGACCGAATCGGGTTCTAACACCGATTGTGTTTTCACCCAACTCCCCGACCAGACCTCTCATTCTTTCAGAGTTAAGATGATCTTCTTTCAATGCCTCATCTTGATCAATTGATAACCTTTCACCCGAATCGGCTCGAGTCTCTCTTTTCGGCTAAGGGCATCCGCCACCACGTTGGCTTTGCCCGGATGGTAATGGATCTCGCAATCATAGTCTTTTATAAGCTCTAACCATCTTCTCTGCCTCATGTTCAGGTCCTTTAGCTCAAAGAAGTACTTCAAGCTCTTGTGGTCAGTGAATATGGTGCACTTCGTTCCGTAGAGATAGTGCCTCCAAATCTTTAACGCAAAGACCACGGCTGCCAGCTCCAAGTCATGAGTAGGATAATTGACCTCATGAACCTTTAACTGTCGGGATGCATAGGCTATGACCTTTCCTCTCTGCATTAACACACACCCCAACCCCGAGTAGGAAGCATCAGAATAAACCACTAGATCTTCACTTCCATTGGGTAATGACAAAACTGGAGCTTGAGTCAACCTCGCCTTCAGTTCCTCGAACGCCTTCTCTTGAGCTTGACCCCATACGAACTTCACATCCTTTCGGGTCAACTTAGTCAGTGGAGAAGCAATCATAGAGAAGTCTTGGATAAATCTCCTGTAGTAGCCCGCCAAACCCAAGAAGCTACGAATCTCGGATGGCGTCTTTGGTGACTTCCATTGCATAACCGCCTCCACTTTCGCCGGGTCCACCATAATTCCGTCGGGATTCACCACATGACCCAAGAACTGAACTTCGCGTAACCAAAACGCACACTAGGAGAATTTAGCATACAACTTCTCCATCCTCAACGTCTCCAGAACCTCCCGAATGTGACCGGCATGCTCAATCTCGCTCCTCGAATAAATCATGATATCATCAATAAACGCAATCACTGATTTATCCAGCATCGGCCGACACACACGGTTCATCAAATTCATAAAAGCAGCTGGCGCGTTGGTCAAACCAAAGGACATGACAAGAAACTCGTAGTGACCATAGCGCGTACGGAAAGCTGTTTTAGGAACATCCTGCTCTTTCACCTTCAGCTGATGGTAACCAGATCGAAGATCTATCCTTGAAAATCAACTGGCACCTTGGAGCTGATCGAACAGATCACCTATTCTCGGTAAGGGGTATCAGTTCTTCACCGTCAACTTGTTCAGCTCGCGGTAGTCAATGCACATTCTCATACTACTGTCCTTCTTCTTTACAAATAGGACCGGAGCATCCCAAGGAGAGATACTCGGTCTAATGAACCCTTTATCAAGCAACTCTTGCAACTGCTCTATCAACTCTTTCATCTCTGTCGGAGCCAGCCGATACGGTGCTTTGGCAACAGGTTGGGCACCCGGTATCAAATCAATCTGAAACTCGATCTCTCTGTCAGGCGGCACTCCTGATAAGTCTTCTGGGAACATGTCTGGAAAGTCACACACAACCGGTACATCGGCTAGTTGTGGTGTTGGCGTATCCACATTCTTTACATAGGCCAAGTAGGCACTACATCCACGCCTCATACACTTTCCCGCCACCGCCATTGAGATCACCTTCGGAATTGTCGTGACCCGATCACCATAAACCGTTACCGAACTCCTGTCAGGCGCTGACAACTGAATCATCTTCTTGCGACACACAATGTTCGCCTCGTTGTCCGCTAACCAATCCATCCCAATAACCAAATCGAAACCACCTAAGGTCATCATAAGGAATGACTTATCAGCAAAAGAAGAAGTTCTTTACTTATATCAAACATTACTATTGGGACGACCCGTATCTGTTCAGAATCGGTGCAGACCAACTCATTCGAAGATGCGTATACGGAAGTGAAGCAGAACAAATTCTAAGGCACTGTCATGAAGGACCCACAGGAGGACATCATGGAGCAACCTTAACAGCCAAGAAAGTATTCGAGTCTGGATTTTACTGGCCCACGATTTTCAAGGATGCTCACAACATGGTACGCACCTGTGATGCATGTCAAAGAGCAACCAATATCTCAACATGGGATGAGATGCCTCAGAAACCAGTTCAAGTATGCGAGGTATTTGATGTATGGGGTATTGATTTCATGGGGCCATTCCCGGTGTCATTTGGCAATCGTTATATCTTGGTAGTAGTTGATTACGTTTCAAAATAGGCTGAAGCTCAAGCCCTGCCTACTAATGATGCCAATAACGTTGTCAAATTCCTTAAGAAACTATTTTCTCGTTTTGGTGCCCCCAAAGCTTTGATTAGTGACCGAGGAACTCATTTCTGTAACAATCAACTCGAAAGAGCAATGGCACGTTATGGTGTTCACCATCGCTTTACACCTGCTTACCATCCACAAGCGAATAGGCAAGCCGAAGTCACTAACCGAGGTATCAAACGAATCCTTGAGAAAACTGTAGGTCAAAATCACAAGGACTGGTCTACCAAGTTAGATGATGCATTATGGGCTTTTCGAATAGCCTATAAGACTCCCATCGGCACAACACCGTTCAAACTAGTTTATGGGAAGTCGTGTCATCTACCTGTGGAACTAGAGCACAAGGCCTTTTGGGCACTTAAAGAGCAAACCTGGACCAAGACCTTGCAGGAAAGAATCGATTCCTACAAATTCACGAATTGGAGGAATTGAGGGAACAAGCGTACGAAAACGCTAGGGTTTACAAAGAAAAGACAAGGAAATTCCACGACGCTCGATTAAAGAGCACAAAACAATTTCATGTGGGAGAACGTGTCTTATTGTATAACTCATGTTTACGTTTATTTCCCAGAAAACTGAAATCTTGTTGGTCTGGACCTTATACGATCAAAAACGTGTTTCTGAATGGTGCCATTGAAATTTATAACCACACAGGTTTAAGTTTCAAAGTAAATGGTCATCGTTTGAAACCGTATAACGATGGACCAACCAAGATTCCTTCGGAGGAACTAAACCTCCGCCCCGACGACAACTAAGTGTGGGGAAGGGTCATGCCGAAGACCCGAAACTTAAACGCGGCACCTGTACATAAATTTTTCTCACTTTTTAGCAATTTTTAGTACTTCACAAGCACAAGCGCGGGGCCCTGCCTCATCAAGCACGCCCCCGTGTCTCTGACAAATTTTTTTCATGATCTCCGCTGACGACTCTGGAACTTTGCAGGTCGAATTTAAGACGAAATCTGACAAGCACGGGGCCGTGCCTAGCCAAGCACGCCCCCGTGTTCCCTTTTTACGACCTGTGGATAAATACCACACTTGTTCCATTCTTTCATCACACTTATTCCTGCTTAAAAACGTCTAAAAAATGAAAGAATCAAGTCACGGAAGCTCAAACTGGAATCCTGCGAAGAAACCACGTTCTGAAACGCGAGAGCCAACGACTCAAGAATATTTCTTCAAGATGCATGAACTAATCAAGCAATTGACTGAAATGAACCTCGTTGCTTCCCAACGCTTAGCTGAACTTATCCAAAAAGTTCAACAGATGAGCGAGGAACTCATTTCCATTAACCGGCAGCTTGCGGAATTGAGCAACCGCACTTCTCACTATCCCATGCCAAACCTTCCACACGAAATGTGTGGAGGTTTCTTTTAGAAGCATTCCGTGATGTCTTAAGTGCGCTGTTGCGCGTTAAAGAGTCTGGTTTTGCTGTTTCAGATTCTCGGCTTTTAACGTATCGTGTAACCGTAGGACCCTAGGAAATGTAATTTTCAATTTGGCTTTTGTTATTTAATTATAGGACTATTTTCGTATCTTTTCTAATGATTTGGAAGTGATAAAACTTAACCGGGAAAATTACATAACACGCGAAACTGAAAAACGGAACAACAAAAGACTGAAACCGAACGATACCTCATGAGCACGCCCCCGTGCTCGACAAGACATGACACCACCTGACATTTTTCAGCCTTTTGTCTTGTTTCCCATCAATTTTGCATGTTAAAAACCAAACTCATTTGCTTGCAAAGTCGTATCCACCTTCAATTTCATCTTGTTTTCCATTTTTCTTTCATCTTTTCAAGTGTTCTTGCAAGAGTAATTGACCAAGAGGTTAGTATGCTAATTCCTATAATTATGAAAGTCATTTACATGTAGTTAGGTGATTAGGTCTCTAAACAACCGAAATCCTAGCAATTATGTGTAAACACTTGTTCTTAAACGTGTTATGGAATGATGAATGCTTTTAACCTACTTGTTCATGCTTATTCTTGTAGTAGATTAGTGTTAATTAGTATGTTTAGTTAGATATTAGTATGTTTAGTTAGTTAATTGGTTGTTTTCTTTTATTGTTAACAAGACTATCTTCATAATTCGTGGTGAAATCTTTGTTAATCATGTTCAAGTTACAAGAATCATCAAGTGGTGTAAAACAATATATATATATTTTGAGTATCTTGAATTATTAACAAATGATTAAAATTTAAACGTATAATCTTTGATTTTTAAAGCAAGAAAATGTTAAACTCATGCTTAATCAACGATTTACAAACAAAACCACGATTGCTCGAGTCAATATTTCATGCCTAAACATTTTAACCGCACCCTCACGTTTTACAAAGCGCACCCCCATGTTCAAAATTTTTGTTTTCCTTGGATGATAAATTCTTAACTATTTTTAAACATGAATTGAATCATTATGATGTTATGTCTTGAAAAACATATCATTTTCACTAACATCATGAAACTGTTTAAGAAATTTGCTTGTCTAGATTAACTTATTTTTAAAATTTCAGGATCATGGATCATCCCTACTTATATTTTGAAGGGAGCCGCGAGAGATGGTGTCATGATAGAATTCAAAGATTGCTACAAAGGGTCGAAAGATCCCACTTACAAGCAGATGAAGAAACACTAGCGGCAGTCGGACAACTAGAAAGATATAATAATTTATTAAGTGTTGAGTGGAAACGTTTATTCTCATAAAATAGACCTTCCGTTTATGAACTAACTCTTGAATTTTTAGCATCTTTTAAATTTAGCATGAAAGACTCTGACCCTTGGGATGATAGTGCAGTTTCATTCAGACTAGCTGGGCATTGGCATAAAACATCCATTGCCTTGTTCAGTGTCTATCTCGGAATATACACGAAACAAGAAATGGAGGAGGAGGCAATATCTGGAATGCCGGCGTATCATACCTTCCCGGACAAGGAAAGTAAAGACGCGGAAAGTGGTGCAATGAGGAAAGCATTTTGTGAGCGGAGTGGAACCGGATGGTTCAACTTGAGTAAAACAAAAAGTAGTCAGATACGAGACCCGCTGCTGCGATACATTCATCGGTTACTCAGTCATTCCATAACAGCTCGTGGTCAAAGCGAGGGAGTTGTTAATTTGAGGGACTTGTTTATTTTATATTGTATGGTTAATCTGTTGCCATGTAATATTGGGTATTTGTTTTGTAATCTTTTTGCCAGGAATGCGATTGCAGGTGCTCCAACACCTATGTTTGGAGGAAGCTGGATTTTGAACTTATATGAAAGCTATGGTTATAACACTGAGGGAACCGTAGGAGTGATGCCGGGACTGTTGGACTTGAGCATTTGTACAAGTATGTACATGGTGACAAGCCTACCAAATGGGCAGCCGAGATTCATGGATAAGAAGGGACAAATATGGGATCTGGCAGATCTCTAAGAAATAATCATGGACCTCGACATGCCGATACAGCCAGAAGGAGCCGGAGCTGGATCTTCAAGTTCACGTACAAGGGAATTCCCAACCATGTTAGACCTTTATGAGTCAATCCAAACCACCAGCGACCATGCAAGGCGATCATTTGAATATGCCCAACGAGCCTTCAACCGAGTCGAAAATCTGCATTCCCGAGTCGATGACCTGAGCAATGATGTCACATACATCAGAAACCGAATGTACCAAGAGTGGGGGGATATCCCACCACAAAGCCCTTGAAAACCGTATCATTTTCGGGGCCCCGGCACAGTTGTTTCGTGCCAATCTATCTTTTAATTTATTTCGTTTTGTTTTTATTTTGTGTGTTTAGGATTTTAATGCTTTCAATAAATTGGTGACATTTCAGGTGATACCGAGGATTCTATCAACGCGAGGGCAACCAAACACAAGTGAAAAATTCATCATTTTTAGGGGAGTTATTTCATTACTCTTTCTCGATCTTGAATATGTTAATCACATTGAGGACAATGTGAATTTTAAGTGTGGGGATGGAGTAATGCATTTGACTTTGCTAAAAAAGGTGCAAATTTAAAACTTTTAAGAAAAGATCACTTACCAAGTAATTTTTATGACAAGAAACCAAAAATTTAACATAGTTTTTCATAAACCAAATTATAAATATACGTTTTCGGGAAATAAAGAAGTAAATCCATGACGTCCAAATAAAATTGAAAATGTTTTTTGTGATATCCTTAATAGCAATAATCTAGTAAAATATTTAATCATGTAAAATGAAACACTTTTACCCAATTCCATCCGTATGTGAGTTTATTTTTGAGCCTTAAACAAGCTTTTGCAAATTGCAATTCTACTTTCATTCTGGATTTAATTGAGGGTGCCATATGATACATGTGATTAGAACTTGCTTTAGGTATACATTTCAAGACCTTAATTAGTATTTGTTGCATAAAAATGAGTTAGGCACTAGGAAACCTTAACCATTCGAGCCCCAACCATTGTCTTTAATTTTCCTTACCCGAACGTCAACCCTAGTTAGCCCCGTTGAGCTTAAACGTTTTTATCTTTCAATCACCCGAGTCACCAAGTCACTTAACCAAAAAGCCTTCAAGAAAACCCGTATAGGGAGCTTTTATTGCTTTCCTTGTAGTTTATGTTAGAAAAAAATAAGCCAAGACCGTCGTCTTTAGCAACTAGCCACTCTTTTTCCAAATATTCCATACCTGAGCCCGAGCGAAGTTACAACCCATCAAAGACCTAATGATTTATGCAAGTAAATATCTAAGTAGGTGGAGATTTGATCCCTTAACAAGCATATGATTTCACACGTATTCATACTAGGCAATTGAGTGTATTAGTCATACTTAATCTTGATTATGGCTCCATATATTTAGCCGAGTGTGAGTGCATCTTGTGAGAAGTGTGGATTTTACATGATAATAATCTTTACTAATCAACCTATTGCTTGCTAGGATATCATTTTACATGTGCTTAGAATATTTATATTTGGATGAAAATAATATTTACTTGCGTATTTCTCGAAAGACATGTTTATAATTTGATTTATTTGATTTTTGGTAGAATTGTCATTTTAAGTGATTTTTGCTTGAGGACAAGCAAAGTTCAAGTGTGGGGATGTTTGATGTGCTCTAAATTCTACATAAAAATCCTATCAAAAGCACATCAATTATTCCTTAATATCTTCCTTAAAATGATGAAAATGTACTTAAAAGTGTTAAATTGTGTTTTCAGGTGTTTAAAATGGCAAGATGGACAAAAGGAGTATATTTAACAAGAAATTGAAGTGATCCGAGCTTTGGACTCCAAGCATGGGGCCATGCCTCATTAAGCACGCCCCCATGCCTTGCCAGAAACACACCCCCGTGCTAAATTAACACACCCCCGTGCTTGGACATCTGACAGGACAAAAAGTATTGTTCCTTAAAAGTAGACACGGGGCCGTGCCCCATAAGGCACGGGGCCGTGCCCCACCTCCAACACGAGGTCGTGCCCCATTTAGCACGGGGCCGTGCCCGACACAACCTGCATGTACGAGCCGACCAACATTCGTAAGCATTGTACTATCACGAGGCCGTGCCTTTTAGGCACGGGGCCGTGCTTAAACATTTTGGCAATTCTCTCGGGAATCAAGACTTCAAGATCATTCGGAGGCTCGGGAGGTGTATACAACACTTGGTAGAAGCTTGGGATCATCTAAACATCATCCATTTGGATTTGGTTTGATTGTTCCATTTCACCGATGATCACTTATCCATCTTCTTTGTTATTTGTTGTTATGTTCAAGGTCATTATGAGCTAAACTCTATTTATCATCCTAATCGGATGAAACTTATGTAATTTGTGATGAACTAATGGTGTGATAAATATTATGTTAATGTTATGGTGGTCTTGGGAAAACTATTGATAGGTAGCATCTACATTTGAATAGGAAGTTATAAATTTATGGTTTGTAATTGTGATTGTCATACAAGGTTGAAAACCGTATGATTAACTTTCATTCGCGAAACCGGTCTTCATAATAAATCCATGGCTAATGAACTAGAAATGGTTATTAGAAATCATATCACTTAAACTTTCTGATCATTTGCGGATTCCCTTTTATTAGTTCGGAAACTACAGTAATTGTTACGGTTTTCTAAAATTAATGGTATGTTAGGAAGGAACCTGATCAACTCTCTTTTTAACATTAAGTTATGTTTTCAGAAATCGTATGTCAAATAGGATACAAAAGATTCACCTACATTACTAGGGCTTTGATCTGAGCAGTAAACTCAGCCTGACACGATCAAGTCACTACGGCAGCAGGATAGACGAGAAATCGCGCCAGCTCATCTTTATAAACATTAACATAATTACATTAATCCATATCTTTAAATCACACCACCAATTCATCACGATTACATAAGTGGAGTCTAATTAGGATGATAACTTTTATTCCCTGGTTTTAAATCCAAACGCTTCAAATCTTAGTTTACTTTCTTTCTATTATTGTTTATTTTTAAATCCTAAAAATATCTCCAAATGCAAATTATCACTTTTTTAACAAAAACCAAATCTGATAGTCAACATCAAGTTTGTTGAGTAGGCTAGGTGTGTCCACGGATTGATACTCGGTTCTTACCAACACTATATTACCACACGACAGGTACAATGCCTTTTGTATGTGTGGTTTAGTATTAGTAATAACCAATTAAAACTGAATCTGTGCAATAAATCTTCATCAAAATATATATACTATCTGCACCCATCAAATTCCATGCTACTCAAGCTTCAACAAGCTCATCTACATTGATCAGTCATGGGATTGAATGGAAGATTAGACAAGATGCTGCAGCCCAAACCTCTTCTTCACAGACCTCTATTGAACCCTCTCCCATATCTTTTGGTTCAATTATGTCATCGTCATTGGTAGAACCCAAGACCAGCAAGGCTTGGGTTTCCAATCATAACTAATTTTTCACCTTATGTGCTGGAACATTCACATGACAAGAATAACAATGTGTGGATTCTTGAAAGTGGATGCTCCAGGCACATGACTGGGAATAGATCTCTTCTTCAACAATTTCAAAATTTAGATGGAGGTCCTGTTTAATTTGGAGGTGAGACTGGAGGGTACATTTCAGGCAGACGAAGTGTATCCAATGGCAAGTTAACGGTCAACAAAGAAACTTTGTCAAACAGCTTGAACACATCTTATAAGTGTTTCTCAATTCTTTCATCAAAAGCACCAAATGTTTTTCACGGAACATGAGTGCATTATCCTCAAACCTGAGATGACAATTTCTCAGGAATTGGTGCTTCTTAGATCTCCCTAAAAAAGGATATGTACAAGCTGGATATGAACAATGCTTCCCCATTGGGTGAAGTATCATGCTTTCTTTCAAAAGCTGATGGTGATGAGTCAACTCTATGGCATAAACGTATGTGTCATGTCAATTTTAAAACCATGAATAAATTGGTTAAAAATAACTTGGTACATGGTGTGCCTACAAAGGAATTTTTTTTGTAGAGGCATGTTTGAAAGGAAAGCAACATAGAACATCCCATAAATCCGAAGAAGTTAACTCAATCACCACACCATTAGACTTATTGCACATGGATCTATTTGGTCCAACAAGTATAATGAGCATTGGAAGAAAATCATACTGCCTTGTGATTATTGATGATTTTACTAGATTTACATGGGTATTCTTTTTAAGATCTAAAGATGAAACTATTGAAACATTAAACTTAGTTTTCTTAAAATAGAGAATCAAATTGATCACAAGGTTAAGATAATTATAAGTGATCAAGGGACTAAGTTTAAGAATCAAGTTCTTGACTCATTTTGTAACTCAAAAGGGATTGCCATGCAAAATAGTGCCCCTAGAACTCCTCAACAAAATGGTGTTGCTGAGAGGAGAAATAGGACACTTATTGAGGCTGCTCGAACTATGTTAGCTGATTCAAAGCTGCCTCTAACATTCAGGGCAGAGGTAGTCAGCACTGCATGCTATGTGCAGAATAGAGTTCTTGTAGTTAAGCCACATGGAAAAACCCCTTATGAGTTATGGAATACGAGGCCACCGTTCATTGGCTTTTTTAGGTTCTTTGGCAGCAGGTGTACCATACTTAACACAAAGGACAATTTGGCAAAATTTGATGAAAAATTGGATGATGCTATCTTTGGTGGATATTCCTCTACCTCTATTGCCTATAGAGTGTATAACATTAAAAATCAACAATTTGAGGAATCATCCAACTTTGTTGTTAATGAGCACACTCCTTGTGTTAGAGGAATGGCCTTGATCATATTTTTGATTTAGAATTGTTTCCAAACTATTGTAAACCCTCTTGTGAGAATGTTTCAGCTGGAACAGGTACTTAAAGTGATTCTGATGATAGCCAACTATTTGAGTTACCCAGACCCCCTCCAAGTTCTCCAAGAGTTGTTGAAAATCAAGCTCCCATAATTAGCAGATCTGATAGTATAACTATCTCAGAATCCAGTGGAGCTTCAACAAGTTGTCAACAAAGTGAGCCTCAAAACTCATTCGGTAACAGCACATAACACCAAGCTGATGGAAGTAGTATATTCAAGGAACAAGCAACTGTTAATATTACTTCACAGTCAACTGATACTGATGTTGTTTCTCCTTTATTCAATCAGTCCTCATTGAATGAGTGTGAAACATAAGCTGTACCAAGTGTTGAAAACCATGAGCCAAACTTTTCCAATCTAGATCTATCCATGAACTGGATATGATTCCTAGGCTCAGGATTCATAACACATCCAGTTGAGAACATCATTGGAGATGTCTCTGAAGGCGTGAGAACAAGGGGACAAACTCACAATGGGAATGTCTGCTTGTACTCATTCTTCCTATCTCAGATGGAGCCCAAGAAGGTAGAAAAAGCCTTGAAAGATAGTAGTTGGGTTGAATCAATGCAAGAGGAATTGCTTCAATTCAAAAGACAAAAGGTTTGGAACCTATGTCCACTACCATCCGGTCAAGTACCAATTGGCACAAAATGTGTATTTAGGAACAAGAGAGATGATAGAGGCTTAATCATCAAGAATAACGCAAGACTGGTAGTTCAAGGATACACTCAAGAGGAAGGAATTGATTACACTGATGTCTTTGCACCTGTTGCAAGACTTGAGGTTGTGAGGATCTTTCTTGCTTACGCTGCATCCAAAAATTTTACTGTCTACCAGCTAGATGTTAAGTGTGCATTTCTATATGGGGATATAGATAGGGAAGTCTATGTGTGCCATCCTCCAGGATTTTAAGACCCACAACACCCTAACTATGTGTGCAAACTAGAAAGCTCTTTATGGGTTGCACCAGGCACCTAGGCTGTGGTATGAGAAATTGTCTCAGTTTCTCTTGAAGAACAAATACACAAGAGGTTCTATTGATAAGACTTTATTCATAATAAAGTTTAGGAAAGACATTTTTCTCGTACAAATTTATGTTGATGATATCATATTTGGTTCCTCAAATGACCAAATGTGCAAAGACTTTGAGAGCATTATGAAGAAGAAGTTTGAGATGAGTACCATGGAAAAAATGGACTTTTTCCTTGGAATTCAAGTAAAGCAGATGAAAGACGGGTTCTTTATCAACCTGTCTAAGTATGTCAATGACATCTTAGAGAGACTAGATATGAAAGATTGCAAGCCAGCAAAGACTCCTATACCCAAAAATCACAATATTTGTCCTGACTCTGAGGGAGAGGATACCGATAAACATCTGTATAGGGTAATCATTGGATCTCTGATTTATCACACATCAAGTAGACCTGATATCATGTTTGTAACTTGCATATGTGCAAGATATTAGGCAACTCCAAAGGTGTCTCTCCTAGTTGCTGCTAAGAGAATCCTTAGATACCTCAAAGGAGCACCTAAACTGGGTCTCTTGTATCCCAGGAACACCAATTTCAATCTCTACGGCTACACTGATAATGATTATGGTGGCTGCAACATCAACAAGAAATCAACATCAGGAGGATGTCAATTTCTTGGTGGAAGGATCATCTCATGGCAATGCAAAAAGCAATCCTGTGTCTTAACATCTATTGCTGAAGCTGAATACATTGCTGCTGCTAGTTGTTGTGTTGAGTTGTTGTGGATTCAAAACAAGATGATAGACTATGGATTCAACTTCATGAGTACTTCTATCACTATTGACAAAAAGAGTGCTATCTCTATTACAGAATATCCTGTCAAGCACTCGAAGACAAAGCACATTGACATCAAGTATCATTTTATTAAAGATATGCATGAGAAAAATTTGATTAAACTAGTCAAAGTTGATTCAAATGAACAATATGCTGGTTTGTTCACCAAGGCATTTGATGAACAAAGATTTAAGTATCTTGTTACGGCTATTGGGATGATAAACATTGATTAGTTTATCTCATGTGAAAAACTTTTTAAAATGTGTATTGTCTTTGTCAATATAACCTAAGGCTAGTTACAAATTGTTTTTCTTCAAAATTTACCAAGTGTAAGTTCTTCCGAAGAGAAATTAACCCTCGGAAGATATGTTATTCATCTTCCGAAGGAAAATTCCTCCAAGGTTAGTTTTGTCTTCCGAAGAGTTTTAGCCTCGGATGAAAATTTGATGTTATATCAAATCTATTTCTGAAGTTTGAAAACCTTTTCCCTCGGAAGACCTTCTGACTCTTGAAAGTTAATTTCTCTTAGGATAAATTTACCCTCGGAAGTAAAATTAGCTTCGGAAGAAGAATACCTTTAGAAGAACCTTTACACTCGGAAGAAAGCTTTACTATGTAACAGAAATCTTTTGGGCCCCACTCTATAAAAAGGTAAAGATTTTATTAATGACGTCGGAATATTTTAAATAGATTTAACCTTACCGTTGTTGTCACATCATACCCCAAACCATCACTTCACCTTATCCATCCGCCACTTTCACCAATTTAAGTACTTCCGACTCATTTCCTTAATCCTTTTACCAACTTTACTGCCCTAAGATTCCTCCATCTTCAATTTACACAAAATCAAACTTTTCCTCTGTAACTTTCTTGAACAATGGCACTAAACCCTCAGCATAACCAAGTCGTACTCCTTGACTCTACCAAGGATGCTGACTTCTCTGAAATCATTTCCTTCCTTACCCAATCCACCTGCTACACTGCCATAACTGTCAACCCCACTGTTTATTTGAAATATATGGCCGAATTTTGGGAAAACGGTCAGATTGTAACCCCGAACGGAGCTAGGGTTATTAGGACGATCATTTGTGGTCAACAGCTTATCATTTCTGATCAAATCATCAGGGAGCATCTAGAGCTTCATGATTAGGGTACTCCTACTATATTCCCCAAATCAAACCTAGATGACACATATATCCAGATGGGATGTGGTAGTGATGTGAGCAGGTCAACCGTGTACAAGTTCAATTTCTCTTACAATTGGAAGTTCCTGCTTCACGTAGTCCTTCACTGCCTGTCAAAGAAGTCTCGGAGATGGGATCAAATTCCCTATGAACTAGGATGCCTAGATCATGGGTTGGTAAAGGGCCTCAGATTCAACTATTCATGGTTTGTGTTGACTAATCTCATGGGGAACCTTCAACGGGAAACATTATATATGTATCATTGGTTCATTCAGCGCATCATCAACTGTGAACTGGACCAGAGCAAGCTTGTCTGTGCAGCTGCTCTACCTGTCCTTTACATGAGGCCGATCGTCTTCAAGGTCTTGAAGAGGGTGTCTACCAACTTTGCTGGAAGGCACATTGAGCTTCTTCCAGGTATGATTGAGCCAATGGCTCTTGGTGACATCCCTATTAATTCCACAGGTGATGAACCCACACCAACATTCTCCGTCAAAATTCCAAATCTACCTTCCCATCCATCAAAATCACTTATCAGAGACATTCCAAACAAAGCCTTATTCAATCTCCTCTGATTGGACAAATCCCCCCTGTTCAATCCAAAAAGGCTAGAGTGAAAACATGGGCTCCCACTCAGTCTGAGGTCCCACTTTCCTTCACAATTGGCCTTAATATGGTTATTGAGTCTCCTCAGTCTCAATCCCATGAGCCCCTAACCAAAGATGAAAATCCTCCAGGTGAGTCTCTATACTCTCCTCAGTAGACAAAAAGGGACAACCCTCTCATAGGCTCAATGCCAGACATTGATCAACGTCCCGGGTCATTAGGCATAACTTCCATATCCTTTACTGACCTTATAATAGGAATTGATTAGGAGATTGTGTCTCTTTAAGCCATGAGGTTGATCCACAACACCCATTTAAGGCTCAACTGAGCCTAGAGAGACCTCTAATCTCTAGTACCTATCAGCAAACCCCAACTGAGGTAAGTCCCACTAGTGTGGAGGGGACTTATGGAGATTCAACTGCCACTACTGAAGACGCCTCATTGGACCTTCAGGACATTGGTAACATATCTGAGACTGAATCTACGACAACCGTGCCTTTTGATGACTCTGAAAGAGACTTCATTAGGCGGGGGAAACCAGGGCACCAAGAAACCACATCTTGTGGTGAGGATGACATACTAGGTATGTTACCTCATCTCCCCATGTTTCTTCTAAAGAAGATGAGATAAGTATGCAACTCACCATAAGAGACCTACTTTCTAAAGTCTCAAACCTTGAATCCAGGGTTAAGACTTTAGAGGATAGGTCCGTGTAAGGCCCCGTTCCCGGGACACTCACAGTTTGCCAATCATCGCACATAAAACATAAAACTTAGTTTAACATTTACTAAAAATACAACAGCGGAATCGTTTAACTAAAACCATTTCATATATTAATAATCGCTTTTGTAAAAATAATACATCATTGTTAAGTTACAAAATTTCAATCGTTGCATTACATCACAAAAACATTATCATATTACAAAATGGATACCATCCCAAAACAAGCCAAGTAGCTGCCCCCGTACATTCCATACGTTCATCATTAACCTTTACTTTCATATGGACCAATGCCATATGCTATACCCCTAACATAGGCACAAAGTGGGTACTAGGCCTAAGTCTATAAATAGACCATTAACATAATGCACAAAGCCTGACACCAGTACCAGGACAAGCGACAAGGATCCCATACATTTGGTCAGCCACAAATACTAGACTCCTAACCACACACAGTTGAGCTAACAACATTTTAGTGTTATGCACCTCCTTTCATTTGCTTGCAAGTCTTTACATTCATCCATTCATTTATGCATGCATTCATTCATTCTTTACGTTCCTTTTTTCATTATCATTAACTCCCGCTTTCATTACATAATACTTTACGTTCATTGCTTTCTCTCTCTAACACCTGAACAAAAAGTGATGTGCAAGGGTGATATGGGCAGCCATATCACCTTTTTGTACCAAACATATTATTTTATTTCATTTGTACCCTTTTTAAACCTTTAACCCCTCTTGTTGGGTTTTATTTCTATTCCTTCTTCTATTCTTCATTCCTTTAATACTTTGGGTGTTACAAGTCCACCCTCCTTATATTGGTTTCATCCTCGAAACCTGTTATTCCTCAAATAGTTATGGGTAATGTTGTCTCATTTCTTCTTCAGTCTCCCTTGTAGACTCGGATCCCTTTCCTGTGCTTCCTTTGTACTCGCACCAACGGAACCACTTTATTTCGTAGCCTCTTCTCTTTGCGATCAATGATCGCCACTGGTTGCTCCATATAATTGAGCCGTTCATCTACTTCAATGTCCTCTAGTGGTATGACCATATCTTCAATGGCTAAACACTTCAGCAGATGAGATACATGGAATGTCAGGTGGATTCCACTTAACTCAAAGGGTAGTTCCAACCTATAGGCCACTTCTCTTACTCGAGCAATGATTCGGAAAGACCCTATATATCTCGCGCTCAACTTGCCTCACTTTCTAAACTGAATGATTCCCTTCCATGGTGAGACTTTCAACATAACCTTATCACCCACCTGGAACTCAATCGGTTTATGCCTTTTATTAGCATACGACTTTTGCCTATACTTGGCTGCCTTCATAAAGGCTTTGATATTTTCTAACATCTCAGTCGTAGCCTCAATCACCTCGATGCTCCCTAACTCTTTCTGACCAATATCACCCTAACAAACGGGCGTTCTACATCTCCTACCATATAGCATCTCATAAGGTGGCATACCAATGCTGGCATGATAACTGTTATTGTATGAGAACTCGGCTAATGCTAAATGGTCATCCCAACTCCCTCCAAAATCAATGACGCATGCCCGAAATATATCTTCTAGCATCTGAATGGTTCTTTTCGACTTACCATCCGGCTGAGGATGATAAGCCGTGCTGATATGTAACCTCATCCCCATCACATCGTGGAATTTCTTCCAAAATTTAGACGTAAACCGGGTGTCACGATCAAACGCGATAGACACCGGTACACCATGACGAGTTACAATCTCTTTGATGAATAGATCCGCTAATCTCTCTGAAGAATACATTTCTCGTATCGGGAGCAAGTGAGAACTCTTCGTAAGACGATCAACTATCACCCACATGGCATCATACCCTTTCTCGGTACGTGCTAGCTTCGTAATAAAGTCGATGGTGATATGCTCCCACTTCAACTCTGGTTTATCCAAAGGTTGGATTTTCCCGTACGATTTTTGATGTTTCGCGTTCACTTGCAAACAAGTAAGGCACTTACTCACATACTCTACTACATCACGCTTCAGACCCAGCCACCAATAATCTTTCCTTATATCCTCATACATCTTTGTAGCCCGGAATTGATGGAGTATCGGGTCTTATGAGCCTCATCCATGATCTTTCCACATAAGTCCCCATAACGAGGAATCCACATTCGTTCGAATCGGGTCCTAACACCAAGAGTGTTTTCACCCAACTCCGTGATTAGACCTCTCATCCTTTCAGAGTTAAGACGATCTTCTTTCAACGCCTCGTCTTGTAACTCTTTGACCCGTGTCATCACATCAGAGGTCATAATCAATTGATAAGCCTTCACCCGAATCGACTTGGGTCTCTCCTTTCGGCTAAGGGCATCCGCCACCACGTTGGCTTTGCCCGGATAGTAGTGGATCTTGCAATCATACTCCTTAATGAGTTCCAACCATCGCCTCTGCCTCATATTCAAATCCTTCTGCTCGAAGAAGTACTTCAAGCTCTTATGGTCAGGGAAAATAATGCACTTTTGGGGTACAGGTAGTGCTCCAAATCTTTAATGCAAAGACCACAGCCGCTAACTCCAAGTCATGAGTAGGATAATTAACCTCATGAACCTTTAACTGTCGGGATGCATAGGATATAACCTTTCCTCGCTGCATCAACACGCAACCCAACCCCGAGTAAGAAGCATCTGAATAGACCAAAAAATCCTCGCTTCCTTCGAGTAATGACAAGACAGGAGCTTGAGTCAACCTCGCCTTTAACTCCTCAAAAGCCTTCTTTTGCTCTTGACCCCATACAAACTTCACATCCTTGCGGTTCAACTTAGTCAACAAACAAGCTATCTTGGAGAAGGCTTGGATGAATCTTCTATAATAGCCCGCCAACCCCAAGAAACTACGGATCTTGGAAGGTGTCTTTGAAGACTTCCATTGCATCACCGCTTCGACCTTTGCCGGGTCCACCATAATCCCCTTGGTATTCACCACCTAACCCAAGAACTGAACTTCGCGCAACCAAAACGCACACTTGGAGACCTAGCATGCAACTTCTCGTCTCTCAGCATCTCCAACACTTCCCGAATGTGACCGGCATGCTTCTCTTCACTTCACGAATAAATGTGGATATCATCAATAAACACAATCACTTATTTATCTAACATCGGCCGACACACTCGATTCATCAAGTCCATAAAAGCAGTTGGCGCGTTGGTTAAACCAAAACACATAACGAGGAACTCGTAGTGTTCATAACGCGTGCAAAAAGCTGTTTTGGGAATATCTTGCTCCTTCACCTTAAATTGATGGTAGCCAGATCGAAGATCTATCATCGAGAACCAACTGGCACCTTGGAGCTGATCAAACAAGTCATCAAATCTTGGTAATGGATATCGATTCTTCACCGTCAACTTGTTCAACTCACGGTAGCCGGTACACATCCTCATACTACCGTCCTTCTTCCAGACAAATAAGACCGGAGCACCCCAAGGAGAGATAGTTGGTCTAATGAACCCCTTATCAAGCAATTCTTGTAGTTGCTCAATCAATTCCTTCATCTCGGAGGCGGCTAACTGATACGGCTCCTTAGCAACAGGCTGGGCACCGGGTATCAAATCAATCTGAAATTCGATCTCGCGGTCCGGTGGCACACCTGGTAAACCTTTAGGGAACTCGTCCGGGAACTCACACACAACTGATACATTAGACAGTTGTGGTGTTAGCGTATCTACATCCTTCACGTAGGCCAAGTAGGCACTACATCCACGCCTCATGCACTTTCCCGCCACCACCATCAAAATCACCTTCGGAATCGTAGTAACTCGATCACCATAGATCGTCACCGAACTCCTGTCAGACGCTGTCAATCGAGTCATCTTCTTGCGGCACACAATATTCGCCTCATAGGCCGCTAACCAGTCCATTCCTAGGACTACATCAAAGCCGCCTAAGGTCATCACAAACGGTCTAACAGGAAACTTATGACCTTCTAATTCTATGTCACAACCTTCTATCATTTCAGAAAATCCTGGTAGACTTATGTCACACCCGCGCTAAAAGCGGAAACACGGGGATGTAACGAGATCGGGATCGTCATAACACATGGTAAGCGATAGAGATGCAATATAATACATGATGACAAGCGTGTCATGACGACACCCGACAACAAGGGGACTTGTGTCGTGTTTAGTCAATATTCACGACAACATAGCCATAAGCATAACATGATAAACGATTCACATAATCACATATAGATGAAATTGTAATGTAAATTCCCCAACCCGGGAACAAGTATCAAAAGATTGTATTTGTTTAATCAGACTACAATATTGTTCAAAATAATTGTTTGTCAAATATGTTTAGTCCCAAAAATGCATCCTAGGGTCTCCACTAAGGCAGCACACCTAGATCCTCAATTTGCATGTTCACCTGAAAATATATGCTCAAAACGGTCAACAAAATTGTTGGTGAGCTCGCAGGTTTAAGTAATAAATGAGTAAGTGATGCTGTATATAGTAAATGATGTGGAATACCGTGAATACAGTTATATAACATGACAATGAGCTTTGCAACCAAACCTAGCGACGTACACAAAGATATTGTCGGAATATATTCACCCAAGGGCCCGTTCCTGGCCACTGATGGTACCAACTAGTATACCAACGAACAAGGGTGGGGGTGTCAACCCAGTAGTACTACCAATACCTATCCGTCAGTTCCCACACTGGAATTAAACAGTTGCAAAGATAGAACCACACAGCAGACCCAAGCATGTATCAGATAAGTACTTGTAAAACAGTATCACGTTGATTCCATGTATGTAAAATGTAAGTAAGTTGTACAGCATTGAAAATGGGTGAGCATACTTTTCCCCCAAGTTGTAAATGATTGAAATATTGTAAGCGTAAAAGGGGCCACGAAACTCATTTGTTAGGTGGTAAGTATGTAAGATCAATGTATCCAAATGTTGTATGCAAATGAATGGTCAAACACCTATTGACAGTTATTGATAAGCATTAATGATATGTAATAAGCGTATAATATTGTTCGGTCGGTTCGGGTTATATCGGTTGGGTCGCGTGTAACACACACAAACAGACACACGTATTAGATCTTATGTAGATCCAAGTACTAGACATTGTCGCCATTGCTGATGATGTTTGAGTAAAAGTTTCATTCTTATTGAAGAAGTATTAGATAAATATCAGTAGTTATAAGTCGGTTGATAATTGTAAACCGTTAGATTGATTTGATTTTTGAATAGTATGTGTGGCCTTTATAGCGTTACTTTAATCTTTGTGGCCGAACAATGGCAACTGTGTTAATGTTGCCTCAACATCACACGACATACACACACCACGCACAAGAAGGGAAATCACACACAACAACTACAGTCGCACGACAGGACCAGACGCATGACTCAACATTCCATTCGCACGAATCACCCTCAATCGTGCGAATCAGCTTCATTCGTACGATTGAGCCTTCATTCGTATGACTGGCATTCAGTCGTACCACACAACACCCAATCGCACGACTCAACCTCCATACGCACGAATCAACCTTCATTTGTACGAATCAGCTACATTCGTACGATTGAACCTTCATTCGTGCGATTGGACTCCAGTCGTGCGATACACGCACAATCGCATACATTCATTCGGTCACCTGACTCAATCGCACACATTCATTCGCTCGCATGACTCAATCGCACACATACACACAGTCGCACGACTCAGTCGCACGACTCAGTCGCACGACTCAGTCGCACGACACACCCAGTCGCACAACTTAGTCGCACGATTGACTCAGATGCATGGCTCAGTCGCACGACTCATCCAGTCGCACGAATCAATCGCATGACAGACCCAGTCGCCTGGACAGCAGAATCACGACTGTTGACGGGCAGAGCAGCCTTCGGCTGCTCCAAACATGAGTTTTACACAACAAGGACTTCCCAAAACACACTACAAACATACACAAACATGAAGCACACGCAGAAAGACCTCACACGTACCCACACGACCTCATGTGTTCGGGTTGAACCCGAACACCCGAAACCCTAGTTTGGACAGCCATGAATAAGCAAAAAAAATGGACAACCAAAGTCGTCTACCTGCTAGAATAGAGTAGACTTGGCTGTAGATGAAGTCTAGACGACGAAAACGAGACCAAGCGGGTCGGATTTGGTGCTAGGAAGAAGAAAATGGTGAAGGAGAGGATGAAGAAGATGAAGAAGAAGAAATGGTTCTAGGGCTGGGAAAATGGGGCTATTTATACCCATTCCAAGTTTGCAAAATGTTAAGTTTAGTCCCTACACTTAACACCCGAGTTTCCCAAATTTGTTTCGGTTGAAAAACGACTTTATTAGGTTAATCATATTAATTATAAAAATGTATTTAATGATATTTGTAACTTAAAAATGGTTTTATTGGTGACATTATTTTATATAAAAATGTTATATTTGGCGGTTACGATGTTGAAAGTTTTAAATGTTTTTAAAGATAACACACATTCACAATGAAAGCACAAGCACAATGATGATAAAGCAAGCATGATATCCACATAAAGAGTTAATAAAGATGAGGGATGATTGATCAAAGAATAGCTAACGGAAAGCCTCGTTAATTGACGGACCTTAAGGTGACGGATGTCACAGTATCCCCCAGTTGAGAGAATTTCGTCCCGAAATTCAACTGGAGTTAGGTCCAAGAGTGTCATCCTCGAATAGATGTGGATATTTGAGTTTCATCTGATCTTCTCGTTCCCATGTAAACTCTGGCCCTCGTTTTGAATTCCATCTTACGCGAACAATAGGTATTCTACTGCGCTTCAGTTGTTTGACCTTTCGATCCATGATCTCAATGGGTTCCTCAACAAAATGAAGCTTCTCGTCAATTTTGATTTCCTAAATTGGCACGTGAAGGGATTCGTCAGCCAAACACTTCTTGAGGTTCGACACATGGAAAGTATCATGCACACCGCTGAGTTCTTGTGGCAACCTTAATCGGTAAGCCACTGGACTGATTCTTTCTGTAATCTCGAATGGTCCAACATATCTTGGGGCTAACTTCCCTTTCTTTCCAAATCGAACGACTCCTTTCCAAGGGGAGACTTTAAGTAATACCCGATCCTCGATGTTGAATTCTAGAGGCTTCCGACGGTTGTCGGCATAGCTCTTTTGGCGATCTCTAGCAGCTTTCAGTCAGTCTTTGATTTGAAAGATCTTGTCGGTTGTTTCTTGAATGATATCTGGGCCTGTTAATTGACTTTCACCAATCTCGGCCCAACAAACGGGAGATCTGCATTTCCTTCCATACAACGCTTCGAACGGAGCACACCCAATGCTTGTATGGTAGTTGTTGTTGTAAGAGAACTCAATCAACGGTAGATGTGCATCCCAACTACCACCAAAGTCGATTACACACGCTCTCAACATGTCTTCTAGCGTTTGTATAGTTCTTTCACTTTGGCCATCTGTCTGAGGGTGATAGGCGGTACTCATATCTAATCAAGTGCCCATCGCTTTCTGTAGTGTCTACCAAAATCGTGAAGTAAATCGGCTGTCACGGTCGAATATGATTGACACCGGCACCCCGTGCCGTGTCACGACCTCTTTGATGTACAATCTCGCCAACTTATCCATTTTGTAGTCTTCTCGGATAGGCAAGAAATGTGCTGATTTTGTCATTCGATCCACTATAACCCATATCGAGTCATGCCCACTGCTTGTTCTAGGGAGTTTGGTAATGAAATCCATGGGTATATTCTCCCATTTCCACTCGGGAATTTCAGGTTGCTGTAATAGTCCCGATGGTTTCTGATGTTCAGCTTTAACTTTCGAGCATGTCAAGCATCCGCTGACGTACAAGGCAATGTCTTTCTTCATGCTTGGCCACCAGTACAGATCTTTGAGATCGTGATACATCTTGTCTGCACCAGGATGAATAGAATATCGCGTCTTGTGGGCTTCATCCATGACTAAGGTACGTACACCTCCCCATCTGGGTACCCATATGCGACCCATGAAGTATTGTATACCATCATCCTTGCAAATCATCTGTTTATCTAACCCTCGGAATTCTTCTCCCGCAAGGTTTTCTTCTTTCAATGCCGCACTTTATGCAATTTGGATCTGAGCTTTCAAATTCATTTGAATGGTCAATCCCAACGCTCGAGCACGTAGTGGTTTCACGCGTTCTTTGCGGCTTAAAGCATCAGCCACCACGTTAGCTTTCCCTGGATGATACCGGATTACACAATCGTAGTCACTAAGTAGCTCTACCCAACGTCGCTGACGCATATTGAGTTCCTTCTGATCCAGGATATGTTGGAGACTCTTATGATCTGTGAAGATGATGCATTTGATTCCATACAGGTAATGCCTCCAAATCTTGAGTGCAAATACTACAGCGCCCAACTCAAGATCATGAGTTGTATAGTTCTTTTCGTGCACTTTAAGTTGTCGCGAAGCGTAGGCAATAACCTTATCCTTCTGCATTAGCACACATCCCAATCCTTGATGTGAAGCATCGCAGTACACCACAAAATCATCAGTTCCGTCTGGGAGGGACAGTATAGGTGCGTTACACAACTTCTCTTTCAATGTTTATAATGCTTGTTCTTGTGCATGTCCCCAATCAAACTTCTTGTCTTTCTGAGTAAGCAGGGTTAATGGTTGTGCGATCTTTGAAAAATTTGTGATGAAGCGACGATAGTAACCGGCCAACCCTAAGAATTGTCGTATCTCTGATGGTGTCTGGTGTGCATCCCATTTCTTCACCGCTTTGATCTTGCCGGGATCTACATGAATCCCATCCTTGTTAACCACATGACCCAAAAACTTTACCTCTCGCAACCAAAATTCACACTTCGAGAACTTGGCGAAAAGTTTTTCTTCCCGTAACAGTTCCAGAATTGCCCGAAGATGTTCTTCATGATCCTCTTACGATCGGGAGTAGATAAGTATATCGTCTATGAACACGATAAAAAATTTATCCAAATAAGGTTTACACACCCGATTCATTAGATCCATAAACACAGCTGGTGCGTTGGTCAGCCCGAACGGCATAACCAAGAACTCATAGTGCCCGTAACGAGTTCTAAACGCTGTTTTCGGTATGTCCTCCTCGAAAACCCTTAGTTGATTATATCCAGAATGAAGGTCGATCTTTGAGAAATACGAAGCTCCTTGCAGCTGATCAAACAGATCGTCGATCCTGGGGAGAGGATATCGATTCTTCACGGTTAACTTGTTCAACTCACGGTAATCGATACACATGCGAAACGACCCATCCTTCTTTTTGAAAAATAATACCGGTGCTCCCCACGGTGAATGACTCGGTCGAATAAAACCCTTCTCCAGTAGTTCCTGCAACTGACTAGACAATTCTTGCATTTCTGATGGTGCTAACCGATATGGCGTCTTTGCTACCGGTGTAGCTCCAGGAACCAACTCTATACGGAATTCCACCTGCCGTGGAGGAGGTAAACCAGACAAGTCATCAGGAAATACATCTGGGTAGTCCCGTACCACTGGAATGTCTACTAGTTTCCTCTCTTCGTCCTTCTTTTCAACCACATGAGCCAGAAAAGCGTAGCACTGCTTTCGTAAACTTCGGCGTGCTTTCATGCAGGAAATAAGCTTTAAGTTCCTTCCCGGTCGTTCTCCTTGAATCTTGAGTACTTCCCCGTTTGGCATAGGGATTCGTACTATTTTGTCCCTACAGACAATCTCTACTCCGTTTTGCGACAACCAATCCATACCCACAATCATGTCGAAACTTCCTAACTCAAAGGGTATCAAGTCTATATCGAAGGCATGGTCCTCCAATGTTAACGAGCACTTCCTAATAATCTCATCAGCCTGAACAACCCTACCATTGGCCATCTCTATAGAGTAGCTAGTTTCTAGCCTACTAGGACTCAAATCAAGCAATTGCACAAACTCAAAAGATATAAAGCTATTGTCTGCTCCAGTATCAAATAATATAGATGCGAAGCTATGATTGAGTAAGTGCGTACCCGTGACAACATTCGGGTCCTGACGGGCATCGTTGGCTCCAATGACGAATGCACGTCCCCGAGCTGCATTCCCTTGATTGGTCGGGCCTTGGTTTCCAGCTATAGCCATCACTTGCTGTTGGTTGTTCCCTTGTTGACCCGATGCCCGATTCAGTCTGGGGCACATGTTTCTGTAGTGATCTGGGCTTCCACACTCATAACAAGCCCTTGCATTCCTGACGGGGTTAACCGCGTTGACCGGTGCCACAAGATTCGGTGCAGTTCTACAGTCTCTCGCCAAATGCCCCGGGCGCCTACAGTTCGCGCATACCTAGCACTGCGTTCCTGGGGGATGATGATAGTTGCACCTGTCACATTTAGGGTGCGGCCCCACATATACTCTCTTACCTTGAGTCACGGCCACAAAATTTTTGGTCGTCTTGGCCCTCTTATCAGACTTCCCGGCACTCGACCAGCTCGTTTCCCCAACATCCTTTCTCTTTTCTGCTCCTCTGCCCAGAACCCCTGTTCTCACCATCTCATCAGTCAAAGCGCCAGCCTTCAGAATCGCGCTCTGAATAGTAGGAGGAGCAGCTGTTGTAACCATTGCTCGGATTTGAGGCGCAAGTCCCCAAATATACCTCTCGATTCTCTTTGATTCCGGCGTGACCAGATGCGGAACCAATCTTGCCAGCTCATGAAAACGGTCAGTATAGGCTGCATGCCAGGCCCCCACCATAGCATGATTCCAGAACTCATGCTCCAATTTATGCATCTCATTGAGGGGGCAGTATTCCTCGGTAATCAAAGCTTTAACTCATCCCATGACATCTGCATCACAGATTCTCTTCCTCTAGCTTGAACCTGGGTGTTCCACCAGGTTAGGGCCTTGCCCTGCAGTGAACATGTAGCATATTTGATTCTCTGGCTGTCGACGCACTCACTGATGTCAATCACTGCCTCCATCTTTTCTAGCCACCTGGTTAGGGCTATCGCCCCACCTTTCCCATCGAATTCTCTTGGTTTGCAAGCCACAAACTATTTGTATGAGCACCCCCGTCTAGTATTAACAACCCCAGTCTCAATACCGCCTGTACCACCATTCCCGGTCTCCTGATTGCTTTTGTTTCCGGTCGGGTTTCCATTTCCCACTTCCGTTTCGATCCCACCTTGAGCTCTTTCTCCATTATCTCCATTATCATTGCCACCATCCTCGTGGGGGTGGTGTTGCTGGAGTGCATCGCTCACTTGGGCCACGATAGTAGGAATCAGTGCGGCCAACTGTTGAGTGATCAGAGCTGCCATATCAGAGTTTCCCGTATCTTGATTGTTACTGGCAGGACCATGATTTGTTCTTGGTACTCTACCTCTACCTCTGCCTCTGCCCCTTGGGGCTTCACTCCCGCCACTATTGCTGCGGGTAACTCTTCGAGGCGACATTTTCTAATCATAGAAATAGTATATATACGTGTATATATATATATACGTATATATATATATATATACGTATATATATATTATATATATATATCTCTATATATAGATATATATATATATATATATACGTATATATATCTAAGATATACGTATATAATATCTATCTATATATATCTATATATATCTCTATATATATCTCTCTCTCTATATATATATCTCTATATATATATATCTACGTATATATATATATATATACGTATATATATATCTATATCTATATATATCTATATATATATATATATATATATATATATATATAATATATATTATATATATATATATATATATATTATATATATATATATATATGTATAACACGTAAGCTTAAATCATTTCAAAGTGTATTATCCATAACACTCATCAAGTCCAGTATTCCAAGTTAATATCACACTTATTGTCACCACATATCACATGCAAGATATGTGGTTCTCACACCATGAATTGGTAATGTCTCAATAATAGTCCATCATATCAATTGTAAATCCATGTATATAATCACGTTTAGTCTAGCGGAGGTTGTCTATCTCTTCCTCCTTCGAGGTTTCAGACATAACCTCCTCAGTGTTAAACTCAATGTCCAAGGTCAAGCGCAATGGCATCATCTGTGAAGATCTCTTCGGGTTTAATACCCGGAATTGATAAACCAACTAGGGGCGCAGAGGGAACGGAAGATCCAATAGAAGCATCCCATAAAAGAGTTAGCACAAGGGCTTTCTCATAGGGTGAAAGATCACATAACAGATAGATAAACAAATCAAGTAACGAGGAACACATACACGAGATATAAAATGCATACAGATCCTAGCATGCAAATCTACATGAAGGTTCCAAGGTTATAGTCTAGGTCAAGCGTATTGCCTATTTCTCTATAACCAATAGCTCTGATACCAATCTATCACACCCCCGCTAAAAGCGGAAACACGGGGATGTAACGAGATCGGGATCGTCATAACACATGGTAAGCAATAGAGATGCAATATAATAGATGATAACAAGCGTGTCATGATGACACCCGACAACAAGGGGACTTGTGTCGTGTTTAGTCAATATTCACGACAACATAGCCATAAGCATAACATGATAAACGATTCACATAATCACATATAGATGAAATTGTAATGTAAATTCCAACAACCCGGGAACAAGTATCAAAAGGTTGTATTTGTTTAATCAGACTACAACATTGTTCGAAAAATTGTTTGTCCAATATGTTTAGTCCCAAAAATGCGTCCTAGGGTCTCCACTAAGGCAACATACCTAGATCCTCAATTTGCATGTTCACCTGAAAAGATATGCTCAAAACGGTCAACAAAATTGTTGGTGAGCTCGCAGGTTTAAGTAATAAACGAGTAAGTGATGTTGTATATAGTAAATGATGTGGAATACCGTGAATACAGTTATATAAACAAGTAAAATCACATGACAATGAGCTTTGCAACCAAACCTAGCGACGTACACAAAGATATTGTCGGAATATATTCACCCAAGGGCCCGTTCCTGGCCACTGATGGTACCAACTTGTATACCAACGAACAAGGGTGGGGGTGTCAACCCAGTAGTACTACCAATACCTATCCGTCGGTTCCCACACTGGAATTAAACAGTTGAAAAGATAGAACCACACAACAGACCCAAGCATGTATCAGATAAGTACTTGTAAAGCAGTATCACGTTGATTCCATGTATGTAAAATGTAAGTAAGTTGTACAGCATTGAAAATGGGTGAGCATACTTTTCCCCCAAGTTGTAAATGATTGAAATATTGTAAGCGTAAAAGGGGCCATGAAACTCACTTGTTAGGTGGTAAGTATGTAAGATCAATGTATCCAAATGTTGTATGCAAATGAATGGTCAAACACCTATTGATAGTTATTGATAAGCATTAATGATATGTAATAAGCGTATAATATTGTTCGGTCGGTTCGGGTTATATCGGTTGGGTCGTGTGTAACACACACAAACAGACACACGTATTAGATCTTATGTAGATCCAAGTACTAGACATTGTCGCCATTGCTGATGATGTTTGAGTTAAAGTTTCATTGTTATTGAAGAAGTATTAGATAAATATCAATAGTTATAAGTCGGTTGATAATTGTTAAACGTTAGATTGATTTGATTTTTGAATAGTATTTGTGGCCTTTATAGCGTTGACTTTAATCTTTATGGCCGAACAATGGCAACTGTGTTAATGTTGCCTCAACATCACACGACATACACACACCACGCACAAGAAAGGAAATAACACACAACAACTACAGTCGCACGACAGGACCAGACGCACGACTCAACATTCCATTCGCACGAATCAACCCTCAATCGTGCGAATCAGCTTCATTCGTACGATTGAGCCTTCATTCGTATGACTGGCATTCAGTCGTACCACACAACACCCAATCGCACGACTCAACCTCCATACGCACGAATCAACCTTCATTCATATGAATCAGCTACATTCGTACGATTGAACCTTCATTCGTGCGATTGGACTCCAGTCGTGCGATACACGCATAATTGCATACATTCATTCGGTCACCTGACTCAATCTCACACATTCATTCGCTCGCATGACTCAATCGCACACATACACACAATCGCACGACTCAGTCGCACGACTCAGTCGCACGACTCAGTCGCACGACACACCCAGTCGCACAACTTATCGCACGATTGACTCAGACGCATGGCTCAGTCGCACGACTCAATCGCATGACAGACCCAGTCGCCTGGACAGCAGAATCGCGACTGTTGACGGGCTGAGCAGCCTTCGGCTGCTCCAAACACGAGTTTTACACAACAAGGACTTCCAGAAACAGACTTCAAACATACACAAACATGAAGCACACGCAGAAAGACCTCACACGTACCCACATGACCTCATGTGTTCGGGTTGAACCCGAACACCCGAAACCCTAGTTTGGACAACCGTGAATAAGCAAAAAAAGGGACAACCAAAGTCGTCTACCTGCTAGAATAGAGTAGACTAGGCTGTAGATGAAGTCTAGACGACGAAAACGAGACCAAGCGGGTCGGATTTGGTGCTAGGATGAAGAAAATGGTGAAGGAGAGGATGAAGAAGATGAAGAAGAAGAAATGGTTCTAGGGCTGGAAAAATGGGGCTATTTATACCCATTCCAAGTTTGCAAAATGTCAAGTTTAGTCCCTACACTTAACCCCCGAGTTTCCCAAATTTGTTTCCACTTGAAAAACGACTTTATTAGGTTAATCATATTAATTATAAAAATGTATTTAATGATATTTGTAACTTAAAAATGGTTTTATTGGTGACATTATTTTATATAAAAATGTTATATTTGGCGGTTACGATGTTGAAAGTTTTAAATGTTTTTGAAGATAACACACATTCACGATGAAAGCACAAGCACAATGATGATAAAGCAAGCATGATATCCACATAAAGAGTTAATAAAGATGAGGGATGATTGATCAAAGAATAGCTAACGGAAAGCCTCGTTAATTGACAAACCTTAAGGTAACGGATGTCACAACTTACCTATAACAGTTTCTACATCAAAGGGCTCATCAATACTTCTACTAGTAACATGCCAATTAATACAGAAAGCAGCAGAAATAAAAATCTTACTAGCACTTGAATCAAATAACACAAAAGCAAGAGTTTGGTTTACTAGAAACGTACCTGACACAACATCGGGGTCCGTCCTAGCAGTTAGCTCGGCCATATTAAGACTGCTTAGGTGATTTCTGATGTGAGCAACTACTTCAGAGTTGGAAGGGTTGGAGATTGGCTTCTCTGCTAACTCAGCAAAGAGAGTAGCAGAGATGAGGCATTTAGCATGTTTAGCCCTTCACTCTCTCTCTTAATAACAAAGTTATGAGAAGAGTCTTCGAACCTCCACTAGATAATCTTCTTCATAGGCACAAGGGGTTGACTTGGTACCTTGTCTCCTTTCTTCGTATCCAACAGAGTCACCAGCCTTCTCCTTAGATTTTTTTCTTCCTCATTCAGAGTATCCGAGTTGAGGCCAAGGAGCTTTGCAGCTAGGTCCAATGTTCCTCTAGGCAGATCAGAAATTGATCTCTAGTGAGGGAACATGAGGATCCATCAACATAAGTCAGTTTGAAAGAATCCTCCTCATAAGATACGTCGCTCAGAGTTGTACAGTTGATGAGCTTTGTCTTGATTGCCTTGAACTCCTCTAAGGAGAGATGTTTGGAAGGCTAAGGGAATGGTGTGGGAGGTTGTTGGGTACGTTGTGGTGTTTGGGTTCTGGCGAGTGTTTTGGGTTGAAGGATGGGTAGTTTAGGTGGTTGAGGTGAGGAAGTTGGTAAGGTTGATGGTGTAGGTTCAGGGGTGTAGGGTTCAGAGGTTGGTTCAGTTTTGATAGGAAATGGAAAAGGAGTTGGTTAAGGTGTGGTTAGGTTTGAGTTTAGGGTTAAGTGGTTGGTTTGAAGATCATCCCATGTCCCCTTCTATACATCTCCTTCCTCTTCCCCGAGCGAATGTCAGCCTTTATGTCACTGACATGTCGCTGGAGAGTCTTCCTCAGACATAGGACCCACCTGCCTGCCAGAGAAGCCATGAGCCCGAATATAGTCTTTCATCCAAGCCTTTTCACCTATCTTTCTGGCAGCATGGAGTCCTGCTTCCTCTTCCTTCTTCTTCTTCAACCTCAGCTTTTCCTTAGCAGCTTTCTTTCTCTTCTTCTCCATTTGATCTTTCTCTTTGTTGAAGAGCCATAAGATCATATCATTGTCATGTGGAGATAGTTCTTCTAGAGAGAAACCCCTGGAGGTTAGGAAAGTTATCCTTTCCCTCCTAAGCTATTGATCAGCTTCTCTTTTCTTCTTCTCCCTTTCTTCCTCTAAGGCCAACCTTGCTGCTTCTTCCTTTTATTGTATTTGCAGCACAGTTGCCTTTTCCAACTCAACTAACTCCTCTAATGGTCCTAGGCAGCTCCGAAATTGACAAGTCAGCCAATGATTTCCACTCTTCTTTTGTTGTTGACAGCCTCGTGGGTGGTTGCAGTTGCTTTGCTACGAGCAGCTAGCAACTTCCTAGTTGGAAGTCTACCTTTCTTTTGAGCTTTTCTAACCTTGCTTCTTCCTGATGCTCTTCCTCAATCATCTTCTTCTTTCCTTTGACATCTTCGGAAGTGCTAGATTTTGGGGGTTCTTGGATGGAAGGTTCAGGTTGAGTGGTGGAAATGCGAGCTGACTTAATGCTGATGTTTGAGCTAGGGGTTGTGCGAGAAAATCCTCCATATTAACCTCAGATGCAAGTTCTAGGATTGCATCTATGACTATTAGATCATCGGATAAAGAGAATAGTCCTTCAGTAGCTAAAATCTCAGCTTCGGAAGATTGAAGCTGTTCTTTCGAGGCTTTGACTTGTGCTTCGGAAGTCTGTGAGAATGCACTCTCTGTCCCAACTGTCTCAGTTGCTGGGCCATCAGTCCTTGTTTTCCCTTCAAATTAATCTCAGGTTCCACTTGGACCTTAGGTTGACCAACTCCCTCGATAGTAGTAGAAGGTGCATTCAGCCTCTGAAGCTCTTGAGATCCAAAGTAAATCATAGACAAGTCAGGACTTGGCTGTTCAATGAGAGAATCAATCATGAACTTGTTGAAGAACCTGTTGAGATCTTGGAGCATCTTTTGATCCACTTGAATCACAACTAGAGGAGGCTCAGGAAAAACTGAAGCTTGTTGCATGGGGTATCTTAAACTTAAGGAAGTGAGAGCTTGACTCTGTGGTTCCTCTTGTCTTCGGCTTTTTCCCTGAACAATCTCCCCTTTTTGGTAGCATCATCATGAGAGCTTGATGAGCTAGAGGAAGAGGTCAATGACACCTGAATTTGTACATGCCTAACAAACCTCTCAATTTGTTTCTCAGCTAGTTTGGCCTTAAGATTTTCAATCTCAAGTTGTTGAGTGGCAAACCTATCCTCTAAAGTCCTAACCTTAGATTCAAGGTTTGAGACTTTAGAAAGTAGGTCTTCAATGGTGAGTTGCAGTCTTCCCTCATTTTCTTTTAAAAATCGTGGGGAGATGAGGTAACATACCTAGTATGTTCATCCTCACCTCCAGATGTGGTTTCTTTGCACCCTAGTTTCCCTTGCTCAATAATGTCTCTTTCAGAGTCATCAAAGGGCATGGTTGTCATATATTCATTCTCAGTGATGTTACAATTGTCCTGAAGATCCATTGAGGTTCCTTCAGTAGTGGCAGCTGAATCTACATGAGTCCCCTCCACATCAGTAGGACTCACCTCAGTAAAGGCTTGCTGATGGGGGCTAGAGATAAGAGGTCTCTCTAGGCTCTGTTTATCTTTGAGAGGGTGTTGTGGATTAACTTCATTGCCCTGAAGTGACATAATCTCTTCATCAGTTCCTATTAATAGGTCAGTAAAGGATATAGAGGTTAAGCCTAATGACCTGGGACCTTGGTCAATGTCTAATGACATTGAGCCTATGGTGGGGCTGTCCTATTTTATATGGGGTTAACTGGGATGTCACTAGGAGCCATTGGCTCAGTCATACCTTGAAGAAGTGCAGTATATCTTCCGGTGAAATTGGTGGACATTCTCTTTAAAGTCTTGAAGATGGTCCGCCTCATTTGAGGGATAGTTAGAGCAGCTGCACTGACAAGCTGACTCTTGTACAGTTCATAGTTGATTATGTGTTGAAGAAATCTAGGATACATGAAGAATGTGTCCCGCTGGAGGTTTCCCATAAGATTGGTTAGCACAAACCTTGAGTAATTAAAGCAGAGGCTTCTCACCAATCCATGAACTAGGCACCCTAGTTCATATGGGATTTGATCCCATCCCCCAGATTTATTGGACAAGCAATAAAGAACAACATGCAGTAGGAACTTCTAGTTGTAAGAGAAGTAAAATGATGGTGTGCAGATAGTATATATATTTTGATAAAGATTTATTGCACAGATTCAGTTTTAATTGGTTATTATTAATAGTAAACCACACACACAAAAGGCAGTGTACCTGTCGTGAGGTAATATAGTGTTGGTAAGAACCGAGTATCAATCCGTGGACACACCTAGCCTACTCAACAAACTTGATGTTTGACTATCAGATTTGGTTTTTGTTAAAGAACGTGATAACTTGCATTTAGAAAAAATTTTAGGGTTTAAAAATAAACAATAATAGAAAGAAAGTAAACTAAGATTTGAAGCGTTTGGATTTAAAATCAGGGAATAAAAGTTATCATTCTAATTAGACTCCACTTATGTAATTGTGATGAGTTGGTGGTGTGATTTAAGATATGGATTAATGTAATTATGTTAATGTTTATAAAGATGAGCCAGCGCAATTTCTCGTCTATCCTGCTGTCGTAGTGACTTGATCCTGTCTGGCTGAGTTTACTGCTCGGATCAAAGCGCTAGTAATGTAGGTGAATCTTTTGTGTCCTATTTGACATACGATTTCTGAAAACATAATTTGATGTTAAAAAGAGAGTTTATCAGGTTCCTTCCTAACATACCATTAATTTTAGAAAACCGTAACAATTACTGAAGTTTCCGAACTAATAAAAGGGAACCCGCAAATGATCAGAAAGTTAAAGTGATATGATTTCTAATAACCATTTCTAGTTCATTAGCCATGGATTTATTATGAAGACCGGTTTCGCGAATGAAAGTTAATCATACGGTTTTCAACCTTGTATGACAATCACAATCACAAACCATAAATTTATAACTTCTTGTTCAAATGTAGATGCTACCCATCAATAGTTTTCCCAAGACCACCATAACATTAACATAATATTTATCACACCATTAGTTTATCACAAATTACATAAGTTTCATCCTATTAGGATGATAAATAGAGTTTAGCTCATAATGAGCTTGAACATAACAACAGATAACAAAGAAGATGGATAAGTGATCATCGGTGAAATGGAACAATCGAACCGATAATCCACAATGGATGACGTTTAGATGATCCCAAGCTTCTTCCAAGTGTTGTATGCACCTCCCAAGCCTCCGAATGATCTTGAAGTCTTGATTCCCGAGAGAATTCTGCAGAGTAACTCTCCCACCAAAGCTTGCCAAAAATGGTGAGCTTAGGCTTCTATTTATAGGCTTTCCGGAGTGTTTAAGCACGACCCCGTGCCTAAATGGCACGGCCCCGTGCTAGTACAATGCTTACGAAAGTTGGTCGGCTCGTACATGCAGGTTGTGTTGGGCACGGCCCCGTGCTAAATGAGGCACGGTCCCGTGTTGGAGGTGGGGCACGGCCCCGTGTCTACTTTTAGGGAAGAGTACTTTTTGTCCTGCCAGATGTCCAAGCACGGGGGTGTGTTAATTTAGCACGGGGGTGTGTTTCTGGCAAGGCATGGGGGCGTACTTAATGAGGCACGGCCCCATGCTTGGAGTCCAAAGCTCAGATCACTTCAATTTCTTGTTAAATATACTCCTTTTGTCCATCTTGCCCTTTTAAACACCTGAAAACACAATTTAACACTTTTAAGTACATTTTCAACATTTTAAAAGAAGATATTAAGGAATAATTGATGTGCTTTTGATAGGATTTTTATGTATAATTTAGAGCACATCAAACATCCCCACACTTGAACTTTGCTTGTCCTCAAGCAAAAATCACTTAAAATGACAATTCCACCAAAAATCAAATAAATCAAATTATAAACATGTCTTTCGAGAAATACGCAAGTAAATATTATTTTCATCCAAATATAAATATTCTAAGCACATGTAAAATGATATCCTAGCAAGCAATAGGTTGATTAGTAAAGATTATTATCATGTAAAAATCCACACTTCTCACAAGATACACTCACACTCGGCTAAATATATGGAGTCATAATCAAGATTAAGTATGACTAATACACTCAATTGCCTAGTATGAATACGTGTGAAATCATATGCTTGTTAAGGGATCAAATCTCCACCTACTTAGATATTTACTTGCATAAATCATTAGGTCTTTGATGGGTTGTAACTTGGCTCAGGCTCGGGTATGGAATATTTGGAAAAAGAGTGGCTAGTTGCTAAAGACGACGGTCTTGGCTTATTTTTTTTTAACATAAACTACAAGGAAAGCAATAAAGGTTCCCTATACAATACTTCAAGCTAGAAGGGATATGCTAGCTTGAGGACTCGTTTAAGGTCAGATTGTCAAGACCGTATTTTGCTTTCAAGAACCGTACTTCATCTTTTACCCGAAGATACACAAAACTTTCCTTTCTCAAGGATCGTTCGGCTTGAAGCCTAATAGCACCCAATCGGATTAATTCTGTGTATTCGTATTGAGATTCAGTTTGATTCTTTTTGCATTTTCCATTATGGGACCAATTTCCACAATTCGGGCATCTTTCATATCTTTTTGCCCGTCTCTTTATAGCACTTTTTGAAATCCCACAAAATGGCGGAACTTGTTCCTTTTTTCGCCATTTCTTTCTTGCGTCAAACGTGAGATTGAAAATTTGTTCGCGGATTTCTGGGGAAGTCCCGGTTTTGCGTGATGAAGGCAACAAAGCAAATTGAAATCAAAAGAATGCATTCCAGTTCTTTAAGGTCTGCCGGTAAAAGACCAATTTTTTTTTAACATTAGCCAAAAACTTGTCTTTAACGAAAACGGGTTTTGTTGAAGGCTTTTGGTTAAGTGACTTAGTGACTCGGGTGATTGAAAGATAAAAACGTTTAAGTTCAATGGGGCTAACTAGGGTTGACGTTCGGGTAACGAAAATTAAAGACAATGGTTGGGGCTCGAATGGTTAAGGTTTCCTAGTGCCTAACTCATTTTTATGTAACAAATACTAATTAAGGTCTTGAAATGTATACCCAAAGCAAGTTCTAATCACACGTATCATATGGCACCCGCAATTTGCAAAAGCTTGTTTAAGGCTCAAAATAAACTCACATACGGATGGAATTGGGTAAAAGTGTTTCATTTTACATGATTAAATATTTTACTAGATTATTGCTTTTAAGGACATCACAAAAAACATTTTCAATTTTATTTGGACGTCATGGATTTACTTCTCTATTTCCCGAAAACGTATATTTATAATTTGGTTTATCAAAAATTATGTTAAATTTTTGGTTTCTTGTCACAAAAATTACTTGGTAAGTGATCTTTTCTTTAAAGTTTTAAATTTGGACCTTTTTTTGCAAAGTCAAATGCATTACTCCATCCCCACACTTAAAATTCACATTGTCCTCAATGTGATTAACATATTTAAGATCGAGAAAGGGTAATGAAATAACTCCCCTAAAAATGATGAATTTTTCACTTGTTTTTGGTTGCCCTCGCGTTGTTAGAATCATCGGTATCACCTGAAATGTCACCAATTTGTTGAAAGCATTAAAATCCTAAACACACAAAATAAAAACAAAATGACATAAATTAAAAGATAGATTGGCACGAAACAACTGTGTTGGGGCCCCGAAAATGATACGGTTTTAAAGGGCTTTGTGGTGGGATATCCCCCCACTCATGGTACATTCGGTTTGTGATGTATGTGACATCATTGCTCAGGTCATCGACTCGGGAATGCAGATTTTCGACTCGGTTGAAGGCTCATTGGGCATATTCAAATGATTACCTTGCATGGTCGCTGGTGGTTTGGATTGACTCATAAAGGTCTAACCAATGTTGGGAATTCCCTTGTACGTGAACTTGAAGATCCAGCTCCGGCTCCTTCTGGCTGTATCGGCATGTCGAGGTCCATGATTATTTCTTCGGGATCCGCCGGATCCCATATTTGTCCGTTCTTATCCCTGAATCTCGGCTGCCCATTTGGTAGGCTTGTCACCATGTACATACTTGTACAAATGCTCAAGTCTAACGGTCCCGGCATCACTCCTACGGTTCCCTTAGTGTTATAACCATAGCTTTCATATAAGTTCAAAATCCAGCTTCCTCCAAACATGGGTGTTGGAGCACCTGTAATCGCATTCCTAGCAAAAAGATTACAAAACAAATACCCAATATTACATGGCAACTGATTAACCATACAATATAAAATAAACAAGTCCCTTAAATTAACAACTCCCTCGCTTTGACCACGAGCTGTTATGGAATGACTGAGTACTCGATGAATGTATCGCAACAGCGGGTCTCGTATCTGACTACTTTTTGTTTTACTCGAGTTGAACCCTCCGGTTCCAATCCGCTGCCAAAATGCTTTCCTCATTGCACCACTTTTCGCGTCTTTACTTTCCTCGTCCAGGAAGGTATGATACGCCGGCATTCCAGATATTGCCTCCTCCTCCATTTCTTGTTCCGTGTATATTCCGAGATAGACACCGAACAAGGCAATGGATGTTTTATGCCAATGCCCAGCTAGTCTGAATGAAACTGCACTATCATCCCAAGGGTCAGAGTCTTTCATGCTAAATTTAAAAGATGCTAAAAATTCAAGAGTTAGTTCATAAACGGAAGGTCTATTTTGTGAGAATAAACGTTTCCACTAAACACTTAATAAATTATTATATCTTTCTAGCTGTCCGACTGCCACTAGTGTTTCTTCATCTGCTTGTAAGTGGGATCTTTCGACCCTTTGTAGCAATCTTTGAAGTCTATCATGACACCATCTCTCGCGGCTCCCTTCAAAATGTAAGTAGGGATGATCCATTATCCTGAAATTTTAAAAATAAGTTAATCTAGACAAGACAAATTTCTTAAGCAGTTTCATGATGTTAGTGAAAATCATATGTTTTTCAAGACTTAACATCATAATGATTCAATTCATGTTAAAAAATAGTTAAGAATTTATCATCCAAGGAAAAAAAGTTTTTTTGAACATGGGGGTGCGCTTTGTAAAACGTGGGGGTGCGGTTAACATGTTTAGGCATGAAATATTGACTCGAGCAATCGTGGTTTTGTTTGTAAATCGTTGATTAAGCATGAGTTTAACATTTTCTTGCTTTAAAAATCAAAGATTATACGTTTAACATTTTAATCATTTGTTAATAATTCAAGATACTCAAAATATATATATTGTTTTACACCACTTGATGATTCTTGTAACTTGAACATGATTAACAAAGATTTCACCACGAATTATGAAGATAGTCTTGTTAACAATAAAAGAAAACAACTAATTAACTAACTAAACATACTAATATCTAACTAAACATACTAATTAACACTAATCTACTACAAGAATAAGCATGAACAAGTAGGTTAAAAGCATTCATCATTCCATAACACGTTTAAGAACAAGTGTTTACACATAATTGCTAGGATTTCGGTTGTTTAGAGACCTAATCACCTAACTACATGTAAATGACTTTCATAATGATAGGAATTAGCATACTAACCTCTTGGTCAATTACTCTTGCAAAAACCCTTGAAAAGTTGAAAGAAAAATGGAAAACAAGATGAAATTGAAGTTGGATACGACTTTGAAGGCAAATGAGTTCGGTTTTTAACATGCAAAGTTGATGAGAAACAAGACAAAAGGCTGAAAAATTTCAGGTGGTGTCATGTCTTGTCGAGCGCGGGGGCATGCCTCCTTAGGCATGGGGGCGTGCTCATGAGGTATCGTTCGGTTTCACTCTTTTGTTGTTTCGTTTTTCAGTTTCGCGTGTTATGTAATTTTCCCGGTTAAGTTTTATCACTTCCAAATCATCAGAAAAGATACGAAAATAGTCCTATAGTTAAATAACACAAGCCAAATTGAAAATTACATTTCCTAGGGTCCTACGGTTACACGATACGTTAAAAGCCGAGAATCTGAAAAAGCAAAACCAGACACTTTAACGCGCAACAACGCACTTAACACATCACGGAATGCTTCTAAAAGAAACCTCCACACATTTCGTGTGGAAGGTTTGGCATGGGATAGTGAGAAGTGCGGTTGCTCAATTCCGCAAGCTGTCGGTTAATGGAAATGAGTTTCTCGCTCATCTGTTGAACTTTTTGGATAAGTTCAGCTAAGCGCTGGGAAGCAACGAGGTTCATTTCAGTCAATTGCTTGATTAGTTCATGCATCATGAAGAAATATTCTTGAGTCGTTGGCTCTCGCGTTTCAGAACGCGGTTTCTTCGTAGGATTCCAGTTTGAGCTTCCGTGACTTGATTCTTTCATTTTTCAGACGTTTTTAAGCAGGAATAAGTGTGATGAAAGAATGGAACAAGCGTGGTATTTATACACAGGTCGTGAAAAGGGAACACGGGGGCGTGCTTGGCTAGGCACGGCCCCATGCTTGTCAAATTTCGTCAGCGGAGATCGTGGAAAAAACTTGTCAGAGACACAGGGACGTGCTTGATGAGGAACGGCCCCGTGCTTGTGCTTGTAAAGTCCTAAAAATTGCTAAAAAGTGAGAAACATTTATGTACAGGTGCCGCGTTTAAGTTTCGGGTCTTCGGCATGACCCTTCCCCACACTTAGTTGTCGTCGGGGCGGAGGTTCCTCCGAAGGAATCTTGGTTGGTCCATCGTTATACGGTTTCAAATGTTGACCATTTACTTTGAAACTTACACCTGTGTGGTTATAAATTTCAATGGCACCATTCAGAAACACGTTTTTGATCGTATAAGGTCCAGACCAACGTGATTTCAGTTTTCCGGGAAATAAACGTAAACGAGAGTTATACAATAAGACACGTTCTCCCACATGAAATTGTTTTGTGCTCTTTAATCGAGCGTCGTGGAATTTCCTTGTCTTTTCTTTGTAAACCCTAGCGTTTTCGTACGTTTGTTCCCTCAATTCCTCCAATTCGTGAATTTGTAGGAATCGATTCTTTCCTGCAAGGTCTTGGTCCAGGTTTGCTGCTTTAAGTGCCCAAAAGACCTTGTGCTCTAGTTCCACAGGTAGATGACACGAATTCCCATAAACTAGTTTGAACGGTGTTGTGCCGATGGGAGTCTTATAGGCTGTTCGAAAAGGCCATAATGCATCATCTAACTTGGTAGACCAGTCCTTGTGATTTTGACCTACAGTTTTCTCAAGGATTCGTTTGATACCTCAGTTAGTGACTTCGGCTTGCCCATTCGCTTGTGGATGGTAAGCAGTTGTAAAGCGATGGTGAACTCCATAACGTGCCATTGCTCTTTCGAGTTGATTGTTACAGAAATGAGTTCCTCGGTCACTAATCAGAGCTTTGGGGGCACCAAAACGAGAAAATAGTTTCTTAAGGAATTTGACAACGTTACTGGCATCATTAATAGGCAGGGCTTGAGCTTCAGCCCATTTTGGAACGTAATAAACTGCTACCAAGATATAACGATTTCCAAATGACACCGGGAATGGCCCCATGAAATCAATACCCCATACATCAAATACCTCGCATACTTGAACTGGTTTCTGAGGTATTTCATCCCGTGTTGAGATATTGGTTGCTCTTTGACATGCATTACTAGTGCGTACCATGTTGTAAGCATCCTTGAAAATCGTGGGCTAGTAAAATCCAGAGTCAAATACTTTCTTGGCTGTTAAGGTTGCTCCATGATGTCCTCCTGTGGGTCCTTCATGACAGTGCCTTAGAATTTGTTCTGCTTCACTTCCGTATACTCATCTTCGAATGAGTTGGTATGCACCGATTCTGAACAGATACGGGTCCTCCCAATAGTGATGTTTGATATCAGTAAAGAACTTCTTCTTTTGCTGATAAGTCATTCCTTTGAGAAGGATTTCGCTAGCTAAGTAATTTGCAAAATCAGCGAACCAAGGATGTTCATCGATTGAGGATTGAATGTGCATAAGGAATTCTTGAGGAAAATTTTTTGGCTTCCTTTGTTTGTGAAGGACTTGAATCCTCAAGACGCGAGAGATGATCAGCCGCTAGATTTTCCGCTCCTTTCTTATCACGAATTTCGATATCAAATTCTTGAAGCAGAAGAATCCAACGAATCAATCTCGGCTTTGCATCTTGTTTGTTGAACAAATACCGAAGGGCTGCATGATCGGTGTAAACAATTGTTTTTGAAAGGATGAGATACGAGCGGAATTTGTCGAATGCGAAAACAACTGCAAGAAGTTCTTTTTCGGTGGTAGTGTAGTTTTCTTGTGCGTCGTTTAGGGTATTGCTCGCATAATGAATTGGGTGAAATTGCTTGTCTTTCCTCTGTCCTAATACAGCTCCTACCGTGAAATCGCTTGCGTCGCACATGAGTTCAAATGGCAGCGTCCAATCTAGGGAAACCATGATTGGAGCAGTTACCAGTCTCTCCTTAAGCAATTTGAATGCACTAATGCATTCATCAGAAAATACGAATTTCACGTCTTTCTCCAGAAGTTGAGTCATAGGTCGAGCGATTTTTGAGAAATCTTTAATGAAATGACGGTAAAATCCTGCTTGTCCTAGGAAACTTTTGATGTCTTTCACGGTTGTGGGATGCAGAAGTTTTGAAATAGTGTTGACTTTGGCTTGATCGACTTCAAGCCCCGCTCGAGAGATTTTGTGTCCTAACACTATTGCTTCCGTAACCATGAAGTGGCACTTTTCCCAATTTAAAACAAGGTTAGAGTCTTCATATCTAACTAGCATCTTTTCTAGATTTTCAAGACATTGCTCAAATGAGTTTCCAAAGATGGAGAAATCATCCATGAAAACTTCCATTGAGTGTTCAATCATGTCATGAAAAAAATGCTACCATGCATCTTTGAAATGTAGCAGGAGCATTACACAATCCAAAGGGCATTCGCCGATAAGCAAATGTGCCATATGGACAGGTGAATGTTGTCTTCTCTTGATCTTTGGGAGCAATAGGAATTTGAAAATAACCTGAGAAACCATCCAGGAAATAATAGAACATTTTTCCAGACAATCTCTCAAGCATTTGGTTGATGAAAGGAAGAGGGAAATGATCTTTCCTTGTGGCGTCATTGAGTTTGTGATAGTCTATGCAAACTCTCCATCCTGTAACCGTACGAGTGGGAATAAGCTCATTTTTCTCGTTAGTTACAACAGTCATTCCTCCTTTCTTTGGAACAACTTGGACGGGAGTGACCCAAGGCGAATCAGAAATAGGGTAAATCAAACCGGCATCTAGCAGTTTGATTACTTCTTTCTTCACCACCTCTTGCATGCTCGGGTTTAAACGTCTTTGAGGTTGAATGACGGATTTGAAGTTCTCCTCCATCAATATTTTATGAGTGCAAAAGGATGGATTGATTCCCTTGATGTCCATGATTTTCCATGCAATTGCTCGTTTGTGTGCCTTAAGCACATTGAGCAACTTGTTCTTCTTATCAATTGATAAGGCGAATGAGATTATGACAGGTTGTTGAGATGTGTTTTCAAGAAAAGCATATTCGAGATGAGATGGAAGTTCTTTGAGCTCTAAAACTGGAGGGTCTTCGATAGAAGGTTTGGCTTTTGGTTCTAAGTCTTCCTCAATGATCTCAAATGCTTCTTGATGAAATGATGTTTCATCAACTTCATGTTCTGGAATGATTTGGTTCTCACAGGTGGGTTCGGTAATTTGGACTTCTATTAATTGAGTGTTGCAAACTTCATTTTGAAGGGTTTCCTTCAAATGATGGCTTATGATCGAATCGCAAGCATCATCGTAATAGAGTGAGTCATCATGATGTTGAGGGTGTTTCATAGATTAGCCTATATCGAAAGTTACTTCCTCCTCGTCTACTCTAAGCGTGAGTTTGCCTGTACAAACTCAACGAGGGCTCGAGCAGTCGCTAAGAAAGGTCGACCTAGGATAAGAGGAACATTTTTGTCCTCATCCATGTCAAGGATCACAAAATCAACGGGAAATACAAATTTGTCAATTTTAACTAAGAGATTTTCAACGATGCCCCTCGGATATTTGACAGAACGGTCAGCTAACTGGATGCTCATACGGGTAGGTCTCGGTTCACCTAGGATAATTTTTCAAAAACCGCATAAGGCATAAGGTTAATGCTTACACCCAAATCAGCTAACGCATTACTGACAGAAAGAATTCCTATTAGGCAAGGTATGGTGAAACTTCCTGGATCAGTCATCTTTTGAGGTAGTTTGTTTTGAAGAATTGCAGAGCATTCCTCATTCAAAACTACGTGTGATAACTCTTCCAGCTTCTTTTTGTTTGACAAGACACCTTTTAGAAACTTAGCATAGTTTGGCATTTGTGCTAAGGCCTCCACCAAGGGCAGATTGATGTGGAGTTGCTTGAACAACCCAAGGAATTTGCCATATTGTGCCTCCATTCTTTATTGTCTCAAACGACCTAGATATGGAGGTGGTGGAACATAAGGTGGTGGTGGAACGTATTTCTTTGCTGGTTCTTCAATAACAACAGGTTGCTTTTGCTTATCACTCACATTACTTGGAGTTTCAGTTTCTACTTCTTCAAGGATGGGTTGTAATGCGGGTGCATCACCTTGAGTGGTTTTGCCACTCCTGGTGGTGATGGCTTTGACTTGAGCATTAGGGTTTGTCACAGTGTTGCTGGGCAAAGCTCCTTGAGGTCTTTCAGATAGTTGTTATGCTATTTGACCTACTTGGTGCTCTATGGTTTGTAATGATGCTTTGTTGCTTTTGATGTCAGCTTCGTTTTTTTGGAACCTCTCCTCATTTCTTCGATCAGATTTCCGGATGTACTCATCTGTGGCTTGTGTGGTTAACAACAATTGCTGCAATAAGTCTTCCATTGATGATGCTCCACGGTCTTGGTTACTACTGCTTGGACCTTGGTATGGTGGTTTCTGTTGTTGGTAAGGTGGCCATCGGTTGAATCCAGATGATTATTGGTTACTACCAGCATCTCTGTAATTCGAGTTGCTTCTCCGATTTGAATTGTATGAGTTGTTTGGGCCTCCTACGTAGTCAACATCTTCAACCATCATAATGCCTTGTGGGCACTCGTTGGTCTTGTGTGAATTTCCACATGTGTTGCATCGTGTTGGAGTTTTCTTTAGCTCGCTTTGCAATTGTTCAAATTTTTTGGTTAGAGCTTCTAATTGGGCTGCAATTAGGGTTTCAGAGTCTACTTGATGAATACCTTTAGAACTGAATTTGGTTCTTAAAGGATTGTAAGCAAAGCTCTTCTTAGGTGCTCTTTCTAAGGCATGATATGCTTCTGTTGGCATGACACTTCCGAAATCTCCTCCCGCACTTTGGTCTACCGCTTGCTTGTGTGCTCCACTGATCGCATCGTAAAAGGTTTGACACTGCAGCCACAGATCAAGTCTGTGATGTGGGCATCTTCGAAGGAGACTTTTATATCTTTCCCATGCTGCGTGTAATGATTCATCGTCGTCTTGACAAAAACTTGTGATGCTGCTTCTTAGTTTGGCAGTGCGATCGGGTGGAAAGTATTTTAAAAGGAATTGTTCAGCCATTCCCGCCCATGTGGTGATGGAACCAGGCGGAAGTGAATCAAGCCAATCGATGGCTCGGCCTCGAAGTGAAAATGGAAAAAGTCTTAGTCGAATGGCGTCGTCTGAACAGTTATTGATTTTGAAGGTCGCACAGATACGAAGGAATCATGAGATGTGTGCATTAGGATCTTCGTCTTGTAACCCATGGAACTGAACAAAGTTTTCTACAAGTTGGATAATACTAGACTTAATCTCGAAATTGTTGGTCGTTATTGCTGGTTGGACAACACTAGACTCATAACCATCTGTTGACGGTGTGGCATAGTGTGTCATCTTCATTTCCTCGTCTTGGTTAGCCATGTCTTCTTCGGATGGTGTGTCTTCCAAAATGTCTTCTTCAATGACTGGTGCTTCTTGTTATGATCTTTTACGCAATCTTTGATGGAAAAGTCGTTCGGGTTCCGGAAGAGGCGGAACAAGTTCAGAACTAGACGAGTCGGACATACACTAACTTAAGGAAGCATAAACTAACTAAGGCTTAAAATGAATCAGGCAAAAATAACTAAACTAACTAAGGCAAACTACCTAAAAATAAAATTGAAGTTTAAACAAAAGTATATTAACAAGTTATATGCAAGATAGTCAAAAATTTAGTTTGTCTTTCAAACTGCCGTGTATCCCCGGCAACGACGCCAAAAACTTGATGGTGTGCAGATAGTATATATATTTTGATAAAGATTTATTGCACAGATTCAATTTTAATTGGTTATTACTAATACTAAACCACACACACAAAAGGCAGTGTACCTGTCGTGAGGTAATATAGTGTTGGTAAGAACCGAGTATCAATTCGTGGACACACCTAGCCTACTCAACAAACTTGATGTTTGACTATCAGATTTGGTTTTTGTTAAAGAAAGTGATAACTTGCATTTGGAAAGATTTTTAGGGTTTAAAAATAAACAAAATATAAAGAAAGTAAACTAAGATTTGAAGCGTTTGGATTTAAAATCAGGGAATAAAAGTTATCATCCTAATTAGACTCTGTGAATCCAAGGATCGTCAACAGGAATTATCAATGTCAATCGATGTCAAGTCAACGTTTGCGGAATTAACGTTGATTTGGTTTAATTGTTTTAAACAACTTTAAATATCAATAAATGATCAAGAACACACGTAACAAAACACAATTAATGATTAATCAGTATTTCATTATAATATGTTAATGATTACAAAAGTATTGAATGAATGATATTAAAGAATGCTATGATGTGATGGCTGCTAAGGTTTGATTGAAAGACTTTGGTGATTGTCGTATTGCTATTGCTGTTCTCGATCAATCAATCGTCTAACTCAATCGTACTTGAATCGAAACCTAGGATCCATATATATAGACAGAGATGTTTCAGTTATAGGAAACACCGGATCTCTTGGGATTTGATTTGTTTCAGTTAAGGAATCATCGGATTTCTCGGGATTCGCATAACCGCCTTGTTGACTTGTTGACTTGTTGACTTGTACCACTTGTATAATACAAGTGTTTGGACTCCGCAGGAACATTGTCTTCAGTAGGAATTTGTTCTTCCATAGATGATGTGTTCTTCCGAAGGAGTCTTGTTCTTCCGAAGGAAACTTATTCTTCCGAATTAAACTTGTTCTTCCGAAGGAAACTTTTCTGGTTGTTCATCCGCAGAAGATCTTTGGATGTAGAATTACTTGTAAGAAATTGTTGGAGCTGTAAAAGATAGTCTATATTATCAACACAGTGAAAGTCAACCAAAGTCAACGTCACGGTCAAAGTCAACAAAAGTCAAACCCGACACGTTCAAGACGAGGAACCGAGACGAGACGTTGAAGATTTAGATGACTAGGAGTTTTATTGTAATAAATATATTTTGTATGAACAAAATATATTTTACTTTCTTTGAGTCATGTTTTAGTCTAAATATATTGTCTAGGGGATTATGTGTAAATATGGAAACTTAAACTAGACTATAAATAGCCTAGTTGTAATTAGAATTAGGTTAATGGTTGCATGACCAATAGATTGAGGGATTTTTTGTAAACACACATTTTGCAATCTAATTAAAGATCAAAGGGTTTTCATTGTGTTCATCATATTTTGATCTAATTTTTCATGATTTGATTCAAGTTTGATCATCCTGGATTTACAATTTGGTATCAGAGCCATTTTGGATCAAATTCACTGAAGATTTGAAGATTTTTAGAGAGAGAAGTTGAGGTTTTGGTTGTTTTTGTTTAATATCATGTTTTCATCAATTTCGGATCAAATTTGAGTGTTATTGATATGGAAATTGATTGAAGTTTGCTTGTTATTGGTTGGGAAAGCTCTGTTAATCATCAGGTATCAAATCCATTGAGATTTGGGCGTTTTCAGATTGATTTCGTGTTGAAAAAGTTTTTCAGCTTCGTTCAGCGAAATTACCATGCGAAACTAGTTTCATTGAACGAAAGTTCAACAGTGATTGTGGTTGATTTACAAGCGAAATTGCTGCCGAAAGTATCTTTGAACGAAAGTTCAAGCTTGTTTTGTGCGAAATTGTCGGCGAAACTAAGCAACCTAAAGCATTTGGCTAGCGAAACTGCTGCCGAAATTGCCAGCGAAACTACTGTCGGCTCAGCGAAACTAGCTCTGCGAAACTATAATTTCGGCGAAACTATCATTTCTTCAGCAAAATTTGAATGTTAAAGATGACTTTTTCCCTTTAGTTGGGATTAATTGAGTTCATCACCATAAAGAAATTTTCATCGATTTTGCAAGATTTATAAAAAAAAAAAAAAAAAACAAGCTGACCTGGGGTCAGCTTGACCCCAGTTGCTAAGATTGTCTAGCGTGACATTTAAAAAAATATATTTTTCCCGGGGAGAATTATTCAAAAATTTGGGAAAAATATTTTTGGGGCGTTTAATTGTTCAAATTTTTTAACACTTTAATGTCATCTTCTGAAGACTTTACATCAGATAATCTCATAACAGCACAAAGCCGGTTTGACTCTTTTGCAGCAATGAAGAAAGAAAAATTGTCAGATTTAATTGATCGATTTTTGAAAGTGGCAAATAATCTAAAGAAGCATGTTCCTGATCTTAGTAATCATGAACAAATTCAAAAGCTTCTTGACTCGCTTCCGTCTGCATGGAATGATCAAGTTAAAATGCTGAAGCAAGAAAGAGGTTATGTCGACACAAAACTTATGGATATGATCAACAAACTAAAATCTCTTGAGATGGATATCCAAAGAAACGAATTTCAGCAAGCTGTGTTCCCACATCAAACCCACGCGCTTAATACTGAACTTGTTTCTTCTGTAACAAGCATACTTGATTACAAAGCCGAGCTGATTGAAAAGATGAAATTATTGAAAAATGATTCAGATTTAAATTTTGAATTTAGAGAAACTGTTGAAGAGAACTGTGAAGCTTTGAGAGTCGACAATAACAATAAACCGGAGTCTGTGTGAACCGATGATGATAAGGATGGAAAAGCTGATAAAAGAAAGAAAGAATTTGAGGTTGAAGAGATGCTGAAGGTCAAAGAAGAGGAACAACAAGAAATCACAAGGGTTTGCAACTGTGAAAAGAGCTTAGCTGCAGAACGAACTATCATGGGTCTTCCTTATGAAACTGTTCAGGATATGTGTTCTTCGTCATGCAAAATCCGATTATTTGGGATTTATAAGGCAAACAGATTGTTATTGGAAAATGAAAAAGAATTAAAAACAATCAATCAGGAATTAAAGAAAAATGAAATTGCTTTTTCAAGAAAACTTAATGAAGCATTGGCTGAAAATGATCTTTTAAGAAGAACCATTTTGGAGCGTAACGTTGAAATTAATATTTTGAGAGAGAGGGCTGTTTTAGCTCAATTTGAAACAACTCAGCTTCAAACAAAGCTTGATAAATGGACCCTTTCACACATGAAAAAGGATGAACTTATTGCTAAACAACAAGGGGTGCGGGTAAGACATGGGATTGGATATAAATCTGATGGTGAAACTGTATTTAATTCAGTTCCACCTCCTTCTACTTTATGTTATTCACCAATCCCCAGACCTCATTCAACAAATGATTTGATTGAAGCTGCAGAAACTAATCATTTAAATGCAAGTTTAAGCAGTGTTAATCTTAAAGAAGTTAGAGATGTGCAGGATTCTTCTGTAGGTTTGGGATTCCTTAGGCAAGGATCTGATAAGAAGATTAATGATGATTCCACTTCTGATGCTTCATCACCAATATCAGTCACTTCTCCAACCTTCTTCAACAAATTCAAAACAGGTAACATTCCTTCGTTTGTTCCTGTCAGGTTTGTCAAAGAAGGAACAGTTGTTGAATCGTCAGGCAATCAAAATCCTATAACCGAAGCCGACACAATAAGAGGAGTCAATCAAGATCCTTTGGAAGCAGATTTGTGTATACGAGACTGGATAAGCTCAAATGATGAATCAAACACAGAGCAGCGTGTTGGTTCCTCACAGATCAATATATCTCCTGACATTGTCAAGTCTCAAAAGCTTCCAAAAGCTGAATTAAGACCAATACGGATCTCTTCTCCAATTGCAAAGCAACCCAGTCAATCAGTGAAAATCTCATTCCCTGTTCAGCATAGCAAATGCCAAAACAAGCAAGAATCTGCTACAAGCTCAAAGCAATCCTTCTCAGCACCTGCACAACACGGGACTACAAAGAATCAAAAGCCTTTCAAGGCTTGTTTTGAGTGTGGAAAAGAAGGTCATGTGATTAAGAAATGTCCTCAAAGGCTTGCTACGGATGGTAAAGGCAAAACGAATTGCTTCTCCAGCTGTAAGTCTACAAAGAACGTTCCAGATGGTAAAGGCAACACGGGTTGCTTCTCTGGATTAAGAGGTAAAAAGCACACATCTTTAAATGGTTGGTTGAAAAACCCTCCATCCAAACCTTTTCATGTGAAGCCGGTTTCACATGATTCAAAGATGAAAATGACCAAAGGTTTAAAACCAAATTCTTTTCCTTCTGGTCTTAAATTTTAATTCATTCAAATCCAAGTTAATTGAACCAAAACAAATTTGGAAAATTAAAAAGAAGGATACAGTTCTCCCCGATATTTCAGCAGATTGTTTGTTGAAGCAGGTTACTTCTGCCGTTGCAAAAGGAACACCTAGGACTTCGATGGCCTGGGTTCTCCTTTCAAACTAATTTGTTAATGAGTGCAGGAACAATTCAGGAGGACTGTTAGTAATCCGGTTTATTGACAGGGATTGTTCCTAATTCAAATTTGAGGCAGAACAAACAGGTTAAGGTCATGGTATTATATCCACAATCTGGATTTTTATCTGCATTATCATAGTTCTCACTTCACAATCACTGATATTTCTTGAGAATTCATTTCTTATCTTCATATCAGTGTAGTTTGGAAGACTTTCTTTGATAAATTTTTATTTTGTACAGTTTTAAAAAAAAATTAAAAAATAATAAAAATAAAAAAAAGTAAAAAAAATAAAAAAAAAAATAAAATAATAGAAATGTCTGCAAAAATAAAAATTTAGGGGGAGAGTTAAATAAAAATAAAATAGAACTGGGAACTTGTTTCGAGATGACGAGAAATGATTGTATATCTTCTTCATATGCTTGTTCTTGCATGACTTGCGTTTTAAAATGAGAAATGATCGTAACTGATGCTGTTATCTGATTTGCATTGATTTGCATCTTATTTTTAATTGCAAATAAAAGAAAAAACAAACAGATTCTTTAATGATATGCTTGGTAGACTCAGCCTGAAGAATAAAGTAGACAGCAGCATAATGATTTAAATTAAAATATCATGCTTAAGGATGTCTGGATTTACGCAATCATTTTGGCCTGCACAAAAGCTGAGTCCCGACAAAAATTGGATTGAGAATTGATCTTTCACCCACCATGATTCAAATCATATATGTCATATCTTTGAGCCATTTCTGGTGTATTTATGTGTCTTGTGTTTGTGCTAATCTCCTCTGCTGTACGAAAGTACTGACCTGGAGTGATGATCTCCTCTGCTGTACGATAGTACTGACCTGGAGCTCTCATTGGCAAATGATTAAATGGTCATCTCCTTTGTTATATGTGAGTATAGACCTGGAGCTCTCACCATTTTGGTCTAAGTAGTGTCAAATCATCTAATTCACAGAATGCTATATTCTGTTGATAATCACTTGCACACTAATGCACACGCCTTGCTCTATAAAGATCGTAACAAAATTCAAGAAATCCTGAGGTTGGGTGAGGGTTTTTGCCAAATGATTGTGGGGTCCTAGCATTCTAAAGTATTTAAGCGAACCTTAACGAATCATCTACTGCTTGTTGAAAAAGATAGGGCACGAGTTTAAGTGGACAAACATATCAGCAATCGTTATTGATCTGTTTGAGAATTTCAAAATCATTTAAAGACTGTGATTAGATTCAGTTATCAGTGTGATCTCATTGCTTGTCGATGATTAAATTCATCTTTGTGCTAAAGTATATCTTGAGGATATGATCTCATGATCGATTCAGTTCTCGGTTTAAAAATAAAACAAAAAAAAACACAAAAATTATATAATAGATATAAAATATGTTATAATATATGTATATAATAAAAAAAGAGAAAAATATAATAAAATTTCTTTTCAAATTGTTTTTTTTAGGTCTTTCATATTATGCTGTTACAATTTTATCATTTTCATGCATTTCACAGAAATTGCGTAGAACCGAACACGGGTTCGCTTGTTTTCAAACACAAATAAACACGGGTTTATTTTGTTAAAATGAAATGATCTAATTAGAAATGTCGAGATTGTGTTTGTGAATGTGTTTCAGATTTTTGCTTTAAATGATGGCCGATCATCAGTTGAGCAGTGTACCTGATTCAGAGAACCTGTTCCTCAAGTTTGCAGAAGATACCGAGCTAGGAATCCTCCTCCTACATCTTCTGAAGCACTCAAGATTAGAGATTTGGGAAACCTGTTCCAATATCTTTGTAAAGCTTGCATTCGAAAAGGGGGAGCATATAAATAGGGGGAGTTTATGAGATGAAAAATCTTTCTCATCAGATTCAGAAAGATTCAAATTGAAGATCTTTCTACTGTTGACTTCTCGATGCTGATTTCGTTTGAAGACGTTGATAATGATAGACTAATGGGGAGTATTGTTGGAGCTGTAAAAGATAGTCTATATTATCAACACAGTGAAAGTCAACCAAAGTCAACGTCACGGTCAAAGTCAACAAAAGTCAAACCCGACACATTCAAGACGAGGAACCGAGACGAGACGTTGAAGATTTAGATGACTAGGAGTTTTATTGTAATAAATATATTTTGTATGAACAAAATATATTTTACTTTCTTTGAGTCATGTTTTAGTCTAAATATATAGTCTAGGGGATTATGTGTAAATATGGAAACTTAAACTAGACTATAAATAGCCTAGTTGTAATTAGAATTAGGTTAATGGTTGCATGACCAATAGATTGAGGGATTTTTTGTAAACACACATTTTGCAATCTAATTAAAGATCAAAGGGGTTTTATTGTGATTATCATATTTTGATCTAATTCTTCATGATTTTATTCAAGTTTGATCTTCCTGGAGTTACAGAAATATATCTACGGAAGAACAAAATGTTCATCCGTAGATGTTTCTTACACTTGGTCAATTTCATAAATTGACCAATTATAATGTTTGTTCCTACAACCATACATAAACCAACACATATATAAATGGGTTAACCTATATATATTTAATGCATACACAATGATGAATTACAAAAATTCATTACAGATATTAATTCAAGTACTAAGCCTATACATAATGACTAGATCTACTGATTCTAGACCTAACAATACTCCCCCTTAGGCTTAGATACTTGCAATCAGTTCTTCAAAACTGAAAGTTCCTTGACTCTAGCAATGATTTTGTTGTAGAAGTAAGACACAACAGTCTACTGATCATCATACTTGTAGTTGATCTTCATCTTGCTGAACTTCTTCAGAGTCTCAAAACTTATTCCCAGAACATCTTCCTCTGTAGTGAGTGTGTCTAACACATTGTTGTTATTCACCACTTCTAGCTCATCTTGCTCTAAGATTCTGAGTTCTGTTACTTCATCAAAAGTTGTTCCCTTCAGCAGTCCAGCATTGAATCTTCTTCTTTTGTATGCTTTGGCATGTAGTTTGTCAATTACTTGGATCACATGGACATGCGGGAACAGATCATTTTGTGCTTTTTCATCAGTCAGCTTGGGAAAGAATTTGTCATTTAGATATGAAGTGTAGCTGGGATGGAGTAGTTTGATTTCCACAGGATCAAAGATCCTGATCTTGTCAGCTTTCTTGTTCTCAGCATTTCTCAGCAGGACCAACTCCTTTGTCTTCTCAACATAACCCCATTCAGTGATTGGGTATGTGAATTAAGTCCCTTCAATGCATTTGATTGCTGCTTTGTTTCTGTTGTTGTAGCCAACCCTCTTCAAGAATTCATCATCTACATGTTGTGAGGCATTGGACTTGTATCTTTTGAGCCCTTTGATTCTCTTCAGATGTTCTATATCTTCTCTTTTAGCTTCTATCAGCACATCATCTTTAAATTTTGTCTTCAACTTTCCCACTAGAGTTGAGAAATCTCTTCCTCTAGGGTGAATTGGATAATTGCTGATGATTAGACTTTGAAGATCTTTGATGTCATTCTCTGGCAGACTCACCACTGAGAGTACATCATGGAAGTATTCAACTCTTCCAGATGTTCTTTTAATAATGGCACAATCCCAGTCTGGATCATATTTCCAGGCCATCATCCTATTTTCTTCCACAGAACTGGGAGTTGTGAGGTGGTCTATCAGTTGAATCAGAGTGGACTTCTGCTCGGTTATCTCTCTCACTGTAGTCCCAAGTGGCCATACTTTGCCAGGTATTACTTCTCTTGACTCTCTGATCAATTTCTCCTTTCCTTTGTGCTGATCTTTAGGTTCAACTGTTATAGGTTCAGCAGGAAATTTGCTTTGTTCTTCATAAGATGAATGTGGAGCTTCAGTTCTGAATCTTACTCCAGTATCCAGCTCAACTTTCATAACATGCTCCATCATCCTTCTAAGCTCCCCTACTGATCTTCCTTTAAGCTTATAAGGTTTGTAATTATGGCCTTGTAACCAGCAAGTCATGTTGTATTTGCTCAGCTTGGCTGTGTCACAATGTCCCTACTCCTTCTTTGTTTTCTGAATGGATTGAAAGGTGCTGAAGGCTTCATAATCACAATTTGGAATCATAAAGCATGCAAGCTCAAATTCTTTCAACAGATTCTTCATCTCAGGCATGTTTAGTCTCTAAACCATGTCATAAGGGAAACCATGGTTTATAAGTGTCATGAACATGGTTGATTGAGGCCTCTCTTCTAATATGTCTCTTGTAGTCAGAAGATCATTAGCCTTTGAGACTTCTTGTTCTGGTGGAGAGTCTTCTTTGATTAGTTCTTCCCACTCTTCATCACTTTCATCCTCTTGCTGAGAGATAGGCTTCACAGTAGATAAATCTACTGAAGGTGTGTGTTCAGGAGAGGTCAGCTTTTGTTTCTTGCAGACACTTTCATTAATAGTTATCTTCTTCTCTGCAGTACCAAGATACTTTCTTTTTCTTGATTATAGAATCATCTCTTTTGATGCCTCAGTAGATTGTTTTGTTTGAGCAGTTGAAGCCTTAGCATTAGATTCCAATGTACTGATCTTCAATATCAGCTGCTCAATCTCTTCTTCTTTTCTCTTTATCACATTTGACTGAGCAGTCATAGTGCTAGATGCTTGTTCAAACTTCATCATAATCTTTTCCTTTTCTTTCTTTTCAGATTCTGCTGACTCGTTAAGCTCAGCTTCCTTATCCAGTAAAGCATCAATGACTTCTTTATCACTTTGAGCATCTTCTCTCAGTCTTTTTATTCTTGCTTGTTGTCTCATCAACTCTTCATCCTTTTCTTTGATCATTTCCTTCAGTTCTTGTATTCTTTCCTTTCTTTTGTTTGATTTAAGCACCAGCTTGTTGTACTCAGCAACCAGATAGCTCTTGCTGACAGGGATATCATTATCACTTAGATCATCTTCATTGTAAACAATAACATCAACATGGTCTGCTGCTACATCTACTTCCTGATGCTGAGAATCAATCTCATCAACTTTAACTTCTTCTTGATCAACACTTGCAGAGCTTGACCTTGGTTCAGTGGATTGATCTACATGCTCTTGATGAGTTTGTTGTTGTTGATGATCAGTCACTGGAGATACTTGTTCAGTTTCATTTGAAAGCACAGGGGATTCAGTTTTTGATAATGACAGTTTAACTGTACTTGCTTGTGAGACTAATTCTGTCTCCCCGGTGTAGATACTCTCAGTAGCTGAATTTTCAGGATTTGGAGGTTGTTGGTAAATTTGCATTTGAAGCTGATTTGGTGATTGGGGTTGAATGGGAGATATTGGTTCAGTATTTTGGCTGGCTGGTGATTGTGGTTGAGGATAGTTGAGATTGGTTCAGTGTTTTGGCTAGCTGGAGATTGTGGTTGGGGTGTTTGTTGTTGTTGTGGTGATTGTTGGAGGATTGGTGATATTGGTTCTGTATTTTGGCTGGGAGGAGATTGCTGATGTATGAGTGATGTATCTGGTGAGTGAGTGTCTTGAGCAGAGTTGGTTGCAGAGTTCTCTTGTTCAATTTCCCACACAAGCTCTTGAGGTATGTCTGCATTAGCATCAATCACATGAGCTAACATGTCTATGTCACCTCCTTCATATTTCCCAGAGATTTTGTTCAGCACAGATCTGCCAAGGTGTGCTTGAATAAACACACCACCCTCCACAGAAGTTCCAGGCAAGTCCGCATTAATGATAAGTTGAATGAACCTTGGAAACATGTACATCTTATCAGCCTTCTGTACTCTAATGTGATCACACAGACAATTGAAGATGTACTTTGAGTAATTGTATGTTCTTCCCTCAAAGATACCAATAATTCCAGATGATATGTGTCTTGAAAATCTATCAAGCCCAGATTTTCTGTTCGAAATGCACTTCAGATAAGTGTGACACAGAAATCTGTATGGCTTACAGAGTCTTCCCTTCTTGATTTCTCCTTTTTCAAAGTCTCCATCATACCCCATTAAGAGAAAAACCTTTTCTATGTATTCATTTTCAAATACATCAGGGTGTCCGGCTTCAACATCTCCTAGTCCAAGAACCCTTCTTATTGTTTGTTCATCAATTCTCATCCTTCGATTCTTAACTTCAGCAATAATGCCTTCACCATCTTCTTCTACGTATGCAGAATTCCAAAAATCAGTGATATGAGATCGATAAATCACCGGCTCTGCTGATAGGGCATAGAATAGCCTCGATCTTCTCAGATATCTCATAATTTCTTGACATCCTTCTGACACAGGATCGTCAGGGTTTAAGAAGGCACACACATTGTGTTCTTTTGCGAATCGATTATCCATCTGTTCATAAGAAAAAACTTTGTTAAAATCACATTATTGATATGACAATACGAACAGTTGCGAGATAAAACAAGAATCGAATGGTTCATTCTTGAAGATTACGACATGTTTTACCTTAATAAACGCTGATTAAGAACACAGATATATGTTTGCTTAAGGTTTTGATTTGGTAAATTTTGAATGCTGAGAAAGTGGGAAAAAATTTGTTGAGTGAGATTTTCTAGGTCTGAAAAAGTGAGCTGAAAAAGCGAATAATGAATCTGACAAGTCAAACCACATTATTTATACCCTCAGACACATTAAGTTTATCTCATTTATTAAGTGGGACCCTCAATGTATTCTTCCGTAGAAGTAATTTCTCATTAATTAAGTGGGATCCTCAATGTACTCTTCCGTAGAACATCTACGGATCAACATTTGCTGATGATGTGAAATTGTAACATTAAATTACTTGTTGATCTTTATTCATCCGTAGTTTACCAATCTACGGATAAACATTTAAGATTGATTTCCACATTGTAGCTTCTGCTGATGCTTAAAGTAGCACAATGCAAAGAAATATTGTTGTATGTATGGCCCAACTCCATTGGTTAGAACCATTTATTGCTTTAGGACCTTGTTGGCTTTGTATACATGGCAATTTAGTACAAGAAAGTTTAAAATTATGATTTTTACTAAAAATTTTCATGTATCCAGAAGCTAAGATGATACTCGGATTCCAATTCCTTCAAATTGATAATGATATAGACATTGCTGCTGCTGATTGAGATACTTTTTCATGTATTCTACTCCCCCTAAATTTGTGATTAATGGTGAACTTAAGCATTTATCATAAATTTTATTAAGAGGAATAACATGAATTTTAACTGTATGATAATGATCAGATACACATAAGATGGGATCATACTATAATACTAAGCCTCTTCCTGATGAGTTATTTTGTTGATTTGATACCTGAACAAGTTCTGATTGCAAGTATATTGTCCACATAAATCCATACAAGAGCTCATGTATCAACTAGGCATGCTGTTTATCATGTTTTCATATTGATCTAGAAATAACAGTTATGGGCTTCACATTCAATTCACAAAGGTTTTGTCCTCCCTTTGCAAGTCAAATCATCACTTTTTCACACTTAAGACTATATACTTTAAGTTATAATATCTATCTTGAGATGTATTTGGCATCTCATTGATGCATTGATGTAAAAGCTCAAGATAATATACAGTTGATCACATAGGATTCTTTTGAGAGCTTTAGATATGATCATCATCAGGTCACCAGGTCTTTACTCACGTAAAACAGAGGTGCCTTTAACCCAGGTCTTTGTTCACACAAAACAGAGGGATGATGAGGATCATGATCTTTTCACCTTTTGTAACTGATATTCAGTATGGTGATCATACACCCAGGTTTTGTTCACACAAAACAGAGGGAGTATGATTTGCAAAGATAGATAATATAAAGTGTTTTACATAGTGTGTTTAGAAGAGTGATTTGGTCACATTAGAATAAGACTCACTTTGTATTCTCAAAATGAAGTTTCCCACAAACAATCATTTTAGCATTATGTTTGGCATGCACTCAGTTTAGTTTCCACTCAAGATGAATCTACTCACATATCAAGAAACTTGCTGATATTTATTGTTATTTATTTATTCAGGAATAGGCAAAGCTATAGTGTACTATCATTTCCCATACATATGTCATGCTGATGCATCATTACACACAATATTTTGTTTGATTAATCTAAGTTAATCATGCCTAGAGACTCAACCAGAATTGAATCTGACTGAATCAAAGGCTTTAGTGAATAAATCAGCAAGCTGATTTGATGTATCCACTTTGACTAACTTAATCAATCCCTTTTCTGAGTAATCTCTCAGAAAATGATATCTTATTTCAATATGTTTTGTTTTACTATGTTGCACAGGATTAGCAGTGATAAACATAGCAGCACAATTGTCTATATAGATTGAAGTTTGAAGAAAGTTGTAACCATAGTCAAGCAATTGGTTTTGCAACCAAAGAACTTGAGAGCAACCAGCTGAAGCAGCAATGTACTCAGCCTCAGCTGTGGATACAGAAACATTGGTTTGTTTCTTGCACTGCCATGATACTAGCCTTGGTCCAATGAATTGACATCCACCGGTTGTTGATTTTCTGTTGCTATTACATCCACCATAGTCACTGTCTGAGTATGAGTAGAGTGTAAAGTCTCCATCGTTGGGATACCAAAGACCAAGTCCTAGTTTTCCATTGAGGTATCTGAAAATTCTTTTTACAACATTGAGATGTGACTCCTTTGGATCAGATTGGTACCTAGCACATACACATACAGCAAACATAATATCAGGTCTACTGGCAGTTAAATACATAAGTGAACCTATCATAGATCTATATAATTTTTGATCAATAGATTTTCCAGAGGTATCAGGAGCAATCTTATCAATTGTTGATGCTCGTGTTTTGCATGAGGATACTTCAGCAATATTGTATTTCTTCAGAATTTGATGTATGTATTTCTCTTGGTTGATGAATATCCCATCTGCTTTTTGATGAACTTGAAGGCCAAGGAAGAAGGTTAATTCACCCATTGAGCTCATCTGAAATTCAGATTTCATCAGCTCTTTAAAATTCACACACAATCTCTTATTAGTTGATCCAAATATAATGTCATCAACATATACTTGAACTACTAAGAGATCTTGATGTTCTTGTTTGAGAAAAAGTTTCTGATCAATAGTTCCTCTTTTGTATCCATGCTTGAGTAAGAAAGATGATAGTGTTTCATACCATTTTCTTGGTGCTTGATGAAGACCATACAAGGCTTTATCTAGTTTGTATACCCTGTGAGGATAATGAGGATCTTCAAATCCGGGGGGTTGTGACACATAAACTTCCTCATCAATTTTCCCATATAAGAATGCACACTTGACATCCATCTGATACACAGCAAACTTCTTATATGATGCATAGGCTAAAAACACTCTTATTGCCTCAATTCTTGCAACTGGTGCAAAAACTTCGTCATAGTCTATGCCTTCTTCTTGAGTGTATCCTTGTGCAATCAACCTTGCTTTGTTTCGGACAATAATCCCTCTATCATCTAGTTTGTTTTTGTATAGCCATCTAGTTCCAATAGGATGTTGACCTCCACGCAAATCAACAACCACACTTTTTGCTTTCTGAACTGTTGAAGCTCTTCTTGCATAGCTTCAATCCAGCTATTGTCTTTTAAAGCAGCTGTAATGTTTGGAGGCACCACTTGACAAAGAAAACAGTTTCAGAGACAAAGGTTGGCTGTACTACTTTGGCTCCTTGTAGTTCTCTTTTCAGGATTTCCAATGATGTTGTCAAGTGGATGAGTCTTATGAATTCTCATTGAAGGAGTTGATTTAACTGGAATAGATGATTCCAGGTTAGTCATTTCCATTGCCTCTGACTGATTCATCTCAGGTTGAGAATTCAAGAAATAATCAAATTGAGAGTTTGTTGATTGGGCTACAGAAGTATCTACAGTTGTGTTTCGCTCTTCAGCTGGAACTTCTTCGGAAGCATTTTGCTCTTCCGTAGCACCTTCTCCAGATGCATTTTGATCTTCCGGAGGAACTTCTTCGGAAGTATTTTGCTCTTCCGTAGGAACTTCTCCGGATGCATTTTGGTCTACCATAGGAACTTCGGATGCATTCTGGTCTTCCGTAGGAACTTCTCCGGATGCAATTTGGTCTTTCGTAGGAACTTCTCCGGATGCATTTTGTTCAATTCCACATGTAATATCTGCTTCTACTGAAGTGTTTTCATCTTAAGATGGATGTATCCTTGGAGGATCAGCAGATAAGGTTACTTCAGTCATAATAGGTGGAACAAATGGATAGCATACTTCATCAGATCCTGCATTGGTCAAATGATCATAGTTAAATGATTTAGATAAAGCATCTATGTCAAATAACCATGATGAACCTTTAACGGACTTAGTAAATACAGTTTAATCAAAAGATACATTAGGAGTCTCGTCCACATTGTTATGTTGTGGAATATACACTCTATATGATTTTGATGTTGAAGAGTATCCAACAAAGAAACCATCATATGCTTTTTTTGAAAATTTTCCTAATGACTCTTTTATGTTCAAAACAGTTACTTGACATCCAAAGCCTCTTAGATATCATATGTATGGTTTTCTTTTAAATAGGAGCTCATAAGGAGTTTTGTTATGTTCTTTGACAATTAATGTTCTGTTTTGAACATTGCATGCAGTATTCACAGCCTCAGCCCAAAAAGTGATAGGTAGTTGTGAATCAGCTAGTATTGTTCTTGCTGCTTCAATGAGAGTTCTGTTTCTTCTTTCAGCAACTCCATTTTATTGTGGAGTCCTTGGTGCACTGAATTTTCTAGCAATACCTTTGCTCCTGCAAAAGGAATCCAGTTCAAAATTGACAAATTCAGTACCATTATCACTCCTAAATATTTTAACTTTTGTATCAAGTTGATTCTCAATCTTGATTACAAAGTCCATTAATGTTTCTGATGTTTCACTCTTTTGTTTTAAGAAAAAGACCCATGTAAATCTTGTGAAATCATCAACTATCACCAAACAATATTGCTTTTTTCCAATGATCATTACATTGGTGGGACCAAAAAGATCCATGTGAAGCAATTTGAGTGGTGTAGTATTAGTATTGATGGTTTTGGATTTATGTGACACTCTGTGTTGTTTTCCTTTGTAACAAGAAGAACAATGAGTTGAGCAATGAAACTCTTTATTTGGCAATCCAATGACCAGGTCATTTTTCACCAATTTATTCATGTTCTTCATGTTAGAATGGACAAGCCTTCTATGCCATAATTGAGACAAATCTTCTGAGAGCTTAGATATAAGGCATGTTTCATGTTTTGTGAGAGAAGTGTTGTTCATATCCAAAATATAAGTGTTTTCTTTTCTTGCTGCTTTGAGGAGAATCCAATCATCTGGGACAATAAAAGCTGGCTTAAGAATGTAACAGTTAGTGTCATCAAACAATGTAGTGTAATTTTGATCACAAATTTGAGATACACTAAGTAGATTATACTGTAAATTTTTACAGTAATTTACTTTATCAAATTTGAGTACACCATTGGTTATCATTCCTTCACCAACAATTTTACCTCCCATTTTATCCCCACCAAATGCCACATAAGAAGCATTTTTATGTTTGAAATCATGGAGAAGAGAACAGTTTCCTGTCATATGCCTGGAACAACCACTGTCAACATGCCACGTGTTCATACTTCTTCAGTTTTGAACCCTTTGCAGAATCCGTAGATTGAGAATCTGATTCACACTTATCTGATTCTTTCTTCTTTGACCCATTTGTCTTGTTCTTTTTGTTGAAATAATATTCGTGTGTGGAATGATTATTTTTGTTGCAGATAGCACAATGTTTGTTGAAGTAGCAATCAGCAGTCATGTGATGGTTCATATTGCAAATAGAGCAGTAGCTGCTGAAGTAACAATCTTCAGTATTGTGATTTTTCATGTCACACCATTTGCAATACTTTTCATATGATTCTTTCTCAGAATCATTCCTATTGTTTGCTGACTTTTGTTGTTCTTTCTTCTTCAGCTTTGGATGTGCTTCTCCTTTTCCACTTTGTGCATATTTTGATTGTTTGTTGCTGAATTCCTCTTCCGTAGTTCAGCAGCTGATGTTTTCTTTTTCAGTTGATTGTCTGCTGATAACTTTTTCTTTCCTTTTTCTTTGAATTTTCCTTTTTCTTCAGTGATGACAGATTCATCAGTCAATTTCTTGGAGGAGTCTTGCAGACTTAGTTCTTGAAGACCTTCATTCAATTGAGCTATCCTCTTGCAGATGGTCTTCAGCATGTTTCTTTGTTTAGGAGGATATGGCAACTTTGTTTCTTCAAGCACTTTTGGAATATAAGTTTTCAGATGAACATTCTTACCAGTGCTTGTTCGATCAACATCATGTTCATCAGAATCATCCAAGTCATCACACTTATCATAATCAAATTCTGAATCATTTTGATCTAATGATTCTGATTCAGAAGATTCAGTTTCACTCACCTCAGCTTCATCATTATATTTAATTTGAGTTGAATCTTTTTTAAACTTAGTTCCAGGCACAAAATGATTTGACAGAGTGTTGGTCATTGTTGTAGGTAAAGATGTGTAATTATCATTTATAGGTGGTGCAACCGCATTATAACCCAACCCAGACCTTTTCTTTGATTTAATATGAGAATTTAGTAATTTCTCATATTGCTGAGATGATAATTGAAACTTTTGAAGTTTCACTTTAGTTGATGCATGATCAGCCATGGATTTTGTTAAGGAAGTGGTCAGATGCTCAACTTGGGCTTTTAGGCTATAATTTTTAGAAACAAATTTTTTTAAATCCTTTTGCAAAGAATTAATTTTTATTTGATATAATTTATGTTCTCTAACATGGGATTCATTCAAAATCATTGTTTCTTTTACTTTGTCAGCCAATTGTTGAGCATGGACTCTATATCGTTCAACTTCCTCAACACATGTTGATAAACACAATCTTTCTTTTACCTCTTTTGCTATTGGTGGAATTGTTTGATCCATATGAGCCATCAATGCTTGATTCTCTTCCAAAAATTCCTTTTCATACACACTCCAGTCACACGTTCCATCTTGAAGTATGATCAGCCCTGACTCCTTTGAGTTTCTAGGTCCAGCTGATTCTTTGGTGGCTGGTGGGGATGCATTGATCAGTTGAGATTGTTTGTGCAGACGTCTTTGAGAAGTTGATTGTTGATGAGCTTGAATTTGATTTTGTTGATGCTGCTGGTGTTGTCTCATCTCTAGATATGACTGTTGATTGCATTTTCTTGAGAAATGTCCATAGAGATTGCATTTGGAGCATCTTACTTTTTATTTGTCAACGCTAATCTTTGATGTTTTGCTTGCTGAAGCCAAGTTCTTATTTCTCCTGAGATATTGCTTAGGTCTATAAGCAATCATGGCCATCTGCCATTGTAGACCCATTTTTCCACTACATCAGGAGGCAGTTCTTCTAAGTCTTGTTGGAAAATATTGGCTGAAGTTAGAGAACTTTCCAGATAGGCTTGAAAACTAGAACTAAACACTGCAAAAGCTGCTCTTTGTTCTTCAGAGTCCAATATCACCGTTATTGGTTCTGACTGATTGGCTGAAAGTGAAGACTTAGCTGTTGCTGTAGTTGTATCTTGTCTTTCAGCATTTCTTCCTTTATTCTTTTGATGCTTGTCTTAAGATGATTTCTTTGAGGATTTTGAAGCATAAAACCTAACTTCCTCCTCATCATCACTCCTAGCACAAGAGTTATCACTTTCATTGTTTGAAATAAATGCACTTCCAACATTATTTGTGTTGGGTATTCTACCTTGGAAGAAATTGAAGATTTCAATATTATTGAAGTTGAAGACTTGAAGCATAAAATCAACAAAAATATTAGTATAGGGTTTATTTTGTAATTATTGTAAATGCTAGACTAGTATATATATTAGAACATATTATCATTGTAAAGGATGACTAATTCACCACTTGTTAGGGTGAATTAAGTTCATCATCAACAACAATATATCATCATCCCTCAAGGATGATGATTTCAACAATAGATCAATAAACATCAAACATTAAACACGTTGGTGTTCTTCGTCGTGTTCATCATTATTATATTCTTCATCATGTTCATCATTATCATATTTTAGCAACTAATCATTCAAGTCTTGTTTTTTATCAATATGAATCCTAAGATCCATGCTCATCGTTCATGTTCAAATCATGAACACACAATTGGTATCAGAGCGAGAGTTGATGGATTCATATTGATTTTGATGAGATTTCATGGTTAGATTGCTGAAATCATTGAAGATCTGAAGAAAACAATTCAACACTCAATTCAACATTCATGTTTGCGGTGAATCAAAGCTGTCTTTTGCGATTGGAAGAGGGCTGCGGATTAGGCTTCTTTCGAATCAATTGTGGCTGCGAAGTGAGGCTGCAAATAAGGGTTTCTTGCGGCCGAAGGGGCCTCTTGCGGCCGAATAGGGCTGCCAAAAATGGCTGCCGAATGTAGGCTGCATTGGGCACTTTGCGAACCACAAGAAGCTGCCAAAGGCAGCCCTTGCGAACCAAAAGAGGCTGCCGAATAGGGGCTGCCAATTAGGGATGCTTGCGGCCGAATGGGGACGCCCTAATTAGGGTTGCCGAACCAAAATTCGTTTGCGGCCACATTAGGGTTGCAAAATTAGGGTTTGCAACCTAGGGTTGCAAATGGGCTTGAGAACACAATTGGGTTGATTTCTTGGGCTCCATCATTAAACAAAAACATTAGTTGGAATTGGGCTCAAGTGTTGAAGATTGGGCCTATGATCAACAAAACAAATTTGGGCTTCGTACTTGGGCTCTATCATTAAACATAAACATCAATTGGACTTGGGCTCAAGTGTTGAAGATTGGGCTTATTGATCAACAAAACAAATTTGGGCTTCGTATTCGGGCTTTCATCAACAAAAACAAGTAACATTGTTACATAATATAGTGGTACCAAAGTTTTGAAGACCTCGCTTCCGCATCAACAACAAAATTTCATAACTTTGGACAACTATTCAACAAAAACAAGATCAAGCTTCAATTCACATTGGAAATCTACAATTTAGGGGGAGTATTGTTGGGTATTCTACCTTGGAAGAAATTGAAGATTTCAATATTATTGAAGTTGAAGACTTGAAGCATAAAATCAACAAAAATATTAGTATAGGGTTTATTTTGTAATTATTGTAAATGCTAGACTAGTATATATATTAGAACATATTATCATTGTAAAGGGTGACTAATTCACCACTTGTTAGGGTGAATTAAGTTCATCATCAACAACAATATATCATCATCCCTCAAGGATGAGGATTTCAACAATAGATCAATAAACATCAAACATTAAACACGTTGGTGTTCTTCGTCGTGTTCATCATTATTATATTCTTCATCATGTTCATCATTATTATATTTTAGCAACTAATCATTCAAGTCTTGTTTTTTATCAATATGAATCCTAAGATCCATGCTCATCGTTCATGTTCAAATCATGAACACACAATTTGTTTCTTTGAAGTGATAGGGTGAGACATGAGTTCTCACACTCTTGTTTCTTGATTTTTCATCCATTTCAAGAGCTTCCACTTTTGCAACCAGAGTATCTAAACCAGTTGCTTTCAGATCTATTGTGTTCTTGAACATGGACACAGTATGCTTCCAACTTTCTGACAAAGTGTGAAGCATTTTCTTGTTTAATTCCTCACTTGTATACTTCAACTCCAGAATATTCATCTCAGTGACCAACTGCATGAATCTATGGAGTTGTTGAGGAATTGATTCATCCGTTTCATATTGTGACCTGAGGTTTTCTCTCCTTATACTTCTTATCTCATCACTCCCTTCGCAGAGAGTGTGAAGTATCTTCCACAAGGAGTGTGCTGTTTCATAGTTCTCACACCTGATTAATATCTCTTCAGGTAAAGCCATACTAAGCAAACTGTATGCTTTTATATTAACTTTAACTTTTTTGACATCATCAGGTGATAGATCTTTGGTACTGATTGGTTGATTTTTGTCATTATAATCCGGCCCAAGAGTGGGTGGAATATAAGGACCTTTAGTGATGGATATCCATAAGTCAGAATCAGTATAGTTTACATGATTCCTAAACTTGATTTTCCAAGACTTGAAGTCTGCTTTTGTTTCCAACTTCGTAGGTTGGTAAGATGAACCACTGAAGTTGCTCATGATGTTAACAAGATCTGATATTCAATTGATTTGAATATAGAAACAAGTTAGTTAAGAAACGATTGCAGTTAAACGAAATTAAACACAATTAAACACAACTAACACTGATAGATCAATTGATCTAAATCAATGAGCACTTGGCTCTGATACCACCTGTGAATCCAAGGATCGTCAACATGAATTATCAATGTAAAATCGATGTCAAGTCAACATTTGCGGAATTAACGTTGATTTGGTTTAATTGTTTTAAACAACTTTAAATATCAATAAATGATCAAGAATACACGTAACAAAACACAATTAATGATTAATCAGTATTTCATTATAATATGTTAATGATTACAAAAGTATTGAATGAATGATATTAAAGAATGCTATGATATGATGGTTGCTAAGGTTTGATTGAAAGACTTTGGTGATTGTCGTATTGCTATTGCTGTTCTCGATCAATCAGTCGTCTAACTCAATCGTACTTGAATCGAAACCTAGGATCCATATATATAGACAGATATGTTTCAGTTATAGGAAACACCGGATCTCTTGGGATTTGATTTGTTTCAGGTAAGGAATCATCGGATTTCTCGGGATTCGCATAACCGCCTTGTTGACTTGTTGACTTGTACCACTTGTATAATACAAGTGTTTGGACTCCGCAGGAACATTGTCTTCAGTAGGAATTTGTTCTTCCATAGATGATGTGTTCTTCCGAAGGAGTCTTGTTCTTCCGAAGGAAACTTATTCTTCCGAAGTAAACTTGTTCTTCCGAAAGAAACTTTTCTGGTTGTTCATCCGCAGAAGATCTTTGGATGTAGAATTACTTGTAAGAAATATATCTATGGAAGAACAAAATGTTCATCCGTAGATGTTTCTTACACTTGGTCAATTTCATAAATTGACCAATTATAATGTTTGTTCCTGCAACCATACATAAACCAACACATATATAAATGGGTTAACCTATATATTTAATGCATACACAATGATGAATTACAAAAATTCATTACAGATATTAATTCAAGTACTAAGCCTATACATAATGACTAGATCTACTGATTCTAGACCTAACAGACTCCACTTATGTAATTGTGATGAATTGGTGGTGTGATTTAAAGATATGAATTAATGTAATTATGTTAATGTTTATAAAGATGAGGCGGCGCAATTTCTCGTCTATCTTGCTGCCGTAGTGACTTGATCCTGTCAGGCTGAGTTTACTGCTCAGATCAAAGCCCTAGTAATGTAGGTGAATCTTTCCTGTCCTATTTGACATACGATTTCTGAAAACATAATTTAATGTTAAAAAGAGAGTTGATCAGGTTCCTTCCTAACATACCATTAATTTTAGAAAACCATAACAATTACTGAAGTTTCCGAACTAATAAAAGGGAACACGCAAATGATCAGAAAGTTAAAGTGATATGATTTCTAATAACCATTTCTAGTTCATTAGCCATGGATTTATTATGAAGACCGGTTTCGCGAATGAAAGTTAATCATACGGTTTTCAACCTTGTATGACAATCACAATCACAAACCATAAATTTATAATTTCCCGTTCAAATGTAAATGCTCCCATCAATAGTTTTCCCAAGACCACCATAACATTAACATAATATTTATCACACCATTAGTTCATCACAAATTACATAAGTTTCATCCGATTAGGATGATAAATAGAGTTTAGCTCATAATGAGCTTGAACATAACAACAGATAACAAAGAAGATGGATAAGTGATCATCGGTGAAATGTAACAATCAAACCGATAATCCACAATGGATGACGTTTAGATGATCCCAAGCTTCTTCCAAGTGTTGTATGCACCTCCCGAGCCTCCGAATGATCTTGAAGTCTTGATTCCCGAGAGAATTCTGCAGAGTAACTCTCCCACCAAAGCTTGCCAAAAATGGTGAGCTTAGGCTTCTATTTATAGGCTTTCCGGAGTGTTTAAGCACGGCTCCGTGCCTAAAAGGAACGGCCCCGTGCTAGTACAATGCTTACGAAAGTTGGTCGGCTCGTACATGCAGGTTGTGTCGGGCACGGCCCCGTGTTGGAGGTGGGGCACGACCCCGTGCCTTATGGGGCACGGCCCCGTGTCTACTTTTAGGGAACAGTACTTTTTGTCCTGTCAGATGTCCAAGCATGGGGTGTGTTTCTGGCAAGGCATGGGGGCGTGCTTAATGAGGCACGGCCCCATGCTTTGAGTCCAAAGCTCGGATCACTTCAATTTCTTGTTAAATATACTCCTTTTGTCCATCTTGCCCTTTTAAACACCTAAAAACACAATTTAACACTTTTAAGTACATTTTCATCATTTTAAGGAAGATACTAAGGAATAATTGATGTGCTTTTGATAGGATTTTTATGTATAATTTAGAGCACATCATTAAACTTGTAGATGGTAGACTTGCTTACATCTCCACCATATCCCATTTGGATATAGGTGTTGTCCAAATCTGTCTTAGGGAACTCTGTAGGAGTGCCCTTATCATGATGCTCAAGATGCTCTCTGATGAGTTGTTCGGAAATGACCAACTCCCGGCCACAAATGCTTGATCTTATTACCCGAACCCCATTTAGGGTTTCAATCTGACCATTGGCCCAAAATTCAGCCATGTGATTTGAGTAAACGGTAGGGTTAACAGTCAGAGCGGTGTAATAAGATGATTGGGTAAGAAAGGAGATGATATAAGAGAAGTCGGCATCCCTTGAAGAATCAAGGAGTGCGACTTGGTTGTGATGAGGGTTAAATGCCATTTGAGAAAGTTACAGGAAGATAAGTTCGGAATTGGGTGAATTAGGGACGAAGAAAGCTTTTGGGGCATTAAATTAGGTAAAAAGATGAAAGTGATTAGTCGGGGTTATTTATATGGGTGAAATGGCGGTTTAAGGGGTTTGGATAAGATGATGGAATGTTTCAGTGGAGGATGTGACAGGGGCGGTAAGGTTTAGTCCATTTAAATAATCTGACATCATTAACAAAATATTTACCTTTTACAGAGTGGGGCCCAAAAGTTATCCGTTATAGAGTAAAGTCTTTCTTCCGAGTATAAAACATTTCCGAAGGTAATGTTCTTCCGAAGGTAATTTTACTTCCGAAGGTAAAGTTCTTACTTCCGAGAGTAAAAATTGCTTTCCAAATGGAAAGTGTTATAAGCTTCGGAGGTAGGTCTGATATGGAATCAATCGCTTCTTCCGAGACTAAAAACTCTTCCAAGGAGAAAATTATCCTGGGAGGAATTTGCTTTGGAAGATATGTAAAATATCTTCGGAGGGTTAATTCCTCTTCAGAAAAATTTATACTTAGTGAAAATTTCAGAGAAAGACCTTTTGTAACAGGGCTTAGATTGTTTTGACACAAGACTTTACACATTAAAAAAGGTTTTCAAATGAGATAGACTAATTAATGTTTATCTCCCAATAGCTGTAATGAGATACTTAAATATTTGTTCATCAAAAGCTTTGGAGAACAAGTCAACATATTGTTCATTTGAGTCAACTTTGATTAGCTTAATTAAATTTTTCTCATGAATATCTCTAATGAAATGGTACCTAATATCAATGTGCTTTGTCTTGGAGTACTTCACTGGATTTTCAGTAATGGAGATAACACTGTTGTTGTCAATATGGATAGGAGTGCTCATGAAGTTGAATCCATAGTCTAGCATCTGGTTCTGAATCCACAGCAGCTGAGCACAACAACTAGCAGCAGTAATGTATTCAGCTTCAGCAGTTGATGTTGACACACAAGATTGCTTCTTGCATTGCCATGAGATGATCCTTCCCCCAAGAAATTGACATCATCCTAATGCTGATTTCTAGTTGATGTTGCAGCCACCATAGTCACTGTCAGAGTAGCCATAGAGATTGAAATTGTTGTTCCTTGGATACCAGAGACCTAATTTAGGTGCTCCTTTGAGGTATCTAAGGATTCTCTTGCCAGCAACTAGGTGAGACACCTTTGGAACAGCCTGATATCTTGCACAAATAAAAGTTGCAAACATGATATCAGGTCTACTTGTTGTGAGATATATCAGAGAACCAATAACTGCTCTATACTGATGTTGATCAGTATCCTCCCCCTCAGAGTCAGGGCAGAGATTATATTTCTAAGTATAGGTGTTTTGGCTGTCTTACAATCTTTCATGTCAAATCTTTCTAAGATGTCATTGACATACTTAGCTTGATTGATGAAAAACCCTTCCTTCATTTGCTTCACCTGAATTCCAAGGAAAAAGTCCATTTTTCCCATGGAACTCATCTCAAACTTCTTCTTCATGATGCTCCCAAAGTCTTTAAACATTTGGTCATTTGAGGAACCAAATATGATGTCATCAACATAGACTTGAGTGAGCAAGATGTCCTTTCCATACTTCCTTATGAAAAGAGTCTTATCAATGGTACCTCTAGTGTAACCATTCTTCAGGAGAAACTAAGACAATGTCTTATACCACAGCCTAGGTGCTTCATGCAGCCCATATAGAACTTTATCCAATTTGCACACATAGTTGGGGTGCTGTGGGTCTTCAAATCCTTGAGGTTGGCACACACAGGCTTCCCTATCTATATCCCCATATAGAAAGGCACACTTAACAAGTTGGTAGATAGTGAAATTTTTGGATGCAGCATAGGCAAGGAAGATCCTAAGTGCCTCAAGTCTTGCAACAGGTGCAAAGACATTAGTATAATCGATTCCCTCCTCTTGAGTGTATCATCGAACCACTAGTCTTGCCTTGTTCTTGATTATCAAGCCTCTATCATCTCTCTTGTTTCTGAAAACCGATTTTGTGCCTATAGGTACTTGACTTGATGGTGGTGGACATAGGTTCCAAACCTTTTGTCTCTTGAATTGAAGTAGCTCCTCTTGCATTGATTCAACCCAGCTACTATCTTTTAAGGCATCTTCTACCTTCTTGGGTTCCATATGGGATAAAAAGCATGAGTACAACAGACATCTCCCATTGTGAGTTTGTCCTCCTTTGTTCTCACACCTTCAGAGACTTCCCCTATGATGTTCTCCGCTGAATGAGTGTTGTGAATCCTAAGTCTAGTAATTACCTCTTGTTGCAAAGATAGATCCAGATTGGACATATTTTGCTCAGGAGCTTGAACACTTTGTCCAGCTGTAGTTTGAAACTCATTCAATGAGGATTGATTGAATGAATGAGAAACATCAAGCATCATTTGTTAGCTGTGAAGCAGTATTAACAGTTGCCTGTTCTTCAAGATACTGCTTCCATCAGCTTGGTGTTGTGCAGTGTCACCTGATGAAGTTTGAGGGTTAACAGGTGAATCACTGGTTGAAGCTCCACTATCCCTTGAGATAGTCATACTGTTAGATCTGCCAATAGTGGGAGCTTGATTTGTTGCAGCTTTTGGAGAACTTGGAATAGGCCTGGGTAGCTCAAACAGTTGGTCTTCATCAGAATCACTTTGAGCACCTGTTCCAGCTGAAACATTCTCACAAGATGGTTAAGAATAATTTGGAAACAATTCTAAATCAAAGATATGATCAGGGCCATTCCCCCTAACACAAGGAGTGTGCTCATTAACTACAATGTTGAAAGACTCCTCAAATTGTTGATTTTTGATGTTATAAACTCTATAAGCTTTATAGTTCGAGGAATATCCAACAAAGATAGCATCATCCGACTTTTCAGGAATTTTTGCCAAATTGTCTTTTGTGTTAAGTATGGTACACATGCTGCCAAAGGACCTTAGAAAGCCAATAAACGGTGGCCACTTGTTCCATAGCTCATAAGTGGTTTTTCCATGTGGCTTTACTACAAGAACCCTGTTATGCATATAGCATGCAGTGCTGATTGCCTCTGCCCAGAATGTTAGAGGCAGCTTTGAATTAGCTATCATGGTCCGAGCAGCCTCAATAAGTGTCATGTTCTTCCTCTCAGCAACACCATTTTGTTGAGGAGTTCTAGGAGCACTATATTGTCTGGCAATCCCTTTCGAGTTACAGAATGAGTCAAGAACGTGGTTCTTAAACTTAGTCCCTTGATCACTTCTAATTATTTTAACATTGTGATCAATTTGATTTTCTATTTTGACTTTTGAAATTGACTTTTTATTTTTACTTTTGAATTGAGATTTCAAGATATAACATAAATCTTTATTCATTTTGAATTCATTATCTAACATTTCAATTTTGATTTACATCTTTAAAAAAATTTATTTTATTTTATTTTTATTTTTATTCAAATTTTTTTAACTGTCTGTTCATCTTCTTCAAGACCCGACTGCTTGAACACTCATCAATTCATTTTCAATTTCAGATTAATCACATTACATCAACATACTCGCAAACTGATTCTTATCAATAATCCAGTGTTAATTTTAGAAATTATTCACATTTGATTAGTTAAACTTGAATTATACAGGGTTCGAACGCACAAATAGCATTCAAACTCCTATGTCAATACTCTGATTTAACCAAACATTTACAGATTTGAATCACAAACTTACGTTTATAAATCCAAATACTATCTATAATCAACAGGATTTGATGTAATCTCAGATGAAATGAGAGTATGAATATACGAGATTGTCGCAGTATCAGGGGTTTTGTCTGAGTGATTTTGAGTGTGAATGAAGAAATGAGCATAAGTGTTCAATTTATATTAAGTGAAATTTTAGGCGCATGAGCCCTGTTTGGGCGTCTGAAACCCTAAAATTCACTAACTTTTTAGTCGCATGAACACTGTTTGTGTGTTTTTCCTTAGACGCATGGGAACTGTTCAGACGCATAAGTCCTGTTTAGGCGCTTTTGCACTGTTCAGTCGCATGGACCTTTTGATACGTCTAACACTTGTAATTTTCAAACTTTTCAACTGTGTAGACGCATGAGACATGTCAAACGTCTAACACTTAGTCAAAATCAAACTCACTGTTTAGGCGCATGGGATCATCACAAACGCCCAACACTTAATTAAAATCATAGACTTGTAACAACTGTTTAGGCGCATGGAATGTGTCAAACGCCCAACACTTTATAAAATTTCATAGATTTATTACAACTGTTTAGACGCATGGGAATGATTCAAACGTCCAAACACTTGTATAATTTCTGAAAATTTCAACATGCTCCTATTAAGAAGTATGTGCACTGTTTAGGTGCATGAGTTGACTTTGTGTTGACTTTCAGTTGACTTTGACTTTGAGTTGACCTTCATGATTTAAACACTTGTGATTTCTAATTTCTTCACCTGCACACTTGATTAAAAATATTAGTAATATTTCATACTAATTTTTTTTACATTTAAAGCATAATTTCGAATTTTTCAAACTTTTTCTTTTTTAGTCCCCCAAAATTTTGAACTTTTTGCATTTTGCACTTTCAATTCACAAAATTTTATTTTCTTTTGATTTTTAAATTTATTTTGTCCCTTCATTTTTCATTTTAGTCTCAACAATTTTCATCTAACTTCAACTTATGACAGAAGCATTTCCATTGTAAAATTTATGTAGGTTCATATTATATTTTTCAAAACTTACATTTTCAATTTACACATATACTTTGAACATATAGCATCATCCTTTCAATTCAACATTTTGATTTTGATTTGAGATTGTGATTATTTTCTGAGAACAACTCTTTCATTTATTACTCCCCCTAAACTTTTAAGTTTGAAAAACTTATAAGTTTCTTAGTAAATATAATAAGATCACACATCACATTGTGACATTGCCTTCACACACAAAAAACATGCATAAAAGCAAAATAAAATCAGAATCAAAATCTAATATAACCAAAAGAATTAATGTCTGCAATGAGATCATATTAATGAAGATCAGCACATTAAAATAAAATAAATGTGGATAGTCATAGACAATGAATAAATCCTGATCAAGTGTGTTCCAGGTCAGTGATATCACAGCAAAGGAGACACAAGATCTAAGGACAGACAATGAGTGTTTTTGACAAATTATCAACTCACTTACTTTTTCAATTCTTGGATTGATTATGGTTTATTTAGATATGACATGATGTAAAACATACAGAGACTAAGAGAGCTCAACCATCATCATGATATGCAAGAAAGAACACAAACTCAACTTATTACCTGAAACAAATGTATCACCAGAGTTCATGTTACTTAAATTAATTGAGAATGATCATGGATAACCATTTGATCAGCTCTGACTATTCATTTGAATAGTTTGTGCACATTGGCATCTTTTGCATCAAAAAGAGAATCCAGGTCTGTAATCACTTACAACAAAGGATATCTCAGCACTTCAGGTCTATGATGACTCATAACAGAGAAGTGAAATGATGCTTTGTAACAGATCTCATGAATGAACATAATATCCACAGGTGTGAGTGGTGTAACTTAACAAGCAGTCAATCTGATAAGATAAACAACTCAAAAGTACTCAGATGAATACACACAAGCATTAATATTTAGTTTGATCCCAAGAATTTACTTTTTCAGCATAATAGTCATATATTGTCTACACATCATATCTGATCATGTCTAGACTTTATTTATGAGTGAAGTATGCAACTGATCTCACAAATGTACTATCATTTCTCACATGTTGCATAACATAATCTTTTTTTAAAAGACTCTATTTTTGAGGTTTTGATATATATTTTTGTATTTGAGTTTTTCTAAGGAAAACAAGAATCACACACACACAAAATATAAACAGGCAATTAAAAATGAGAGGATCACTTATTATGATCTTTTGATTTAGGGAGTTCACATATGATTTATAAGACCAATTGATTCTACTAAATACTCAAACCGTCCTGGTAGGAAGGCTTTAGCAAATAGATCTGCCAATTGTTTTTCTGTTGCAATTTGAATCAATATGATTAATCCTTTTTCAGAGTTATCTCTAAGAAAATGATATCGAATTTTGATATGTTTTGTTTTTGAGTGTTGAACAGGATTAGCTGTTATGAACATAGCAGATGTGTTATCTATGTAAATTGGTGTTTTAAGAAAATTGAACCTATAATCCAGTAGTTGATTTTGCAACCAAAGGATTTGAGAACATCCTGCTGATGCAGCAATGTACTCAGCTTCTGCAGTTGAAACAGATACATTTGTTTGTTTCTTACATTGCCACGAGACTAATCGAGGACCAAGAAATTGACACCCACCCGAAGTAGATTTTCTATCTTGACAGCATCCACCATAATCACTATCTGTATATCCATATAATATAAAGTTACCTTCGTAAGGATACCAAAGCCCTAAGGCTGGTTTACCTTTGAGATACCTGAATATCCTTTTGACAGCTTTTAAGTGAGATTCCTTCGGGTCTGATTGATACCTGGAACATACACAAACAACATACATAATGTCTGGTCTAGATGCAGTAAGATACATCAAAGAGCCAATCATTGATCTGTATAAAGTTTGGTCAATAGATTTTCCTTTTGGATCAGGTTCAATCTTGGTGTTAAGATCTGCTGGAGTTTGTATGGACTGACAGTCTTGCAACTTGAATTTCTTCAAGAGCTTGTCAACAAACTTCTCTTGATTGATGAAGATCCCATCTTCAGTTTGATTGACTTGAAGTCCAAGAAAGAAGTTAATCTCTCCCATAGAACTCATTTGGAACCGAGATTTCATGATTTCTTCAAATTCATTGCACAATTTGGGACTAGTACAACCAAAGATGATGTCATCAACATACACTTGTACACATAAAAGATCATTATTATCCTTCTTTATGAATAAAGTTGGATCAATTTTCCCTCTTGTGTATCGATGTTGGATTAAGTGTTGTGATAACGTCTCATACCAAATTCTAGGGGCTTGATGAAGTCCATATAAAGCTTTACTCAGCTTATATACACGATGTGGAAATTGTGCATCCTCAAAGCCTGGAGGTTGCTTCACAAACACATCGTCAGTGAATGAAGCATAAGCCAGAAAAACTCGAATTGATTCAAGTCTTGCAACTGGTGCAAACACCTCATCATAATCTATTCCTTCTTCCTATGTGTATCCTTGTGCAACAAGTCTCGCTTTGTTCCTTATTACAACACCACGGTCATCAGTCTTATTTCTAAATAGCCATTTCGTGCCTATTGCATTTTCTCCTTCAGGTAAATCCACCAAATTCCACACTTCTTGTTTGCGGAATTGAAGTAATTCTTCTTGCATAGCTTCTATCCAACCATTGTCCTTTAATGCTTCAGTGACATTTTTAAGAACAATTTGAGAAAGAAAACAAGAGTATAAGCACACGTTTGCTTGTTCTGATTTACTCCTTGTTGTTCTCTCATTCAATGGACCAATAATCTGAGAAATTGGATGATTCTTGTGAACACGAGATGTTGGAATCTCATCACATTGACCATTAACATCCAGATTTGTTTGGTTCAAGATGGAAAGCTCGTGAATCAAATTAGAAGAATGTGGATTGAAGTTTGGAACTTGAGTCGGTGAGTTGATAAAGTAATCAAAGTTACCAGTATCAACTACATCACCAGAGATGGATGATGTTCCAGACTCAGGTATCACAAACTCGTTACCATCACTAGGAATATTTTGTGATCTTTCCTATCATTTGAAGCTGAATGACCTGAACTATATTATCATGATTTTGTATTGTTGAATCCTTGACGAATGATAAAAATGGGTAGTCTGAGCTAGGATCATCTGGGTCATCAGAATCTGAATCCTCACTGAAAGATCCAAGATCTCCTCTTGAGTTCCTCTTACCTGTAGAATCAAGACAATTTGGTTGATTAAACAAGTTAGATTGAAGAGAGTTTGATAATGAATCTAAGTCAAATAACCAAGCAGGACCATTTGAAACTGATGGAAAAGAATTTTCCAAAAATTTAACGTTGAATGTTTCAAGAATTATTTGTCCTAGAGTTATAAACTCGATAGGCTTTTGAAACAGATGAATATCCAACGAAAAATCCATTATCAGATTTTGCTTCAAATTTTTCTAATTGATCACTTGAATTAAGAATCATAACAGGACAACCAAATGATTTTAAGAAATTTATGTTCGGTTCCTGCCAAACACTAACTCATATGGAGTTTTCAGTTTATCTTTCACGATTAAGATTCGATTTTGAACGAAACACGCAGTTGATATTGCTTCATCCCAAAAAGTGATAAGGTATTTTTGCATTAGCTAACATCGAACGAGCAGCTTCAATGTTATCCCTTTCTGTGCACAAAACATTTCTGTGCACAAAACATTTCAATGTTAGCATTTTTGTTGAGGAGTTCTGGGAGCACTAAACTGATGAGCTATCCCTTTCTGTGCACAAAACATTTCAATGTTAGCATTTTTGAATTCTGTTCCATTATCACTTTGTCACACCCCGGGCCCAGGTAGGGTGGGACGTCACAGACTAGCAACAACATATGGCAGCAGAAACAAACCATTATAAGAGCTCAAAGGAGAGAATATCACATGGCATTAAAGTTTTAAAAAGGTAACGGGACTAGATACACATCAAGCCCCAATTAAGTTTTACAATCAACCATAAAAATGAAATTGTACTTGTTCAACACAAAATATAAATTGTTCAAATGTTTCATCAAGGAAATAAGCCAATGCCATGTCACGGGGATAAATCTAGGTCTTCAAACTGCTAGGATCTCTTCAAACATTTCCTGAAACATGCTCAAAAGAAAATTGTGTCAACTAAAAAGTTGGTGAATTCAAGTGCTTAAAGTTTAAAAACAAAAGGACTTAATAAATCCTTCTTTGATTAAAAGAAAATAATCATTGTTTATCATCGTGGAGAAATAAAATCATAATCAACCCTGCACTCAGTCCCGATTAGCCTCTTCTAAAGTTGTGTTTTACCGGATATTCCCGAAGGAAGAAACTGAGCCCCATACCAGTGAACCCTACCTGCCCGGATGGTTCACCATAGAATCTTAGCAAAGTTGTTACATGCCACAACGATCCCTCAGGATCTCAGTGGGGTAACCTTCCTGGAACGGAAGCTACTGTGTGTGGGGGATTCCCCAAATAGATATATCCATATAAATCAAGCGGTTCACGAAAGAATAATAATCATGACATAAGAATTAGCAGGTAACCACAATCCCACATAGTATCATCAAATAAAGCACAATCATAGTTCATAAAAGTAGAGCATGTTCCATCCCAAAACAGTAGTAAAAAGGGGGATCACTAGAACTCACCTTAGGTTTCCAAATCAAAGTTTCCTGATGTGCCGGGAAGTGTCACAAGTCTAGCACCCTAACAAGTACATATTAAGCAATAAGCTACTGCCCTAAACTCATTCAAGGTGCAACAATGGTGTCAAGAGTTTAGCTATAGTGTACGGCTTTGGTCTAGTGAAGGTTTGTATAAAAAGTTTCCTTTTATAGCAAGTCAAAGTGTCTTCATGAAAATTGGGGATTTTCACTTCATTAGATTAGGTATATTAAAAGATTTTGTTGTTCAAGTGTTTATTAGCTTCCTGGAAGTCGGTTATAAGGTTTGGAAAAATTTTACAGTTTAGTCCCTCAAGTTTCAAAATTGACAGTTTCTACCCTTAAGTTTAGTTTCTTGCCTTTTATGTCATTTATGTCAAAATCAGATTGTTAGAGTCATATTATGATTATTATGGAGTAAGTGATTCAAAACTTTGGTCTACGGGTTCGATTTTGAAAACTGCGCGTTTAACGCTTCCGGTCGCGGTAAAAGCCGGATAATTTTAATAGTAATTTGGAGTTTTCAAATATTTAAATTTTGGACCAGTAGGTATTTTCTAAGAGACTTCTTTATAAATTTCTAAGTCCTTAAATTGTGTAAATTGGCCTTTTATAGTCAAAATCTTGTTTTTACGTTTGACCCGTTAATACGCGGTTTTGACCGGGTTTGACCATTTAAAGCTCATTTGACCTAGTTTTTAAATCTTTTAGGTCCTTTATCACTTATATTACTGAAATCATATGATTTTTATAAATCTTAGTTTTGAACTCTATTTTTATGGATTTTTCTCAAAAACTATGCTCGGTTTGCACCCGTTTTTAGTTAAAATGCCATTTATTTGAGTCTTTGACCACTTAACTTATCCATTGACTCCAGAATACTTTATTTATCATTTTTGAGCCTGGAATACTTTTCAAGAATGTTAGATTCATAGTCTTACTATTTTTAAGTCATTTTACCATGTTTTCGGGTCCCGAAAGTGACTAAAAGAGGGTAAATCACAACATGTCCTTTATTTCAGAGATTAAACATTGCTAACACTTCAAATATTTACTAAACCTACTGAAATTTCAGTCCCAACATGTTGCCTAGTAGATCTATACATCCATATGCTTCAAATATGTAGAAAATGCCATAACCGACTATTACACTAGTGTAAACCATCATAACTTGAGTTTAAATGTTACCAACACTTCGTTTAACTTCACAAGCAGATTATTAAGGTGTCATTAAGTGTCGTTCATGAGTAGGTTATGGGTCTTGTTTAAAAGATTTTTTCAAACAAATGCTCAAGAGGGTGTTGTTACATGTAGAAAGGGGGTTTCAAGGTGAAATCCATGTATCAACCGTGGGTTTGAGTATGTAGCCACTTGGAACTTTTAAAAAAGGTTCTTGGGAGTCCATTAAGTCATAAAAATGCAGGTTACAAGTTTGGTTTACAAGAGTTTAAGCTTTCACAAGTTAGATGATGTCAAAACACTCAAAATGAGGGTTTTCATGGTGGAAATCGGTTTCCACCTCAAGAATGGCTAACAAAACATGAAGTTTACCTTCAAGAACGTTGGTAACTCCTTAAGAATGAGATGATGGTGAGATGTTTCTGCTACAACAAAGAAATACACGGTTCTTAGATGTCAAATGAAGAAAACAAGAGAAATGTCACAAAACCGACATCTTGAGCTTACACTCGAAGTAACTCACGGTTTGGAGGGTGTTGATGGCCGTGAATGGCTTGAAACTCCTTGGACTTGGATGGAGAAACTCGAACTAAGGCTGGAAAGGTGGAACCAACACGGTTGTGTGACCAAATCTTGTGAACAAGGCTACTTCTTTGCGGTTCTTGCTCTTGGCCGAATGGATCTTTGTGTGGTCTTCGAATTCTTCTTGCACAAGGCTTAGAGAGAATAGTTTTGAGAGTGTTGAGAGATGTGTGTGTGTGTGTGTTCAGCTGGTGAATCGAATAAAGGGAGAGAGAGGGAGAGAGATGGAGAGATTGCATGAAAGATTAGTGGGTGAGAGGGGTGGTGTGAAGAGGAGAGGAGAGTGGTGAGGGAGGGGGCGGCCGATTTGGAGTGTAGTGGGGAGAGTTTTGAATTAATTTTAATTGTAAATTAATATTGTGTAGTGTAATTTTGTAGTATTGGGTATTATGTATTATTTAGTGGAAAGGTGATTTGAGGTGTCTAATGCATACCCATGCATGCATGGCCGAATTTATGCAAGTGTGAGTGTGTGTGCTCACATTTTAATTGCCTTCTCTTGAGTTTAATTTTGTAAGGGTGACTAGTTGACATTCCCGGAACACTAATTTTTAAAAAGTAGAAACCTAAATTGGTTAAAAATCAAAAGTAAAAATCACATGAAATCATAATTTACATCAAATAGCAAGAATTGTTTCCAATTTCATAGTAGGGTTGTATAGTTTCAATTATTAGCACTCATAGCATGGATAATGATGCAAGTAATCTAGGGTTAGGGTAACAACCTGGAGGTCGGTTGTCACATTCTCCCCACCGTTTAGGAAATTTCGTCCCGAAATTTAACTCTGATTAGGGACTGAACGGGTGGGTTTGAAGAGGTGTGGATAGTTCTTCCTCATTTCATCTTCACGCTCCCAAGTAAATTCAGGTCCTCGCTTGGAGTTCCATCTAACTTTAACCTTGGGTATGCGGCTCCGCCGGAGTTGTTTGACCAAACGATCCGTGATCTCCACAGGTTCTTCCACAAAGTTCAGTTTGTCGCTTATCCTTGCTTCTTTTAATGGTAGTTCAGGGTTTTGTCTACCATGCTCTTCTTCAATTTGACACATGAAAGGTGTCGTGTATGTGACTCAATCCCGGGGGTAGTTTCAACTTATATGCTACTGGGCCAATTCTTGCCATTATCTCAAATGGTCCAATGTATCTTGGGCTTAGTTTTCCTCTTTTTCCGAATCTCACTGTTCCTTTCCACGGTGCTACTTTTAGCATCACTCTGTCGCCCACTTGGAACTCTAGAGGTTTCCGCCTCCTGTCGGCGTACTTCTTCTTTCTGTCGGTCTAGCTGCTCTCAGTCGTTCCTTTATCTTATAGATCTTATCGGTGGTTTCCAACACTATGTCGGGTCCCATCACTTGGCTGTCACCAATCTCATTCCAACTCAAGGGTGATCGGCATTTCCTGCCATAAAGGGCCTCGTACGGAGCGGCTTTGATACTCGCGTGGTAACTGTTGTTATAGGCGAATTCCACCAAAGGAAGATGGTTATCCCAGTTTCCGCCAAAGTCCATCACGCAAGCTCTCAACATGTCTTCCATCGTTTGAATAGTTCTTTCGCTCTGTCCGTCGGTCTGAGGGTGGTAAGCCGTGCTAAGATCTAAACGGGTTCCTAAAGCTTGCTGGAACGATTTCCAGAAACGAGAGGTGAAACGGCTACCACGGTCTGAGATGATCGACAGAGGCACTCCATGCCTTGTTACAATCTCGTCGACATAAAGTTGGGCCAGTTTCGTCATATCGTAGTCTTCTCTAATTGGCAAGAAGTGAGCTGATTTCGTTAGTCTATCCACTATTACCCAAATAGCATCGTGGCCTTTAAACGTTCTAGGCAGCTTGGTAACAAAATCCATCGTAACATTATCCCATTTCCATTCGGGAATCTCAGGTTGCTGCAACGTTCCCGATGGTTTTTGGTTCTCAGCTTTTACCATGGCACAAGTTAAACATTTCCCCACATAAACAGCGATTGATCTCTTATTCCTCCTGCCACCAGAAAAGTGTCTTTAAATCCTGGTACATCTTATCACTTCCAGGGTGAATTGAATACCTAGACTTGTGTGCTTCATCGAGGATTACTTCTCGAATTCCTCCGTGTTTTGGCACCCAAGTCCTTCCACCATATCTATATGTACCATCGTCCCCTATCTCCAACTGCTTTCCTTCATTCCAGTCAATCCTTCTTCTTTCAATTTTTCTTCCTTTAATGCCTCGCCTTGAGCTTCCTTCAATTTTGCTATAAGGTTGGTATACACACTCATCCTTAAGGCTCGTACTCGAAGAGGTTTCTCTCTTTCCTTTCGACTTAACGCATCCGCCACAACATTGGCCTTACCAGGATGGTAGCGGATCTCGCACTCGTAATCGTTCAATAGCTCAACCCATCTTCTCTGACGCATGTTGAGCATCTTTTGGTCAAGGATATGCTGCAAGCTTCTATGGTCTGTGTAGATAATGCACTTTGTGCCATAAAGGTAATGCCTCCACATCTTAAGGGCAAACACCACGGCACCCAACTCCAGATCGTGCGTCGTGTAGTTCTTCTCATGATCATTCAGCAGTCTCGATGCGTAAGCAATCACCTTGTTGCGTTGCATCAATACACATCCTAGCCCTTGACGCGAAGCGTCACAATAGACCACGAAGTCTTCTACTCCTTCTGGAAGAGCAAGTATAGGCGCACTGCATAATTTTTCTTTAAGCGTTTCAAACGCCTCATTCTGCTCTCGCTCCCACAAAGGTTGTGTTTTTCTTGGTTAGTGCGGTCAAAGGTTGCACTATACGCGAGAAGTCCTTTATAAATCTTCGGTAATAGCCAGCCAGTCCTAAGAATTGCCTTATCTCTCCGTAGGAGTTTCAGGAATCTTCCAATTCTTTATGGCCTCAATCTTGGAAGGGTCAACTTGAATCCCATCCTTATTTACCTCATGACCTAAGAATTGGATCTGGCGCATCCAGAATTCACATTTCGAGAACTTGGCATATAGTTGCTCATTCTTGAGCAATTCAAGGATTAGCCTGAGATGCTTCTCGTGCTCGTCTTTAGTTTGAGAATAGATCAGTATGTCGTCGATAAACACGATCACAAACTTGTCGAGGTAAGGGCGGCAAACGCGATTCATGAGGTCCATAAATGCTGCTGGAGCATTAGTCAGTCCAAAGGGCATGACCAAATACTCATAGTGTCCATACCTAGTTCGGAAGGCAGTTTTGGGTATATCTTCTTCTCTTATCTTCAGCTGGTGGTATCCTGACCTCAAGTCTATTTTGGAGAAGTAACTTGCTCCCTGCAATTGATCAAATAAGTCGTCTATTCTCGGGAGAGGTAACGGTTCTTTATGGTCAGCTTGTTCAACTCCCTGTAATCAATACACATTCGCAGCGTTCCGTCCTTCTTTTTCACGAATAGCACCGGGGCACCCCATGGAGAGACACTCGGACGTATAAATCCCTTGTCCATTAGTTCTTGAATTTGTACCATTAGCTCCTTCATCTCAGGTGGGGCGAGCCGGTACGGTGCCTTGGCTACTGGTGCAGCACCAGGCATCAAGTCTATCTGGAATTCCACTTGTCGATTCGGAGGAAGTCCTGGTAGTTCTTCCGGAAACACCTCTGGGTATTCCGAAACTACGGGAATCTCTTCGATCTTCTTCTCCTTTTGGGTTTTCATCACATAGACTATAAAAGCTGGACATCCCCTCTTCAAGCTCTTGGTAGCTTTCAAGTGAGATATCATAGGGTATAGAGTGTTACTCCTTTCTCCTTCTAACCACTAACACTTCTTTCGACGCTCAATGGTATCCTAGTACCACTAAAGGTACTAGAGATAAAACTAGCAATCGCTCCAGTATCAAAAACAGTACAGTAGCGGGATGATATTTACAAGGAACGTACCGTTGACAACGTCGGGTTCCCTACGAGCTCCTGCTGGGTCCATAACGAAAGCTCTTCCCTTAGGCTTATTGGGCTTGGCATCCTTGTCTCTACCCAGCTTAGGACACTTGTTCCTCATATGCCCTGGGTCTCCACACTCGTAGCATTGTTTCCCCGGTACATAAGTACAGTCTTTAATTAGATGGCCTGTTCTCTTGCACCTAAAACAGGGCATCGGGTTACATTCTCCTTGATGATGTAACTTGCACTTGCTGCAGAGTGGGCTTGTCCCCGTATACAATCTCCGGTTTTTGCTTCCTTGATCATCACGTCTCACTCCTTCAGAACTCCTTCTACTTGACCCACTGCTACTTCCAATCGCTCTTTTTGCTTCAAACCACTTCCTCTTGTCTCCAACAAACTTCTTCTTCTCATCAGCCCTTCCTTGATCGGTCCATCCAGCCCTAATAAGATCGTCAGTCAGACTGCTGGTAAGGTCGACAGCAGCTTGTAGGGTCACAGGCTGAGAGGCACGAACCATACCCCTAACTCTTGGGTGTAGTCCCCAGATGAACCGTGCTACACCTTTGGCTTCTGGCGTCACCAAATGTGGCACAAGTCGGGACAGGGCTAAGAAACGATTGATGTATTCGGTGTAGTTGGGTCCCTTCATCTCCAAGCTTAAAAATTCTGTCTCCAGCTTCTCGAGTTGATTGATGGGGCAATATTTGTTGGTCATTAACTCTCGGAATTCAGTCCAACCCATTCGATTTGCCACGTTTCTTCCACGGCTCTGGGTAATGGACTTCCACCATTCAAGAGCTGATCCCTTGAGAGATTGTGATGCAAATCTCACCATATGCTCCATCTTGCACTCGCTGATGTCTAAGACGGCTTCCATTTCGTCGATCCACCTGTAAGTCTCTATAGCACCCTCGGTGCCATAGAAGTCCTTGGGCTTGCAGGCCATAAAGGTCTTGTAAGAGCACCCATTCCTTAACTCCTCAGCTTCATCATCGTGGCTCTCATCGTTTACCGGCCGTTCATTACCAGTGGTGTTATCCCGGTCTGCATTTATCTGTGCAATGATAGTCGGAATGGCGTTGGCCAGTTGCTGAGCTACGAGGTTAGCAATCCTTTCGTCACTCTCTTGATTAGTATTCTCCCCGTGGGGAGTCCCTGGTGGAGTAGGTTGGGTTCCAATAGGCCTTGCTCCTTCATGGCGGCCCCTGGTGGCTCCACGTCGACCAAAACGTGTTCCTCTGCGAGTCGGCATTCTGATAGTATCACAAATAGATTCGTTTAGCATCTCATAAGTTTTGTTTCGGATAGCCTAGGCATCATTATCCTATCGCACCATGCCTCGGAGGAGGGATCATGGCATGCACATATATATTTACAACCCACTAAAGAACCTTAAATGTCCAATTCAAAACATGATATAATAGTTGGGCAACAATTTAGAAAAGGCACAGACAATCTCAAAGCACAACAAAACATATAGCAGTTTAATACAGACAGTTTAACAATTTTAGCGTCTCAAAAGCAGTCAACATAGTATCATCCAAACGAATAGAATCAGAGTCATGCTCTTACAATTTGGAAGGTGCCATCACCCCCATAATATAAAATAATAGTCTCAAATAAGAATTCAAATAGTTTCCTTCTACTGTCCACAGACAGATAAATCCCACTGAGTACTCCAGTCCTCACATCCACTTCCTCTTTAGCCATCCAAACCACCCTGTACCCTTCTTCCTCTGCTCCTGCTCCAAACGCTTCACTCCCTGTGTAGCCATCATCGCCTGAAATTGAGCCGACTGAGAAGTTCGAGTGGCGTGTTGAACAGTCAGCTCATGACGGCGAACAGTCCTCAAAATCTCATCTAATGTCGCATCGGAGGGTCCTACATCACTTGCCCGGCGACTCGACTGGGAGTACCGATCACCAGCCAGTACAGTGGGGCCGTCATACATACTATGTCTCGGCGGCATCAGGCGCTCGTCGCGAGGGTCAAACAGTGGGGGTACCGATGTCGGAATCCTAACAGGCGGGGAGGAGGAGGAGGCATCCTAAAGGATACGGAGGATCCTGGTCTAACGCTTTTGCGAGGTCGGGTGACAGTACGCGCACCCCTATTCCCAATAGGTGGGATGGGTGAGAGGGTCGGAGCAGCTACTTGAGGAGAGTGGGATCGCGTTCGGCTTCGGGAAGGTGATGTGGAGGAAGAGTCCTCGGAAGCCTCAGTGTCTTCGGACGTGACGGATATCCACCCTGGATGTCCGCATCTCCGGAGGTACGCCTCATACTCCGTCTGGGGTTTCTCTCTCCTTAGGTGTCCGGTAGGAGCGGTCTCAGCGTCGGGGTGAGCAGGCGCTTTTCCTTTATCAGCCATTGACGTTATCCTGTAAGAAATACATCATGAGTAATTTGGTTTCTCATAGCTCATGATTTACATAATAGTACTAATAATAGTAGTGATGGCAATAGTATCTGTTATTCCAACATATAGCTGTCTGTTTTGCCCAGATCAATAGTTTCTTCAAGTAGTATCGGATAACATAGTTCATCATAAAAATCATTTAAATCCCCTTTTAAAATTAGTTTCAAATCATCAATATAAACCAGAAAAAGTCCAACCATAACCTAAAGATCAGTGATGGAAATTACGCGTCCGGTAAATTCATGATTACGTTGATCAAGTGTAATCATCAATTTACCCAACCCGATCATTCCAACACTTCCCACAAGGACAGTCCTAGGGTATCAGGGTTGTAGCCTAGGGTCTACTATGGCATTCCCGACTTCTCTACAACCTTTGGCTCTGATACCAATCTGTCACACCCCGGGCCCAGGTAGGGTGGGACGTCACAGACTAGCAACAACATATGGCAGCGGAAACAAACCATTATAAGAGCTCATCAAAGGGAGAGAATATCACATGGCATTAAAGTTTTAAAAAGGTAACGGGACTAGATACACATCAAGCCCCAATTAAGTTTTACAATCAACCATAAAAATGAAATTGTACTTGTTTCAACCAAAATGTAAATTGTTCAAATGTTTCATCAAGGAATAAGCCAATGCCATGTCACGGGGATAAAATCTAGGTCTTCAAACTGCTAGGATCTTTTCAAACATTTCCTGAACATGCTCAAAAGAAAATTGTGTCAACTAAAAGTTGGTGAATTCAAGTGCTAAAGTTTAAAAACAAAAGGACTTAATAATCCTTCTTTGATTAAAAGAAAATAATCATTGTTTATCATCGTGGGAGAAATAAATCATAATCAACCTGCACTCAGTACCGGTTAGCCTCTTCTAAAGTTGTGTTTTACCGGATATTCCCCGAGGAAGAAACTGAGCCCTATACCAGTGAACCCTACCTGCCCGGATGGTCACCATAGAATCTTAGCAAAACTTGTTACATGCCACAATGATCCCTCAGGATCTCGTGGGGTAACCTTTCCTGGAACGGAAACCACTATGTGTGGGGGATTCCCCAAATAGATCTATCCATATAAATCAAGCGGTTCACGAAAGAATTAATGATCATGATAAAGAATTAGCAGGTAACCACAATCCCACATAGTACATCAATAAAGCACAATCATGTTCATAAAAGTAGAGCATGTTCCATCCCAAAACAATAGTAAAAGGGGATCACTAGAACTCACCTTAGGTTTCCAAATCAAGTTTTCCTGATGTGCCGGGAAGTGTCACAAGTCTAGCATCCTAACATGTACATATTAAGCAATAAGCTACTGCCCTAAACTCATTCAAGGTGCAACAATGGTGTCAAGAGTTTAGCTATGGTGTACGGGCTTTGGTCTAGTGAAGGTTTGTATAAAAAGTTTCCTTTTATAGCAAGTCAAAGTGTCCTTCATGAAATTGGGGATTTTCACTTCATTAGATTAGGTATATTAAAAGATTTTGTTGTTCAAGTGTTTATTAGCTTCCTGGAAGTCGGTTATAAGGTTTGAAAAATTTTTACAGTTTAGTCCCTCAAGTTTCAAAATGACAGTTTCTACCCTTAAGTTTAGTTTCTTGCCTTTTATGTCATTTATGTCCAAAATCAGATTGTTAGAGTCATATTATGATTATTATGGAGTAAGTGATTCAAAACTTTGGTCTACGGGTTCGATTTTGAAAACTGCGCGTTTAACGCTCCCGGTCGCGGTAAAAGCCGGATAATTTTAATAGTATTTGGAGTTTTTCAAATATTTAAATTTTGGACCAGTAGGTATTTTCTAAGAGACTTCTTTATAAATTTCTAAGTCCTAAATTGTGTAAATTGGCCTTTTATAGTCAAATCTCTGTTTTTACGTTTGACCCGTTAATACGCGTTTTGACCGGGTTTGAACATTTAAAGCTCATTTGACCTAGTTTTTAAATCTTTTAGGTCCTTTATCACTTATCTTATTGAAATCATATGATTTTTATAATCTTAGTTTTGAACTCTATTTTATGGATTTTTCTAAAAAAACTATGCTCGGTATCACCCGTTTTTAGTTTAAATGCTATTTATTTGAGTCTTTGACCACTTAACTTTATCCATTGACTCCAGAATACTTATTTTTATCATTTTTGAGCCTGGAATACTTTTCAAGAATGTTAGATTCATAATCTTACTATTTTTAAGTCATTTACCATGTTTTTCGGGTCCCGAAAGTGACTAAAAGAGGGTAAGTCACAACATGTCCTTTATTTCAGAGATTAAACATTGCTAACACTTCAAATATTTACTAAACCTACTGAAATTTCAGTCCCAACATGTTGCCTAGTAGATCTATACATCCATATGCTTTAAATATGTAGAAAATGCCATAACCGACTATTACACTAGTGTAAACCATCATAACTTGAGTTTAAATGTGACCAACACTTCGTTTAACTTCACAAGCAGATTATTAAGGTGTCATTAAGTCGTTCATGAGTAGGTTATGGGTCTTGTTTAAAAGAATTTTTCAAACAAATGCTCAAGAGGGTGTTGTTACATGTAGAAAGGGGGTTTCAAGGTGAAATCCATGTATCAACCGTGGGTTTGAGTATGTAGCCACTTTGGAACTTTTAAAAACAGGTTCTTGGGAGTCCATTAAGTCATAAAAATTCAGGTTACAAGTTTGGTTTACAAGAGTTTAAGCTTTCACAAGTTAGATGATGTCAAAACACTCAAAATGAGGGTTTTCATGGTGAAAAATCGTTTTCCACCTCAAGAATGGCTAACAAAACATGAGTTTACCTTCAAGAACGTTGGTAACTTCCTTAAGATGAGATGATGGTGAGATGTTTTCTGCTACAACAAAGAAATACACGGTTCTTCGATGTCAAATGAAGAAAACAAGAGAAATGTCACAAACCGACATCTTGAGCTTACACTCGAAGTAACTCACGGTTTGGAGGGTGTTGATGGCCGTGAATGGCTTGAAACTCCTTGGACTTGGATGGAGAAACTCGAACTAATGGCTGGAAAGGTGGAACCAACACGGTTGTGTGACCAAATCTTGTGAACAAGGCTACTTGCTTTGTGGCGGTTCTTGCTCTTGGCCGAATGGATCTTTGTGTGGTCTTCGAATTCTTCTTGCACAAGGCTTAGAGAGAATAGTTTTGAGAGTGTTGAGAGATGTGTGTGTGTGTGTTTTCAGCTGGTGAATCGATAAAGGGAGAGAGATGGAGAGAGATGGAGAGATTGCATGAAAGATTAGTGGGTGAGAAGGGTGGTGTGAAGAGGAGAGGAGAGTGGTGAGGGAGGGGGCGGCCGATTTGGAGTGTAGTGGGGAGAGGGAGTTTTAAATTAATTTTAATTGTAAATTAAATTGTGTAGTGTAATTTTGTAGTATTGGGTATTATGTATTATTTAGTGGAAAGGTGATTTGAGGTGTCTAATGCATACCCATGCATGCATGGCCGAATTTATGCAAGTGTGAGTGTGTGTGCTCACATTTTTAATTGCCTTCTCTTGAGTTTTAATTTTGTAAGGGTGACTAGTTGACATTCCCGGAACACTAATTTTTAAAAAGTAGAAACCTAAATTGGTTAAAAATCAAAAGTAAAAATCACATGAAATCATAAATTACATCAAATAGCAAGAATTGTTTTCCAATTCATAGTAGGGTTGTATAGTTGCAATTATTAGCACTCATAGCATGGATAATGATGCAAGTAATCTAGGGTTAGGGTAACAACCTGGAGGTCGGTTGTCACACACTTCTTATTATTTTCACTTTATTTTCTAATTGATTTTCTACTTTAATGATAAATTCTTTTAGTAAATCAGCCGTTTCAGATTTGCATATAGAAAGAAAACCCATGAAAATCTTGTGTAGTCATCAATGATACTAACAATATGATTTTTGTCCATACTCTTGACGTTTGTTGGTCCAAAAAGGTCCATATGTAACATCTGAAGAGGTTTGGATGTTGAGTTTATATGCTTGGACTTATAAGACGCTCTGTGTTGCTTTCCCTTCAAACATGCTGAGCAGTGATCATTTGTTGCAAACTTCTTTGATGGAAGTCCAATGACATGATTCCCTGCTACAAGCTTGTTCATATTCTTGAAATTTGAATGACCGAGACGTCTATGCCAAAGCTGGCTTTCATCATTGATGCCTCAGCAATTAGGCATGTTGTTTCAGTTGAAGGATCAACTTGAGACATATCCAACTTCTATACATCTCTATCTCTCTCAGCTGTAACAATCACCCAATCTTTGCTTATCTTGAAACCTGGCTTCAAAACATAACAAAATGAATCATCAAAAAGAACAGAATATGATTTGTCACATATTTGAGATACGCTTAAAAGATTAAAGTTCAACGTGAACAGAAGTTGACTTTATCAAAGCTTATTATCCCATTTGATACTTTTCCTTCTCCTGTTATTTTTCCTCCAGCATCACCACCAAAGGTGACATGAATTCCATCTTTTAACTTAAAGTCTTGTAACAAGGCAGGATTGCCTGTCATGTGCCGGCTACACCTACTATCCACATACCATGTATTGAGTGGTCTTTTTGGGCGAACCTGCACAACAAGAAATTTAAGTTGAGATATCTACCCAAGCCGAGATGGTCTTGGGTTTTTCAAATTTATCAACAATTGTAAATTGTTTATAATGGAGATTATTCAAATCAGGTTTATTTTTAGTGAATTTACCAATTTTATTTTGGAAATTGTTTGAATTATTTTTGAGAACATTCATATCGTTTGATTGATCAACTTTTGAAATGTATTTATGACTAATATTTTTATTAGTCATACTTACAGATCTAGGTATGAAATGTTCTTGCATGATCTGTTTTGATCTCAGATAATTGTTCTTTGAAAACGATCTCAAACCTAGAGTAGGTTGATTAATGACTTTTTGAAATCCATTATTTTGATTTCTCAAGTATTGTGGATTAATAAATCCTTTGCTTATGTTTGATTGTGCAAAGTTTCTATTACGAGATCTATTTCTAAAGTAACAATCCGCAGTGTTGTGAGTCTTTTCATCACAATAAGTACAATATTTGTTGAAATAACAATCTGCTGTCGAATGATTTCTCATGTCACATATGTGACAGTACTTGTTGAAGTAGCATTCAGCAGTATTGTGATTTTTCATATCACAGATTTCACAGTACTTTTGTGTGTCACAAACAACTTTTTTTACTTTTGACATTGACACAATGTTTGATTTTGGTGTCAAATAGTTATTCATTTGTCTTTCATTTTTCACTGTTTGATTTCGTGTCATTTTATTATGCATTTGTTTGACATGAATTTCCTTCTTAAATGTATTCGGAACAAATCTTTTAGCTACAGCGGAAGTCTTTGAATCTGAGCTAGATTTCAGATCAGAGTGTGATTTGTTCAAATTATTTGCTTTGTTATTTTGAAGAGAATTCATATTCAACAGATGAGCTGACACAAATTTTATTGGTTTAAGTTTTGTTATTTTATTTGTTGTTTTTAATCAATTTTCTGAACTTTTGATTTGTTCAGATGTTGCTTTTGATGATTTCTTTCTTCTTCTTTGATTCTTTGATTTTGAAGAACTTGGTTTTGTTTTCAGATTGAACATCATCAGAGAAGATTCCTTTTCTGATTGAACTTGTTTCAGATTTATGGTGTTTGAATCTTCTGATGTTCCTATCTGTTGTTTATCTTTGCTTTGTACTTTCACTTCTTCTATTACATCATGAGTTTGATCAGAAGTGTTCTGTTTTGGTTGTTTTGGTTCATATGATTTTATCTTTATTGGATGGCCATTTTTGATCTTTTCTTGATCTTTTTCAACAAACACTTAAACATTTTCTTTTTCTTCT